>CM070631.1:27217917-27817917 GCA_036346255.1 Ampelocalamus luodianensis | reverse complement strand
CACCACGAGCATAGTATGAATTACCCATTCACACCACCCACGTCAAGTTTTAATTAAAAAGGTTGTAGTCTAACTCTTGAAAAGCTTACCCAAGCGTGTCCATAACCTAGGACGAGGCTATTCGAATAGTTTTAACCCTGCAGGGGTGTACCAATGTACCCACACTTCAGACCGCCTTTAAGCCACAATAAGCACACTCAAGGTATGCCGCACGCTAAGTCCTCTGAGACATTTCCAGATTGTGTATTAACTACGAGCCGCTCGTATGGATAGAGACCCATACGCTTACATGGTAAAGCCGAAAGACAACTACCCACCCGGGTAAAGCTTAGGACAACTACCATGCTCCCAAACACCATCCCTCCTGCGACCCCCTGCGACTCGGAGCCAACACACGCCAAAGTACTAAGTCAAGAGAGGTCCCATACCCTCTAGTGTGGTTAGCACGCTAAACTGCCTAGATAACAGGTACTCACAAGATGTTCGGTCCTTAATTGACCTGCACCATTCCGCATCACACCCAATGATCACACCAACATACCATTGTACCCAAGTCGAAATCATTTTTATTTTAATTTTTAGTTTGGAAATTTTAACCACAAAGACGAGGTGAAACATAAGGATCATAATAAATTTTGTGTGATCAAGATCATCGACTAAGTCGATGATCGCCTAATACTACCGGCTACCTAAGCATGTCTAAGCAATTGAACCAGTAACCTACTAAGTGACGAGCTCATCCAATAAACTCTAATCACAGCAAATAACCTAGGCTCGGGTAGTAAAGGAATATCATTTACCTACAGGTCATGCATCTAAAGGAGTAACTAACCAATTTAACACAACATAGCAATGCATACATATAAGTTGAAAACAATATATTAGACTTTAAAATAAAAGGGATTATCATGATCAAACCGCTTGCCTTGCTGAATTTGCTCGATCCGCTGCAGAGGTTCACTCAAGGTCAACACACTCGTTACACCTAACTAAAAGCGAATAGGAACCGATAAGAACGAAGAATACCGAAAAGAGTCAAAAACCAACTTTCTCCAAATGCTCTGAAAATTTTACAGCAGCAAGAGCATGATTTATAATGAATTTAGAAATAAGAATCAATTCATTTGGATCTTGACTTCGGATCTTGACTTGAACATCATCAACACATAATGATTTCCTTCTTCCCGAATCTTGACTTGATGACGATCAACTCATGATGTCATATTAAAGTCTTTATCACTATGGAAAACAACCTATTTCACCAACTCATGGAAAATGTTAGTTCCATAAAATGATTATCATTAATTACCACAACATACCATTAACACATAATGGTGGGACAAGATACCACAATCTTTCCCTCTTTGGTAATCGATGATAACCACTTCAATTGCAAATAATTGAATATAGATTTTTATGAGTATATATGAACTACACAAGTTGTATATACTCAAAAGATATATGAGTATATATGAACTACACATGTTTTATATACTCAATGGATTTGTTTCAACGTAGAGATCCCAAATATATGTGGACTAAGGTATATGGATCAATACTAATGAACCACAAAACATAGAATGAACTCTCCCTAAATGTGTGCATACACAAATGTATAAGAAAAACATATGCACATATTCAAGTTAACCCATTTGGTGGAGTTCAACCTATATTTTGGATCCGAGGAATGCAACAAGATATTGAAATGTGATGTAGAATGCATATCTCTTTGATTTTTAGCTTTTACATCCAATTGAGACTAAACATTAGGTATATCAATAAGAGTGTTAGTCTCACAAGTAGATTTGTCATTTATAACCATGATTTTCACCTTTATATCCAACTGAGACTAACCAATAGATAACAAGTAAAGTGTTAGTCTTACAAATAGATTTATCATTAATAACAAAAATACTCCATTAACTCGTAATGGCGGGTCTAGATTCTTCAACGTGACGCATTGCTATCGTTGCATCGAGCTTTGTTTGCCTAATGAGGTTGTCGGGACCCTGGGTATGCAACCCTGGGACCCTATGTGCATTCTGAACTAGTTCCAAATCAGTAGCTAGCTCGCACAGTTGCAACATAGATAAAATCATATCATACAACAGAACGGCTAATGAAACAGACAAATTAATAATATATAACAGCAAAAGGACCTTATGATCAAGGTTTTACAAAGCTTGCCATGCAGGACTAAGGTCACGACCAGACCTACGACCAGAGTAAACTTGCAACGGAACAAAACCAACTCGTAGCGGCTATACGATATGCCCACAGGCAATCGAGTGGAGGACAACCTAGTTCGCATGGTCTTCGAAGTAGTCGTCCTCATAGAGCTCGGTGTTCCCTGGGTCTTCTTCGACAATTGATCAACAGAGGGCGTATAGCCGTGAGTACATAAAGTACTGAGCAAGTCGTAGGGAACGGTATGCAAATAGTATTTATACAAGGCTTGACAATAATAGCTTTACAGTTAATTTGCAGAAAGCAGTATTGACAGTAATTACAGTAAGTAGATTGAAAACATAATTTAAAAGATTAATACATAACTAATCAAGTTTCTTTGAAACCACTCGTGAATACCCTGTTCACACCCCAAACCACTCGTGAACACCCACGACAATATTTTTGAGAAAAACTACCCCTCGTGTTAAATCACCAGGCATTGTCTATAACCGGGGACACGTCTATTCGAATAGTTTTACACTCCGCAGAGGTTGTACAGCTTGACCCACAAGAAATAGTCGTTTGATAAAATACATGTTTCCTTAGACATGTGAATCAAGGAGAGACTACCACAAGGCTTTTACAAAGCTCTGTTTTGACTCGGTTCTGCCCGCTAAGGATTCGCCTTCCTGGCCCCCTCTTGCATCATTTCGACCACCCAAACAGAACCGACTCAAAATATTACTAATTAGTTGGCCAGGTCCACTCCATAAATGAACTTGTGGTTGCATGGTATGACCCAGATCAATGGCCCACAAAGTTAAGTCCTTAGTGGTTGCTCAGGTGAGACTTTCCGTAACCCATTGTGTTTCGCGCACTATCCGACCACTCGCCCGAGCATAAATCATTTTCGTTCAACCCCGCCAAATGACAACCCTTGTCATGGCACAACCAATTTTAATAACAGTGGCATCGCACCACAATTGACACAACTGTAATTTCACACCACAGTTGCAAAACCGTGGTATCGCACCACAACTTCATATATCATTAAGTCAAATTCATCATCATTGAATCATGTGATCGAGAGACCATTGCATAACTAAAGTATGACTAAGCATAATACGCACCCATGTTGATAGTATAATAATGTCCAACTAAAATTACCTAACCTATGGTGTCCAAGGGTACATACCAATATATCGTTCACAAATTAATCAAGGAATCGTACTATCGAGTAGGTTTTTAGCTATTACCCAAACTATTTTTATACAACTAGCCATGCATGTTGATATAAAATAATATAATTTTACAAACTGGGTATGACATGATCAAAGGTCTACGGCTTGCCTTCGCTGAAGGGTTGAGATGCTTCGGTCGAGGTCGTTGGGTCCAAGAACTCTTCGAAAACGCTGAAATCTATACGCACGAAAAGAGCCAAGTAAATAAAACCAATCCAAATAAACTCCAAAGAAACTACCAAACTAAAGTCAAAAGAAAGGTACTGAATTTAGAAGAAGTTAGAGATTTGAATCACTCGAATCGAAGCTCGAACGAAGGAGAACGATCTCTCGGAAGATCTAAAATCACAAGGTCGGAAGGAGGCTTGACTACAGGTTGTCCGAAGGAGGATGCGACTGGTCGAAAGGTTTAGACAACCTGGTCAAAAGGAGGTTGAAAGAAGGCTCTGACTACCAAGTCCAAAGAAGGATACGACTACTCAACGTGGTCGTAGGAGGGATACGAGAAGGGTACGACTACTCAATGTGGTCGTAGGAGGAATACGAGAAGGGTACGACTACTCAACGTGGTCATAGGAAGAAAGAGGGATACGACTACTCGACGCGGTCAAAAGAAGAAAGAAGAATTCGATTGCTCGACGCGATCGAAAGAAGAAAGAAAGATTCAACTGCTTGACGCGGTCGAAAGAAGAAAGATTCAACTGCTTGACGCGATCGAAAGAAGAAAGAAAGATTCAACTGCTTGACGCGGTCGAAAGAAGAAAGAAGGAGGACAGGGCACATGAAACTCACCAGGACTGAGAGGGGGGCCGGAGGAGGAGGAGACGGCAAACGACAATCGATGACGGCGCGGGCGCTCTGGCAAACTCCCAGCAGAGACAAGGGAAGTCTTGGGTAGATCGCGGTCTTGCGAAGCCGAAGGTGAGGGAGAGATGGCCAGGGAGTGGAGCTGCTATGAATGACAGGTGGACCCCTACAAGGAAGTTGCTCAAAGAAGAAAAGAAGAAGGAAGGCAGTGCATTGGTAGAGCAGGGAGCGCGCGCGCGGGGAGGGGGGTTCACTTACAGGTGAAGGCAGCACACGGTTCGATGAGGGATACGAGCAGGATTCACGACGGCGTACGTGGCCATCCACGCACGGGGCTTCGGCGAACCAGCGGTGCTTCGGAGAAGAGGGAGGGAGCACGACGTAGAACGTCGTGAGGTGAACTCAATGGAGTGGACGAAGTCACCAGGGAATCAGCGACGGCGGTGGAACGCGAGGAGGAAGGTGATTCGGTCGTTGGCAGGAGAAGCTTGACGACGACGCTAGAGGTGGTGGCGCAAGCTCCAGTCGGTGCTAGCGAAACTCGAGGCACGACGAAATGAGGGAGAGAAAAAGAGTTGAGGCGAAAACAAGAGGGCAAAGGCTCCCTAGTGCTCTATTTATAGAAGAAGGAGAAGGATCAGCGACAAAAGGGAGCGGTGTGAAAAGGTGAGGAAAAATGCGGCGGTGCAGAGACAATAGCATTTAATGTGCGCGTCGCTGTCACTGCAGAGACGATGACATTTAATGCGCACGTCACTATCGCTGTAGAGACGACGACATTTAATGCGCACGTCGCTGAGGAAAAAGAGGAAGGAAAAAGAAGGTGAGCAGGGGGCTGACAGGCGGGGCTGGTCGTGACCGAGAGGATGGTCGTAACTGAGAGGCTGGTCGAAACCAAAGTCTAGTGCGGATCGGCGCGCGGGGAGGAGGAACATGCTGATGGGAAATCAGAACAAACAAGGAAGGGGATTTTGAAGACCAGAGAACTTCAATAAACTCAAAACAAACTAGATTTTGAATTAGTTGAAGTTTGATTTATTCATTTAAATTATTTTTAATATCTAAAATTTCAAGTTAAGCTTTAGAAATTCAACAAACCAAATGGTTATTTTTTCGAAAATTTTCAAAAAGCCCTGAAAATTGGGATGTTACAGAGGTCCTTGTCCCCGCGAATTGCGATGATGCCATCTAGTGCGGGGATCTTCATGCATAAGTAGTTGTGGTGTGCAATGGTGCCAAAGGAGTTTAGCGTGGCACGACCGAGGATGGCGTTGTACTGGTAGGGCATGTTGACGACGTCGAAGGTAATGACAAATGATTGTTGTTGTGGCTGTCCTGAACAATGAAATGTGTAGTCTTTGAACTGGGAATTTGGGATTATGTTGGCTCTGTGGCTTGTGTTGCTGTTTTAAGATACTTACGACATGGGGGATCTGGGGAGAACGGGGACTCTCCTGGCCGCCACCGCCTGCTCGGGAATAACTGCTGCTAGCCGATATCGTCGGTGTAGAGGTCGCCACCCAGGCCTCCTCGTTGCCGTGCAGGTCGCTGACCTCGTCGCCGTGGTAGACGCTGCCCAGCCGCCCTACTCGCCACGGCTTTCGCCGCCTCTACCTCACCTCCATGTCGGTGCATGAAAGGGCACAATGCGAATAGATGGTTCTGTCCAGATAAGAACAGATGGTTCAGTCGAGCCACGGTCTGATTTGGCAAGAGGCGAGGGTATTTTGGTCCATACAAAAATATGAGGTGCGTATTTGAGGAAAATAGGTTGTAATTCCTGTAATGCCATTCCTCAAAACATAACTCCATAATAGCATATTTTAAAGAAGCAACTGAGAAGTGATTTATTTCTAAAACTTGCACTAAGTAGTGGCATATATCAATTTTCCCTTAAATAAAAAGGAAAAAAAGGCAAATGGTGCTATTCGCAGCAAACTTACCTTTTCTTGTTACTTCTGAACATTTTATTTTGAATTTGAAGATATAAAGGGTGCTATTACATTCTATACACTCCATTGTCAATTTTTTCGGAATTTTTCATCTTGCTTTGGTACCAAAACCAAAAGTTGATTACATGATAGCATCGAAAAGGCAATTGTATAGCATATTGTAACCGGTAGGTGGAGCAGCTGCTGAGGACCGCGGTCAAAATTAAGGTACAACGATGAACACGAGATTTGGGTATTGAGTGGGCCTAATCCAGGGTACAACGATGAACATGATGTTTGGGTATCGAACCCGACATAATGGCCCAAGTGCATTTTTCTGAATTATTTTTTAATTTGGCCCCTTAACGCCACGTTAAGTGCAAAAATAGCCTCTGTATCTCGAAAATTCTAAATTTGGACCCTCCCGAGCGCAGAATAACAAAAAGCCAACAATGTCACTTTCCACACTTGGAGGGGTGCGGAACCTTGGTGCTAGGCGTAGAAGTCGGGCAGGCGCAGAAGTCGGAGGCGCGGTGTGGAAGGACATAGGCCTGAGCGCTTTTGTGCCACGGGAGAGCGGAAGGGAGTCGGCGGCCTTCCGCTGAGCCGAAGCGTGGAATGTTGTTTTTTTATTGTTTTTTATTCATATTTACTGTTGCTCAAAAGTGAAAGCAATGCTTTTTTATTGTTTTTTATTCACGTTTTCTGTTGCTTGAAAGGGCTCAGCGCAGCATGTTGCTTTTTTATTGCTTTTTATTCATGTTTACTGTTGCTTAAAAGTGAAAGCATTGCTTTTTTTATTTATGTTTTCTGTTTCTCGCGCTCTAGCTCAGCAGAATGAAGCTGGTTCCTTACTGCGCTCGGTTGAAACGGAAGCTGCCCGACCCCACAACGTTCGCACCGCGCCTTCGGCTTCCACGCCTGCCCGGCTTCCAAACGTAGCACCAAGGTTCCACACCCACGAGCGCGGAAAGTGACACGTATCGGCTTTCGGTCATTCCGCGCGTGAGGGGCCAAATTTAGAATTTTTGGAGAATGAGGGCCATTTTTGCACTTAACATTGGCATCAAGGGCTCAAATAAAAAAATCTCATTTTCCTGAGTGTCGCTACTCCTACTCGTGAACATCGTTCCCAGAGTTTTAAGTATCTCCCGAGTGTTTGCGACACTCGGGAACTAAGTAGTTCCTGGTAGTGGAATTGAATCGCCCAATATCTCAACCTGATTAATTATTAGTTAATCATTGAAAGTTCTAATTTAACCTTCATAAGTAGCTTTAAGATTCATAAACCTTTCACCTAGTCGGAGAACCGAAGCAAGGCCCATGTTTTATTATAATATCGGTGCCACATATCTTCAAACTAGAAAATGGTCTTCATGATTTTATTTCTCTCCAATTTGTGTATTTGATGGTAAAAAAATATTTGCAATCTATTACACATATATTTGCAATCTATTCTTCATGCTAATAACCTAGTGAAAATAATAGATTTGAAACGGACTAAAAGGATGCAAGATGAATGAGTCTGGACTTTGTTGAAACACATAGTCGGGTTAAGATAGTCTTTGCTACATAAGTGCTGTGAAGATTGAACGTTTCCCTTGTACCTTTTTCCTGCTAACTGGGTAGGATTTTACTTTTATTAGTTGGAACAAATACGCTTTAAATCTGTTAGTTTGTACTAGAGTTGCTGGGGTGCACTACTGATGTATGCTAGTTTTAGTATAGCTTAGTTATTCTGGTTAATATAATGCAATGGTTTGTGCATCCACCGCCTGTCAAAGAACATTCATACTTTCTCTGTCTCCGTTTCTGATGACCCCTTGGTACTCTAGTGGAGTACTAATCTGGGTTAAGATGGTCTTCTACTGCAGCGACGGCTTCTTAACTTTGTAGACAAGACTACTGGAAGATGTCCTTCCAATTCTGCAAGTTGCTTTCCACTCAGCAGACTCAAGTGCTCGAAAAATGCGTTCAGAGGATTGCAAGATCTGATCCTGACATTATATCTTTGGATAAGGAACTCCCTCCAGAAATTGCTGACGAGTTAAAAAAAATATGCGCCAGAAATCCCAGACAAGTGATGGTGACACCGTCATTTCTAACCCTGTACATGAGAAAAGAGTCAGAGCAATGGATTCCGATGATGTCGAGCTTAAGAGTCAGAGCAATGGATTCCGATGATGTCGAGCTTAAGAGTCAGAGCAATGGATTCCGATGATGTCGAGCTTGTGAAGTTGCTTCTTGATGAGTCTGAAATCACCATAGATGATGACAATGCATTGCACTATGCTGCTGCTTACTGTGATTCCAAAGTTGTTTCAGAGTTGTTAGACTTGAGACTAGCAAATTGAATTTGAAGAATAGCCGTGGATACACAGCACTCCACCTGGCTGCTATGGTTATGTGTCTCCTAAACAAAGGAGCGGTGGTGTCACAATCGACAGCTGATGGCCGGAGTGCAGTTAGTACTTGTCGGAGGTTAACACGAGCAAAAGACTACAATGCAAAGATGGAACAGGGTCAGGAGTCAAATAAAGATAGGATGTGTATTGCTATCCTGGAGAGGGAGATGATGAGGAACCCTATGGCAGTGGAAGATTCTGCCACCTCACCTTTATTAGCTGATGATCTTCACATGAAGCTTCTCTTCCTGGAAAACAGAGGTGAAGTCCCCTTTCATGCTTGATAGAATGGCACTTGTAGGTAGCTCCAAAATTTTCTCAAGATTAAAAAGATGTAGGAGATGGGGACTGGGCAGGGGCGGACCCAGGACTAAATATTAGCTAGGGCAGAGTTGTAATTGTGGACTAAAGAGGATTACCTAGTGCTTGTGCTCGAAACTTTGCTAAAATACCTCTTCAGTTGGCTATAACTTGGTTGTGAGGTTGTGCACGAAAAGTCGATTTTGGCCGTGAGTTGATTGTGTTCCCAGCTTCCCACCTACCCTGAACACAGAGGGGGAATGCACACAAGATTTCACTTTGTAGTTTGTACTCCTACTTCAAATACATTAAAAAGCAAATAAAACAAACTAAATACGAGACATGGGGTGTAATTACATTAACAATTCCATCACTAACCACCATTGGATGATGACGCGTTCATCTAACTAAGGACCGAAGGGAAGAGACAAGTCGTAATATTTTATTTCTACACCGTGACGTCCTCCTATGCTCTTCTTATCCTTGCCAACCCAGGGGAGCAGCACTCCCCCAGCCGGCCATTCATTTTGTTTCATTACTCACTGACCCCTTTGTCTCTCTCTCTCTCCACCCATCTCTCCCAGTACTAACCGCACGCAAGACTGGAGCACAGACGACGAGGCTACGACAGCGAGGTCTCCGTCCCCGGGCCTGGCGAGCCCGTGCTACGCCGTGAGGAGCGTCACCTCTCTCTCTCTGTCCCCATCTCACCCATTTCTAACCGCATACAAGACCACAAAATTGGGAATGACTGCGGCGAGGCTACCGGCGCCGGAACCCACGCCATCTGCTCCACCCCACTGCAGTTTGCACTATCTGCTTCGCCAGACCCCAAACCTGATGCATATTTTCTTCCCCAAAATAGTGACCGATCTGTAGCAGACCACGAGATCAGTGGTCACTCGGCAGCAGCCTCATCTCCTCCTTGCGGCTGTCTTGTCGGACGCTGGCCTTGTCGGGAGAAGGGGGTGGGGGGAGGAGGGGGTGTTCCTGCCGGAGGGGAGCTCGGGCGGCTGTCTGAGCATGCCCGAAGGGAGGGTCCGCCCCTGGGACTGGGGATTGACCCAGCCCTTTCTCGAAAAGAAATAAGATAAAGGACCCTTTCTCCAATGGAAGTGTCTACTTGTAGGTGGCCGACCTACAAAGAGGTGCGGAGCTGGGCCTCGGGCCTCCCGAGCAATGGCCTAAAATCTCACGTGAACGTAACTGAAAATACCATATGAAACCAGATTTTGGTCAGAATTGGCTGAGCCGGCCTGAGGCCAGGCCCAGTGCTAGCTACGCTCCTGCCTACAAAGGTTCATCGGTATTCACTTGAATACCCATTTTTTTGGGCAAAATACCCATTATTACTAGGTGTATTAGATATATATGGTGATAATTAGATAAAATACTTCATATTTGGGAACCACCTCTTGGTAGGGTTGTGGAGCTATGGGTCTATGACTCCACCCACCAAAATTCAAATCCTGGTTGCCAGTTTTACGCACGTGAGTGCGTTTCAGTAGAAACTTTATGAGATCATGGATTTATTCCTGTCATTTGTATGTCTAGGTGTGTGCTAAAGACTAAGGGGGTGTACTTGCATATGTATGTGTGGTGGTGTGTGTGCACGTGCATCTACCTTTTAATTGCAAAAAAAAACTTCATATTTGTACCCCAGTTGATTTTAGCCCAATCTCACACATCCCACTCCCCAATTCGCACAAGTAGCGCGACACAACAACCCATCCACCCCCTCTTTGAACTGGCCCATTGGCCCATCCGAAAACCCCACCTCAAAGGTTCAAACTCTAACCAACATCCTCTCTTTCTCACATTCACCAAAATCGGGTGGTGTGCTGTAGCTGGTGCAGGAAACCAAGGATGACGAGGCTCCTCGGCTAGCGAGGGCAAGGCATGTAGGGACTGCACCGACGTACAAAGGATGCGCACGTTAGAGTTCAAATAACACAGGTGCTTCCAAGGCACGAAGAATCATTGAGTTAAATTGCTTTTTTCTTAATTATTTTATAATTTATCTAAATTATTTGAGTTGTTGTCTCTAATACAAATAATTTGTTCTTTAATTTTTTTTTTTGCTATTGTTGACTTTTCCATTGAAAAATATTTTACTAATTCCGAGCACCTATGTTGAAAATCTTAGGTCCGGCACTGCACCTTGTACATATGTTGTAGCTATAGGTAATTCTCGCACTTACCACATATGCTGTTGTAGCTATAGGTAATTCTCGCACTTACCACATATGCTGTACTTATAAGACAACGTTTTTCGACCACATCATATTCACCTGGAGCATACCATGCTAAAATGATGTGTTGTCCCTGCAGTTGCATTTGCAAGATTATTCTTTCCTGCTGAAGCCAAGGTTGCCATGCAAATTGCACAAGCAGACACCACACCAGAATTTGGCGGTGTTTCCGCAGCAAGTACTTCTGGTAATCTGTGGGAAGTTGATCTGAACGCGACGCCAGTGACACGAAACAAAAGGCTCCGTTCAAGGGTGGATGCACTAGTGAAAACAGGTAGGAAGTCAATTAAGTCAACCTTTCCATTTTACTTTCACGACATATTCTCTGTCGTAAAACTATTATGTCTTTAGGAATTGATTGCCTGATTACCATCAGGGATTTTCGTCAAGTGCTACAGCATTGGCTAAAATTTAATCCGCTAAAACAACAAGAGATTCTTTACACAACCTTATACATAAATAAATTCACCAAGGTTTAGCCGTTACCATTACTATCTTGTGCATTAAACCATTGACAGTATGCATTGATATGGTTCAGCGGTTGATTCCCACCAACAACCGCGGTCCACGGGTGCTTCCATATCTAATTTTACTAATCATCGTCGTGTTCAGCAGCGCGATTTGGACTATCGGTATTCCACTCGCGGATCAAATGAACACCGAAGCGGGTGGGGAGAACGGACGGCAACCTACTTCAATTTTTAAGTATCTAATTTTATACCACTGTAAGCACTGTACATACACAGGTCTATTGGGTAGCCAACTCGTGCTACAAGACCGGGGACAATACATCACCCTGTACTCCAGGAAATTGCACAGAAGAAGAAACTTTGCTTCCCTGAAGAGAGCACCATGAACTGACATGTCTTGTTCCACTCCTTGTAACGCCGATTTCAGGTTCAAAGCACCCGTCGCGACTCTCGACGATTATGCGCCGCATTCCCAAATCAGACACAAAATCAAAATGTGATCGTCAACTAGAGAGACGAGGAGTCAAAATATTGGGTAATGCAATGGTTGGCTCGATGCGTTTACACGGGCCTGACAGTTTCGGCCTAATCAGGTAATGAATAGCTAACTGATGCCCCTATTAATGGGCCAGAATGCAAGCCCAAATATTCGCTCCAGCTTCTAAATTTCTCATCTTTACCAAAATTTTCCTACAACCTCATCTTCCTCCCCTCTCACGAAGGCAAGCTTGGTATTTCTCCTCCTAAAATCATTTGGAGCTCTTGAAGCCGCCCTTCCCTTGCTTCTCTCCTCTAGCGCAAATTGGGCTCCTCTCGAGCCAGGCTCTAGAGCTCGAGCGTTAGGTCCGACGACTCCAGTTTCTCCTTCAGAAGCCCACCTAAGTGATACTGCGTCCGACGTTGTCCTCGCATTCGTTTGTTTAGTGAGTGAGGGGCCAATTCAATTTTTGGCACTAGTGTGTTCCAAACTTCCAATTAGTGTGGGACTGTGGGATTATAATTGTAGTTTGTTGCTGTGTTGGTGTTGCAAGTATAAACAAAAACATGACATGTGAATGCAATACACAAGCTTTGTCAGGTCGGCAGAGAATTATGATCTAAAAATGAGATAGGCTGTCACAAAATTAGGACAAAACATATGTACAAATTGCTGGCCACAATTCATTTTACACTACTAAATGTGAATTTGTGATATAGTATGATTTTCCCTTTGTACTATACATAATAATTGTAGAAAGTAAACTACCTGTGAGACAACCACTTCAAAGTGGTTTGCTGCAATATTATCGAGGCAAAAACTTTGCGGGCTTATAGCTGTAAATATTTTGTGTGTCGAAATATAATCGACAAAATAGTTAGGAAATTAGTTTTTCATCAATATGATGTACAAGGGGCATCCTGAGAAAATTCTCTCTTTTTCAAAAAAAAAAAAAACGACCAGGCAGGAGACTTCCCTAATATATTGATAGAATTCCAAAACCCTGTTTTATAATCTTGCACCTGTGTACGTGCATATCCCCATGCGGTCATGCATACTTGTTCTAATCGAATCTGTAAAAGAATGGAGGAGCCAATCAGTTCCATCTCATTACTATAATTACCGCTGGTTGGAAAGCGCCCCCCTCCGGCTCTGGCCACGTCACCCGAAAAAACCGCACTGTCCAATCGCCTCCGCCCTCGTGTGCGCCCGCCTGATCCGAGCGCTTGCACTTCATGCGTATCGCCTCTGCCCTCGCGTGCGCCGGCCTGATATGAGCGCCTGCGCTCCATGCGTTTCGCGTGTTCGCTCGCCTTGGCCTCGATCGCCGTTCCGCTCCGGTGGATCCCGCCTTCGGCAACGCGGTGCGTGCGTGCCCGCACAATCGCGCGGGTGATCTTCTAGTTGTTCTAATAATCGAGTTTATGGTCTGAAAAAGGGTGGTGCTAAGTACTATTGTTGATTAGAGACAATTTGTGTGAGCCACGGTGGCATTTCTCGTTAGTTTGGTGGCTAACTGCATACACGGTGAAGAACCAACTCTAGATGTCACGTACAGATTTGGAATATAAATATCTACTGCTATATAAGGAATATTAATCAGGAGTTTTTGGCTCATTTTGCCTTTTTTTAAGTGAAATAACAAAAATAACCTTTAAAAATAAAATGACAAAAATAGCACACTGCCACGCGGAAACACTGAAGTAAGAGACCTACCACGCACTCAATTCGTGCAGGCCACCTGCCGCCGACTGGGAGGCCACGACTTGTCTTGCTGCGCTTTGAAAACGTGCAAAATGAGTAAAAACTCTATTAATCAGTGAACATATCAGTAGTAGATTAGAGGTCGCTTGCAGGTAGTACATTATAATTGGTGTGTTTTCTTTTTAGTCTGTAAAATTCTATATGTTTTCTTGAAATACAAATATCGCCGTCTCAATAATTAGAATCCTTACATTTAGGGAAGTTCCTCGTATAAGAAAAATAATATTAAATAAAATCCACGCCTTCATTATTGTGCCTATCCAATTCAATCACTGCGCCAATCAACTTTAAGATCATCTGTATGGTATGCAGAAGAGTTAGCTGGAGTAGTTACGTGATGTTATATAAAATTTATTTGAGAGACGCTAATATATATTTTTCATAACAATTAAGGGAGGTGTGCTAGATTCCATGCTACATAAAGAATACGCAAATTTCTTGAACATATCATCTCTGTGAGGGGGCCAAAGGTATCATATATCACAAATATCTCAAACAAGTTGAACAATGTCAAAACTACAGTTAAAAAAACCTAAATCTATTTGGTTGACCCTAAAAATTTTCTTGCTTGCATATTGGAGTTCAAGTCTCACAAAACCATATACTATGGGAAATGGATCATCTGCATTGAAAGATTTAATGCAAAGGATCCACAATGATTTGCATTAGAAATCTATCTCCACCGTCTCATAAAAAAATTAATGATCCAGATCAATAGGCACAACGTTGTGCTACAGTAAGTTCGATGCAGTACATATTTTGTTGTTACGCCCGTATTGCTACAATCATCGTTGACTACTGTTCATACACTCACATAACATTTTTCACACAATATTGTTGATTACTGTTTACTCACTCATAAAATATTGCTCACACAATTATCTAGCTCTCTGAACTTGTATTTTACTTTTCTAGCCCCTGAACTTGCGATGTTGTGCCACTTAGCTCCCAGAACTTATGTTGAAGCGAAGTTCGTCGGATACGATGTCGGCGACTTCGTCCCCTGCGAGTTCAGTGGACTTGTCGCTTCCCTGTTTCGGCCGTGTTCATCGTCCCCATCACCTCACGTTGACAAAAATGGATTCTTAGGGCCTAGGAATGCACCGTGCTTGCGTTTTCGCCGGAGTTCCACCGTCGTAGCTTGCCGCCGCCCTCGCCCTTGCCTCCTCTGAGTCAATCGTGAGAGAGAGAGAGAGAGAGAGAGAGAGAAATACATTCTCGTGTGTGTGAGAGAGAATCCATTTTTGTTGGCGTGACGGGGACGATGAACATGGCTGAACGGGGCAGTGACGAGTCTACCAGACTTTGAGGGGATGAAGTTGCCGACATCTTATCCGATGAACTTCGCTTCAACGCAAGTTTAGGGAGTTAAGTGGCACAACCTCGTAAGTTTAGGGTGCTGGGAAAGTAAAATGCAACCTTAGATAGCTAAGTAGTACAACATCGCAAATTCGGAAAGTGAAAAAGTAAAATACAAGTTTAGTAAACTAAATGGTATAACATCATAAGTTCAGAATCAGATACCTAAGGTACAATTTTCTCTCTGTATTACATAATCGAGGGACACAAGCAGCAACCAACAAAAGAATAGAGTAACTTCTGTCTGCCTATCCCGGGTCGACGCTGGAAGAAAAGTGCTGCTCACCTCTTCTTCATTTGAAGGTAAAGCAATCCTGTCAGGTTGCTCTTATAGGGATGTCTTCGAGGTACGCTGTAAAAAAAAAACTAATGATATGTACAACAGTATAACCGATGGTTGTCTATAGTATATTTTCATATCATCTATACATAGTATTAAAGACAATTTTTACAATGAATCGTCTTTTTATATATCTATATAGACAACTACTTTATGTACAATATATCTTATTTCTCGTGTTACAGTCGACTACTGCAAAAGAGTCGACCCGATTTTCAATGCTCTCTATATCTCCTCACATTATGTCGTATAGACTTCCAGACAACTGATATCACATCATTGTATATGCTCTAAGTATTAGCCTCTAAATACATATGTTCACCTAAAATTAACCTAAAAAAGATAATTTTTTTGAAAAGAATCAACTCAATTATTATCAATCAATCAAATCAAAGGAAAAAAAACAGTCCGGACTCAGCAAACAAACGACACAAACGGCCCAGGGAATAACACTGAGTGGTGGCTGACGTGGATACGATGGATGCGGAGATTCTTTTCAACGGCTCCGATTCCTCCCTCCCCTTCTTTTATCTCCCTCCACTCCTCTACCCCTCCCACCACCCAGAAGGCCAGAACCCCCACCTCCTCACCCACCTCTCCCCTCTCCACAGCCATGGCCATGGCCTCCACCTCCTCCTCTCCACCGTCTTATCCCAGCTCAACAGCCATACACCACCTCCTCCTCTAGCCAGCCACCACGTGCTGTAAGTAGCCAGTACATAGCCGTACATAGGTATACAGAGAGAGAGAGAGATGATGCTGGGGACGAAGAGGGCTGGGACGCCGTCTCCGTCGAGGCACCCGATGCGGCGGACCACGAGCATGAAGGAGTTCGCGCCGCCGGACGTGCTGGCGGACGTGGCCGAGGAGGAGGCCGACGAGGAGATGGAGCTGCAGGTGCACGAGGAGGTGGCGGAGGAGATAGCGTACGGGTGGATCGGCGGCGCGGCCGCGGGGAGGGCGGACTGGCTGGCGGCGAACCGGGCCCGCGAGTCGCCGACGCTGGTTGGCCACCAGCGGAACTCGGCGGACTTCTCGGCCGCCGAGACCGCCGCGTTCCTCCGCGCCTGCGGCCTCTGCAACCGCCGCCTCGGCCCCGGCCGTGACACCTTCATGTACAAGTACGTGCGCCCGCCAAGAAAACACCATTCTTTTTCCTTCCGTTGGTTCTTGCAAAGATCCATGGCCTCCTACACAAACAGAAGTGTTGATTCCTTCTTCTCGATATGTGTGCAGGGGCGACACGGCGTTCTGCAGCCTGGAGTGCAGGCAGCAGCACATGACGCTCGAGGAGTGGAAGGAGAAGTGCGCGCTCGCGCCGCCGCCGCCGCAGCCCATGGCCGACCCGGTGGCAACTGCGAGCGCCGGCTCCGACAATCCCGCCGCCGTCGCCGGAGGGACCCTCGCCGCAGCCTGAGGCGACCGAGATGTGTCAGCCTGGCCGCGCGCGCCCACGATCGATTATGTAGCCGTACGCCTATGTATTACCATTGGCGGATGAACACTTTGATACTATCCATCTGCGCTCATGCGTCGACCGTGCATTTTGATCACCCCGGTCTTCTGGTGTATGGATTAATTATGAAATCATATTATCAGCTATACTTTCAAAGAATATTTTTTCATATTCTCAGCTTACATATTACCTTTGATATGCCCTTGGTCCATCGATCCATCTAGATTCTTCTTGTCAAGATGCAAAATAGTAAGACAACAAATCGTATGATTTTCATCATCACGGTGCATGCGTCGTGTTCGTATGTGCGCGCCGCACGCATGGGATGGAAAAGATGGGAGAAACAATCACCGGATCCAGGCCTGGGTTAAGTTATAGCCTGTGATGTGAAATTTTTACTAATGTTAAAATCTACAAAAATTATTTAGAAAATTATCAAATATTTGAATTCAGTACTAGGACAGCTGGCCCAGGGCTCCACCCTGACTATTTTTTTATATCGGAAGTTCGGAACAGGGGACCGTTCTCACGTGAGGGTCTGACCTGACCGTCTAATCACTTCATTGACAGATCGATCGGATGGAAGACCCGCCGTAGTGTCATCGTGTTAGATTATGTGCTTAACTAGTATTACAGCGCAATTATTATGGGTGTGATATTTATGGAATAATTAACTCCATTATATGTGTGTGCTTGTGCTTCTCGGGCTCAGGTTCTCGTGCGTACAAGAATCATGCATTGTGTCAGCACTCAGCACGAACTGGGGGAATCCCTATTTTGTTCAGAACAGCAAACTTAATTAGGTCATGCTTTATGTTACTCCCTCGTCTTTTACATCAATTTTTTAAAGTTTGACTGTCAATAGGTTTAAAATTATCTAAATTAGCTATATAAAAATTATATAATTGGATTTGTTGTTAAAAATATTTTCACAATATTATAATTTTATTAGTAAATCTTAATATAAAGTTATAAAAAACACTTGTCAAAGTCGCATCTCGGAGACCATAAAAAAAAACATTAAGTAAAAAAAAACAGGATTACCACATGTGAACGTCTATGAGCTTCACTACTACTTCAAAATTTGAGTTGGTGGTCGTCCGTCCTCCCCCACCCTCTCTTCTATCCTCCACCATCCTTTCACAAACATTTAGCGGTACCTATGGGTGGGCCAGCCTAACGCTCTCATGTCTCCCTGCTCACGATGTGTCGAATCAGTTCTTACCTATTCGCCGCACAACGCAACTGCCTCCTCACTCTCCTTCTCCCCACATCTCCCCTCTCCCTCGATCAAACGTTGCACCCCCTCTCTGTTACGCATCCTCCCCGCATCACTGCCCGTGGGCCGTGGCTGCCTCCACACGACGTCGGGAGGTTCTTGTCTGCCCCATTACCCTTCCTCTCAGTTAGAATCGTGCCAACTTGTGGGCCACCCATCACGCCTTTGCCTCCAGCGCCGCTCTCGCGTCCACCGCCCCACCCTCTCTCCTGATCGGCGTGTTCCCCATCGCCGTCACCACCACCTAGCGTGGTGCTCTCCACCGCCCCACCGCGCATGCCGACGATGACGAGAGGAGGAGGAGGAGGAAGGCGATATCACCCCATCGCCCCACCACGAGGGCCAATGACGGCGAACAACCCAGCTCTATGGCCGCACTCGGGCATCTCCTCTCCCTAGACGCCACGCATGCAATTCGCGACGCCGTGCTCCACGTCACTGATGCCTGCCCCGACGCCATCCTCTCCAGCGCCGCCGCTATGTACCAAGTTTTGCTCCCGTTGAGCTCGGCCACGGCTTCCGCTGATTGGAGAAGCCCTGCCGCTGCCGCCTGGAAGGTGTTCAATAGTATGCTGCAAAGAGGCCCAGCTTGAATGGTTTGTTACAATCTTGCTTGATTCTGTTGTTGTTGTTGCTGCTATAACTAACCTTATTAGGATATTTTTTTTTGTTGAAAGCCGGGATCGCTCACTATATAAGCTTAAAGAAATGAACTTAGATGACATTTGCATCGTTGCTCATTTGCATTGGAGATTAGTCTAATTTATACATTGCTTTGGATATTTATGTTCAGATCTTCTCTCGTGCGTAGCTTTATCTTCTCTTTGCTGGATCTCTGTTTCTCATAATTGGATTCAACCAGTGTTCCATCTAGCCCAACAGCCTCATTTTCCCCAACCAGTTTTCTATTCACACCATTTCTCGTTCAGTACAGAGGTGACAAGACCATATATATGTTGCCACTTTTTTTGTTGCAACAACCAAACGAGCAATGTCATGCTATGTAAACCATCTATGATTTGTGCCTTCCATTTGTTTACAATCCATTGTTTCACTTGATCGCAGAAATTTCTGACTGCACAACAATTGATTGATTTTAGAAAGTTACTTTATTCGAGATATGCAAGCAAATAATCCCATATGGTTATTTCATTTTATACTCCTATAGTACAGTATAGGATCACAATGCTATAATAGTGTTGTGCTCACCCCATAGTTTCAGTCTTTGTCAAAACCATATATGTGGGTGTTAGATTCCCCTTGTGAACATCATAATCCCCAGTACATTGTAATCTACAGGTTTGTTATACTCTCCATATGCGAAAGAAAATAGTCACTGATATTTCTCCCATTAGTCTTGATTACATCCTGTGAGAGGCATCCTTACAGAAGTGCTATAAATCCTTGAGGTTTTGTTGAAGCGTAAAGCAAAGATTTATTTTTGCCATGGTAGACAGTTTATTTCATCAACTACAGTTGTCGTAGCAAGAAAAGGCTAGACAGTAGAAGAGGGGGTGACCCCCGATGTCTACACGAGGGACCAAGAGATCCTTGAAAAAGGGGATCGATTGTTAGGAGTGAATGTGTATTAATTGTCTCAAAAATTGGGTCTGTCTTTATTACATGGGGGAGGAGGCTATTTATAGCCATCCGACAGGGGTAGCCAAAGTTACCAATCTACCCGTACAAAAGCCCCTTGCTTGTAGGGGCTGTAGGGGCTTTTCCCTACTTTATGCGTAGCCTTCGGCTCACGGTGGACCTCTTTGGTCTTGATTTACCTAGCTGATGCACTTGCTCTACCTGCCTTTTCCTCCCTTCGCACCTCGCAGGGTGGCTCTTGGCCAAGGGGCCCCGAGCACCCTTCGACGCCCTCGAGGTGGCCCTACGGGCCCCTTGGCTTCTGGGCTTGCAATGCTTGACAACTATTCGGTGGCCTCCGGGGCGCCTTTGGCATCTTCCCGGAGGTATCCCGGTGTCCTCTGGGGGGACCTTGGTGGCCTTCGAGGGTCCCTCGGGGATCCTCGGTGTCCTTCGGGCCCCCTTCGGGGATCCTCTGGGCCCTAGCCCTCAGGAGGGCCTTGTGGTACTCACCGGGTCGTGGGAGCCGGTGGACCACCCCTACGATAAGCCCCTCGTGATCGAGGTCCTGCTTCGTCATGACTAAAACCGCGCCCTTTTCCCAGAGGGTCCAGGCACACTGTCCCCTTCGGCCTGGTAGAGCGTGTGTTTATTAGAGTCCTTCCCTAACGCGTGGGTCACCCTCGTAGGTATGATGGCACTTTGGGAGCCGCGCGCCATGGTGCCGCCTGTTGGTTGCTATGCACCATAATGCCGCCGGTTGGCATTGATGGTGGCCCTTCGAATAGCGCGTGTAGTGGTTGGTTACTATGCGCCATAATAGTGTTTGTTGGAGGCCTTGTGTGGGTGCCACGTGTCACCCGATGAGTGACCGTGGCTCTTCGGCTCCCTCGTTCTATTTCGTTGTGGTCCTAATGCGTGTATAAATAGGGGTCACCCCCTGGCCAGCCTATATCCTGCGATTGCAAACCCTAGCTCCTCTTTTACGACCCTGTCTGTGAGCTTTGTGACGCTCTTGTCTTATTTTGGGAAGTTAGACAAGGAGCTCTGGCTATGACGAAGCGGAGAAAGGAGGCGGGGGTGGGGGTGGGGGTGTACACCAGTGATCTCGAGAAGTCTACTGTGACGGAGCGGGTTCTCTGGACCCTCATCGACGAGGGAAAACTGGAGAGCCTTGTGAAGGTTCGAGCTCTTGGGCCGGAGATGGTGCCGGCACGCGCGACCGAGGCGGTGGTCTTCGTGGCCTTCTTCGCTGCTGGCCTACGGATCCCCTGCATTGAGCTGGTCTCCCAGGTACTCTGGCTTTACAGAGCAAAGTTGGCACAACTGACGCCCAACTCCCTCGTGAAGTTGGGAGTATTCAAATGGATCCCTCGGTCTGAGGGGACGAGCGGCGATGGGTGCCTCTTCGCCTACCACCATGACGGGCGCTGCTAGCCGAAGAGGAAGAAGGGCACGGGCGAGATGCTGAACTTTGACATCGTCAACTTCCAGCTGAAGGCGCAGTGCCAAATGTGTGTGCCCGCTCAGGCTGCGTGCAATAGCTGGGACACGAACTGGACGCGAATGTGGTTCTACCACTCCTCTCTAGCGGATGACGGTCTTCAATATGACGGTGGGCTGATACAGCTTACTGCCACTCCGGAGATCGTGCTGACCTCGAGGGAGGAGGCCCTTCTGCACCTGCCACTGAACGCGACGAAGAGGCTCTCCACGCGGGACCTCATGGAGGAGTTTTGCGCCTTCGGGGTTTGGCCCCTGGTGTAGGGATGGTGTGTGGAACTGGGGGCTCTGAAGTCCGGGCTTCCAACTATCACCATGGCGGGGCGCGAAGGTTTGGGTCCTGGCCCTTCGCTCGATCCCCCTTTTTTATTACTCGCTCTTTCTTTTGTTTGTGGTACTGACAAGGTTTGCTTTTTTCATGGTAGTTGCGCCTATTGCCGAAGCCACCCAGGCCATGGAGCCGCTCTTGGACCCTTATATGGGCAAAGAGCATGCTAAGCGCGGGCTGGTTGTGAGGGACGCCTGCTTGAACTGGGCTTACTCGGACCCGACGATCTGCCTTGCGGAGCGTCCAGACCTGGACAAGGGGTGGAGGAAGCACGCCTATGTGCCCAAGTGCGATGGTACTGGGCCGATCGTGGCGACGCCCCTGTGCGCTATTGGCTCCAGTGGCACGGGCGGCCCTTCTTGTGTGAGGGAGGATGTGACGGAGCGTTCAACGAAGAGGGTGGTGGAGGACCCAAAGCGGGTGGAGCGCTTTTCGAGCAGCGCATCCTCAGGAGATCGGGGGCATCCTCTATGGAGGGCACTACACCGAAGGCAGCCGGGTGTGCCGTAGAGCCTGTGGAGATGGATGGGGTGGCCCGCTCATTTAGCATAGCGAGCCTTCCCCTCGAAGAGTCTTTGAATGATAGTACTCCATCGCATGTTTACGGTAGGGGCTTCGAAGACACCCGCGCTGCCCTTCTACCCTACGGGGTGCATCGGTAGGCGTTGAGCCTCCTTTTTTTCTTTATGTTAGCGCGCGTAGATCTAACCTAGATGTTGTCTTGCAGATGTGAGTGACGGGGAGGGCAGGGCCAACGAGGGCGGCTCTACCTCAGTCAACTCCAAGGTGGCGCCTGCGTCGGCTGCTGCTCCGGTTGTCGTGGGTAATGCGGACCTGGGCCTGCTTTGCATCGCTAACTTCAGGGTTAGCGTTGGTGTTGCGGGGGTCTACGAGGAGGTCGCTAACTTTGCCACCTCGCCCTGTGTGAGGGATATGTTCTGGAACATGTCCCTTAAGGGAATGTTCTGGTCCGTCAAGGCAAATGCCGCGAAGGTTGGTTCTTGAGTTTGTTTTTGTTTTTTTCCTTGTGTGTGACACCTCACTCTGTGTGCAGATCCTCATACTATCGCGTGCGCTTGAGGATGACGTCTCGCGTGGCTTCGTCGAAATCCAGAAAAGGGTTGACGCGGAGCAAGCGCACAACGAGGCGCTGAGCGCGGAGCGCGATGCCCTCGCTGACAGGGAGAAAGCCCCGGAGGCCCACGCGGCGGGGTTTGAGGAGGACCGCGCTGGCCTACAGCACGAAGTGTGGGTGCTTCGGGGCGCTCGTACTAACCTCAAGGCAGAGAGAGATCCAAGCGAAGCAGGAGCTGTCGAACTCCATCGTGCTCACGACCTGGGAGGCCATGGAGGCCCTTGAGGGTGCTGTGGTGGACCTCGGTGCCCTACCTCCCCTAAGGCATCACAACGCTGGGGAGATGGACAACACCCTAGGGTGCCTCCGCCGCGCCAGGGAGGTGTGTTTGCCTGCAACCCGCGCGTACGGCGACCACTGCGCGAAGGTGGCCTAGACAACGACCTTCGCTTCCCTTGACAAGACTGGCTGAGGACACATAGGCACTCTCGCCACCCACTCCGTGGCAGTGGCGACTGCAGAAGAGGTTGCCGCCGTACATCGCGAACGCGGAAGGCGAGCAACGTCTCCGTTCAAGATTTCTGGGGACTCCGCGGGCGTGACAACACGATGGAATCCATCTGGGCGGCCTAGGACCAGAAGAAGAAGGGGAAGGCTCTGGTGGACGACCCGAAGTCCGACGAGCGGGGGGTCACCCACGAAGACAAGGTGTGACCCTCCGCTTGCTTGAAGTGGCCCAAGTTTAGATTCATGTAACTAGGTGCTAGTTGTGAGGACCCCAATTTATTTGGCTTGTAATGCTTAACCAACCACCTGGTCCTAGCATCACAAGTCAAATAAACTGATCCTCGAGATATGTATACTTCCCAGAAAGCAGTATGCACACCTCGGTACAAAATTAGACATCAACTCCATTCCAAACATAGAGTCCAAACACCACACTACCAAACGGAAGATAAACAAATGGTAGAGTTATTACAGACAAAGGCCGACAGGCCACAAGATACAGAAATAACAACAAAAAGACAGCGGAAGCAAAAGTGCCATAAGATGGCTATCAACAAAGCCAATCAGCGTGCCTCCAACCCACAAGGCATCTGACCGGACCGCCAAGTCTAGTCGTCCACGAAAGCGGCAACACGACTCACGAAGTGAGGCCCTTGGGGCTCACCTTCTTCCTCTGCAACAAAAACATTAAGCAAAGCACCTGAGTACAAAGATTGTCTTTGTACCCGCAAGACTGACGTGTGAACTAGCAGACCTATTCATATGCTACATGCAGGCTTGTTTAGTGGAGGCCCTATGTTTCATTTGCATAAAGCCAACTTTATTTGCAATAATGTAATACAGTTTGAAGGCAAGTTTGCAATTCATTTTTAAGGTTGAAATACAGTAAGGATAATAATACAAAAGAATAGAGGTAAACATCCTAGAAGTGACTATCCCAATAGTCACCACAACAATAGCACGAATCCCAGATTCGTACCACCCATCAAATTTTAATTTAAATGTTGTAGTCTAGTTCTTGGGGGGCGTATCCGAGCGTGTCCATAACCTAGGACGAGGCTATTCGAATAGTTTTAACCTGCAGGGTGTACCAATGTACCCACACTTGCATCGCCTTTAAGCCAAAGCACACTTCGAAGGTATCTTTGTACAGACTAAGTCTCGAGACTTTTTCCAATATTGTGTATTAACTACGAGCGCTCGTATGGATAGAAACCCATACGCTTACATGGTAAAGCCGAAAGACAACTACCCACTCGGGATAAAGCTTTTGGACAACTACCATGCTCCCACCTCCATCCCTCCCTGCGACCTCCTGCGACCGCGGCAATACACGCCAAAGTACTAGGTCAAGAGAGGTCCCATATACTCTAGTGTGGTTAGCACGCAAAATGCTCGATCACGGTGGCGCCAAGTAACTTCGGTCCTTAAGCGGCTGGGCACCTTTCCATCACACCCAAGAGATCACACCAGTCTTACCATTGTGCCCAAGTCTAAATCATTTTTATTTTTATTTTTAGTTTTGTAATTAAACATAGCAAAAATCTTTGAAACATAAAGTTATAGTAGATTTTGTGTGATCAAGGTTACCGACTAAAGTCGATAACCGCCTTGATTCTACCGATAGCTAAGCATGGCTAGCGCTTGAACTGCGTATCTACTAAGCGACAAGAGATCATCCAACGATCTCTAATCACAAACAAATAACTTAGGCTCGGGTAGTAGAGATCAATATTTCACCTACGGGATATGCGACTATGGATTTAACTAATCGGTTTAACACAAATTAAGCAATGCATACATACGATTGAAACAAAATATTAGACTTTAAAATCTTTGGGATAAACATGATCAAGCGCTTGCACAGTGCTGCTGTTGCTCAATATGTTGCGGAGGATCGTTCTCGGGTTGCGCAAATATCGAATCTAACGATTGAACAAACAAATGAATAAGAGCGAATAACACCGCAAAGTTCAAAAATCAAATACAAACACCAATTTAAACACGAGGCTAGACTATCACAAAAGAATGACAAACAAGCGCTCTGAGAGACCCACTCACTCATTTGCTAGGTTAACCACTAAATCAAACCTCTAGCATGATTTAAACTTTGGACAGACTTGATGGTGATTGTGTGCACATCTATTATTTAATCATCAAGTTAACACATCAAAAACAGCTAGCTATTCTAAAACAAAACAACTATTGACAGTTGAGAGCACAGAATCTACAAGAAGCTATTGAAAGCATAACTAGCCAAGTATCCAATTATGAGATGCTACACAAAATTCTAATTAAGGTTGGGCTTTAATAAAATTCAGCTACTAATACACCTAAGCAACATGCCAACATATTGGAAGGTTAACCATAACAGCATGCTATCACTACAAGGCCTTACTACACCAGTGAAAGTAGGAAAAATAAGTACAGAGACAAACCACTAGTTCCAATAACAACTTCTTAGATCACTCATGCCAACAAGGGTTTTAAAATCTAGAATCACTAACTAACATAATTCCTTACCAAACACTATTTCTTAAGCAATTTATCAAGTCTAACGGGACCTAAATAGCATAAGCATGAAACCAATTTTCGGTTCTCGACAATGAGAAAAAGCGACAACGAGGAACAAGCAGAGAACTAGAACTAAAATGCTTTCAAACCTCCAATACCCAATTTTGATCATGCAATGAAAGTGAACTAATGAACAATCATAAACATGATAAGCGGTGACTACAAAGCTTCAGAGAGGTGGGCCCCATCACACCCACAACAACAGCGGGGAGCACAAGGAAGAACAGAGGCTCGGACACGGATTCGACACCGGTGAAGGAGTGGCGGCGCGGCGTGCGGCGGGCAAAATGGGTTGCTAGAGGACCAGAAAGGTGATGGTGGTCGCGGGTTGGCGGGAAGCACCGAGGCGGCGGCGGCGGCCGCCGCGGCCGGCGATGGAGGTGATAAGGTGTGGCCGCACTGAGAGGCGGACAACAAGAATTAGCGCGCATGGGCATCGATGAGTTACCAGGAACTCACCGGAATGACGCGGAGCTCAAGAGGTCACGAGATGGATGGCGGCGAGAGCGGCGGCGCGATCAAGGGGTCACCGAGGAGGGAGCAACCTGAGCAAAAATAGAGGAAAAGAGAGATGGGGTAGCTCGGTGAGTGCACTAGATGGTGCTAGCGCGAGCAATTGCTCTAGGAACTAACTCACCGGAGAAGAGGACGAAGGACCCAACTTTCGTAGAAGAAGAGGGACACCAAATTCAACGGCCCCGTGAATAAAACTTCAAATTAGTTGAGGAAGACATGATAGAAGTGCGGAACACGATCGACGCGAAAAGGAGAAGATGAGCTTCATCGGTTGTGGTGTTGACACGGCGGTGGCGGCACGTCGTCGTGCACGAGCTCGAGCACAACTATGAATTGAGCTCGGAAGGAGCAATGGTTGATAGGGGATTGCTTAATGGTGTCTAAAGAAGGAAGAGGAGCTTTGGGTGAGCTTAAGTAGGGATGAGGCGGAGGAAAGCGGCGGCGCTTTCGGCACCGAGGAGCTCAAGAGCGGTGCCGACAAGCTTGTGAAAGGAGCGGTGGGCGATTAATGCTGCGCGAGGCATGGCTTCTCGGCGGAAGATGCGGCGAGGTGATGCGCGAAAAACCGAAAGCGGTGACGAACAAATGGCGAGTGGCGATCATGCGCGATGTCGCCGCGACTTAGCACTCATGCGGAAGGTAGGTGGCGACCGACAAGGGGCCCGCTGTCGGCAGCGAAACAAAATGGCGCGAGCCGAAGTCAAGTCGCGGCGCAAACCGGTGGTTTGACTCGACCATTTCACTCGGCCGTTGGATCCGAGATGGGCGGTCGAGATTGTTGTATGCATTCGGACAGTCGGTTGCATGCGCGCGCGTGGATCGTTCGATCGCATCGGACGGTGACGACCATCGAGCGGCGTGGTGCAACTAGTTGGTTCGACCGAGCCAAGCGGTGCGAGTCGGACTCGAGCACGAGGTTGGGTCCGAGCCGAGAGCGATGATTTTAGTTTTTGATTTAAAAGACAGAGAAGGTTTGGGAAATTTTTAGAGGTAGCTCCAGAGCTCCAAAATTTCAGAAATTTTATGGTAGCTACTAAGGACAGAGGACAACCTTGTGAAATTTTTCCAGGGTTTTCATGCACTAGATTTTTCCCACTAAAATTCACAAGCTGCTGAGAAGTTTGACCAGATTTCAAACTAGGTTGACTTGGCCATTTGAAATAGCAAATAAAATCTAAAAATTGTGAAATAATTCAGGGAGGTAGATAGGATGATCAAGATGATAGGAAAAATAATCTCAGAGGATGCTCACAAGTTTGAAGGCTAAGAGTTTGCTGGCAACAAATTCCATTCACAAGATTTTAATTCTAGAAAATGGAAATTGCTAGGGAAAATCTTGGAAAACTACCATATGATTTGATGAGACAACAAAAGTTTTTATTTCTCCTCAAAATTTTACATTGGAAATACAAACCCTAAGTTAGGGCTGTTACAAATCTCCCCCCCTTACAGGAATCTCGCCCCGAGATTCTGATCACTTGGAGAAGAAGGATGGGTAATCTGCTCGGAGACGATCTTCCCGCTCCCAAGTGGCTTCATCCTCGGAGTGGTTTGACCACTGAACTTTAAGGAATTTGATCACACGGTTCCTCGTTCTGCGTTCAGCTTCTTCGAGGATACGAACGGGGCGCTCACGATAAGACAGATCTTCTTGCACGTCGATATTTTCCAATGGCGTTTCCTCCACAGGAACACGAAGACACTTCTTCAATTGTGACACATGGAAAACATCGTGCACTCCTTCAAGTGTAGCTGGCAATTCTAACTTGTATGCAACAGCTCCCACTTTCTTGATGATGCGATACGGCCCGACATATCGAGGAGCCAGTTTGCCCTTGACACCGAAACGACGATGTCCCTTTAAAGGTGAGACTTTGAGATACACAAAGTCATTGGGTGAAACTCACCTCACGGCGACGCCGACCGCATAGCTCTTACGCACGATCGAGCTACGCGCAAGTGCTCACGAATCAAGCGCACTTGACTTTCGGCCTTATTGATGGAATCGGGCCAAAGAACCGCCTTTCACGATTTCGACCGGTTCAACGGTGTTCTGCGGCGCCGTCCATACAAAGCCTCAAATGGTGCCATACCAAGACTAGCACGGAAGTCGTTGTTGTAGGAGAACTTCGGCAAGCGGTAGGCACTTCTCCCAATTCTTTCCATAGGAAAGAACACAAGCACGAACATATCTTCAAGCACTGATTGACTCGCTCTGTCTGACCATCAGTCTGAGGATGGTAGGCGGTGCTGAAAGTAAGACGGGTACCCATAGCTTCTTGCAAACTGTGCCAAAACCGAGAGGTGAGCAGAGAACCACGATCGACACAATGGTTCGTGGCACACCATGCAAGCTCTGTCTGAGATATGTAAAGATCCGCTAAGCGATTCACATCAATCTTGATCGCCTTTGGAAGGAAATGAGCCACATTCGTCAATCGATCAATGATAACCCATAATGCATCCTTCCTGCAGGAGTACGGGGTAGACCGGTGATGAAGTCCATGCCTCTGAATCCCACTTCCATGCAGTGCGGCAAAGGTGAAGGAGACCTGCTGACGCCGATGCTCGACCTTGTAGCGACAACATATGTCACATCGGCCACGAACACGGCAATCTCGCTTCATGCGAGTCCACGAATCTTTGACGCAGATCTTGGTACATTTTGTGGCCGGGATGGATGGACAAAGGGAATCATGGGCCTCTGGAGAATCAAATCCATGGTTCGGAACCTTTGGAACCACGAGGCGCCCAAACCATACAACACCGTGCTCATCCTCTCGTGAAACACTTGGGTGAACCATTCTTGATGTTACGCTTGATTTTACCCACACCAACATCGATTCTTTGTCTTGACTTGATTTGATCCACCAAGGTTGGTTGCACAACCAAGGCGACAAGGAGCCATGCTCAACCAAACCCAAGTTGAGGCGCGAAAGTGCGCAAGAAGTGCGAGTTCTTTGCTCTTGGGTCATCAAAGTATTGCAATACACCTTTCGACTAAGTGCATCGGCAACCACATTGGCCTTGCCAGATGATCTTGAATACCCATATCATAATCTTTAATCAATTCTAGCCATCTCCTCTGCTCGAGGTTCAGATCTGTTGGGTGAACAAGTATTTCAAACTCTTGTGGTGAATACACCTCACGCGGTTTCAGATCAAATAATGCCGCCAAATCTTGAGTGCATGAACCACCGCGACAAGCTCTAAATCATGGGTTGGATAGTTGAGCTCATGAGGCCTCAATCGCTCGGATGCATAGGCAACCGCCTTGCCTTCTGCATAAGAACACACGAGTCACGGCGAGAGGCATCGCAATAGATATCGAAGCTCTTGTGGATATCGGGAAGAGTGAGGATCGGGTGAAGTCAATCGCTGTTTGAGCTCCCAAAGCTCTCATCACAAGCAGAGGACCACACAAACTTCTTGTCCTTCTTGAGCAATTGACCATCGGCTTTGCGATTTTGGAGAAGTTCTCGATAAAGCGGCGGTAGTAGCTCGCTAAACCAAGAAAACTCCGCACATCGATGGTGACTTGGTGACCCCAAGATAGAACATCACGACCTTCTTTGGGATCCACGACACGCCTCGGTGATAGAACATGGCCCAAGAATGCCACTTCCTTCAACGAACTTCGCATTTCTTTGAATTTTGCATATAGGCGATGCGCGCGAATTTGCCCAAAGCGATCTTGGATGCTCAAGATGCTCTTCTTGATCTTGGAATAGATAAGAATATCGTCAATAAAAACCACCACAAATTTATCCAAGAACTCCATGAATCTTGAATTCATTAAGTTCATGAACAAAGTCGAGCATTGGTTAAACCGAAAGACATGACGGTGTACTCAAATGCGACCATAACGAGTAGTGAAAGCCGTCTTGAATATCCTCGATCCGATCCTCGACTGATGATACCCCATTCTCAAATCAATCTTTGAGAACACAGGCTCGATCCAGCGGTCAAAAGATCATCAATGCGGGCAAAGGATATTTGTTCTTCACCGTCACCTCATTGAGAGGGCGGTAGTCAACACACATGCGCAAAGTCTTGTCCTTCTTCTTCACAAAGATCAGGACAACCCCAAGGAGATGGCTGGGGACGGATGAAACCCTTTGCTTGGAGCTCACCAAGCTGCTTCTTCAATTCTTCTAGCTCATTGGGAGGCATCCGATCACGCGCCTTGAAATCGGAGCGATGCCGGCAGCAACTCGATGACAAACTCGGATCTCGACCGGAGGCATCGAGCAAATCTTGGAAAGACATCCACAAAGTCGAGATACTATGGGAACATCACGAATTTGCAAGTGGCAAGCCGCTTCTAATGCACATAGATGTGGCCCTGCGGTGCGTGAAAATCCGACCGCTTTCGCTGAAAGGTGGTGAGATAGAGTCTTCTGGCACAATCGATTTGCCCCAAGTGTTGGGACAACCAATCCATGCCAAGAATCACATCCGACTCATGAATCGAGCGAGAATGAGATTTGCCAAAAATCCCACTCCTTTGACTATGATAGGAACATCCCGACATCAGAATCGGCTCTCATTTCCGACCCGGAGGCGGATGAGCAAAGGAACTCCCAAAGGAACACGGTGAAGACCACTAACAGCAGCAAATGATCTTGAAATAAAAGAATGCGATGCTCGAATCAAATATCTGCAGCGGGGCGAGAATTAACAAGAAGTGTACCCATCACGACATCAGCGCCTCCGAGCCTCCTCACGGTGAAGGTGGTTGACTCGATCATTTGCGCACTCGGTCTTCGAATAATCTTACAGTCGGTGGGTGACCGCTCCCTGCCGCGTCCTCCATTAGGGCGGGGGCTGCAACACTACGAGGCGAGCATTCGCATAATGGTCCTTGTTGTGGCAAAAAACAAGTAACCTCGGCGGCCGGATTGCGGAGGCCGCTCGTGCTGGATCGCGGCGCGTGGCTGAAACACGGCTGCGGTGGGCGAAGAGTGGTGCAGATGGCCTCGGCGCGGTGGAGCAAAGAACAGGCCATCGGTGCCGCCGGCCGAGGACGAGCGAGTGGTGTGAGTAGAATGGACGTCGCCTCCCATTTGCGCTGCGGGACTCGCCAGCGCCTTTGCCTTATGTTACGCAACAATGGCCTTATCTACCAAGGCACAAAATCGAGAAGTCCACAATAGATAACTTGTCCTGCAGCTCCTCAGACAAGCCATCCATAAACTTCTCCTGCTTAGCCTCATCTGAGGCCACCTCCCCCGGAGCATATCGAGCCAAATGATTGAACTCGTACAGGTACTCCGTTACCGATTTGCGCCCTTGCTTGAGCGCGAGAATTCTTTCTTTTCAGCTTCATCGGGCCATCGGGGATGTGGGCGACGAAAGTCGACTGAACTCCTCCCATGCGACCACATGGCTCGCGGCTGCATGGCGAGATAGTTCTCCCACCATGAGAGTGCCGCGCCCTCAAGCCGGTGGGACGCGAAGAGCGCCTTATCGCGTGCTCGGCATCGAGCTATGTTGAGCTTTCGCTCAACCATGCGCGACCAATCATCCGCATCGAGAGGATCCTCGAGCGGGCGAAAGTCGGTGGTGCGTGCGGAGGAACTCTGCAAGTCCCGCAGGTCGGTGGCGCCACCACGGCAGGAGTGGAGGTATTCCTAGCAATAACCTCCAAGATGCGCGTCTGGTCCATGCGGTTTCGCTCGATCGAGCGAGCACCTCGACCATGGTCGGAGGAGGAAGCTCCTCATCATGACCGACTGGCGATCGCATGCGTTCTTAGGCCATCTGTTTCACTAAGATAAGTTAGCAACAAATTTAAGAGCAAGAAAGCCCAAAATTCATGAAAGCCGTCGAAACAAACACAAGGCGGGATAAAGTTCGACCAGCAAAAATCGGACACATAACTACTCACTTTACACCTTACCTATTATCCCCACAAGTTTTAGTTGGATTAAACTTCATGGTTCTCCCGGACTAATTCCCAGTAGTAACTATCTTTTGAAAGATAAAGAGAGAAACCAAGTTTCAAAACTTAAATTAGAGTAAGATGAGAGTAGAAAGCTAAGATAGGTAAGGAATAAAATCGAGAATCTGCCTAGGTTTTCATAAACCTTTTATAATTTGAAAATAAGACTTTCAAAATATCCTAAGGATGACTATGCTTGGGTTACTACGGTCGTAATGGCTCGATACCAACTTTCGAGGACCCAATTTATTTGGCTTGTAATGTAACCAACCACCCGGTCCTAGCATCACAAGTCAAATAAAGCGATCCTCGAGATATGTATACTTCCTAAAGCAAGTATGCACACCTCGGTACAAATTAGACATCAACTCCATTCCAAACATAGAGTCCAAACACCACACTACCAAGCGGAAGATAAACAAATGGTAGAGTTATTACGGACAAAGGCCGACGAGCCACAAGATCTGAAATAACAACAAAAAGACAATGGAAGCAAAAGTGCCATAAGATGGCTATCAACAAAGCCAATCGTGCCTCCAACCCACAAGGCATCGGCCAGGACCGCCAAGTCTAGTCGCCCACGAACGGCAACACTGACTCACGTAGTGAGGCCCTTGGGGCTCACCTTCTTCCTCTGCAACAAAAACATTAAGCAAAGCACACGAGTACAAAGATTGTCTTTGTACCGCAAGACCGACGTGTGAACTAGCGAGACCTATTCATATGCTACATGCAAAGCTTGTTTAGTGGAGGCCCTATGTTTCATTTGCATAAAGCCAACTTTATTTGCAATAATGTAATACGGTTTGAAGGCAAGTTTGCAATTCATTTTTAAGGTTGAAATCGATGAGGATAATAATACAAAAGAATAGAGGTAAACATCCTAGAAGTGACTATCCCAATAGTCACCACAACAATAAGCACGAATCCCGATTCGTACCACCCATCAAATTTTAATTTAAATGTTGTAGTCTAGTTCTTGGGGCGTGTCCGAGCGTGTCCATAACCTAGGGCGAGGCTATTCGAATAGTTTTAACCTGCGCAGGGTGTACCAATGTACCCACACTTGGATCCTTTAAGCCAAAGCACACTTAGAAGGTATCTTTGCGCAGCTAAGTCCTCTGAGACTTTTTCCAATATTGTGTATTAACTACGAGCAGCTCGTATGGATAGAAACCCATACGCTTACATGGTAAAGCCGAAAAGACAACTACCCACTCGGGATAAAGCTTTTGGACAACTACCATGCTCCCACCTCCATCCCTCCTGCGACCTCCTGCGACCGAGCCAATACACGCCAAAGTACTAGGTCAAGAGAGGTCCCATATACTCTAGTGTGGTTAGCACGCAAAATGCTCGATGCGGTGGCGCAAGTAACTTTCGGTCCTTAAGCGACTGGGCACCTTTCGGTCACACCCAACAGATCACACCAGTCTTACCATTGTGCCCAAGTCTAAATCATTTTTATTTTTATTTTTAGTTTTGTAATTAAACATAGCAAAAATGCTGAAACATAAAGTTATAGTAGATTTTGTGTGATCAAGGTTACCGACTAAAGTCGATAACCGCCCAGTTCTACCGATAGCTAAGCATGGCTAAGCAGTTGAACTCGTATCTACTAAGCGACAAGAGATCATCCAACGATCTCTAATCACAGCAAATAACTTAGGCTCAGGTAGTAGAGATCAATATTTCACCTACAGGATATGCAGCTATGGATTTAACTAATCAGTTTAACACAAATTAAGCAATGCATACATACAGTTGAAACAAAATATTAGACTTTAAAATCTTGGGATAAACATGATCAAGCCGCTTGCTGTTCTTTGTTGCTCAATATGTTGCGGAGGATCGTTCTCGGGGTTGCCGCAAATATCGAATCCTAACGATTGAACAAAACAGCGAATAAGAACGAATAACACCGGCAAAGTTCAAAAATCAAATACAAACACCAATTTAAACACAGAGGCTAGACTATCACAAAAAGAATGACAAACAACTGCTACAGAGACCCACTCACTCATTTGCTAGGTTAACCACTAAATCAAACCTCTAGCATGATTTAAACTTTGGACAGACTTGATGGTGATTGTGTGCACATCTATTATTTAATCATCAAGTTAACACATCAAAAACAGCTAGCTATTCTAAAACAAAACAACTATTGACAGTTGAGAGCACAGAATCTACAAGAAGCTATTGAAAGCATAACTAGCCAAGTATCCAATTATGAGATGCTACACAAAATTCTAATTAAGGTTGGGCTTTAATAAAATTCAGCTACTAATACACCTAAGCAACATGCCAACATATTGGAAGGTTAACCATAACAGCATGCTATCACTACAAGGCCTTACTACACCAGTGAAAGTAGGAAAAATAAGTACAGAGACAAACCACTAGTTCCAATAACAACTTCTTAGATCACTCATGCCAACAAGGGTTTTAAAATCTAGAATCACTAACTAACATAATTCCTTACCAAACACTATTTCTTAAGCAATTTATCAAGTCTAACAGGACCTAAATAGCATAAGCATGAAACCAATTTTGGTTTCATGACAATGAAAAACGACAACGAGGAACAAGCAGAGAACTAGAACTAAAATGCTTTCAAACCTCCAATACCCAATTTTGATCATGCAATGAAAGTGAACTAATGAACAATCATAAACATGATAAGCAGCTGACTACAAAGCTTCAGAGAGGTGGGCCCCACTGTCAGCCACAACAGCAACAGGGAGCACAAGGAAGAACAGAGAGGCTCTGGACCTGGATTCGACACCGGTGAAGGAGTGGCGGCGCGGGCTGTGCGACGGGCAAAATGGGTTGCTAGAGGACCGAAGGCGATGGTGGTCGCGGGTTGGCGGAAGCACCGAGGTAGGGCGGCGGCCGCGCGGCGGCAGTGGAGGTGATAAGGTGTGGCTGCACGCAGAGCGGACAACAAGAATTAGCGCGCATGGGCATCGGTGAGTTACCAGAACTCACCGGAATGACGCGAGCTCAAGAGGCTGCGGAGATGGCGGCGGCGAGAGCGCCACGCGATCAAGGGGTCACCGAGGAGGGAGCAACCGAGCAAAAATAGAGGAAAGAGAGATGGGGGTAGCTCGAGTGAGTGCACTAGATGGTGCTAAGCGCGAGCAATTGCTCTAGGAACTAACTCACCGGAGAAGAGGGCGAAGGACCCAACTTTCTACCAAGAAGAGGACACCAAAATTCAACGGCCCCTGTGAATAAAACTTCAAATTAGTTGAGGGAAGACATGATAGAAGTCCGGAACACGATCGACGCGAAAAGGAGAAGATGAGCTTCATCGGTTGTGGTGTTGACACGGCGGTGGCGACGCGATGCGTGCACTGCAGCTCGAGCACAACTATGAATTGAGCTCGGAAGAGCAATGGTTGATAGGGATTGCTTAATGGTGTCTAAAGAAGGAAGAGGGAGCTTTGGGTGAGCTTTAAGTAGGGATGAGGCGGAGGAAAGCGAGCGCGACGCCGCACCGAGGAGCTCAAGAATGGTGCCGACAAGCTTGTGAAAGGCGGTGGGCGATTAATCTTTGCGCGGGCATGGCTTCTCGGCGGAAGATGCGGCCGAGGTGATGCGTGGCGAAAAACCGAAAGCGGTGACGGAGCGAGGCGAGGTGGCGATCATGCGCGATGTCGCCGCACTTAGCACTCATGCGGAAGGTAGGTGACGACGACAAAGGGGCCCTTTGTCGCGGCAGAAACAAAATGGCGCGAGCCCGAAGTCAATGCGGCGCAAACCGGTGGTTTGACTCGACCATTTCACTCCGGCCGTTGGATCGAGATGGGCGGTCGAGATTGATGTATGCATTGGACAGTCGGTTGCATACGCGACGCGTGGATCGTTCGATCTGCATCGGACGGTGGCGACCATCGGCGCGCGGTGCAACTAGTTGGTTCGACCGAGCCAAGCGGTGCGCGAGTCGGACTCGAGCACGAGGTTGGGTCAGAGCAGAGGAAAGTTGATTTTAGTTTTTGATTTAAAAACAGAGAAGGTTTGGGAAATTTTTAGAGGTAGCTCCAGAGCTCCAAAAATTTCGAAATTTTATGGTAGCTACTAAGGACAGAGGACAACCTTGTGAAATTTTTCCAGGGTTTTCATGCACTAGATTTTCCCACTAAAATTCACAAGCTCTGAATGAAGTTTGACCAGATTTCAAACTAGGTTGACTTGGCCATTTGAAATAGCAAATAAAATCTAAAAATTGTGAAATAATTCAGGGAGGTAGATAGGATGATCAAGATGATAGGAAAAATAATCTCAGAGGATGCTCACAAGTTTGAAGGCTAAGAGTTTGCTGGCAACAAATTCCATTCACAAGATTTTAATTCTAGAAAATGGAAATTGCTAGGGAAAATCTTGGAAAACTACCATATGATTTGATGAGACAACAAAAGTTTTTATTTCTCCTCAAAATTTTACATTGGAAATACAAACCCTAAGTTAGGGCTGTTACACTAGTTTTTTTTGGCTTATGTCCCCTATTTTTTGTTCTTTCCGCTACCTTCGGAGCTCGTGTGCTGAAGGGGCTATTATGGGGTGCTTCTCTTTTTGTAACGATCTTACTTTGGAATGGAAACAGAAATTTGCCAACTACCCTTGAATGCTTGGTGTGTATGGGCTTGTGTGCTATGTTTGTGCGTTTTGACTTTGCGGTTTTCGCAGGATGAGCCGGCTTTGCTCGATGCACCACTGAGCATGGTCGTCGACCCTCCGAGGGGTGGACGACGAAGGTCATTGCCCCCCGGCATGAGCCGAAGGCTAAGCACTGCCTCTGGTTGGACGAGGAGCTGGGCGACTGGCTGGTGTGCATGGACATGTTGTACGCTGAGGCTCCGTAGCCATAGCCGTTGGCCACACCGCTCTTGTGCTTGTATGTTGTGTGGTTGAGATTGTGCACCATTTGATTTCGTTGTTGTTTTTTCTCTTTTTTTTTTGCCGGTGCGAGCCCCTGCTGTATGTACTATGTGTACCTGGCATTAATGATGAATAAAGTGTGGTTTGTTGGCATAAGTGTGCGTTGGTCCAGGGATATCAGGATTTTCACCCCCTACCTTTTTTTTTTTTTTTTGAGGGGGAGGCGAAGCCTCACGCCGCCCCCTTACTTTTTTTAGATAGCGCTCTGGGGGAGCCCTAACTATTATTGTTTGCGAGGGGGGGTGGAGCCTCGCACCGTCCCTGGTACTTTTTTAGATAGGGCTCCGACGGAGAGCTGACTATTTTTTTTGCGAGGGGGAGGCGAACCCTCGCGCCGTCCCTCGCACTTTTTTAGATAGGGCTCCGGTGGAGCCCTAACTGTTATTTTTTGCGAAGGGGTGAAGGCTCATGCCGTCCCCCGTACTTTTTTAGATAGGGCTCCGGCGAGCTCTAACTATTATTTTTTTCGGGGGAGGCGAAGCCTCACGTCGTCTTCCATACTTTTTTAGATAGGGATCGTGGCCCTAACTATTATTTTTTGCAAGGGGGAGGCGAAGCCTCACGCTGTCCCTCGTACTATTTTAGATAGGGCTTCAGCAGAGCCCTAACTATTATTTTTTTTGTGAGGGGGAGGCGAAGCCTCGCGTCGTCCCCCGTACTTTTTTAGATAGGGCTCCGGCAGAGCTCTAACTATTATTTTTTGCGAGGGGGAGGCGAAGCCTCGCACTGTCCCCGTACTTTTTTAGATAGGGCACTTTGGCGGAGCCCTAACTATTATTTTCTGAGGGGATGCGAAGCCTCGCGCCATCCCCCGTACTTTTCTAGATAGGGCTGACTATTATTTTTTGCGAGGGGGAAGCGAAACCTCGCGTCGTCCCCTGTACTTTTTTAGATAGGGTTCCGGCGGAGCCATAACTATTATTTTTTGCAAGTGGGAGGCGAAGTCTTATGCCGTTCCTCGTACTTTTTTTTAAAAAAAATAGGGCGCTCTAGCGGAGCCCTAACTATTATTTTTTGTGAGGGGGAGGCAAAGCCTCGCGCTGTCCCTCGTACTTTTTAAGATAGGGCTCCGGCGGAGCCCTAACTATTATTTTTGCGAGCGGGAGGCGAAGGCTAGCGTCGTCCCCTGTACTTTTTTAGATAGGTCTATTATTTTTGCGAGAAGGAGGCGAAGCCTCGTGCTGTCCCCTGTACTTTTTTAGATAGGGCTTTGGTGGAGCCCTAACTATTATTTTTTTGCGAGGGGGAGGCGAAGCCTCGTGTTGCCCCTGTACTTTTTTCAATAGGGCTCCGACGGAAAGCTAACTATTATTTTTTGCGAGGGGAAGGAGAAGTGATGAACCCGAAGGTCCTATTTTTGGCCCGATCTTTTAATGAGAAGATACGTTCAGTGGTAGTCTCTCAACTCTCACGATCCTAGCTACGAACACGCAAGGCTCGAAACCACGCAATCGTTGAACTACTCAACAAATCGTTATCAACCGTGCAGGAATACCCGGTTGACCTGATCACGAAGATCGATTCCTGCATACACCGAAGAAGCATGCAAGAACAAGGTAAATAAGTAATCTAAAATTGCAAATAAGAATTGAATGTATTGATAGGTGGGGTTCCGAAAAACAATATCGTTGTTGATCTCGCCGACCAAGAGAACAAAGTATAAAGTAGCAAAGCTAAACTTTAATCAACAAAACATGCCGAACAAAAGGGGCGGCCCATTATCTATAGAAGGGAGAGGGAGGGGGTGGTGGTACTGTTCACACATGAATAGTGTCACATGAATTGTACCTCGAAACCCTAGGGGGCAGCTATATGGGCCACATGGGCCAATGTGGCCAAATCAGCCCATTCGTTACATAACCTATGGGCCAACAATTGGTGATGCAGCACCATGGCAGGTAAGCGTAGCCCGACATGTATGAGTAGAAGCAGTAGATGTAGCCCGGCATATATGTGTAGAGGCAGCTCGGTCCAATTGGAAAATATGGCAATGCAGTCGCCGAAAGTCCGATCGAAGATGTGGATGTAGCACATCGAGTCGAAGTAGTGGGTGCAATCGAAGCAGGGGATGCAGTTGAAGCAGTGGATGCATCCTTAGGGTTGATGTCCTCATCAAGAAGCCTCGCACCGTCCCCCATACTTTTTTAGATAGGGCTCTGGCAAAGGCCCTAACTATTTTTTTGAGGGGAGGTGAAGCCTCGCGCTGTTCCCTGTACTTTTTAGATAGGGCTCCGGCGGAGCCCTAACTACTATTTTTTTTTTTGCGAGGGGGAGGCGAAGCCTTAAACCGTCCATCGTAGATAGGGCTCCGGCAGAGCCCTAACTATTGGGAGGCGAAGCCTCACGTCGTCTCCTGTACCTTTTTAGATAGAACTCTGGCATAGCCATAACTATTGTTTTTGCGAGGGGAAGGCAAAACCTCGCACCGTCCCCGTACTTTTTTAGATAGGGCTCTAGGTCCTCATTGTGCACTAGGGCTTGTAATCCATGCACTGTCTGTTTATGCACTTAGGCCTGCGGAGGGCCTCAGTGGACATGAGCTACTAGGCTGTCCACGCGGGAGCTTATGAGCTATCGGACGGAGGAGATCTTGGCGTGTGGCCCATTTCTCGCTTTAATAAATAGATACACTTCGGGGCCTCTGAGGCCCACGGTGTGCACCATGGCTTATGAGCCTTGCGTGGTGTCTTCGTTTATACACTCGGACTTGCAGAGGGCCACAGTGTGCACCGGGGCTTTATGAGCCATGTGCGGTGTCTTTGCATTAACTGTGGCAAAAGCGTCAATATGTACAGTGTTTTTGTACATGCCTCCCGCCTCCTTTCGACAGTGGGGCGGTGATACTCCAGGCGCAACCGGGTTTCTATACATGGGTGGCTTTACAGATAAAACTTGCAGAGGCTCTTGGCGTTGCATGTGTGGTTTAGCTATTGTCCCTGTAGTGTCGTGATTAGTAAGAGCTTGCCCTCGTGCTGCGGGTGATGATGTATGGCCATTTCCACTTGGATTCCAGCTTGCCTATGGTCATGGGGTTGGTGGCTCGTTTGAGGACCAGGGCGCCTAGCGCTAGGGAGCGGATCTTGACCTTCCTGCTGTACGCTTGTGCGACGCCTTCGGTGTATCTTGCTATGGTGGATATGTGAAAGTATCTAGGACTTTAGAATTGATGTTGATAATTAATGTCAACATTATGTTAAGGAACTAACATGTGTGCTAAGATGTGTTAAAGGTTAAAGTCCAAATGATTGAATGGTGACGAGACTATTGGCAATGCTAATGTGATGAAAGATCAACATGGATCAAGACAAATGTATTGTATAGCGTAAGGACCTTTTCATAGTTTTTACCAGTCTCGGTGTTTAGAGAAAAGATTATATTTATAGGATAAACGCCGTACTATATGAGGGATCATGGCTAGTAGCTTGAGGGACTATTTTTGTGCCATAATGATCAACTAGGGTTCATGCATTGTTTTGATTTGAGCTTCTGAAAGACTGTTTTGAAAATCGGTATGACTGCAAGTAATCAGCGGTACTGCCGCAGGTCAGTAGTACTGATATTTACATGTTGGTACGTATTTTCTAGAGAGCATGTTTTTAAGTGTTTTTGACCCTCCCTGGTAATCAGAACGACCACATTTCAACTGAGGTACTAAATGACAGCAAATTCTTGAGCGGTACTACCGGAGTACGATAATACCTATTTTTATATGGCGGTATGTTTTTTCTAGAGAATGTGTTTTTGTGTGATTTCTTGAACTCTGGAAATGGTAGTTCTGTTCAAGCTGAGTAGTACTACTGCGCTGCGGTAGTACCGATTTCTAGTTGGTGGTAGTCCCGCAACTTTATTTTGTAACGGCTAGTTCAGAGCATTAAATGCTACTGTTCCGATCGTTAAACCGAAAATCGGTAATACCGGGTTTTAACGGCGGTACTACCGCAAATCCTGATTTTTTTCAGGAAAGTGGTTGTAACGGCTAGATTTGTTGGTGAGGGGTATAAATACACCCCTATCTGCACCAAGCTCAGCACCTTTTGGCTATATTGAATACACTTGAGTCTTTAGTGCTCTCTCTCTTCTACTCATTTGCGTTGAATTTCCATTTTGAGGTAGTTGAGAGCTATTAATTGCATTGCATCATTAGTTGATCATCTTAGGCACTTGATAATCTTCAAGCGAGTGCGACGATTTGTTACTCTTGGTGTTTGTCGGCACCTAGATGGCTTAAAGAAAGAGTTGCATGGTGATCACTTCAAGGAAGTTTGTGAAGTGGTTGCGTGCTCACCATCTCCGAAGAGGAGGAAGAGTAACGATAGTGATTGAGGGTGAAGACTTAATTCGTGTAGCCGATTTGATTCATTTAAGTTTCCTCAACGTGGACTAGTGAAGACCGGTAAGTCTTTGATACCACAGGAAAAACACCTTTGTCTCTATTGTGGTTTTCTCTCTTGTTATTACTATTCCGTATTTATATTTCTAGCAATTAACTTGTATAGAATTGCCTAGTTAGAATTGTATCTAGTTTTGACATAAGTTCATATTTGTCTTAAAAAGCTTAGTAGTTCATTCATAATTTTATGCTAGGAATCTTTGTTAAGATAATCTTGTTTAAAATTATTAATTAGTCAAAGAGTTTTAAAAACCTCATATTCACACCCCTCTAGTCGGATATCCTTGATCCTACAATATGGCTTGTACACGATGTTCTTCAAGGAGGTCGAGGGAGATCCCCCAGCCTGTCGACTCGCTATATTCTGTGGCGCTGAAGGACTTGGTTGCGAGCTCCCCCGGGGTCATTGCTTCGTCGCCGAAGAGGAGCTTGAATAGAGAGAAATCCGTGGCCTTGGTTGGTGAGGTTCGGAGTGCCCATAGGGCCTTCTGGAGTTCTTTGGGCCAGAGGCCCTTCGGTAAGCCCACGAGATGCTTTGTCAACCCCACTAGCAGATTGCCATTTGCTCGCTCGACTGCTTCGTTGGACTCAGGATGTCCTACTGATGCGAAGCATATGGTGGTTCGCAAAATGCTATGAAGGACACCGAATCAAACTGGGTGCCATTGTCGATGACGATGTTGCGCGGCACCCATACCTGCAAATGATGTTTTTCTGTTGTGCTGAGGTGGTCGTGATTTTGGTGGCGGCCTCTATCTATCTGGAGAAATACTCAATGGCGACAAATGTGAAACATATGTTGCCCTTTGCTGTCAGGATTGGACCCATTATGTCGAGCCCCCATCGTGCTAAGGGCCAGACCAGGGGCAAGGGCTGCAGTGGGATCGTTGGTGCCTTCGAGTTGTGACCAGCCCACTAGCACCCTTAGCAGCGTTGGACAAAATCTTGTGCATCTTGAAGCGCTGTTGGCCAATAAAAGCCCTGGCGGAAGGCCCTTGCCACGAGGCCCCGGGGCGCTTGATGTGCACCGTAGGGCCCCTCGTGGATGTCTTTTAGGAGGGATTGGCCCTCTTGTTGGGATACGCATCGCATGAAGGGAGTGCAACGCCTCCTTTATATAGTTGGTCTTTGATGATGCGGTAATTCCTTGCTCAGTGCCAGAGGCGCTTTACTTGATGGTATCTTCGGGCTCTTTGCCTGCAAGGTATCCGGTGATGGTGTCTCGTGAGTTGGCCCGTTAATAAGGAGCACAAGGCTTGATCCGTTCATTGCTGATCCTTCGGGCCCGAACCCCAGCGCTTCGGGTGCAACCCCTTGTGCTTCGGGCGTAGCGAGGGGCCCGTAGTATCTCATAGAAGATATCTGGTGGAGGGCGCTTGACGGAGCTGGCCAGCTTTGCAAGCTTGTCTTCTGCCTCATTGTTGCCTCCTAGGATGGTTTGGACGGTGATGCCGGGGAAGTGCTTGGACGCTGCACGCACCGCTGTTAGGTACCTGGCCATATCAGGGTCCCTTGATGCGAATGACTTGTCAAAATGTCCTGCCATGGGACAGGAGTCACTCTTGATGATTATACGCCTCGCCCCCAGTGCCTTTGCTTTGCGGAGGCCCAACAACAGTGCTTCGTACTCTGAGGCGTTGTTTGTTTTCGGAAAGTCAAGGCAAGAGGCGTGCGACATGCTTCGCCCATCCGGGGCGACCAGGATGGCCGCCGCACTGGCCCCGTAGCACACCAAGATCCATCGGTGTAGATTGTCCACGGGGCCTCGACCCTGTTTGGGGGTTCTTCGGATTGGGGGGTCCATTCGGCGATGAAATCAGCAAGGTCCTGTGACTTGATGGTCATGCGTGCCGCGAAGGTGAGATCGAAAGGCGCCAGCTTGGCTGCCCACTTGCCTATTCGGCCTGAGGCGACCTTGTTCTGTAGCATTAGTGCTCGCGGGTAGGACATAGGGACTATGATTGCATGCACTAGGAAGTAATGTCATAGCTTGCGTGAGGCCATAAGCAGGGCATATGCCAGCTTTTCTAATTCCGTGTATTTGATCTTAGCCCCTTGTAGGGCCTCCAAACAGAATACATAGGGTGTTGCCCGTTGTTTTCTTGGACGAGGACCGCACTCACTGCTGACGAGGAGGCGGCTAGGTATAGCAGGAGGCCTGCGTTGGCCTTCAGGCTAGCTAAGCTTGGTAGTTGGGAGAGGTACTGCTTTAGCTCTTAGAACACCCTTTGGCAATCTCCCGCCATCGGAATGGCTCTGCTCCCCGGAGTGTCTTGAAAAAGGGTAGTGTCCGCTCTGCGAAGTAGGACAGGAATCAACTGAGGGTTGCGAGGCGCCCTGTTAGTTTTTGCACCTCTCGGGCATTGCGAGGGGGGAGGGGGCTCCATTTCTTTGATGGATTTTATTTTCTTGGGGTTGGCCTCGATGCCTCATCCAAACACGAGGAACCCTAGAGCTTGCCTGCTTTCACGCCGAAGGCGCACTTTTCTAGGTTGAGCTTGACCCCCTCTGCCTAGAGGTTGGTGAAGTTCTTGCATGTCCGCCATGTGGGAGCCTGCGAACCTGCTTTTGACCATAATATCATCGACGTATGCTTCGGCTTTGCGACCTAGTTGCCCAGCTAGCACCTTTGTGATGAGTCGGGTAAAGGTTGCCCCTGCATTTTTCAGGCCGAAGGGCATGCGGGTGAAGCAGTATGTGCCGATGGGGGTGATGAAGGCTGTCTTTGGTTCGTCCTCCTTGGCCATGAATATCTGGTGATATCCGGAGTAGGCGTCGAGGAAGCTCATGAACTCGCAGCCTGAGGTGGCATCCACTAGTTGGTCGATACGGGGTAAAGGAAAGTCATCCTTCAGGGATGCTTTGTTGAGATTAGTGAAATTGATGCACATGCACCATTTGCCAGTGTTCTTTTGTACCAGAACAGGGTTGGCTAGTCATACGGAGTGCTTGATCTCCCGAATGACTCCAGCTTTGAGTAGTTTGGCTATCTCTTTCTTGGCTGCCTCTAATCACTCTGCCAACATGCGACACAACTTCTGCTTCTTGGGGGATGTGTTGCCCTTGATGGCTAGGCGGTGCTCGATGGTCTCCCGGGCTACCCTGGGGATGTCCTCTGGGCCCCATGCGAAGTTATCCGTGTTGCTACGGAGTACCTCAAGGATGGCTTGGTGAGCTTCTACTGGGAGCTCTGCCCCGAGGGCCACTGTCTTCTCCGGGGAGGCTTCTCTCAGAGATACTCTTCAAAGGTGCCCCTCTGGTTTGGCCTTCACGCCCATTTCGTTGAAGGGATGTCCACCCGAGCACTTGCGTTCGTTTCAACCATGTGGACGTGTCAGGCTGGTGAGGTTGTCTCAAGCTCCGTTTGACTTGCCAGGTCCTGGTCCCCGCACACCATAATTATGACGGGCCTCTCCCGAAACCAACCAGAGGTATGCTCGGGGGTGATAGATGATCCCTAGGAATCATCATCTTGTCGAAGGCATCCACGAACAGCAGGTCCGTGAGCTTCCTCTGTCCACGAGGACACGCCTGACCTCGAAGTCCACGATATTGGTAGAAATGACGAGAGGGTCCTGATGAGGGAAGTACAGGCCCCTGGCATCCTTGGGACCGAAGGTGATTGGTATCTCTGCGTAGCGAGGTGGGCTGGAGGCTGGGTACATTGCGACGTGGTGAATTTGTCGGGCGTATGTGCGCCATTGCCTTTTTACCGTTATGCTGAGCGAGGATACTCCTGTGATCATGTTTATGATCCTTTGGTGTGGCTCCCTGCAGCCTCCCTCTATGCGGGGCCTCGGCGATGGTGCGACAGTTGGTTGCCTATTCCCTACTGATCTTCATGCTCGACCTCCTGTTGACCTCGGTTCATGTAGTTCTGCATGGCCGCGATGGTGCGGCAATCTCCGGTTGTGTGTGGCCCCTTGCCGTGGAGGTCACAAAATAGCGGGGGGCCTCTGGCACTAGCTCGGGTGTCCGATCGCCACTCGCCGTTATGTCTGGGACCTCAGCCTCGGCCGTGGCCTCCTTGCCTCCCCCCTCGGAGGGTGGCCCGCCATCTACATGGTACATGTTCTGCCTCTTTTGGCGGTAATCGTTGATGCGAGGCTTGGTGGCCATCCCCATAGCGGTGGCCATGGGTCCCTCTTTCCAGGATGGCCAGCTTTGCGGAGGCACCGGGGAAGGTGGCTCCCGAGCCTCCGCCCTTCGGGCGCTGTCTTCCTCAGCCCGGGCGTATTCCTCCATTTTATCGAAGAGCTTCGCCACAGTGTGGATAGGTTTGCGAGACAACCTTTTCGACAGGGGGCCCCTCTAAAGTCTGCATGTGGCCGCGTTTATGATGGTGGTTTCGTTGATCCCCTTCACTTGGCACTTCACCTCTGCAAATTTTTTGAAGAAACTATGGCGGGACTCGCCCAGGGCCTGCTTTATTGCGATTAGGTGCCCTGCATCCCTTGGCTCGGTGTAATTTCCTTGGAGGTTGTTGCGCACAAGATCTCGGAGCTGCTCCCATGCATATGGGAGGGATGGTGAAGAACCATGTCAGCGCCACACCCCTGAGGGCGAGGGTGATACTTTTTGCTTTAGTGGTGTCGTCTCCCCTGGCCGCCTTGGGAACTTTGAGGGGTCTGTGCACCTTTCGAAGGGTTTGACATCTGGCATTTTGAAGCCCGGAGGCCAGCGGGCCGCCTCTAGTCCCACGCTCAATGGGGATTTAGGATCTCCTCGAAGCAGCGGGGCCGAGGGTGTAGCTTATACCCTAGTGGTTTGGCCTTGCACAGGGACTGTGAGCGGAAGCGGGGCTACGAGGGCCGCCTCCGCTGGCTGCCGGAGATCAACATCTCTTGGCGGACGTTTGTCAATTCCCGCTGGAGCGCTTCATGGGCCTCCCGGGTTACGCCTGCTGCCCCAGATGAAGGCGGGCTGGTTGGGTGACTCCCAGGGAGAGATGCCCCGATTGGCCGGGTGTCGCTTCCGATGATGCCTCCATGTGTGGAATTGTTTGCTTCTTCCTCTGGCCCCGATTGGCCGAGTGTCGCTTCCGATGATGCCTCCATGTGTGGAATTGTTTGCTTCTTCCTCTGCTGCTTCGGCAGTGGCGGCCATTGCCACAGAGGTCCTGCTTCACTTGGCCCTCGGGGTGCTAGGTGTCGCGGCCACCGCGGCTGCATCGGCCTCAAAGACCTTGGGTGTGACCTTCTAAGGGGACATGTTGATGTCTTGGAGCTGCGCTTCGTGACTTTCCCGTCGATCCCTACGGACAGTGCCAACTGTCATAGCAAGAAAAAGCTAGACAGTAGAAAAGGGGGAACCCCAGTGTCTACACGAGGGACCAAGAGATCCTAAAAAAAGGGGATTGATTGTTAGGAGTAAATGTGCATTAATTATCCCAAAAATTGGGTTCGTCTTTATTACATGAGGGAGGATGTTATTTATAGCCTTCCGACAGGGGTAGCCAAAGTTACCAATCTACCCCTACAAAAGCCCCTTGCCTGTAGAGGTTGCAAGGGCTTTTCTCTACTCTGTGCGTAGCCTTCGGCTCACGGTGGGCCTCATTGGTCTTGGTTTACCTAGCTGGTGCACCTGGTAAAATACGGTGATTAGATCAGATGAATAATTAAGGTGATCTAATACCAATTTACTATATTCATCAAGTTCGAAAGGTAACCGGTTTATCATACACATTGCTTCCTTGATCAAACTATAACCAATCCATCATCATCACGTTCCAATATGCATGTTATTTCAGTACTTGATGATTAAGGATTCAAATTCAGCTATCTCAATTCCTTGCATAATTTCAATCTGCACACTGTCTGCCTTCTCAATTCCTTACGTAAATTCAATTTGTTGATGTGCAGGACGACAAGACCTAAGTATTGCCTACGACATTTGATCACCACCTATTGCTCCATCATCAGAAAGCCTTCGAGGTAAGCATGTAAATTGAGGCAACTCAATCTGTATTATCCGAAATTCTTGAATACTGACTTCCTTGATCTGTCTGGTTTGCATTGTGTGTTCCAAAATTCTTGAAATGAAGTCTCTTCATGTTTGGACTCTATAGTGTGCACTTACATATCTCACTTTATAACCAAACTATGTATGGATTTGTTTTTCTTCTCAACAATAGACAAATTATGTGTGCACATTCCCACTTCTTCTATTCTCATGCTGTTTTGCTTCATTGGTTTGGTTTGTGTTCTAAAACAAATAACACTGCACATGAGGCAGTCAATGAATAACCATTTGGATTCAAAAGGTAGAATATTGTTCAACACTTTAACTCTTTAACCATTATGTGATAGATGAATTACAATTTTTTATTAGATGAATTACAATTTTTTATTGCTTTACTAAAACAAATAACATTGCACATGAGGCAGTCAATGATGCAGGTTCAACTTAGGCTTGGTGGTAAGGTGGCTGTAGCAGTCACGATCTTTATTTAGAAACGATGTAGCTCGGGCGTGGTGGCGAGTCCGAACATAGCGGCGGAGGCGCGACATGCCACAGTAGAGCTCGACTTAGGGTGGAAGTGAAGCCGAGGCACGGCGGGGCGTAACACGAGTGGCAGCGAAGCTCGGCCAGCATCGTGGTAGTGACGAGGGCGTGTTGTAGGCCGAGCTCGACAACGGCGGCTCAACATGTTTGAGGTCACATATTTTTTAATTCTCTTGATTTTTATTCGTAGCAAAGTACAGTCATTCAACTAATATTTAATTATATGGCTGTCCACGCATGCATGTAAATCATTGCACTTATCTAATAATCCTGGCAATAATGGAACTAATGGCGTTGGGTTTGCTCACATGGGCACCGCTGTCGGCCTGTCGCGGCAAGTTGGTAGCACCGAATACGCGCGCGAAATGGTGACCTTCGATTGATTGGAAAACGAGAGGAAACGGAATGAATATGACCAATCAAGTGTTTTAGTTAGTTTACACATTAGTATTACATAATTATTCAAAGTTCCCTTTTGTTATTTAAATAGAAAGAGAAAGTGATCTGAAATATGCATTGAAAAGAATGTATCTAACTGCTTGCATATTTAAATCACAACACAATATCTTAATCATAACCGTCCACATTAAGCTGCTTGCATATTGCTTGCTCGGGTATGCAGAAATAATTTTAGTACTTATTTTTTCCCTCCAAAATAGACGTTTTTTAGAGGAAAATAGATTTTGTTTTAGTTCTATGCGAATGAACTTTTCAGACTAAAATAGCTTACCCCTATCTTTGTAAGTAATAAAATTAATGATCATTTAATAGGGGTATTTTGATGGGATTTTTTACTAGAAAAAATAAAACGACAAGTGTTTGCAAACAAAAACTAACTAGCTAAAACCATATTTTTTTGTGCAAAAGGAGTACACATCTCATCCATGCATATAGGGGATGTTTGGTTGATGACCAAAATAAGACAAACCAAAATTTTGGGATAGTCAAAACCTGGGCAAAGCGAGATATTGGCAAAAGGAGTGTTGTTTGGATCGTGACCAATCCAAATTTTGCCATTACCAAAATTTTGGTAAGCGATTTTCTCGCCTTTGGATTGCCCACGTATGGTATCGGATTTAATTGGTGTTACCAAATTTTGGTAGCAAATTAAACAACAACTAATTTTCGTTGATGTTACCAATATTTGATTTGGTTTGCAAGAGCCCCTAGTTTGGTTATTTCTATTTCTTGGATTTTTTTTAAAAAAATCTAGGTATTTAACTATAAAGTCTTCCTCGTGGTGACTAATTTCATCCGAGGAGCTAACTCTAGTAATTAGTACCGGTAAATTCTACTAGAAGAGCACCCGCACCCTCTGGTGCGGGCCTTTTTTGCTGGCAGGCCCGCGGGAGCTGGTGCGCTGCTCCAAGCGCAGACGCGAGGACGCGCGACGGATCGGGCGAGCGCGAAGCAAGGGAAGTCGTGATCAGACGGGCGTGCGTCTCACGGCGACGTGGATCGCACAGGGCCGCGCATTCCCTGTGCGCACAGGAGCCAGATCGGACGGCGCGGCGTGGGCATGGGGTAGATCTGACGGTGGCCGATTTCTGGCCGACGTAGCGTGCCCCGGAGAGCTCTAATCCTTCTATCCTTTAATGTTAGAAACGAATCAACCATCTCAGAGGCACGCTTCAAATTACTGTATACATCTGGTCCTCGAAGAGAAATGTCGACATAATGTGGACACTGCCCATTATGAGCTTTGTGTGGTTCCGGTCCACGGGTACGTCTCATGGACCAACCTATGCCTCCTACCTGCAGCAAGGCTCCAAACGAGTCCACATGACCAATAGTGCCGACATGGTGGACCGGCATGGCTAGATTCGCGTGATGGGCCCGCATGTCATTCGAACCTTTCCTCAACTTGCCCGAGTCCACCTGACCACACGCATCCTTGAGTTCTTACCATTTTTGGCAAACAGTGATCGCTGCTTGATGACTGCTTCCCATCCTCCATGGCTGTTGAGAAATACGGCCCTTCACATGCAAGTTGAGACGAACCATTTGCTCATGTTCAAAATCCTGATTAAGCAATCGACGGTGATATCTCATATCTCGAGGTAGCAGGGCCACGACCCAAGCCTCGGATTAGGCTAGTCTGTTCTTGAGCCGAACACAATATACATGTATGGATCGCTACTATTTTCACGATCTTTTGATCGTGAGTCTCAAATCATTGCCCCAGCGGTCACCTCCAGGGACGAAGCATAAGTCAGGGCAACATAGACAATCATTTTAGAAAAAACACTGGCTCCCGTGGTTGCCTCACGAAATTGGATGCTTCTTCTTCTTTAATGTGGACTGGATGAAAAAAAATCCCGGACATAAAAAAAAAACAACACTCTTTGCAATAGAAGAAACACACACACACATTTGCGATGCACTAGCAGCCAGTACACTCTCCCATCTCATCTTCTCACGGTGGATATCGAGTCAATTCCTTGTCTCATGGAGCTTTTTTGAAATTAGCATAATTTGATTTAATACATTTTATTTATGGTTTGGAAGAATTTTTATAATCAAGCTAACGAGACGAGCCGAACTGAATTAGAGCGAAATCTAATTTCAATAGAAATTTACTCATTTCAATGTTTTACTAATTAATAAATGTAATTAAAATAATTTTGAATCGAACCAACGAACCCAACTAAAGAGCATTTTTTCCACACTTATCTCACTCACCGGTGGTCCCTGGCTTGGCGGGAGATGCACTCACGTCCAACCGCAGCTAGCTACTAGCGCTCCCTCCTCTCTCCAGCACCGTCCACTTGTTCCCCACACTTCCAAGCTCTCCTATTCGTCGCTCTCGGCATCTCTCTACAATTCCACATACCTCCAATCTCTCCCTTTCTCTCTCTAAGAAAGGAACTGTTCTTGTTCTTGGTTCGTGGCGCAACGCGTTAAGTCGAGCTTGACCATGTGGGGTCAATTGTCACTGTTTCGTATTTTTTAGGTGCCATTCCTACATATTTTTGCGGTTTTACACATAAATTTCAATAAGCACAAGGGTATTTGCAAAATGCTAAAGAGAAGCAATGGCGGTTTTGCATGCCAAAGAACTAGCTTTTCTCTCTCTCTCTCTCAACTTGCAAGGATGTGTGAACTTGCTTGTGATGTGCAAGATGGTCCGGTAGTATATAAGTTGTCCCGAGAGTGGCTGAAAGGAGATAGAGACTGCACAAGTTGACAGTCGGCAGATGATGATCCATGACGGATCGATGCATGTCTAGCTAGGATCTGCGAAGTATATATGGGGAGTGTAAGATTTGGCTTTATTGTTGTGATGTTTGTTCGACAAACACTAGCGAATCTAGCAACGTTTATATATATAAAAAAAAGGTTATGCTTCACCATACTTTTGTATGAACTGATTGGCGTTAATAAGCTGTTCATTCGCCACAAGCATCGGATCCCAACTTGATGGTCCTAGAGTTCGTACCGTTGGTTCCATTACAAATAAATGGCAGCGCAGAGGATACGAATACAATCTCACACGCATGTCATAACAAGAATCTATCTATATATTCAGCAACTGGGACCTATCTGAGTCAGCAATTGATTGCTTTCCATCCCAAACCAAAAAAAAAAAAAAATTAAACGTTTCCATTGGTTGTACCTTTCATCGTCCGGTAAGCATTAGGTTTGCACTCCAAAGTGACACTTGCAACTTCAGATTGATTTGGTTAATTTTCTGTCATGTAAAGCTAAAATGGCCGGGACTACACACAAACGGCATGATGGACTTTGGACCAATTTGTTTAGGGGCAGAGTGATGTGATGTGAGCTGCATCCAGGTAGCAGCTAGCTTAGCGCGACGCAAACCTGAATTCCTGCTTTGTTTAAAGGCAGAGCAGGCACTGAAGAGATTGCAGCAGATGATGCAGGGGTGACAGGGAGCAGGAACAGGGTAGCATCATCATTGGGAGGTTGATTATCCTGATTATTATAGCCTGTCGCCAGATCACTGAAAGCTGCTCAAAAAGAAATTTAGCTTTGAGATGGTGCGTAAGGCTAGCTAGATAGCCCAGCTTGCATCCGTCACCTATGTGCATTATGCTAGTACTAAACTACTAATCCTTGCTTTGGGTGTATGACGGTTTGTTTTTGTGCTTGTTCACTTGTGGTTGGGAGATTCTGTGGTTAACTTTCATGATATAGGGTTGGATTGGACCTATCCTTGGTTTAGTTACTCTGTATCGTAATCGCAACTTGGCCTTATTGGTAGCCTGACGGCCAGTTTGTTGTTGACACGTTGCACCGCGAATCTTTATCCATTCTAGGTCGTTCCAAAATACGGGTTACCAATCAGTCCCGTATCGAAGTTAGCAAAACAAAAACAGTTTTAGAAAGAAACCGTAAAGCGAAAGAAAGCCTAACCACTCCAAAATTTTAACCACAACGTGGGAAATTTGCAAGATATTATGCGGTTTCTTTTAGAAAAAAATAGATATATGTTATCGTACGTTTTTTTAAATATACAACTGAAGAGTTTCTTCTTTAAAATATGTTATTGAAAAGTGATCATGTTTAGATATATATCATTATGTATCCTTTACATTATTTTTGTATGTATTCAGATCCCATACTTAACTACGTATTTCTATATAGACGAAAATACTCCCACATGCCATGTCTATTACTACCGACTGGACTTAGTCCTAACATTTGTGGTCATAATTTGTCATGCATACCATGCTATCTTGGGAACATTGAACCATGCAAAATTGAGGTGGGGAATGGAGTTGGGACCAAGCGGACTGGTCCAGTCGGTAGTAATGTATAGGGTAGGTGGGGGCATTTTCGTTTATACAAAAATACGTAGCCAAGTACAAGATCTAAATACATATAAAAGTGATGTAAATGGTATATAATTGTATATCTCAAAACATATCCACTCTTCAATGTCATATTTCAAAGAAGAAACTATTCAGTGGTATAATTTAAAACTATACACTTTGCGATGGTATATATCTAATTTTTTCTTTCTTTTACTTCAGGCTAACATCCAGATGGACAGGGTAAAATTTAAACTTTTGAACAAAAATCCTCAACCCCGCTAGTCGGCCATACCGATCAACCATCCAATCGCATATGTGCAGAATTATTGTGGAGAGACTAGTCAACATGATGCAGAGGGGCCGGTAGAGTCACTGCTGGAATAGATCACTCCCAGCTGACAACATTTCCGGTGCTCCCACCATAATTAGTGCCACTGGTGTTCCCGTTGTTCAAAAATTGATTCAAATGATTATAAAAAATATTGAAAAAATTACATAGATAGGGTATGATATAGTATAGCATCCCATAAAATTTCAAATCCGAATTCGATCTATACATTGAGAAACAAAAAAAAAGACAAAATCTGTTGAAAAGAAAATCTGAAATAAAAAAGGAAAAAAAAAAGATAAAGCTACTATTCACTGACATTTGCCTTTTTTTGTTTTTAATGTGTAGATCGAATTTGGATTTGAAATTTCGTGGATGCTAGACTATATATACCCTATCTGTCTAATTATTTTCAGAATTTTTCTTAACTATTTAAATAGCTTTTCGAACATGAAGCACCTACAGCATCAATTATAGCGGGAGAACTGATAAGAATTTTTTATTTAATATTTTTTAATAATATTTTAAACTTAACCCCTCGCTAATTTTATTTCTAATTCCGACTCCTTTGGTCACACCAGGACTCGTGGCGTGGCCAAACCACTCTGTCACCCCACTGTCCTCGGCGTGGCCAAAGCTACTACGCAAGCCTCTGTTCGCACGTCGTGCCAGTGTGGAGGGCTTGTGTGGCCATTATCACGCCATCACTCATGGCGTGATAGGCCTGGTTTGTCATGCCAACGCGTTTGGTGTGACGATCTCGCTATTTTGAATTCCCGCCACATTGCCAAGTCTGCTACGCCGGGGATCACGGCGTGACAATACTGCATCATCACGCCCGGTGCTCATGGCGTGACAAGATCGCTCTCTGAAAACAACAACATATATGCATATATCCATTCAATCATTTCATTCAACATGATAGACAACCTAGAAGCATCTATGCATATATTCATTCATTCATCACTCTATTCAATCATATATCCATTCAATCATCCATTCAACAAGAAAGAGAACTTAGAAGCATATATGCATATATTCATTCATTCATTACTCTATTCAATTAGATATCCATTCATTACATCACTTGCGTTTTTAGCGTGGACCTGTTCCCAGTGTGAACCTAGAAGCTGGATGTTTGCCGTGTGTGCCCTCGACGATATTGACTGAACTAATGTTCGCGCGATCACGGCGTTTACGGCGTGGAGGTATGGCCTGAGTCGGCTGTGTGGCGGTAGGTGCACCAACAAGGTCCAAGAGGACCATCTCGTCGGGCAACCTAGCGTCCACGTCGTCGTCGTCTCGTGCGGCGAAGTGGATGACGTAGCACGCGATGAGCCACTCTGAGCCAGGGCAGGTTGAACAACATCTCCTGCCGCGGTGTAGTTCATCTTAGTCGCCATTTGCCGGCATCAACGACGAACCATCTACAAGGGACAAAAAAATAATGGAAGAATCCGGCAGTGAATAAAATCTATAACTACAGGTTATAGAGTGATGAAAAGAGAAGAAAAGAAACCATGTCCAATGTACATAATTCATTTATCTGATGCTCAAACATATAAGTATACTTGTACCGCAGCATACTATTTCCCTCTTTCGCTTTCCTGGCAATACATTTGTCTTCTTACCAACTGGATTAAATCATGTAGACCCTTCTGTTTGAAGACCCACATTATCTGGCCTACTATAAGAAGGAACTAACTAATCTGCAGTGTTAACATTTGATTTCTATTTTTGCCTGTTGTTGAAAGCTAAAGAGTTGCTGCTGTCTATTGTTTTCAGGGATTATGCTTTCCTTGTGTTTCAGGTGAGCGTCTCGTTTCTGCTTTACCAAGTATGCAGTATGGGGCAATTTTATAATGCTTCTAGGATCAAGTGCTTGGTTCTGCCGTTGCATGAATCACATTCTCACTTGAATTGATAGTAAAAAAACACAACTAGCAGCTGTGATACCTCAACGAAGTTCCTCATGCATTGGAAGCTCCCCTTCGAACCCTCCAGTAGCATGAGTACCTCACCGGCCTCGTTGCTTATACGTGCCAGCTGCCTTCTTTGTAAATGAGTAAACAATGTAATTTAGTTCGCCAACCGTGATGTTGGAAATTAGTAGAGGCTAAAATTTACTCACATAGTACGTGTTGATGGGGCCCTCTCTGGCTGCGTGCCCGTCCGTGTGAACTCGTCGTACTCATCCACGATATCCTCGTCGGACGAGTGACCATCCCCTATGTCCACCTGGATCATGGCTGATCAAAGTTGCAGGCGCGTGACGCTGTGGAGCCACCGGAGGTAGTTGACGAATGGAGGCCTCCGATGGTATGTGCATCCACACTTGCAAACGCTCCTACATCCATACTTGCAGGAAGTATGCGTAGCCACCCAAGTTGCCGTCGGCACTCTGTGGTCGGCACGCATCGCACAAGTACCGGAACAGACAAGCCTGTGCAGTCGAACCCCAATTGTAAGTCTCTGCCACTCCAAAATCAGCCAACATGAGCAAGTATATCCAGGAGACGGTGTCACCGGTACCGTCGGGGAATAGGAAGGACCCGAGTAGATGCCACACTCATCCCGTGTGAAGTGCTGCACTATAACCTGGTCTGCGTCCTCTAGGCACACGTTGAAGTTTGCTCTCAGCCACGACGTAAGCACGGTCGACGACCGATTGTCCCTCACGTCCTGAGCCGGGTTGTCCGGTAGCACACCTAGCCACTCGCCAACCCGGTCACACCAACCCGCGTTGTTGATATCTCCAGTCACGGGAAGCCTGTCTATGGGAAGGCCTAGGATCATAGCTACATCCTGAAGCGTTACGGTCATCTCGCCTGACGGGAGGTAGAAGGTGTGGGTGTTTGAGCGAGTGCCGTCAGTGCAGCACCGTCCATGCGGATTAGCCCATTGGTGACAATCCACACCAAGGCAAGGAAATCATCCTCACGGACGTATGGCATGTATCGCTCATCCCAATCTAGAGGGGTGTGGGTCCGAGGGCGAAGCGACTGGAACACGTGCCAAAGAAATATGCATAGACATTGTCAAAAAGATGAAAGCACGATCGAACAGAGATAAATGCATAGCAAGGTTAAAAAGTCAGAAATCTCACCACACTCTCGTCCGCTATAAGGTGTGCGCTGTGGCCATTATCGTACTTCGAGAGGAGCAACGTGTATTGCTGGTGTTGCGGTATCCTGCAATAGAATTAAGATTTAAGATTAGGTTTCAGTTTTAGTTTCAGATTTAAGATTTAATATTTCCTTGACAATGCAATAAAAAAGAAAAGGCAGAAATGAATTACTTCTTCTAACACTAGATTTCCATTTCCAATTGCTTTGCTTGATCTTAACACCGTGTTTATGAATTACTTCTTCTAACACTAGATTTTTAGTTTTATTTACACATATCGATTTTACCTCATTCCTCAAGTCCAGTTGTACACTCATGTTAAACAATAACTAACTTATGACACATATAGTTGAAATTATGCTCTATTTTTGTGTTCTTTGATCCACCTGGAAGAGTATAATTATACCTCCTTTTCATTTCCGAAAGGTAGAAATGAAACAATTCGCGAAGAGTGACACCTCCGTTCTCAAACAACATTATGAAAAGAAGTTACATGAGATGGAGCAAGAAAAGAAGGTTCTTCAGGTTTTACTTGCTTAAATTTCCGGATTTCTTTACTTCTTTCTTAAAACATTTGTAACCTTGTTTGCATTTACAGAAAGAAATCGAGGATCTGAACTAATTTGCTTCAACCAAAAAATAAGATGCCTGGTGGATCAAGGAATCTCCTAATCCAAAATTAGGTGCAGAATTTTGGTTGACAAAAACTTGCAAAGGCGCAGGCTAGTTAATCTAAAAATGCATAAAAAGTGATTCTTTGAAATTATTGGTTGACAAGGTTATTCATTCCACTCTCACATTGGGCGGTTAAAACGGTGATAATTTGAAATTACATAGAAGAAATATCCAACCCATACCACTGAGAATTACATTTCACCTAAATCAACAATGTATGCACACGTTCAACTACCAATCCGTATGCAATCCAATTCATTCCGACATGCGAACAATCAATCAAATTCCTCTCAAAAAACCAATTTGGCCAAAACTCTAATTCAACAAAACTAACTGATTTCATCATAATAAATGGAGGGAATGGGTAGGCTTACCTCGGGGATGATCTTCACGGGTTTTAGAACTTTGAAACGGATCAAAATCGCCGAATTTGGGGAGGAGGGAAGCAGGGAGGAGAGAAGACGCTTAGGAGGGAGAGGGTAAGTTTGGGGAAAATAAAGAATTGGATTGGCCACTAGCACGCCACGCGCGTTGGCGTGATAAAGGAGGTCTGTCACGCTATGAGTGAGGGCGTGACAATGGCCACGCAAGCCCTCCACGTTGGCACGACGTGCGAACGGGGGCTTACGTGGCATCTTTAGTCATGCCGAGAACAGTGGCGTGATAGAGTAGTTTTACCACGTTACGAGTCCTGCTGTGAACTAAAGGAGTCAGAATTAAAAATAAAGTTCATGAGGGGTTAAGTTTAAAATATTATTAAAAAGATTAAATAAAAAAAATCCACTGAGAATATTAGGACATGTACAATGGTACTTACAGCTTATGTCTATAGCAACTCTCTATGTCACCTGTCGACAGCACTAAAGACAACTCATACAATGGTACAGATAGCTGCTGTCTTTTTAGTTGTTTTTATAGAACACACAATCTTTTAATACTTTTCTTAGTTCTGGTGTTATAGTCGGCTACATGATTGTAGACATCATATTTCTATCTATTTATTCTCTTTCATCCACGTTAACAAAAATCCTACGTAACAGTGACTATAGACGATTAACATAACCTCATTGTACGTGCTCTTAATCCTCGTCTACTCTTCGCCGGTTTGCCCACTGCATGCTCCAGACTCCAGAGCGTAGTGCCGTGTAGTTCGGAGTTCGGACACTTGAGTCCAGAGAGGCCACTAGCTGCAAGTAGCAGCCATAACTCCGGAAAGCACCACTACATTATCAGGGAGGGGACGAAGAAACCAATCGCTCCTGCTGATCGGTACCGAGCATGCTCTGACCCAGTCACGCATGCATGTGTAAATAATGCACCTGGAAAGTAGAGCTGGAAGCTGAGGCTGACGGCTGGACGCGGCACCCAAAATTCCCCGTGGACTCTTCTACCGTTCCATCGGCGATTTCGCCAATTGTTTTCCCGGGGCCGTCACTATTCGAACCTGACTTGCTTTCGTACACGTCGTTGGTCGCCGGGTAGCGATTGATGAATCATGATAGGTCGACCATTTCGTCGTGTCACGTTGCCTTTGCTGCTACGGCTGCTGTAGCTTGCCAGTAGTACTCCAGCGAAGTCTCCGTTTCAGTTTTCATTCGCTGAGGTATGTTTTTTATTTATTTTTATTTTGCTTGCTTGCACATGCGTGTTCGATGATTTTCGCCTGCGAATGGAGCAAATTTGAGTGTGTGATTAGTAAGAAGGGTGAAAAGCATATCAAATCTATGGGAAAAAAAGACAAAATTCAAACACTCTGATACACAAGTTGTCATCAACAAACTTGTTATTCGCATCGACAAGTGAAAGTGACCCCCCCCTTTATGCCTTTGTTGCTTCCTACCTCAGCGCGTGCGCCAGTTACACGTGTGCAAGACCATTTTCCCCTCTTTTCCTCTTCACCTTCTTCCTTTCCTTTTCTTTCCTTTCCTTCCTCTTCCTCTGCTAGTTAGTGACAGGCCGGCGGTGCGAGGTGGCTCAAGAGAGGGCGGCGACAGTGGGGATGGATGCTCAGGGCCTCAGGGGTGCGTTGGGGATGGTTTGCGCGGAGACAACACGCTAGATATCGTCTGCGCCCTTCGGGTTGGAATAGAGGAGGAAAAAGAGAGAGACCAAACGACGCTACGGCAATGGAACGACGGTGGCTGAGGGAGCAAGACGTGTTCCCGAGGACTAAGAACCCATTTTGGGTAGATAGAGACGACGAGGATAACCAGAACGGGCGACGCGAGGACAACGGCCACAGAGAGGAAAAGTTCGTAGAAGGCGAATTTCGGCGACTTCTCGACCGGAGCATGGGCGCACGAGCACAATGTCGATGAGGGGAGCCTGTAACAGCCCTAACTTAGGGTTTGTATTTCAAATGTAAAATTTTGAGGAGAAATAAAAACTTTTGTTGTCTCTTCAAATCATTTGAAAGTTTCTACAATTTTCCCTAGCAATTTCCAATTTGTAGAATTTAATTCTTGTGATTGGAAATTGTTGTTATCAAATTCTTAGCCTTCAAACTTGTGATCATCCTCTGAAACTATTTTTCCTAGCATCTTGATCATCCTATCTACCTCCCTGAATTATTTCACAGTTTTTAGATTTTATTTGCTATTCCAAATGGCCAAGTCAAACTAGTTGAAAACCTGGTCAAACCCTAGGTTAGCATGCTTGCGAATTTTCTGCAGAACTTTTCAGTGCATAGAAAGTTCTGGAAAATTTATGCAATGTTGTTCTCTGTCTCTAGTAGCTACCATAAAAATTTCGAAATTTTTGGAGCTCAGGAGCTACCTCTAAAAATTCCCCAAACCTTCTCTGTCTTTTAAATCAAATTCTAAAAATCTTGTTCCTCGGGCGAACCAACCTCGGGCTCGAGTCCGACTTCGACACTTGAATCGGTCGCACCGCCTGGCTGCAGCAGCCGCTGAGCCCGATGGCTGTCGACCGTCCGATGAAGATCGAGCGATCCACGTCGCGTATCAACCGACTGTCCGAATGCATACATCAATCCCGACTGTCGAATGCATACACCAATCGGCCGTCCGTTTTAGATCCAGCGGTCGGTGTGTTCTGATCAAATCAAACCACCGGTTCGCACCGCCGTTTATCGGCGACATGTGGGTCCCGCTGTCGGCATCAACCTCGTCTTCTCCGCGCCTCGCGGGCTCGCGGCCGTGCGTGCATGTTTGCCACGTACCTCGTCGCTGCCACCTTTGTGCCCTCGTGTAAATTTGGGAGGCATCGCCGTGACTTCATAAAAGCCACGAGATCATCCACTTCTTCTCCTGCGTTCTCGTGCTATCTCGCGATTTCTTGTTTGGTAGGAAGGAAGCGAAGTAGTAACACCGCGTTGGAGAAGCCCTTGGGCGCAACCTCACCATCGTGAACCACACTCGGTGCGCATCCATTTTCCCATCCCGAGCTCGTGGCATCCGGTGAATCGTCGGAGCCACTTCTTCGTCCCCAACTCCGTTGGTCTCGGCTCTGCAAGCTTGCTAGTGCTCGGTGAGTTTCGGCCGACACTTGGTCGCCGGATCGCATTGATGCGAAGTTAATGATGGCTTCATTTTGTCTTTGGTGCATCGTTGAGGTGCGCGACCCTTTCTTCTCCAATCACGGTGTTCGCGCGTGGCAATCCGGCGCCTCGGACCTTCTTCTTCGACGTTATCTTGTGCTTATTGCTCCGGAGTCGGCGATTCCGTGGCGCACCTTCCGAGCTTCGAAGTGCGTAGCATCTTCTCGCGAGCACCGTACTTTCTTCTCGCCCGGCCGTTGTGAGCTCATCTCCGTCGACCATTGGACTCGCGTCACCGTCACGGGTTCGTGAGTCTTTGCGAACCTTGAGGTACCACTCACTCGTCTTGAAACTTATTGGTTTGCTAGATCACAATGCGGCGCGCGCCGTCCCGTCGCGTCTTGGTGAGCCGCCGGTGGCTTAGTTAGCGCTAACCCTGTTCTGTGAGTCAGCGATTGGTGGGCCCTCTTTGGTTGTCGCGTTTAGAAATCCTTTAATCCGGCCCGTTATTTATTCTCGAGTCAACGCCATGTGGGCCCATCTTTGTCGATTAGGGTTGTGTAGCTCGTAATGCGTTTTCTCCGCCGAGAAGCATATTTCCATTGTGAGTGTTTTGGGTTTGCACCTTCGTGAGCCGAAGAGCGTATTCTTTGAATACGCCGACGTCACTTTAGTCGTGCGTCTGCCCTGTCGACTTTCGCGCGGTCCCTTTGTCGATGTCTGAGGCTAGATAGTGTGGGTAGAAAAAGGGTTTAATGCTTTAGTATTTCGTAATATGTTTTACATTTGCCTTTGTTAATTCATTTAAACTTAGAAAATGCATAACTAATTCAATTTTTATCCAAATTGTATGAAACCAGTGCTGTTAATTTTCATTTTAAGTGTGCTATTTGATAAAATTAACTTCACCCATGTCTCTGTAGCAAAAATCTGTTAGCTAATAAAATGATGTCTTATGTATCTTCTAAATTAGAAAATGCATATCTCTTCCAATAATTGTCCAAATTAACTGAACCCAATTCTGTAAAATTTCATTTTCAGTATACTAATTATCAGGTTAGGTTTTAGACGCTGGTTCTGTTCATGAAAATTTGTTAAGTAATTAACTAGTGACTTGTTGTGTTTTTAGCTTAGAAAATTCATAGAAAATTGCTAATAACTTAAAATGATTTGTTCTCTGTTTCTAAAATTCTGTTATTTCATGCTTAGGCTGCTGTGTGAGTTTTGGCTTGTTTTGATGTTGTTGTATGTTTGAGTTTTGTCGGTGTTATTCGTTCTTATTTCTTTGTTATGTTCGATCGTTAGGCTTGATATTTGCGGCAACCACGAGGGCGATCCTCCGCACCATATCGAGCAACGGCAACTGCAAGCGGTTTGATCATGTTTAATCGATTACTTTAAAGATTAATATTTTGTTTCAATTTGTATGTATGCATTGCTTAATTTGTGTTAAAGCGATTAGTTAAATCCGTGTTTGCATATCCTGTAGACAAAATATTGATCTCTACTACCTAAGCCTAGGTTATTTGCGGTGATTAGAGATCATTGGATGATCTCTTGTCACTTAGTAGATCCGGGTCAACTTGCTTAGACATGCTTAGCTATCGGTAGAAGCTAGGCGGTTATCGACTTTAGTCGGTAACCTTGATCACACAAAATTTACTACAACTTTATGTTTGACATTTTGCTATGCTTACTTGCAAAACTAAAACCAAAACAAAAATGATTTAGACGCGGGCACAATGGTAAGATTGGTGTGATCTTTTGGGTGTGGTGGAAAGGTGCCGGGTCAATTAAGGACCGAACATCTTGTGAGTTTTGTTATCCGGGCATTTCGTGCTAACCACACTAGAGGTATGGGACCTCTCTTGACCTAGTACTTTGGCGTGTATCGGTCCCGGTCGCAGGAGTCGCGGGAGGGACGGAGGTGGGAGCATGGTAGTTGTCAAAAGCTTTATCTGAGTGGGTAGTTGTCTTTCGGCTTTACCATGTAAGCGTATGGTGTTTCTACCCATCTGAGCGGCTCGGGGTTGATACACAATATTGGAAACAGTCTCGTAGGACTTAGTCTGTAAGCATACCTTCGGAGTGTGCTTTGGCTTAAAGCGATGCGAGTGTGGATACGATGGTACACCCTGCAGGGTTAAAAACTATTCGAATAGCCTCGTCTAGGTGATGGACACGCAGGTAAGCTTATCGAGAGTTAGACTACAACATTTAAAAGTAAAACTTGCGGGGTGGTGCGAATGGGATTCGTGCTATGTTGTGGTGACTATTGGGATAGTCACTTCTAGGTGGTTACTTGTATCTATCTTTATCTCGCTGATTATTTCAACAATAAAAATGAATTGCAAACTTGCCTTTAAAGCGTATTATATTATTGCAAATGAAAATTGGCTTTATGCAAATGAAACATATGGCCTCCACCAAATAAGCTCGCATGTAGTCTATGAGCAGTGCATTAGTTCACACGTCGATCTTGCGGTACAAAGACAATCTTTGTACTCGGTGCTTTGCTTAATGTTTTTGTTGCGAGAGGAAGGAGGTGAGCCTCGGGGTCCTCATACGTGAGTGTCTTTGTCGCCGTGGGTGACGACTAGTCTTGGCGGTCGGTCGGATGCCTTGTGGGTTGAAGGCACACCGATTGGCTTTGTTTATAGCCATCTTATGGCACTTTTGCTTCATTGTCGTTCTTGTTATTTGTGTATCTTGTGGCACAGTCGGCCTATATACATAATTCTGTTACTATTTGTTTATCTTCCGTTTGTAGTGTCTTGTTTGGACTCTATGTTTTGAATGGAGTTCTTTGTCTAATTTTGTAACGAGGTGCATTATCTTGCTTTAGGAAGTATACATATCTCGAGGATCGATTTATTTGATTTGTGATGCTAGGACCGGTGGTTGGTTAAGCATTACAAGCCAAATAAATGGGGTCCTCAAAGTTGGTATCGAGCCATTCGACCGTAGTAACCCAAGCATAGTCGTCCTTAGGATATTTTGAAAGTCTTATTTTCAAATCATAAAAGGTTTATGAAAACCTAGGCAGATTCTCAGATTTTATTCCTTACCTATCTTAGCTTTCTACTCTCATCTTACTCTAATTTAAGTTTTGAAACTTGGTTTCTCTCTTTCCTATCAAAAGATAGTTACTACCGGTAGAATCAGCCTTTGGGAGAACCATAGATAAATAGTCTAATTAAAATTTGTGGGAGCATAAGGGTAAGATATGTATGAGTTTGCTAAGTGTCCGATTTTTGTCGAGTTGGTTTTGTAACTTCAAAGTCTTGTGCTTGTTTTGTCTTTGTTAGCAAGTTATTTGCGATGGGTCATCAACTTCATGTTTTAGGCTATTGTTAACTTGTCTTAGTAAACAGGATGGCGGGAGAAGCAGCGTGGCGGTCAGCGGTGGTCATGATGAGGAGCTTCCCTCCTCCAGACCATGGTGAGGTTCTCGCTCAGTTGAGCGAAACCGCATGGACAGACAGCGCATCTTGGAGGTTATTGCTAGAATACCTCCACTCCTGCGGTGGTGGCGGCCACCGGACTCGCGGGGACTTGCGAGTTCCTCCGTCACGCAGCCACCGACTTTCTCCCGCTCTCGAGGACCTCTCGATGCGGATGATTGGCTGCGCATGGTTGGCGGAAGCTCAACATAGCTCGATGCGAGCGCGGACAAGGCACTCTTCGCGTCCCACCGGCTTGAGCGCGGCACTCTCATGGTGGGAGAACTATCTCGCCATGCGACCGCGAGCCATGTGGTCGCGTGGGAGGTTCGATCGACTTTTACGTCGGGCCCATATCACGATGGCACGATGAAGTGAAGAAGAAGAATTCCTCGCGCTCAAGCAAGGGCGCAAATGCGTGACGGAGTACCTCTACGAGTTTAATCATGCGGCTCGTTATGCTCGGAGAGGTGGCCTCGGATGAGGCTAGCGGGAGAAGTTTATGGATGGCTTGTCAGGAGGCTGCAGACAAGCTATCTATTGTGAGACTTCTCGGACTTTGTGCCTTGGTAGATAAGGCCATTGTTGCGAGCATAAGGCAAAGCGTGGCGAGTCCATAGCGCAAATGGGAGGCGCGTCGTCTTCTCACACCGGCCTCGTTCGTCCTCGGTGGGCGGCACTGATGGCCCGTTCTTTTGCTCCACCGGCGCGAGACCATCTGCACAGCTCGCCCACGCGCAGTGTTTCCACCACGTGCGCTGCGATTCAAGCAGCGAGCGGCCTCGCAATCCGGCGGCGAGGTTATTGTTTTATTTGCCACAACAAGGGCCATTATGCGAATGCACGCCCCCGAGTGTTGCAGCGACCCCTCGTCCTAATGGAGGACGCGGGCGGGAGTGGTCATCCACGACGAGAAGATGATCCGAAGCCCGAGTGCGGCGTGGTCGAGTCAACCACCTTTCGGTGAGGAGGCTCGGGAGGCGCGGATGTCGTGATTGGTACACTTCTTGTCAATTCGCCTGCTGCGGTATTATTTGATTACGGAGCATCGCATTCTTTTATTTCAAGATCATTTGCTGCTGCTAGTGGTCTTCTTGTGTTCCTTTGGAAGTTCCTTTGCTCATCCGCTCTCCGGTCGGAAATGAGAGGCGATTCTGATGTCGGGATGTTCCTATCATAGTTGAAGAGTGGGATTTTGGCAAATCTCATTCTACTCGATTCAATGATGCGGATGTGATTCTTGGCATGGAGTGGTTGTCCCGACACTTGGGGCAAATCGATTGTGCGGGAAGATTGTTTATCTTACAGACCCTTCAGCGGCAGTCGGATTTTCGCGCGGCCGTGGTCCGCATCTTTGTGCATTAGAAGCAAAGCCACCTTGCAAATTCAAGATGTTCCCATAGTATCGACTTTGTGGATGTCTTTCCAAGATTTGCACAGGATGCCTCGGTTCGAATCGGAGTTTGTCATCGAGTTGTTGCACGTGCAGCTCCGATTTCAAGGCGCCGTGTCGGATGCCTCCCAATGAGCTAGAAGAATTGAAGAAGCGGCTTGGTGAGCTCCAAGCAAAGGTTTCATCCGTCAGTTCATCTCCTTGGGGTTGTCAGGTGATCTTTGTGAAGAAGAAGGACAAGACTTTGCGTATGTGTGTTGACTACAGTCCTCTCAATGAAGTGACGGTGAAGAACAAATATCCTCTCGCCCGCATTGATGATCTTTTGACCGGTTATGCGGGGCTCAGGTATTCTCAAGATTGATCCGAGTCGGGCTATCATCAAGTCCGGATCGGTGAGGATATTCGAGACGGCTTTCACTACTCGTTATGGCACATGCGAGTACACGCGTCATGTCTTCGGTTTGACCAATGCTCGGCGTTGTTCATGAACCTTATGAATTCCGTATTCATGGAGTATTTGGACAAATTTGTGGTGGTTTTTATTGATGACATTCTTATCTATTCCAAAGTGAGCGAGCATCGAGCATCGAAGATTGTTTTGGGCAAATTGCGGGAGCATCGGTGTATCTGAAGTTCAAGAAATGTGAGTTAGTTGAAGGAAGTGGCATTTTGGGCCATGTTCTTTCAATGGAGGAATAGTTGTGGATCGACAAAGTCACGATGTTCTATCTTGGGGCAGCCAAGTCGATCCAGCGATGTGCGGAGTTTTCTTGGTTTAGCGGGCTACTATCGCCGCTTTATCGAGAACTTCTCCAAGATCGCAGCCGATGACTGAATTGCTTAAGAAGGACAAGAAGTTTGTATGGTCCTCTCTTGTGATGAGAGCTTTGGGAGCTCAAGCGATTGACTTGACTCCAGTCCTTACTCTTCCCGATATCCACAAGAGCTTTGATATTTATTGCGATGCCTCTCGTCGGGGACTCGGATGTGTTCTTATGCGAGGAAGGCAAGGCGGTTGCCTATGCATCCGTGCAATTGAGGCCTCATGAGCTCAACTATCCCACCCATGATTTAGAGCTTCTGCGATGGTTCATGCACTCAAGATTTGGCGGCATTATTTGATCGGAAACCATTGTGAGGTGTATTTCGACCACAAGAGTTTGAAATACTTGTTCACTCGGCAGATCCGAACCTCGGCGAGAGAGATGGCTAGAATTGATCAAAGATTATGACATGGGTATTCGATATCATCCTGGCAAAGCCAATGTGGTTCTTGATGCACTTAGCCGAAAAGTGTATTGCAATACTCGATGATCCAAGAGCGACAACCCGCATTGCTGCGAAATTTCAGCGTCTCAACTTGGGTTTGATTGAACATGGTTCCCTGTCGCCTTGGTTGTGCAACCAACCTTGGTGGATCAAATCAAGGCAGCACAAGCAATCGATGATGGTGTGGGTAAAATCAGCGAATATCAAGGATGGATCGGCCAAGTGTTTCACGGAGGATGAGCACGGTGTTGTATGGTTTGGGAGCGTCTCGTGGTCCCAAAGATCCCCGAGTTGCGGGATTTGATCCTTGAAGCCCATGATTCGCCTTTGTCCATCCATCCGGGGCTACCAAGATGTACCAAGATCTGCGTCGAGAGATTTTCGTGGACTCGCATGAAGCGCGAGATTGCGAGGTTCGTTGCGTGATCGGCGTATGTTGTCGCGTGAAGGCCGAGCATCGGCGTCAGCAGGTCTTCTCGACCCTTGCCCATACCGGAGTGGAAGTGGGATTCCGTTGGTATGGACTTCATCACCGGTCTCCCCGTACTTCTTGAGGAAGGATGCTATCAGGTTGTTATCGATCGATTGTGAAGGTAGCGCATTTTACGCGGTGTGTACCGCCCTCAGCGTCGATAAATTGCGAACCTCTACATATCCGCATTGTGAGTTTGCATGGTGTGCCACGGCGATTGTGTCGATCGTGGCTCTCTTTTCACTTCTCGGCTATGGCACGATTTACAGGAAGCCATGGGGACCCGTCTTTCTTTCATTCGACCTATCATCCTCGGTGATGGTCGACTGGCGGGTCAACCAAGTTCTTGAAGATATGCTCGTGCTTGTGTTCTTTCCTATGGAAAGAATTGGGAGAAGTGCCTACCACTTGCCGGAGTTCTCCTACAACAACGACTTCAGACTAGTCTCGGTATGGCACCGTTTGAGGCTTTGTATGGGGCGACTGCGAACACCGTTGAACTGGTGGAGGCGGTGAAAGGCGGTTCTTTGGTCGATTCCATCAATGAGGTGAAAATCAAGTGCGATTGATTCGTGAGCACTTGCGCGTAGCTCGATCGAGCGGAAGAGCTATGCGGATCGCGTCGCCGTGAGTTGAGTTTCGGCCCAATGACTTTGTGTATCTCAAAGTCTCACCTCTGAAGGACATCGTCGTTTGGTGTCAGAGCAAGCGGCTCCTCGATATGTCGGGCGTATCGCATCATCAAGAAAGTGGGAGCCATTGCATACAAGTTGGAGTTGCCGGCTACACTCGAAGGGTGCATGATGTTTTCCATGTGTCACAATTGAAGAAGTGCCTCCGTATTCCGGTTGAGGAAACACCATTGGAAAATATCGATGTGCGGGAAGATCTGTCTTATCGTGGCGCCCCGTTCGTATCCTCGAAGAAGTGAACGCAGAACAAGGAACCGTGTGATTAAGTTCCTTAAAGTTCGGTGGTCGAACCACTCGAGGATGAAGCCACATGGGAGCGGGAAGATCGCGTCTCGGCGATTACCCATCCTTCTTCTCCCGGTGATCAGAATCTGGGTGAGATTCTGTAGGGGAGATTTGTAATGACCCTAACTTAGGGTTTGTATTTCAAATGTAAAATTTTGAGGAGAAATAAAAACTTTTGTTGTCTCTTCAAATCATTTGAAAGTTTCTACAATTTTCCTAGCAATTTCCAATTTGTAGAATTTAATTCTTGTGATTGGAAATTGTTGTTATCAAATTCTTAGCCTTCAAACTTGTGATCATCCTCTGAAACTATTTTCCTAGCATCTTGATCATCCTATCTACCTCCTGAATTATTTCACAGTTTTTAGATTTTATTTGCTATTCCAAATGGCCAAGTCAAACTAGTTGAAAACTGGTCAAACCCTAGGTTAGCATGCTTGCAATTTTCTGCAGAACTTTTCAGTGCATAGAAAGTTCTGGAAAATTTATGCAATGTTGTTCTCTGTCTCTAGTAGCTACCATAAAATTTGGAAATTTTTGGAGCTCAGAGCTACCTCTAAAAATTCCCCAAACCTTCTCTGTCTTTTAAATCAAATTCTAAAAATCTCATTCCTCGGCCCAGACAACCTCGGGCTCGAGTCAGGCTATCTTTGACACTTGACTCGGTCGCACCGCCTAGCTGCATGCTGCATGAGACCGATGGTGTCACCGTCCGATGAAGATCGAGCGATCCCGTCGCGTATGCAAGCGACTGTCAGAATGCATACATCAATCCCGACTGTCAGAATGCATACACCAATCCGGTAGTCGTTTTAGATCCAGCGGTCGGTGTGTTGTCGATCAAATCAAACCACGGTTCGCACCGCCGTTTATCGACATGTGGGTCCCACGCCGGCATCAACCTCGTCTTCTCGCGCCTCACGGAGCTCGCGGCCGTCGCGTGCATGTTTGCCACGTACCTGCGTCGCTGCCACCTTTGTGCCCTCGTGTCCGGTGGGAGGCATCGCCGTGACTTCATAAAAGCCACGAGATCATCCACTTCTTCTCCTTTGCGTTCTCGTGCTATCTCGCCCGATTTCTTGTTTGGCGGAAGGAAGCGAAGGTAGCAACTGCGGCGTTGGAGAAGCCCTTGGGCCGCAACCTCACCATCGTGAACCACACTCGGTGCCACATCCATTTTCCCATCCAGGGCTCGTGGCATCCGGTGAATCGTCGGAGCCACTTCTTCGTCCCCAACTCCGTTGGTCTCGGCTCTGCAAGCTTGCTAGTGCTCTGGTGAGTTTCGGCCGACACTTGGTCGCCGGATCGCATTGATGCGAAGTTAATGATGGCTTCATTTTTGTCTTTGGTGCATCGTTGAGGTGCTGCGACCCTTTCTTCTCCAATCACGGTGTTCGCCGCGTGGCAATTCCGGCGCCTCGGACCTTCTTCTTCGACGTTATCTTGTGCTTATTGCTCACGGAGTCGGCGATTCGTGGCGCACCTTCCCGAAGCTTCTCGAAGTAGCATCTTCTCGCGAGCACCGTACTTTCTTCTCCGCTCCCGCCGTCGTGAGCTCATCTCAGTCGACCATTGGACTCGCGTCACCGTCACGGGTTCGTGAGTCTTCTGCGAACCTGAGGTACCACTCACTCGTCTTGAAACTTATTGGTTTGCTAGATCACTGTGCGGCGCCGCCGCCGTCCCGTCGCGTCTTGGTGAGCGCCGTGAAGCTTAGTTAGCGCTAACCTGTTCTAGTGAGTCAGCGATTGGTGGGCCTCTTTGGTTAATCGCGTTTAGAAATCCTTTAATCCGGCCCGTTATTTATTCTACGAGTCAACGCCATGTGGGCCCATCTTTGTCGATTAGGGTTGTGTAGCTCGTAATGCGTTTTCTCGTCGAGAAGCATATTTCACTTTGTGAGTGTTTTGGGTTTGCACCTTCATGAGCGAAGACGTATTCTTTGAATACGCCGACGTCACTTTAGGCGTGCGTTGCCCCGTCACTTTGCGCGGTCCCTTTGTCGATGTCTAGGGCTAGATAGCTGTGGGTAGAAAAAGGGTTTAATGCTTTAGTATTTACGTAATATGTTTTCATTTGCCTTTGTTAATTCATTTAAACTTAGAAAATGCATAACTAATTCAATTTTTATCCAAATTGTATGAAACCAGTCTTTATTAATTTTCATTTTAAGTGTGCTATTTGATAAAATTAACTTCACCCATGTCTCTGTAGCAAAAATCTGTTAGCTAATAAAATGATGTCTTATGTATCTTCTAAATTAGAAAATGCATATCTCTTCCAATAATTGTCCAAATTAATCTGACCCAATTCAGCAAAATTTCATTTTCAGTATACTAATTATCGAGTTAGGTTTTAGACGCTGGTTCTGTTCATGAAAATTTGTTAAGTAATTAACTAGTGACTTGTTGTGTTTTTAGCTTAGAAAATTCATAGAAAATTGCTAATAACTTAAAATGATTTGTTCTCTGTTTCTAAAATTCTGTTATTTCATGCTTAGGCTCTTTGTGTGAGTTTTGGCTTGTTTTGATGTTGTTGTATGTTTGAGTTTTGTCGGTGTTATTCGTTCTTATTTCTCGTTATGTTCGATCGTTAGGCTTCGATATTTGCGGCAACCACGAGGACGATCCTCCGCACCATATCGAGCAACAACAACCGAAGCGCATTTGATCATGTTTAATCCCGTACTTTAAAGATTAATATTTTGTTTCAAATTGTATGTATGCATTGCTTAATTTGTGTTAAAGCGATTAGTTAAATCCGTGTTTGCATATCCTGTAGACAAAATATTGATCTCTACTACCTAAGCCTAGGTTATTTGCGGTGATTAGAGATCATTGGATGATCTCTTGTCACTTAGTAGATCCGGTCAACTTGCTTAGACATGCTTAGCTATCGGAGAATCAGGCGGTTATCGACTTTAGTCGGTAACCTTGATCACCTAAAATTTACTACAACTTTATGTTTGACATTTTGCTATGCTTACTTGCAAAACTAAAACCAAAAACAAAAATGATTTAGACGCTTGGCACAATGGTAAGATTGGTGTGATCTTTTGGGTGTATTGGAAAGGTGCAGGTCAATTAAGGACCGAACATCTTGTGAGTTTTTGTTATCCAGCATTTCGGCGTGCTAACCACACTAGAGGGTATGGGACCTCTCTTGACCTAGTACTTTGGCGTGTATCGGTCCGGGTCGCAGGAGGTCGCGGGAGGGACGGAGGTGGGAGCATGGTAGTTGTCAAAAGCTTTATCTGAGTGGGTAGTTGTCTTTCGGCTTTACCATGTAGCGTATGGTGTTTCTACCCATACGAGCGGCTCGGGGTTGATACACAATATTGAAAGCAGATCTCGTAGGACTTAGTGTCTTGCATACCTTGAGTGTGCTTTGGCTTAAAGGCGATGCGAGGTGTGGGTGCGATGGTACACCCTGCGAGGTTAAAACTATTCGAATAGCCTCGTCTAGGTGATGGACACGCTTGGGTAAGCTTATCGAGAGTTAGACTACAACATTTAAAAGTAAAACTTGCAGGGTGGTACGAATCTGGGGATTCGTGCTATGTTGTGGTGACTATTGGGATAGTCACTTCTAGGTGGTTACTTGTATCTATCTTTATCTCGCAGTTATTTCAACAGTAAAAATGAATTGCAAACTTGCCTTTAAAACTGTATTATATTATTGCAAATGAAAATTGGCTTTATGCAAATGAAACATATGGCCTCCACCAAATAAGCCTGCATGTAGTCTATGAACAGGTCTGTTAGTTCACACGTCAGTCTTGCGGGTACAAAGACAATCTTTGTACTCAGGTGCTTTGCTTAATGTTTTTGTTGCAGAGGAAGGAGGTGAGCCTCAGGGTCCTCATACGTGAGTTTGTCTTTGTCGCCGTGGGTGGCGACTAGTCTTGGCGGTCCTGTCGGATGCCTTGTGGGTTGAAGGCACACCGATTGGCTTTGTTTATAGCCATCTTATGGCACTTTTGCTTCATTTATCGTTCTTGTTATTTGTGTATCTTGTGGCACTGTCGGCCTATGTACATAATCTGTTACTATTTGTTTATCTTCCGTTTGTAGTGTCTTTGTTTGGACTCTATGTTTTGAATGGAGTTCTTTGTCTAATTTTGTAACGAGGTGCGTATATCGCTTTCAGAAGTATACATATCTCGAGGATCAGTTTATTTGATTTGTGATGCTAGGACCAGGTGGTTGGTTAAGCATTACAAGCCAAATAAACTGGGGTCCTCACAGAGCCAATCCGTGGCAGCGGCTTGGCTGGAGATGCCCTAAGGAGAGCTAGCATCGGTGGGACCCATGGAGCGGCTCAGGAAAGGATTCTGAAAGCTTCAGGGTGAAGGCGTGGAGATTGTGACATGGTTGGCGCAAACTAAGGTGCACCGAAACGGCGGATCGACAAGCAGGGTGGCTCGGTGTGGGATGACCATGGCGTGGTTCGTCAGCGGAGAGTTCCTGACCATGGGGAAGAAGGAGGGGAGCAATGTGTTCACAAGGAAGTAGAGGAGGTAGGGGAAGCATCAATTTTGAAAGAGATTGGAGGAAGACGACGAATTTTGAGGTTGGGCAAAAAAAGAGAGCGACGGCGGGGAGCAAAGGAGAAAGGTGGTGACAGAGCTACAGTGGGTCTCTGGCAAGGGTAAGGTGAGCACAGGGTAGAACATAACATGTGGAAGGCGATAGGGTGTGCCCGGTCACGGCAGAGGCTCACCACGCAATGACGAATTTGACGACAACGGTGCTCAGAAGACGTCATGGGCGATGCTGAGCTTGTGGAACTGTGTGGATGCCTTTCGCCTCGAGGTGCACAGTGTGTCGCACCTGATGCATGACGCAACTGGTGGACTATGCGGCGTCGTGGCTCAAGATCCCCTCCATCCCCAACCTCAGCGGCTTGTCCACGCTTTGTGCCACAACACGCACAACATGGCCCACCACGGCGGCTATGACGTGGTGGCCACCGAGAACCTCTGGTGCATCAAGTGGCTCGCGAACGGTTACACCCACGGGCTACTTGGTGACTGGACCAAGGTGCCGCCTGGGCGCTCCATCTTTATCGACCTAAAGTGTGTTGCGCCATGCCGAGTTTGGGAAAGGGAGGGTATTTTGGGCAATACCACGAAATACAGACTATTGACTTGAAAACTTAATGGACGTTTGACTGGCAGTGGCATGGAAGAGATCACTTTCATTTGTCGATGGCTTATAGGGAGTACATGTTTATCGATGGCAAATCGTGGATTGAAAAATGTATGTTGGTGGTATAGAAGGAATTTTCAAAAAAGAAAAGAAAAAAAGAAGAAGGCTATTGACTTGAAAACTTAATGGACGTTTGACTGACGGCAGTGGCATGGAAGAGATCACTTTCATTTGTCGATGGCTTATAGGGAATACATGTTTATCGATGGCAAATCGTGGATTGAAAAGTGTTTGTTGGTGGTATAGAAGGAATTTTCAACAAAAAACCGCTAATCATGTAAGGCTATTGACTTGAAAACTTAATGAACGATACCACGAAATACAGGCTATTGACTTGAAAACTTAATGGATGTTTGAATCGTGGATTGAAAAGTGTTTGTTGGTGGTATGTATAGAAGGTTTTTTTTTTAAAAAAAAAAAAACCGCTAATCGTGTAAAGCTCTTCTTATCTTAGCCCGTAAGGTACTGAAGGGGGCAAATAAATCACAAAAAGAGAGGAAACAACACCGTCCGACCTGCCGGATTCGAACCAGCGACCTAAGGATTTATCTGCAACGACTACAGTCCTCCGCTCTACCAACTGAGCTAAGGTCGGTTCTTGTTGCCCCCACGAAAACATTTTGTATATTGGATACACCTATTAGTCTCCAGTCCTTCCCCTCTTTTTTTCTTCTGATTTGCGATAAGTCACCCGGCCTCAATACTTCATACGTTCGATAAAGATAATCAAGGCGGCATATCTAATAGACATAATTGCCTTCTCTATGACAGATACTCCGGAAAACTAGAGGACGCGTTGATTATGCAGCTATGCTGCCATGGCTATGTAAGCTGACTGCTGATGTGCGAGCTATGTAAACTGGTATGTACTGCTGATTGCTGAAGTTATGACTCCGAGGTTTCACTAGCAGGCCTACGTTACGTGTTCGTCTAGACAAATCATGGAAGGAATCAATGGTTGGCACTTTTGGGCCATGAATAAAATGAAATCCAAATCTCTAGTATCTATCAGCTTGTGATTTCAGTTAGCAGTTAATATCCGAGGAATTAGTAGAATCACTGCAAGTAGACGGGCAACCGAAGCGCACTTGTGGCCTTGATCACAACTAGGTGCATGCATTCATTCAAAAATAATTGTGCCCATCATCGAAGCAGTACAAATGATGTTTACTCGTCTTTCCACTATAGAGCTAAACTGGTCCTAAAGTAGACACCTCCGAGTGTAATTTGGAAGATTTTGCAGGTACAACACAGCTACTCCGGAGTACAGTGATAAATCAGGTAGGCTCCACCTCAAAATGGTGAAATCTTTGGGCTCTATCCTCAGCAGTCAGCAAATATTCGAGTATACTAAGATGGCAGGTTTCAATGCTATGTTCTTCATCTGGCACTTCAGATAACTAGAGGGGTTTGTTTGGACGTGTCACTATGTTACTGCTTGTTCGAGTTGAGGAAGAAGCTTCAGCTCAAACAACTGGATGAAACCATCTTCAGAGGATCAACAAGAACTAAAGGATGTGGTGGTTGTGGATCATTTTCCAATGCAAAATTTGCTGAATATGCTACTCAAAACTTCTTCCGATATGTCCTCCCCGCTGATTGTTGCAAGAGCCAATGCAGCTTCCCTCAAGTCTATAGTCCAAAAGTCCATCGGCAACTGCTCATTGATCGATGACTCCAGTCTTGTAAAAGCTTCTTGGGTCCTTAGGAGCTGCTCAAATTGCCTCTGGATAATACAAAATGGAATTTGAAAGCAGTAAACAATCTTTCATATGTAACATTTGCAGCAACAATTATCAGAGCAGAACTACTTTCGTTCTGTTATTGAGCAAACTGAATTACCTACCTGGTTTACAGTCCACCATCGTCCCCCGGAAGGTACGGGCTCAAGACCTCTGACCTCTATTACAGCCTTCTCCAACTCTGAAATGCCTTTACCAGTGACTGCACATGTTTGTACATGTTTTCTGAAAAGTCCACTGAATCGTCCAAACTGTTCTCCTGAAACAAATGGTGTGCAATCTACCTTGTTGATTACAAGAACCATTGGCACCACAGAACCTGAGGATTTCTGATCTCCAAAAAGGAAGAAAAATAGAATAATTACCATGCATAATTTCCAAAGGGACACAAATAATCATTATGCATAATTTCTTAAGAAACACACTCAAAAGTGTCTCAAAGACTAGTTTCTTAACAGTCAGCACTACTGAACAAGGCAGGAAAAACTTCTACCAGGCAGTATCATCAGGAAAATTGACGAGCAAACGAAACTGAAAGTACCTTATTAATCAAAACATGTTCGATAAGTTTAGTGTCATCTTCAGTCCACCCATCAACTGCACTTATTGTCATAATAATCAGATCAGCTCCCAGTGCAGCAGCCTCTGATCGCTGCACACCTGTGTGACAGCAGAATTGAAGACAGATATCAAGACTAGCATCAGCTTTGCAATTACTTCTTTGCAATATTGAATATATATTTTGACATAAAAAACTCTCACCAATTTTTTCTACAATGTCATCAGTTTCTCTTATACCAGCGGTGTCTAGAAGGGTAACAGGGATGCCATGAATTGAGACGTTTGCTTCTACTACATCCCTTGTAGTTCCAGCTATTTCAGTAACAATAGCTCTTTCACTCTGCAAGCTAAACATTTAAATTTCAATATCAACTTTTATGGGTGCAATACAAAAGAAATCCAACGACACATAACATTCTTTAAGTATATAGTATATGGAATTATAGACTACAGGTTAATTCTGTTGGAAATAGAATTGTTGTATTGCAAGGGGCCAATAGGCCTATATATACAAGTACACTAATATGCAGGAAACACCCTAGACTAGGGAAGAATAGCACAACACATATATATATACATCTAACACCCCCCCCCCCCCCCGCCCGCAAACTCATGATGGATCAACAACACTGAGTTTGGGGAGGAAAAGGCTGTGCTGAGCTCGTGTCTGGGCCTTTGTGAAGAAATCGGCTAGCTGAAGCTCCGAAGGTACGTATTGAAAAGCCACGGCCTGGGCTTGCACCTGCGATCTCATATAGGAAGCATCAACTCTAATATGCTTGGTGAGTTCATGCTTCACTGGATCTCGCGCAATACTGATCGCACCAGTGTTGTCAGACAAAAGTGGGATCGGTGTCGTAACAGAGACACCAAAGTCCTGAAGGAGCCACCGTAACCAAGTAACCTCAGCTGTCAATGACGCCATAGCCCTCAACTCAGCCTTAGCACTCGAGCGGGAAACTGCTGTCTGCTTTTTGGTCTTCCAGGCAATCAGAGAGGATCCAAGGAAAACACAGTAGGCAGAAAGAGATTGACGATCAGAGTGATCACTAGCCCAAGTCGTATCAGAGTACACCTTGAGCTGCAAGGAACTGGAGCGAGGAAAGAAAAGGCGACGAGAAATGGTGCCACAAAGATATCGAAGGACACGCAAAAGGTGACCGTAGTGAAGCTAAGTGGGAGCCGAAACAAATTGACTCAGAATGTAAACATGATGAGAGATGTCAGGTCGAGTGATTCCAAGATAGACAAGACTACCAACAAGGTGACGGTAGTGAGTGGGATCCTCAAGAGACTCTCCATCAGTGAGTCGAAGGTGAACTCCAAGCTCCATGGGAGTATCCACTGTGCGTTGATCAGTGAGATAAGCGCGAGCAAGAAGGTCCTGAATGTACTTCTCCTGGGAGAGGTAGTAACCCTCAGGCGTAGAAGTGACCTCAATCCCAAGAAAGTAGCGAAGTGGACCCATGTCAGACATCAAAAACTTATCACTGGGACGTTTCTTCACAAAGTCAATGTACCTGTGATGATCATATCATCAACATAAAGAAGAAGAAGAGTCCGACCACGAGCGGTGTAAACAAACAAAGCAGGGTCATGATCACTGACGGTGAAACCGGCCACAGTGACAACAGAGGAGAAGCGCTCAAACCAGGCTCGAGGAGCTTGCTTGAGCCCATAGAGAGAGCGACGAAGACGACACACCAGACCGTTAGGAACAGAATACCCAGGAGGCGGTTGCATGTAGACCTCACGCAGCTCACCATTGAGGAAGGCATTCTTGACGTCCAGCTGAGAAATGGACCACTAGCGAACAGAAGCAATTGCCAAAAGGGTCCGAACAGTGGTCATGTGAGCAACAGCCGCAAAAGTCTCGTCGTAGTCAGGACCATGCTCCTGTTGAAAATCACAGGCCACAAGACGAGCCTTGTAGCGCTCAAGAGAGCCATCAGAGCGAGTCTTAATCTTGTAGACCCACTTGCACGTGATCAGAGCGAGTCTTAATCTTGTAGACCCACTTGCACGTGATCAGAGCAACACGAGCAGGTAGGGGAACAAGATCCCAAGTCCTGGTGCGCTCCAGGGCGGCAATCTCCTCAGCCATCGCCTGCTACCACTCTGGATGAGCAACAGCCTGACGGTAAGTCGTAGGCTCAACAAGAGTAGCGGCCGCAAAGCCGTAACGATCAGGAGGCCTGATAATCCGACGATCACGAAGATCATACCTAGGAGGCGAGGCTGGAGCGGGACCGAGCAAGGACGAGGTAGGGAAAGGAGTAGAAAGCTCAACCGGAGTAGTAAGCCGTGGACGGCTAGAGTAGTGCAGCGGAAAAGGAGATGTCTCTACAGGAGAGCTGGTAGTAACCTCCAGAGGTGACGGGAGAGATTGTGGCGAAGGAGACTATGGTGGAGGAGACAGTAGGGACTGAGATGAGGGTTGTAAGACTCGAACCGGAGGAGGCCAAGAATCAGGAAAAGTCAAAAAAGAAAGCGACTCAGCAGAAGCAGAGCTAGTGGCAGAGGAACAAGGATAGTAAGGACGAGACTCATCAAAAGTGATGTCGCGAGAGATCCTCATGCGTCGAGCAACAGGATCATAGCAACGATAACCCTTATGCTCAGAGCTATAGCCAAGAAAAACACACTCAACCGACTGAGCAGTCAGCTTTGTGCGCTCATGAGGTGGAAGAAGCACATAACAAACACAACCGAAACAGCGAAGGTGACTGTACTGTGATGGCGAACCAGTGAGACGCTCAAAAGGGGTGCATCCCTTGAGAGCAGAAGAGAGCTGCCGATTGATAAGAAAGGCAGCGGTAGAGACAGCTTCAGCCCAAAATTGAGGTGGGATATGAGCAGTAAGCATGAGAGCACGAGCTGTCTCAAGGAGATGACGGTGCTTGCGCTTAGCGACACCATTATGAGCATGAGCACCAGGACAAGAATACTAAGGGAGAGTGCCCGCTCAGCAAGAAAATGACGATGTGAAGTGGAGAGATATTCACCAGCTGAATCTGCACGGAAAATACGAATGGTCAACTCAAACTGAGTGCGAACCATGGTGGTAAATTGCTGGTAAATGGAAAGAAACTGACTGGGAGAAGACATAAGATAGAGCCAAGTGTATCTCGAATAATCATCAATAAAGATCACATAATAGGTATGACCCCCTTTCGAAGTGACGGGAGCCGGTCCCCAAACATCAGAGTGAATCAAATCAAAAGGACGCTGAGACTCAAAATCACTAGAGGGATAAGGGAGTTGCAGCTGCTTGCCAAGCTTACAACCCATACAGTGTAAAGTAGTGTCACCAGAAACAGAACCTAGAACACCACTCCCTACTAGTGACGAAAGACGAGAACCACCAATGTGACCTAACCGATAGTGCCAAGCAGCGGAAGCCAAGGCGGTGGTACTGGCTGGTGGAAACAGCAGAAGGAAGAAGCAGCTAGTCGAGCTCCCAAAGACGCTGAGAATCAAGACACCTAGGACCAGTCCCAACCAGAGTCCCCGTACGACGATCCTGAACACAACAAGAGTCAGAATAAAAATTGATACGACAGCCATGATCAGTGATCTGATCAGCTGACATAAGCTGCATAGTAAAACTAGGAACATGAGATTCAGTAGGAACACAAAAAAATGAAGTAGAAAGAGTGCATCGTCCTGCAACAGGAAGAGATGTCCCATCTGCAGTCTGAATTGTAAGAGGAAGATCAGGTGGTCTCACAGAAGAAAGATGAGTGGAGTCCGGTGTCATGTGGAAAGAGGCATCCGAATCCAGAATCCAAGGAGATGAGATACCTGAAGAAGGAGGTGGTGGCACAGGACCAGAAGACCTAGCAGCAGAACATAGTACAGGAGCAGAAGCAGCAAGGCGTCGAAGCAGCGTGAGCATCTCCCGGTGCGTCTGCTCCAAGGAACTCTAGTGTGAACCGAACTGGGAGGAGCCACCTCCCCCCTCGAAGTGCAGCCACCCCGGCAAGCCTTCTGCTTCTAGCGACAGTACTAGACAGTGTGCCCAGAACGGTCATAGTACACAGTGAAGGCCGGTGGGAGTAGCAACAGCAGCCACAAGGGCAGAGGCAGGCGTAGGCACCAGTGCTAGGGTGTGAACAGCCAAGGCTGAAGATGGCTGTTGTAGAATCCCTGCCGTGCGAAGACGAGCCTCCTCAGCCCGAATAGCAGCGAGAGCCTCCAATATGGAGGGAAGGGGTTGTCTCATCAGCATCTGAGAGCGAGCCACCTCATACTCCAGACGAAGGCGGGCGAGGAACTCGCGAGGCGGCAGTCTCAAGTGAGCTGGCGGCGTACCACGGCCGGCGCAGGCCGCAGACATCCGCCCAGAGTCAGGCGACGCCAAAGCGTACAAGCTGGCGATAGAAGGCATCCACGGTAGCGTCCTGCTTGCTCGGCGCTCTCCCGGGCGAAAAGGTACAAGGCCTCGCTCTTCGGCTCATAGTGGGGCACGAAGACGATCCCACATCTCCTTAGCCGTAGACAACCCAAGCACATCGGACGCATGCTCGGGCTCAATGCTGGCCACCACGATGGAAGAGGCCTTAGCATCCCCATCATTCCACACCTCGTAGGCGTGGAGCTGCATCTGGTACTCCTCGAGCGCGTCCTCAAAGGCGGCAACCGCAACCCACTGAACATCCTCAATAGCATCAGTAGGGAAAACAGACTTGGTTGGCGGGACAGGGCGGGGTGGGCAAGGTCGCTCGCCGGTGAGAAGACCCGCGCGCGGCCTGCGGTGAATCCGCATGTCTTTGGGCGAACTCGCGGTAGTTAGCGCCATTGAAGGTGGCCGGCGGCGGGCAAGGCGACGCACGTGCTCGAGGTTCCGGAGGGTGCCATCTTGTGTGATGGCTGCTGCACGCCGGAGTGGCACGAGAGGCTGTTGTCCACAGCACGCGGGGTAGCAGCCGGGAAAGACGATAGCCCCCTCGTCGGTCCCAACGTCGCAGGGGTGCTCGGCGGATGAAGGACCACTGCAGTGGTGCTCAGCGGCGGCACCGCAAGCAGAGGAGACATGACCTGCGTGTTAGCTCGGGCGACGGCGGCAGCTCGGCGTGAAGAGAGCTCCGGTGGCAGCACAGCACGAGGAGGGGAGCTCTGGGCAGGAGGCGGAGCAAGAGCGCCAGATCCGGGCGAGGGAAGCTCGGGCGACGCCGGATCCGTAGCGCAAGGGAGCAGGGGAGGTCCGGAGGAGGCTCGACGGTGCGGGAGGTCCGGAGGAGGCCCGGTGGCGCGGGGGAGGTCCGGAGGAGGCCCGGCGGCGCAGGGGAGCTCCGGAGGAGGGGAGGTCCAACGGCGCAGGGGAGCTCAGGAGGAGGGGAGGCCCGGCGGCGCAGTTGGAGAGCAGGGAAGGCACGCCTCACGGGAGAGATGAAGAGGTGGCGGTGAAGTTGGAGTTGGTTAGAAGAGAAGAAAACCCTAACCCCCTAGAAACCGCTCTGATACCATATTGGAAATAGAATTGTTGTATTGCAAAGGGCCAATGGGCCTATATATACAAGTACACCAATATGCAGGAAACACCCTAGACTAGGGAAGAAGAGCACAACACATATATATATCTAACAAATTCTACACCTCCATACTAATCGCATGGCATTAGGGCATCCACAGCTGTTTTTGTATGGATTATTTAAATTCACAGAAGAAAAGTATTAAATAAAATTTAGTTCATGGTCGCTTCTCACATGAAGGTAGAAAATAATAAAAGATTAACAAGCATGTTGGAGTAACATCAAAAAGTGAAGACCAAAAAAGATATGCTGGTCCAATATGCAAAAGAGATACATGAAAGAGGGATATCTAAGAACATACCTTACTCCAAGCATTCAGGAGGCTTGACTTGCCAACATTTGGGCGGCCAATTATTGCTATCTGCACCAAATCATGAATACATTTTTCAATCTTGATTATGTTTATCTTATTTTAACCCTTTAATACGATGCAAAAGAACAAAGTACCTGTAGACCAGATTGTAACAGCTTATCATAATTAGCAGTGTCCAAAGCATCCTGAACCTCTTGCCTCATACCATTAATTTTGCCGACCAGCATCGTTAGGTCCAAGGGAGGCAACTCATCTTCAAAATCTAGACGAGCCTCGATTTCAGTGAGCAACTCTATGCACCTTGATCTCAAAGATTTTACTAGAGCAGAAAAGCCTCCCTACATTCGAACATACGGATAATTCAGACCCTATTTTGGAGCACTTAGCTTCTTAAAAAATCCTCCCGCATTGGGCTTCTCAAAGGAGCTAAAGCAGATGAAGTTAAGCTTCCAATTGTAAAAGGGTTTTAACCTTATACAGAGTTGTTTCAACTAATCCCTATTTTGAATGGCTTAGGCTTCTAGTATCTTCAACCTTAAGCTCAAAACCTTCCTAACAGGGTCTCACTCATATCGTTTTTCAGCGTCTATCAAAAACTAAAAAACTGTTGTCCACAACATAAGCTCGTGACTTGCCTGGATGCCAGCCAATGCCGAATCTGCCGCAGCTGTGGACTTAGCTGAAATGAGCCTCGACACATTCTCCGCTTGGGCCAAGTCCAATCTCCCATTCAGGAACGCACGAAGAGTGAACTCACCTGGAAAAAAAACATGTAAGTTTGGTGAGGGATTCGTACTGATAGTACATCACAAGATATCTGACTGATCATTTGATTATTCGAACTAAGAGAATCCGTCCATTTCTCTATAGCTACAATTCTACCGGTAAATGTCCACCGTATAACGTCAAGTCAACAACTGAACAGTACGCAGCGAGTGAGCAAGCAACTAACCAGGGTCGGCGAGCCTGGCACCAGCTTCCAAGCAGGCCCTCAGCACACGCCGCAAGCAAAGATCATTGCCATGGCACTGGAGTTCCACCACATCCTCCCGGGTGTACGATCTTGGAGCCAACATGGGCACCACCAAAACCTTGAGAAATCGCAAGGTTAGATTTCACACTAAGCAACATAAGCACTAGCCAATAGCGAGCGCCGAGCCTCAGTACCTCATCGATGACGCTGCCGTCCCCGTCCAGCGCGAACCCGTACTCCACTAAGTGGCTGCGCGGCCGCCACGGCGCCGTCGCCTTCCTGGCCGGCCGGAACACGCGGCCGGCGACGGCGACAGCGTCGGCGCCGGAGAGCCGCACGATCCCGACTGCCGCGGGTCCGCCGCCGAGGGAGGTGACGATGGCGGCAATCGTCCCCGGGGGTCCGCCGCCGCGATAGTCCGGGCTGCGCGAGGGCGAGGGCGAGGGCGAAGGCGAGCGCTCGTCTCCTGAGAGGACGAGGAAGTGGCGGGAGGCGAGGGTCTCCGCGCGCGTGGCTAGGGTTTTGGGGCTAGGGTTTAGGAGGCGGCGGCGGAGGAGGGGTGGGGAAGGGTGCCATAGGAAGAGGGGGAGGAGGCGCGAGAGAGCGCGAGCCATTGGATTGGGATAGACAGCCAGCCGTTGGGACGGGGAGGATGGTTAGCCGGAGCGGTGAGGGGACAGAGAGGTCTCAACCGCCGTCGGATGGTAAATCTACGGTTTGTATCCAGAGGTGCCCAAACGCACTACAACCTAGGAAGACGAGGTGAACTCTCCAACCAAACACTCTCGAAGCCGACCATTGAAATCTTTCATTGAGCTGAAGATCATCAAAGCACCAGGCAATGAGGCAAACAACCGCCGTATATTTATGGGTTGTTTATTGTACAGTTACTTAAATTTTTCTAAACTTTCGATCAATTTTTAAGTCACGGGATCTAAATCCAACTACACACGTCACTTCATCCATCCATATATATAAACTCAACCCACACTTTTCGAACCCTAGCCTCCACTCCTCCAACCCCACCACCAGCCGCCGCCTCCCACCTCGCTGGCCAGCTCCATCCCCATCGCTTCCACCACTCAACGTGGCTGTAGGCGCCAAGGGTGATGCCTACGCTACCCACCACCTCCTCCTCCTCCCTACCTCCACTTGTTAGCCTCCTTCTTTGTCTCCGACGGCGGTGATGCCGGATCCACCACCAATTCTTGCTGCCCCTCCCTCCCTCTAAGCTCGAGGCTCCAGTGAATCCAAACTCTAACCGATGGATCCGAGCTCTAACCCGACGGCGGCGCCGGAGAGGATGAAGATGAGCTCGTCGGAGTACGAATCTCAACACAAGATCCAAAGGTTAGAAAATCGACTGAGATTTAGTGAATTTTCAGGTGACGATGATTTAGCAAACACATATAGTTATTTCATATCACCACCAATGATTTACCAGTAGTTCTAACTCTAGTATAAAAAACACAAAAAATGTTTAACTAAAAATAACATGGTACGCCTGCTACTTTCAATATAACATCTCCTCTCTTCGCCTTTTATCGTTCTGCTTAGGACGAACTGACTATTTGCCACATTTTTTGTTTGCCACTTTGACAAAATACCAGAAAGTTCATGATAAAAGATAATATGCCACATCTTTTGTTGCCCCATTTAGTTTTTTTCGGTCATTTTTGGGGGTTTTAATTGGTTTTCTTTTCTTTTAGCCATAAATCGGCTGTGAAATGACTTATTAACCCCTCTGGTCGGGTCAAGCCAGTGGTGACCAAGGCGACGACAGTCTCCTCCCCCATTTTCGGCTGTGATGTTGGGGTGGCAAGGATGACACGTGCACATCGTGTTGCTGCATGTAGGGAACCTATTTTGGGGACCCACGAGCATGGATGCGAAGTGGACGCGGCTGGCGACGACGTCATGCAGCGGCACAGCAAGGATGACGGTGATGTCGGGCCATGGTGGATGTAAAAAAGGGATATGGTGTGGGAGAGCTTCAAAGAGGTTGCGTGTACCTGGTGACACGGTTGGCGAGGCACGGGACGGGAGTGGTGATGGCGAAGAAACAACTGTGCAAAGGGATGAACATGATCGTAATGAGATGAGGAAGGAAGCGGAGGGATTAATTTTGAAAGAAACGCACAGATGGGGACAAATTTAGGAAGATTACCAAGGGGCCTAGATTACCAAGGGAATCATGGGAGGTGGCATCGGTTCGTCGGGCATGGGCATGGACGAGGGCACGCATTTTGCGGCGTGCGACGCGAGCGCGGTATGGAGTCAACGAGCGGCACTAGCACAGGCGTGTGGTGGCGTGAGCGAGTAGGCGTTGAGGAGTTGCAACGGTATGGAGGAGCTCCCGACTTGGGAGAGAGCGGATGGAGAAGGAGCTCGCATGTGGCATTGCCGCCGGACTTGGGGGGAGGAGGCCACCATCACCTTGGCCGTCGCCGCCGCTTTGGTCGGGAGAGAGAGCAGAGAGCAAAGAGCGAGAGAGTGGAGTGGTTGGGGTTAGGCTTGCTCAACCCAACCACATAGCCAGGCCCACGAAGGGGCAAAAAAGTCATTTCACGGCCGGATTATGGCTAAAAGAAAAGAAAATCTATTTAGAAACCCCAAAAAAAGCAAAAATAAATAAATAAATGTGGCAACAAAGATGTGACATATTATCCATTACAGTGAACTTTCTTGTATTTTGTCAAGTGGCAAATAGTCCATCATCTCTTTTGCTTAGCATGCTGGTACGTGCATACCTTCTCTCACCACCAATCCATCTCCCGTTTCTGCACAATGAATCTGGCATCTGAAAAACGCTATATGAGCATCAATGGAAGACATCTTTGCATGCTACGACTAACAACTAGTATGAGGCACAAATCAAATGTTAAGACTTCTGGATTCCAAATCCGCATATCGTCTTTAGTTCTGAACTGTTGATCCATCCAGATACCTGGCGCTCGCGGCCACAAGAATTTGCCGGGTGATCCGGCAATTAAGGACAGGGATGGCCAAAAGATCATCTCAGTGTGCGACACTACACTTCCATGAATACAAACTATTTTGATTCCAATACAACATTGCAGTGTCTGCAGGTCTGAACAAGCATATGAAGGTTTTTTTGGTTGATGTTGTGTTAGGACTGCGCTATGGGATTTGCAGAGCATCCTAAACCAAATCAGAAGGGCATGCAATTCTATAGTAAATAAGATAATACAATACGCAGAAGATGCTTGAACTTTGAACAAGGACACGATAGTATAATTGTGGTAAGTATATGCATTGGAACATGATAATGTTCATCAGAGGGAAAATCAGAGATTTTTTTTTTTGTTGATGACATGTTGCTCTGCGATGTAAGAGCTACAGCAACGGTCTAAGTCAAACCAACCGGGCATATACTGCTTGTGTAGAACAGATATCAAACTTCTGAATGCATTAAACTTTATGTCGCACCTACTGTTTCAAAAAAAAAGTAAGTACGATTTTCAAGGAAAAAAAAGTAATCTTAAGGGTTACCACCTGCTACGCTAAAGCGTGAGAATACTCAATTATATCACTAAAAAGTAAATTCAAGTTCATCAGCTTGAAGGAAACCGAAGGATTTTTTAAATAATATTGTTTTAATTAGTAATTACAAAATTAAATAGTCAATTTTTTTTTGCAAAAATGTCCTTAGATCGTCTTGCCATTTCATCTGGCGACATGAGCCTGTCGCCATTTCAACTGGTGACAAGGAATGACAACAGGGGTTAGGTATAAAAACCTCCTATCGCCAGACATGTGCCACGTGGACGGCGACGTCACCCTGTCGCCATTTCATCTGGCAACAGAGGAGTGAACAGTATTCCATGCCGCCAGTTGAAATGGCGATCGGGGCTAGGTATAAAAACCATGAAAATCGCAACCAACCCCCACTCATTACAGCCGGGAGCAAGCAAAGGGAGGAAGAGAAGAGGGAGGGAAAGGAGAGAGGAGAGGAGAAAAGGTGCGCAACGAAGCCCCGCCTGTTTTGTCACAGAGGAGACAAAGAAAAGAAGTAGATCCAGTCGTCTAGCTCGTAGGTAATTTTTTAAAAACTTTGTAATTAAATTCAAAGTCCTGGTAGGTTAGCAAATAAAACTAGCGACCAAGAATTGATTTCATTAGATCATTTTAGCTTTAGTGTAGTTTGTTTTAGTTTAGATTATCGCTGTAGGTTAGATAATTTTTACACGGGAAATAATTTAGAAACTAGAAAAATAGCAAGTAGCTCTAAAAATTTCATAAAAATTCTAGAGTAGCTAAATAGGGTGTGTAGAGCCTGATTAAAGTATTCCTAACTTCAATTATGTTCTCATTTTTGCATGGTAAATATTCTGTAAATACCGATAATACATTTTAAACTAGAAAAATAGCACGGTAGCACTAAAAATTCCAGAGTAGCTAAATAGGGTGTGTAGAGCCTAATTAAAATATTCCTAGCTTCAGTTATGTTCTCATTTTTTGCACGGTGAATATTCTGTAAATGCCGAGAATACATTTAAACTAGGAAAATAGCAAGGTAGCTCTACAAATCCCCAAAAAAATTCTAGAGTAGCTAAATAGGGTGTGTAGAGCCTCATTAAAATACTCTCAGCTTTAGTTATGTTCTCATTTTTGCACGGTAAATATTATGTAAATGTTGAGATAATCTTTGAACTATTTTCCATCTTAAATTTCAGGTATGGTGGTGTCGAGACCCCGGGTATACAACCCCAGGACCCTCTGTGCATTCCAAATTAGTCCCATGATCAGTAGCTAGCTCGCACAGTTACAACAAAAATGTAATCATAACCATACAACCAATTAACGATGAAGTAGACAAATTAATATTAATAATAGCAAAAGACCTTATGGTCAAGTCTTACAGAGTTGCCACGCAGGACTCAACACCAAAAGGTAACTTGCAGCGGAACCAAAATATCTCGTGGTGGCCACACGACATGCCCACATGCAATCCAGTGGAGGACGCGACCTAGTTCGCAAAGTCTTCAAAGTTCTCCTCTTCATGAAACTCGGAGTTCCCTGGTTCTTCTGTGGGGATTAATCACACAGGACGCAAGCCGTGAGTACTTTGAATGTACTCAGCAAGTCGTAGGAAATGTATGCAGTTAATATTTATGCAAGGCTAGACAAGGAAAGTTTTATGGCTATTTTGCAGAAAGCAATATTGACAGTAAATACGGTAAGTAGATTGCAAAAGCACAATTTTAAAGAGTTAATACATAAGTAATCAATTTTCTTTGAAACAACAGGTGAACACTCTGTTCACCTCCCAACCAAGAACCAGATCCAACTACACGATCCAACCAAACCATTCCCACATTTTTTATAAGAACTCTACCCCTTGCGTGAAAGCTCCGGGCATGTCCATAACTGGGGACACGGCTATTCGAATAGTTTTACACTCTGCAGAGGTTGTGCACTTTACCCACATGACACGACTTTTCTAGTTTGTTTGGCACTCGGCGATGCCACCGCTCACTACCTTAGGTAACCAGTCTAGAGTACGTGACAAGGCCTTTACAAAGTTCTGCTTTGACCCAGTTCTGCTCGCTAAGGATTCGCCGTTACGGGCCACCTCTTGCGCCATTCTCAACCCAAACAGAACCGAATTAAAACATAGCTGATTAGTCGGCCAGGTCTATCCCAGTCTAGACATGAGGTTGCACGGCAAGACCCAAAACAATGGCGTACAAGCAGGGGCAGATTCAGTAAAGCCTACCAGGGTGCACAGGACACCGAGTCCAAAATTGGTTTCTATATATATATCATATATATATGAACAATAGTGGACACCCTCAAGCCGAATTAAGGACACCCGGCTGGCCCAAGCTAGCTTCAGGTGTGCGGCCCAGTCTCCCGAGCGAGCGCGTAGGCGCGCGGCCAAGCCAGCCGAGCGTGCGTGCGGCCCAGCTGAGGAGGCGTGCGCGCGGCTCAGGCAGCTGAGGAGTCGTGCGCGCAGGCCAGCAGTCGTGCGGGCAGGCGTGCATCCGCTCAAGAGGCGTGCGCAATGCGGACCAGGCGCGTGGTATTAAACTATGTCTAGCTTTGGCTGTTAGGTGACTAATCTGATACTAGCACACGCCTACGTGGTAGATTCTTTGCCCGGATAGCTCCTGTCTCTTGTTGTGAATAGCATATAGCATTATATATCATCTTCTAACAACAATGGCACCATTTCATATCATATCATAGTATTGTGGGCACCCTGAAGGGCTTGGTCGATCGATCTCTTGCCAGAGATATGGTTTATTCCTTAGCCCGGTAGCACATGTTCCCTTTACAAACAAAGGCTCCTGGTTCCACATGTTCTCCCTTTTCTTTTGAGTACCCAATACCCACATATTCTGTTCGATGCTCTGCTCAATGAAATCCATTAAACCATTACAGTACGAGACTGTATTCAATGCTTAGTGCCTGGTGTATTTAAGTGTGCGTGCACCACGAGAACATAAGTTACAGCAATTTTAAGTGTGTGTCTGTTACAGAAACCACTCTTTCTCGTCAAGAAAATGAACCACAATCAGGGCCTCTTTGGGCGCAGGACTCCAAAAATACAGTAACAGGAAAAACATAGGAATTGGGTGACATATCCAGTTGAATCCTTCAGAATTCTATAACACAAGAATTGTTTAATTATGCCGTTTGGATGCTTCACAGTAATAAAGTACATGATTTTGGAGAGAGAGACAAAGGAAATTTTCCATTGATCCAAAGGGATTCATAGGAATTTTTATCATAGGATTCCAATCCTACAAATTTCCTTCATTTTTCCTTTGTTCCAAAGAGGCCCTCATTCTTCTTTTTTTGCAAGAAAATGAACTACATTCATGTTATATGTACCCTGGTATGCCGTCAACAACAGCATCCTAAGATTAAACAGATGATAATTCTTCCTTGCATAACCAGACAGCTTTGAACATGAGTTTACATTACATTCCCCCTACAACAGGACTCCCTTTTGAGTTTTGATGCATACCCATTATCCGACGTTCTTGGCACAAACGCAAAGGACCCATAGGCTGATGTTCATGTGCATCAACCGAACATGGCATCGTGAGCAGAGATTCGCATCATGGCTTCTCACAACACTTGCATATAGGTGAAGGGGATCCATCGGATTCCATCAAACTGATATGTATTAGACATGTGTGATATGTAGACTTTTTTAAAAAATAATATTATTTTAAAAGATATTTACAAAAATAAATAGTCGCCCCAAAAAATTACAAAAATGTCATCGCCGCCATTGAATGGCGGCAGTGAACTCGCCACCTCGTGGCGGTTCAACTAGCTATCGCGATTGAGCGGCGGCGAAGATGCGAAGTTCTGTCGCCGATTGAGCCGCGATAAATCTGCGATTGAGCGGCGGCGAGCTGTGAATGGCGGCGAGACCCGCTATAAAACCCCAAAAATCAGTGCATAATTCATTTTAATTCCAGAAAATTACAAGAGAGAGTTCGAGAGGGAGAGAAGAAATAGTAGCGAAGCTCTGCCAGTTCGTCGCGGAGGAGAGATTGACATAGCATCAGTTTCGAGCGATCATCTTGCAGGGAAATTTTTCTGAACTGTGTACGTTACGTCCAAACCTTTGTAGGTTAGCAAACAAAAATAGCGACATAGAATTGAGCAGATTAGATAAATGCAGTACATATTTTGAGTAGTGTAGCAACAAAGAATTGTGGCAATAGCGACATAGAATTGAGTAGGCTAGATAAATGTAGTCGAACTGTGTAGTACATATTTTGAGTTGTGTAGCGACATAGAATTGTGACAATAGCGACATAGAATTGAGTATGGTACATTGTGAGATAAAGACGAAGTAGCTGATTAGGTCGGAAGAGCAATGGGAATAAGTGTGCGCGGTTATTATTTGTTAGTGTGCTGTTATTATTGTGTTAGTGCGCGATCAATATCTTGTTAGTGCGAAAAATACCATTTAAACTAGAAAAATAGAATGACATGTATTAAATTTGTATAGAAAATTCGTAGTTGCTACGTAGGCTATGTAAAGATGCATGAAAAAAATCTGAACTTTTTTTTTGTTGTATTTTCAGGTATGGCAGACGCGAGTCAGTACGAGTTGCTTGACCCAGTGATTGACACGCGTCACCGTAGCCGCCTCAGTACCGTGCTCCCCCCGGAGGGCGAGGCGCCTATAGATCTTGGGGCGTTTCGGCTACGCACCCCCATCAGGGCATGGAGGCTGCACCGAGATTGGATTCCGAGGTACGTGAAGTTGTGTTCTTCATGCACTCAATCGCGGTCTGATTATTTTGCGTTGACTCCTGTTTGTGCTTAATCGTTTGGACGCAGGTTGAGAGCGGCAGGCCTCCTTCCACTCGCGAGGATGGTGGAGGCGACGGTGGAGGATGATCAGGACCAGCGTGCTGGTCGTACGTCTAGGCGTTTTCCGTACGACCGGGCCCTGCTGACGGTGCTGGTTGACCGCTGGAGGCTAGAGATCCACACGTTCTACCATAGTCCTCCACAAATCCCATGTATTTCAATTTTCCTAAAGGCATGCGTGTACCGTCCTCGGTTCGTTGTCCTGCGTGCCATGTAACCCCCTTGTTCCGATGAAATGTCTTATTGTTATCGTTGCGTTATTTCTCCAAAGTTGTTCTCCAACGGACTTGTGCAGGAATTCCCGAACGCATTATAATATCACTTTGTAGTTACAAATCATTAATCCCTCAATCGTCCTCGATAAAATCTTGCAACAATGCGCGACACATTTTAAAAAGATATTTACAACAAGAAAAACCGCGCAATAAGTTACAAAAATGAATCCACCGCCGATTGAACCGCTTGTCGCCATTCATCTATGTATCGCCGATTCAATCGGCGACAGAAACTATCGCCATTTAAATCGGCGACGAAGCTATCGCCGTTTAAGCGGCAACAAGCCACGACACTGTATATAACCCTCTTGAACTCTCGAAATTCCACACAGACTCGGTCTTACTCGGAAAAAGAGAAGGAGAGAAAGAGAGTAGGAGAAAAGCTAGCGGCGCCGCTCCTCGATTGCCGACCTCTCGGGTAATTTTTTAACGAGAACGGATTACATGATTTTTATATGTTGTTATGTATCAAGTCCGTTTACATACTTTTTGTGGGCTATTTAGTTGCACATATGTAGTTCATCGTGTCAATGTTCTTCACCGCTGCGGTCGTCAAATATGTCCGACGTCATCAATTTCAAAATTTACTACGGTAGAGGACTATTATGAAGGGTCAGGAATTGATTTGAGTTATTTCGGTCGGCAAACGTGCTCCCTAGCAAGACACGAGCAACGTACATTCGCGCTGTGATGCGGTGTTTGTTCCACACGTTCCAAGTGGATCGTGATGTCTACGATCGACATTGAGTTGCCTTGCCCCGTGCAGCGGGGCCCACGTATTGGGAGTTAGTGCAACTAAAGGGAACAAATTCATGGCGGTCGATGTACGCATGGCGAGAGAGAGGATGGAAATTGGTCCTACGGTCCAGCGTTTGCAAACCCACTCCTGCATCTGCGTCGCGAACAAGTAGGAGTTGTCGACACCGAGGAAGAAATAGGTGACTCAGCGCGCGCACACAATGGCGAAGGCAAGAGGTTGCGATGTCGTCGGCGAAGGCTATCTTCACGACGAGGCACACAATTACCTCATTCGGTGAGAGAAGCTAGTGGCCTGGCCGGCGAGGCGAGGAGCTTGAAGACCTGGTGCAAATGATGGATCTCGAAGACCAGGACTACATGGTATTGTCCGAAGATGAAGGTTTTGATGACGATGATGATGCAGACCAGCAGACGGTTCCATCCGAGTGGAACACATACCAGTTCGAGAACCTCGTCGTCAAGGAAGGCTCCCATGTATCGTGGGAGTACGACCAGAGCGAGGTCAGACTAGGAGCTACGTACAAATGCAAGGAGGCCGTGCAGGATGCGGTCAAATTCCGGCCGCGCGTCGGGCGTCGCACATTCACCGTCGTCAAGTCTACCCCAAGATTCTACGACATGAAGTGCGGCACAGAGGGATGCCCTTGGCGCGTGCACGCATTTTAGCCCAAGTGGGACACCTATTGGAAGTGCTCCATAGTGGTCCCTCACACATGCGTCGTCGCCGAGTCAGTGCAGTCCCACCGAACCTATCATCAAGCTTCATCGCCAATCTCATGTACGGTGAGATCGTGGATAACCTAGATTTTGAGCCACGATCCATCATTCGGGCCATTGAGGCAAGGTTCGATACACTATCGGCTATGCCAAGGCTTGGAGGGCAAAAGCGAAGGCATTGGAATCAAGGTTCCAGACGTTCGAGGATTCCTACCACAACCTCCCTGGGCAACTCCGAGTCATACAAGACAGGAATCCCGGCACTCATGTGGACATTCAAGACGCCACGCAACCGAAGTGGCCTAATAAGAGGGTACTACAACGAGCATTCTTCGCCTTTGGTCCATGCATCAATGCATTCGTCGTCCAATCTTGTGCATCGATGGCACGTTCTGACAGTGGAGGTATGTCGGGACCTGCAGTACGATTCGAAACCCTCGTGTATACTGCACTAGTCCAGGATCACGCTAGTGCACACAGGGTTAACACAGGTAAATATCGATCCACACAAGCGATAGATAAAGTAAACGATTAGTTTGAATAACAAATAACGGTTTTGACCTTATGGTCGAGTTTACACTTATTAAGCCACGCAAGGCTAACAAAGAAATAAAGCAGCAGCGGAACGGAAAACTCCAGCGCAGATCCCACCAATTCACCACGGGCAACCAACTCGATCGGACCTTAACGAACGATCGGCCTTCAACGAACTCCTCCTCGAAAGCGGAGACTCCTCCACTACGTAGGTTTGGACGCAGTTTTACAACAAGCGTGAGTACACAACCGCACTGTAAATCATACCACGTAATGCAATGTATAGATGCAGCTTATTCCAAAGAAAAGGCTTCGTGGTTCTTTTGCATAAAAGCAACATTTGCAATTGAATACGAATAATAGATTGAAAGCATAATTCAAAACAAATAGACAATATTAATTTATGATTATTTCCACAAAGACACACAACTAAACAGCTTTATTTCACATAGCCATATGATTGAGATCACACACTCCCATTCCCACATTTTATGAAAACTACCTCGTGGTGAAAGCACCGAGCATGTCCATGACCATGGACGCGTTATTCGAATAGATTGTTTAACACTCTGCAGAGGTTGTACACTTTACCCACACGATATAACCAGCAGTAGCTAGCACCAATCATAACAAAACAGTTCGGAAACTTCATCTTCAACATTGACATTCCCGGTGTGCTTACAAACCGTTATACATATCACATAGCCCATGCATAACACACACCGCTGGACGTGGACGACGAATCCTCCCGTGATGCAACCACCAAGTAGTCACACCTCCACCCTATCACAAAGCCTAACCTACCACCGAACATCAATGCCGAGAATCCATAACTTACTAAGTTAGGCCCGTCCCATACCGTGCATGTGGTGTCTGACAAGAAGGCTTCAATGGCGCACAAAGTTAAGTCCTTAATTGACCAAGGCAAGACTTCCATATTCTAACTAAGCCACACAGTTATCATACCCATCACATAGTCCACCATGTCACAGTCTCCACCACTTGCCTCACCCAAATCCTTTACCACCCAGCTGGTTTTAGTGCAACACATGCCATCACGAAGTAATAACACATAGCACACAGTTTTACACAAAGTTCCATAGTCACTTAGTCATATTTAATGTTTGCGACTCACATGAGATGATGATTCGTAGCATGGCTAAGCAATTGTACTGCCTAACCAACCCACGTTGGTGCTACAATATTACCAACTAAACCAATCTAGGTGACAAGGAATTATGACATACAAGGCCAAGGTGTGATAACAATTGGGATAATAACTATACCCAAAGCATTTAAATAAATAATTAAAATAGAATGCAAGACTTTGAAACAAGTAATTGTAAAATTTGGGTTCAAGATGATCAAAGGTATGACTTGCCTTGGAAAAGGTCTATGTACTGGTCTTGATCTTGGGGTGCTCCTTCTTCCACAAAATTTCCGACTTAATCGACGCTCACTCAGAACCAAACAAAAACAAACAAAACAAATAAATAAAAGAGGCAAAATAAACTTCAAAATTAAATAAAAATCTCAGATAAATAGATCTTGAATTTAGACAAATTTAGAAATTTGAATGGGCTCAATCGAGTTAGGATGCAAAAGTTATGAGCTTTGGAAGATTGGAAATCTAAAAGAAACCCTAATTTGATTTTCTGAATTTCCGGATTATTTTTAATGAAAAATCGGATTATTGCGCAACGTCGTCGGCCCTCTAATTTCGGAAAAGATAAATAAAGAAAAACCCGACATGTGGGACCCATGTCGGTGAGATGGCTCACGAGACCAAGTCTACCGAGCCTCGAGATTAGGGACCGGTGGATCGCCACGCACGCGCGCACGTGGACGCCGATCGGGCGCCACGCACGCGACACGAGGCGGCGGCGCCGACATGCGCGAGGTGGCGCCGACGTGGCTACGCCGAGGCGCGGCGCGCCGGAACCGAGGGTCCCGCGAACAGCGGCGATTCACCGTGGCGAGTGGTACCAGCGTGTAGAGGTGGCACGGGAACTCGTGGATGTGCTCACCGTGGTCGGGGACGTCTGTGGCGGCCGTGGCGAGGTTGAAGCGGCGAGGGTTTCGGCTTGACGGGATCGGAGCTACGGCGACGCCCGCGAACGGCGACCACGAGGTAGTCTGCTCCGTGCGATGCCGACGGTGTAGACCACGACACTCCGGCGCAAGATCGACGGCGACGAACGAACTCGTCGGAGTTGGCGGCGCGCAGTCGATCTTTGAGCTCTCGCGCGCTAGGGTTCTGCGCGAGCGGCGGCGGCTAGGGTTGAGGTGCGACACCGAGGGCTACCTCCTTTTATACCCGAGGCTCAGGAGAGTCCAGGCACGAACGCCCAAAAACGGCGGTGGCGGGCGGAGATCGTATCCAACGGATTCGGGAACGAAGATGACGTGGCGTCGGGACCCACACGCCGGTGGGCCGGCTCGAGCGCGGCGCGAAAGCGGCGCGGCACGCAAACGGACTCACGATCCGACCGCCCGATTCAATCGAACGGTCCACAATCAAAGGGACATTCGGACCGTTCGTTGCCTCACGCGCATCTAGCCGCCCATGCTTGATCCAACGGCGAGAGCGAGGGCGCGCGGAGAGAGAGAGGGTCGACAGCGGGTCCACTGTCGCTGGGAGGCGGCTTCACATATGCGAACTGGGCAGCGGAGTTGGGTGGCGGGGACAATTGGGCCGGAGGGTTGGATTTCGGCCCAAAGAAGATTTCTGAGATTTTAATAGATTTTCTATTTTAGAAAATACGAAATTCAAATAGGCAATAGAAAATAGCAAATGAACTTAAAAATTCTAGAAAAATCTAGAAAATATATCGAGCACATAGAACCCAAATAAAATAGTTTTGACTAATGTTCATGTTGGGAATATTCATATTAAATGTTTTGATTGTAAAGTCCAATATTAAGCTTTTGAAATTAAATTCAAATAAAATTCAAATGGTGAATTTTCTCCTACTAACTATTTAAAAGATTTTTAAGGCTCGTAAAATTGGGATGTTACAAACCTCCCCTTAAAGGAATCTCGACCTTAGATTCAAAGCTAGCTAGAGAAAAGGTTAGGAAACTCGGCTTTGGCTCTTCTTCACGCTCCCACGCCGCTTCTCCTTCCGAGTGGTTGCTCCATCGACCTTGCAAAACGAAGCAGCCTTGCTTTCGTGAGGCGCTCGCGACATCCAAAATCTGATGATCGGTCGCCATTGTAGGTAAGATCCTCCTTCGAGATCCATTGATTCTAGCGGGCTTGCTCTTTCCGCACACGAAGACACTTCTTCAATCGCGAGACATGAAAGACATCATGCACTCTCGCTAACGATCGCGTAGCTCCAACCGTAAGCAACTTTTCCACGGCGTTCCAAAATCTTGAACGGACCAACATACCTAGGGGCAAGCTTCCCTTTGGCATGAAACCTTTTGACACCTCTGAGCGGAGTCACTCGAAGATAAACGAAATCCTCGGGTTCAAAACTAAGATCTCGACGACGATTATCAGCATAGCTCTTCTGCCTGGACTGAGCTATCTTCAATCTTTCTCTTATCATGGCCACTTGCTCTTCTGCTTCCTGAATAATGTCTCGACGAAACCGATCGTTCAAATTGCTTCGACCAATTCAACGGGGTTCTGCAGCACGACCATACAAAGGCTTCAAATGGTGACATTTGCGGATCGCTTGATAACTATTGTTATGCGAAAATTCGCATACGGTAAACTTTTATCCCAACGGGTAGCATTTGCTAGAGCACAAGCTCAAAGATATCCTCCAATATTCGATTGACTCTTTCACCGCCCATCGGTTCGTGGATGGTATGCGATCGAAATTCGATGGTACCCAATGCTTCATGCAAGCTTTGCCAAAACGAGGTGAACCGAGATCCTCGATCGGACACTATCTTCTTGGGCACACGTGCAAACCGACAATTCTCGCCATGTACAACTCCGCAAGGCGATCTCCGAGTATGTGGTTTTGATCGGCAAGAAATGGCGACCTTGGTTAGACGATCGACTATTACGGATCGAATCGAACCCGATTGGGTCTTGGGTAAACCGGTGATGAAATCCATTCGATCTCTTCCCACTTCCATTCGGAATTTTCAATGGTTAAAGAAACCCGCGGCCTCTCGTGTTCTCGCCTTCACTTTTCGGCGGTGTCGCACAAGGCAACGAACTCTGCGACTTTCGCTTCAAGTTGGGCCACCAAAATTTATTCTTAACATCCTGGTACATCTTGGTACTTCGTGGTGGATTGAGTACTTTGAGTCATGGGCTTCCTTTAAGATTAATCGTCTCGCACCATCGATATCGGTACATGATCACCATTAATCCAGTATGTCTTGATCATCTTTGGTGAAATCCTTGAATTTCCTTCATCATTTTGACCTTGATGTCCGACAACACAGATCCTTTGGTTGTGCTTCACGAATTTGCTTCTCTGTAGACTGTACTTCCAAATTGGCTACAAATCCTTGAACACAACTTCTAGCTTTAGCTTCAAATTCTTCATAAAGTTCGGACAACTTTCCTTTACTTCCAAAGCATTGCAAGAACTCTTACGACTCAAGGCATCTGAACTACATTGGCTTTTCCAGATGGTAGTGGATCCCAAGATTATAATCCTTGATCAATTCTAACCATCTTCTTTGTCTCATATTCGATCATTGGGTAAAGATGTACTTCCACTCTTATGATCTGTAGACTTCACAACGATTCCCGGCGAGGTAATGACGCTAAATCTTTAGAGCATGCACTACGGCGGCTAATTCCGCATCATGAGTAGGTAGTTCTCTTCGTGAGGTCTCAATTGCTCGACGCATAAGCGGCGCCTCTTCCTTCTTGCATCGGGACGCATCCTAATCCTTGACGCTGGCATCACAATAGATATCGAAATCCTTTCGAATATCCGCGAGAATCGAGATCGAGTGAAGTCAAGCGCTTCTTCAACTCTTGAAAACTTTCCTCACAAGTGGAGTCCAAGTGAACTTTTTCTCCTTCTTCAACAATTGCATAAGGGGCTTAGCAATCGATGAGAATCCTTCGATGAAACGCGTAATAACTCGCCATTCCCAGAAATCGCGAATCGAGTCACGGTCTTGGGCCGCTCCCAATGTAGTATCGCTTTAACTTTACCGGTCAATCGCTACTTCTCGGTGTCATCACGTGACCAAGGAAATCCACTTCCTTCTTCCAAAAATCACACTTACTGAACTTGGCATACAATCGATGTTCTCGAGTTTTCCCAATATTATCCTTAAATGTTAGCGTGTTCTTCCTCCGACTTGGAGTACACCGTAATATCATCAATGAACACAACTACGAACTTGTCCAAATATTCCATGAATACTTTATTCATCATGTTCATGAAATAGGCGGGGCACTAGTCGCACTCAAAAGACATGACTAAGAACTCATAATGTCCGCATCGTGTTGAGAAAGCGGTTTCTGATATCCTTAGGACAAATCTTTAGTTGGTGGTAACCCGATCGCAGTCGATCTTTGAGAATAATCCGCTCCTTTGATCCGATCAAGCGGATCATCTATCCGGGTAGTGGGTACTTGTTCTTGATGGTAACTCGTTGAGAGCGATAATCAATACACATCCTCGCATTTCCATCCTTCTTCTTGACAAACAACACCGGCGCTCCCATGGCGCATTTAACTAGGTCTCACAAAACCTTTTCAAGAAGTTCTTCTATCTGGCCGCTTCATCTCTACCAATTCATCGACCGCATCCGATAAGGTCTCTTTGAAATTGGTGCTCCCCTCGCACTAGGTCGATGACAAACTCAATGTCACGATCCGGTGGCATTCACAGTAATTCTTCCGAAACACATCCGGATATTCACCGACCATCGTACTTCTTCTAAGGCAAGGGTCTTCGATCGCTTATTAGCAAATGTCCATCACGAATCGAGGTGGCTAGAAACTCTACCTTGTTTCCTTTGGCGTCCTCTCATCTCTACGCTCTTTCGCCACAATCTAGCACAGCCTTTATGCTTGGATAACCAATCCATGCCAAGAATGACATCTAGGGTTTGGGTATCTAGGACTATTAGGTTGGCTAGAAACTCAACTCCGACTATGAGTAACTTAGCTCCTAAACATCCCACTCTAGTACTTAGCTCTGCTCCAGGCATCGACTAACAGAGTATGCTTAAGTTGCATAACTTCCAATTTATTTTTGGTTGCAAACATTCCGAAACAAATGAATGCGAAGCTCGTAATCAAACAAAATCGATGCAGTATCGAGTTAACGTAAACTTACCCAAGACGACGTCCGTGATTCTGGGCTCCTTCCAGGTGACGTGGTTGACACGGCCTCGATCCTGATCGTGGTGCTCCTCGCTTGACCGGCAGCCAGGCGCTCCCTGATTGATGCCCGGCGCTGGTGTCTTGGATGGCGAGCTCCAAGGTTGAAGCGTCTTGGAGTGATTGTTCCCTTTGCGACATCGTTGGCAAAATGTCCCGCCGACGACAGCGAATGCACCTTTGTACGTTCTCGCCGTTGCTTCTTGGATTGGGGTTGACAGTGCGTGGTTGCGGAAGTTACGGGCACCGGACGGGTGTTGAAGTTGGTGCAGTGCTCAACGGTTTGGGGTGGAAACTCGCTGAACTCGTGGCGCACCGTTCTTGCTCTCTTCGTGATTGATGATTCCCTTGTCGAGCCATCAGCGCCACGGCTATCTTCCGGCTCCTTGCGCTTGTCCTCTAGAACAAAGGCTTTGTTGACCAATTCGAAAATCGTGGAAAGTATGGCGATCAAACCGACTTGCACCCGTTGTTTAGTCCTTCAAAGCGACTCGCGAGCCTTGTCCGTGGCTACATCTTCCGCTGCGTAGCGAGCTAGTTGAGAAAACTTGTTGAGGTAGTCGACATCGACATAGCTCCCTGCTTGAGAGCGCGAACTCATCCTTCTTGGATCGATAATGCCTTTCGCACATGATCTTCGCGAAATGCCGCAGTAAAATTCCTCCGTGTGATATCCTGTGGCGCCTCATGAGCGGCACGAAGTTCTCCCACCATTCAAAGAAGGCGGTGCCTTCCATCCGTGAGTGGCATACGTAACCTTTTCACGATCGCTGCAGATCGGGTGATCAAGACTTCCTTCGATAACCCCCGAGCCAATCATCCGCTTCCACCGAGAGACGTGTCAGAAAATGTTGGCGGACGGTCCTCGCGAATTTCGCAAGTTTAGATGGTCCATGGTGACCATGAGCAACCGGGCTCCATCGTGGCCGTGATTGTTGTTGTTATTGTTCGGTTGTGCATGGCTTGCACCGAGTCATCATGGTATTCATCACCGAGTCCGTCCGCCATGAAAGCTCCAAAGTTTTGCAAGTCAATTGGGGTGCTTGCGGAACCGCACCGCACTGGTTGCTCATTGCCTCCTAGTGTGGGGTACCGTAACCACTAGCAGCAGATCGACGAGTTTGAACCATCCGCGAAGCTCCATAGGTTAGATAAGGTAGCAAGCACAAGATAAGTTGAGAACTAGCGGGGTAGGTTAAACCCAACAAAACACACTCCGTAACTCAAATGAAATACCTTTATTAAATAGGGTCTTAGCATGGTCTGCAACAAATGCCTAAGGGCCTTTGCACTCATACTCGCACACAAAAAGAAACAACGACCTAAGCACACAAAACTACCGCCAAAGGGCGACTCACTAAACCGAAACCGACTAAGCTCAAAACTGAACTAAGACCAACTACTCGAGAAAGCCTCCACAATCGCGCGACGCCTCCCGACGGTGCCAGACTGGAAGTGAGCGCATCTTGGCAAACCGATCCGATGCCCTGAATCGTGCAAAGCGAGAACAGCGTTCCGTGCAATTGGCTCCGCCGGCTCCCTCGGCTCGCATTTTCTTCTGCTCAATCGACCTTCCTCGGATCTTCTTCAGATCCTCTCGGGGTCTTCCTCTTCTTCGGGACTTGGTCGTAGAGAATCTCCCGCAGAGTGGCGACCTTCTCTTCGCCTCTCCGCAAGGCTTCATAGACATGATCCAACTCCGTGATGGTTCTCTCAAGGCTTCCTCTGGCGGCCACGAATCTGGCGAGGTGCACGATCAGAAGCGTTGCTCTCCTTCGTGGACGGGTAGCGTGGTCGGGCAAGTCCACACCGCAGCTCACCGGGTGGTAACGGAAGACGGTGTCTCAAGCTCCGTGCGTAGATGTTGCGACACGCAGATGGCCAAGCGCGACGACTCTCGGATACCCTCCACCAAGTGATCTTCCTCACCGAGACGTGCGAAGGTTGGCTTGCCTTGTCGCTCCTCTGGCGCGATCGTCAGCGACAAATCACCCACGGTTCTCGTCCATTCACCGCCCGCTTGTTGCCGACGTCACAAACGGACGATCAAAACCTCCAAGAACTCGCAAGCTTCCAAAGCTTCAAAGATAACCTCCAAAGCGCTCACCATAGCTCACGATGCGAGGCATCAGAAGACAGACGACGTGGTAAGAGCAACTTTAAAGCAAAGGGGAGAGAAGAGATCATAGCAAAAGTTGAGGCGAGAGAGATATGAGAAGAGTTAAGCAATCAACTAACTTTGCAAGTTAATTTTTCTTTAGAAAATAATTTGGACTCTCTAAAGACGGCCAATCTAACTAAGGTCAAGACCTCTGATCAAGATGGCTCGATACCACCTCTGTCGGGACCTGCATTACGATTCGAACCCTCGTATACCGCACTAGTCCAGATCACGCTAGTGCACACAGGTTAACATTGTAAATATCGATCCACACAAGCGATAGATAAAGTAAACGATTAGTTTGAATAACAAATAACGGTTTTGACCTTATGGTCGAAGTTTACACTTATTAAGCCACGCAAGGCTAACAAAGAAATAAAGCAAAGAATTGAACGGAAAACTCCAGCGTAGATCCCACCAATTCACCACAGCAACCAAGCGGGATCCGCACCTTAACGAACGATCACCTTCAACGAACTCCTCTCTAAAGCGTAGTGACTCCTCCATTCAGAGGTTTGGACGCAAGTTTTACAACAAGCGTGAGTACACAACCGTACTCGCAAATCATACCACAGAATGCAATGTATAGATGCGTGCTTATTCCAAAGAAAAGGCTTCGTGGTTCTTTTGCATAAAAGCAACATTTGCAATTGAATACTAATAATAGATTGAAAGCATAATTCAAAACAAATAGACAATATTAATTTAATAGATTATTTCCACAAAGACACACGGCTAAACAGTTTATTTCACATAGCCATATGATTGAGATCACACGGCTCCCATTCCCACATTTTATGAAAACTACCTCGGTGAAAGCACCGAGCATGTCCATGATCATGACGCGTTATTCGAATAGATTGTTTAACACTCTGCAGAGGTTGTACACTTTACCCACACGATATAACCGGTGTAGCTAGCACCAATCATAACAAAAGCAGTTGGAAACTTCATCTTCAACATTGACATTCCCGGTGTGCTTACAAACCGTTATACATATCACATAGCCCATGCATAACACACACCGCTGGACGGGGACGACGAATCCTCCCGTGATGCAACCACCAAGTAGTCACACCTCCACCCTATCACAAAGCCTAACCTACCACCGAACATCAATGCCGAGAATCCATAACTTACTAAGTTAGGCCCGTCCCATACCGTGCATGTGGTCGCAAGAAGGCGATTCAATGGCGCACAAAGTTAAGTCCTTAATTGACCAAGGCAAGACTTCCATATTCTAACTAAGCCACACAGATTATCATACCCATCACATAGTCCACCATGTCACGGTCTCCACCACTTGCCTCGGTCCAAATCCTTTACCACCCAGTTGGTTTTAGTGCAACACATGCCATCACGAAGTAATAACACATAGCACAGCTTTACACAAAGTTCCATAGTCACTTAGTCATATTTAATGTTTGCGACTCACATGAGATGATGATTCGTAGCATGGCTAAGCAATTGTACTCGCGTCTAACCAACCCACGTTGGTGCTACAATATTACCAACTAAACCAATCTAGGGTGACAAGGAATTATGACATACAAGGCCAAGGTGTGATAACAATTGGGATAATAACTATACCCAAAGCATTTAAATAAATAATTAAAATAGAATGCAGTACTTTGAAACAAGTAATTGTAAAATTTGGGTTCAAGATGATCAAAGGTATGACTTGCCTTGGAAAAGGTCTATGTACTGGTCTTGATCTTGGGGTGCTCCTTCTTCCACAAAATTTCCCGACGAATCGACGTCTACTCGCAACCGAAACAAAAACAAACAAAACAAATAAATAACAGAGGCAAAATAAACTTCAAAATTAAATAAAAATCTCAGATAAATAGATCTTGAATTTAGACAAATTTAGAAATTTGAATGGGCTCAATCGGAGTTAGGATGCAAAAGTTATGAGCTTTGGAAGATTGGAAATCTAAAAGAAACCCTAATTTGGATTTTCTGGAATTTCCGGATTATTTCTTAACAGAAAAATCGGATTATTGCGCAATGCTGGCGTCAGCCCTCAGAATTTCGGAAAAAGATAAATAAAAGAAAAACCTGACATGTGGGACCCACATGTCAGTGAGATGGCTCACGGTAGACCAAGTCTACCGAGCCTCGGGGATCAGGACCCGGTGGACTGCCACGCACGCGTGCACGTGGACGCTGACTGGGCGCCACGCACGCGACACGTAGGCGGCGATGCTGACATGGCGGCGAGGTGGCGCTGACGTGGCTACAGCCGAGGCGGCGCGGCGCGGAACCGAGGGTCCCGCGGCAGCGGCGATTCACCGGCGGTGAGTGGTACCAGCGTGTAGAGGTGGCACGGGAACTCGTGGATGTGCTCACCGTGGTCGGGACGCCCGTGTGGCGGCCGCGGCGAGGTTGAAGCGGCGAGGGTTTCGGCTTGACGGGATCGGAGCACGCGACGCTCCGGCAAACGGCGACCACGAGGTAGTCCCGCCCGCGGCGATGCCGACGTGTAGACCACGACACCGGCGGCGACGGCGGCGACGAACGAACTCGTCGGAGTTGGCGGCGCGCAGATCGATCTTTGAGCTCTCGCGACGGCTAGGGTTCTGGCGCGCGAGGCTTAAGGCGCTAGGGTTGAGGTGCGGACACCGAGGGCTACCTCCCTTTTATACCCGGAGGCTCGAGAGTCCAGGCACACGAATGCCCAAAAACGGCGTGGCGGCGAGATCGATCCCTAACGGATTCGGAACGAAGATGACGTGGCAAGCCGGGACCCACACGCCGCTGGCAACGGCTCGAGCTGCGGCGGCGCGCGCAGCGCGGCGCAAAAACGGACTCACGATCCGACCGGCCCGATTCAATCGAACGGTCCACAATCAAAGGACATTCGACCGTCTCGTTGCCTCACGCGCATCTAGCCGCTCCATGCTTGATCCAACGGCGAGAGAAGCGGCGAGCGCGGAGAGAGAGAGGGCCGACAGCGGGTCCACCTCGCTGGGAGGCGGCTCCACATGGCGAACCGGGTCGCGCGGAGTTGGGTCGTGGGCCGGGACAATTGGGCGGAGGTTGGATTTCGCCCAAAGAAGATTTCTGAGATTTTAATAGATTTTCTATTTTAGAAAATACCAGAAATTCAAATAGGCAATAGAAAATAGCAAATGAACTCAGAAAAATTCTAGAAAAATCTAGAAAAATATATCTGAGCACATAGAACCCAAATAAAATAGTTTTGACTAATGTTCATGTTGGGAATATTCACATTAAATGTTTTTGATTGTAAAGTCCAATATTAAGCTTTTGAAATTAAATTCAAATAAAATTCAAATGGTGAATTTTCTCCTACTAACTATTTAAAAGATTTTTAAGGCTCAGAAAATTGGGATGTTACAAGGTACAAGGGCCAGATACTGACTGCAATAGCGACGGACGGAAACAATCAAGTTCTTCCCGTGGCATTCGCTTTCATTGAAAGCGAGAACACGAATAGCTGGATGTGGTTCTTGAAGAATGTGAGGATTTCTTTTGTGCAGTACCATCCCAACGTATGCCTCATACATGACCGGTACGCAGGCCTGCTGCGTGCAATAACTCTGCTACAACGAGGAGAGAACGTACCACTTCCATGGCCGGATGTACAGAGCAGGTGGTGCATGAGGCACTTGGGTGCGAACTTCTATAAACAGTTCCGCAACAAGGACTTGATGAATCTATTCAGCGCAGGCAACGAGAACCGCAGCGTAAGTTGAAACACTGGAAGATTCGGACGACCGACCCAAACCCACGAGAAGGGAGGCGCGAGAAGGGCCGCCCTGCGCCGGCAGCCCCAAGCATTGCCACATCTATCCACTGACGCTCGTAGTGTCACGAGGAAGACAGGGCGCAGGTCAAATGCTTCTCGATGGATTGAGCACGAGCCTAAGGAGAAGTGGTCATTTGCTACATGACGGGGGTGGTGCTCGATATGGTATCATGACAACCAACCTAGCCGAGGTCTACAATGGGTCATGCGCGGCGCGGTGCCTCCCTTTGGTTGGTATTGTGGAGGCAATTCTCGCGGTACCATAAACTACTTTGTTAACAGATGCGGCAATGCGTCGCTCGCCATGGCAAATGACTGAGTGCTCTACTCCGCCATGATCACCGCATACATGGAGGAGAAGAGCAAGAAGGGTGAGATGCACCGGGCATTCAAGATAGGCACGAGGGAGCTTCGCTTCGAGATAATGTGCAGGGATAAAGGACGTCGCGGGACTAACCGCGAGAGGATCACCCATGAGTGCACGCTACGCCGCGATAGTTGCGTATGCACTTGTAACAAGCCCCTTCTTCTGCATAGGCCCTGCTCCCATGTCATGGCCGTCTGTTCGACGGTGGCGCAGCATCCCGGGCAATACCTCTCCCACTATTTCACCAAGGAGGCGGTGATGCAAACATGGAGTGGAGAGATGTATGGTTACGCCGTTGTTGGCCATTTCACTGGCCATCCAACCTGGGACCAACTAATCTGGGCCGCGGACATTGCTAGGCTCAAGGGAAAGGTTGGCCGGCGATAGGTACAGCGCATCAGGAACGATATGGACGAGGCAGAAGCCGGACGTCGCACGAAGAAGTGCTCCATTTGCAGGGAGTCTGGGCACACCTTCAAGACATGCCCCACGCGAAATACTCAGGATCAAGGAGACATCGGCCTTCCGGACGTCGCCGCGGGGACCTCATCTGGTGCCCCGACTAGAGGCGGTCCACATGGCAGACGTTGACATCGCGACCGTGGGAAATTTTTTTTATTATCAATGTTCTGAATTACCATTTCAATTAAGTGTTATGATGTTCTGCTGCAGGTTCTGTAATATCAGTGTGCATGAATTCCTGAACGAATCGCAATATCACTTACCTTCCTCTTTACGAATCGTTCATACCTCAGACATCCTCGTTAAATTCTCCAAAAATTTATCGTAGTAGAACAACATACGACGATGATAAAATGTTATTGCGAGTCTAACGATTTGCATCGCTCAAAATTTACGAAAATCACAAATTGCATAAGTGGAATAGGCAAAATGCAAAATTGGCTAGGGCTGAGGTATTTATCGCCGGTTCAACTGGCGACAGGAAGCTATCGCCAGTTGAACTAGCGACAGGAATCAATCGCCAGTTCAACTAGCGATAGCTTCCTGTCGCCAGTTGAGATGGCGATAAATACCTCAACTGGGGACAGAGTGGTGACAGGGTTCCTGTCGCCAGTTGAACTGGCGATAGGTTCCTATCGCCAGTTCAACTGGCGACAGTGACATATTTTTGTAATTTTTTGGGGCGACTATTTATTTTTGTAAATATCTTTTAAAATAATATTATTTTAAAAAAATTTGTGATATGTATGGGACACCCCGGTCATTTTTGTTCTAGATCCGCCCCTGCGTACAAGGTAAAGTCCTTAGTGATCTGCTCAGGCGAGACTAATCTACGTCCCAATGTGCGTTACGGCACCCACACTTACCACCGCACACTCGCTCGAGCATAAAATATTTTTCGTTCAACCCGGCCAAAGACCACCCTAACCTTGGCACAACATCTTTTAATAAAAGTGGCCGCGCCACGATTCCATAATCCATTTAGTCATGTTTATCCATACGAGCCAGTGATCATGAGTCCCGGTGTACAACTATAGCATGGCTAAGCATATTACGATACCCGTGTTGGTAATTTATCAATGTTCAACTAAAATAAACCCTTCTAAGGTGTCCAAGGGTTCATGTCATTCAAGGATACATGTCGATAGCAATTTATCAAGGAGGCATACATTAATTAGGCAATTATTTACTCCTGAAACCATTTATTATAATCTTAGCAATGCATGTTTATATCAAACAATATACTTTTAGAAATTGGTTTCAACATGATCAAAGGTCTACGACTTGCCTTCGTTGAAGTGTTGCGGTGCTTCGGTCGTCGGGTCCGAGAAATCTTCTGAAACACCGGAATCCACACGTGCGAAAAGAGCTAAATAAATAAAACAACTCCTAATAAATTCCAAATAAATACAAAATTAGCACTAACAGAAAGAGGAGGATTTTAGATGAATTTAGAAATTTGAATCACTCGAATCGGAGTTCGAATGAGGAAGACACGGCCTCCGGAAGATTGAAAATCAAGAAAAAGGAATTTTCCTGATTTTTGGAATTATTTTTCTAAAGGAAAAAGGATTTATTGCGTCAGCGTGACATCAGCCCTGGGATTTTATTTTCGGGAGATTTATTTTTCAACGATAAAAGATAAGAAAAGCCACATCAGCAGCCTCGTGGCTGCCACGCAAGCAAAGCGGGTGAGGTGGCGCCTCAGTGGCGCTGACTGGGCGCCATGTGGCTCGGCCACGCAAGCACCGACGCACGCGCACACAAGGCTGAGGAGGTGGTGACCACATGGGCAGAGGAAGCTGAGGTGGTGTGTACGTGACGCCAGGTGGCAGCCACGTCAACACCCGAGCCGACGGCGCTCGGGGCCCAAGGGCTCACCGGCGAACGGCCGGGAGTTGGCCGACGGCGAGGGTACCGACGGGAAGGTCATCGGCGGCGAGGAAGAAAAGGCGGCGGCGGCGGTTCAAAGCGGCATTGGCGCTCCGGGAGGCTTCCGGCGAAGGGGAAGCGAGCACGGGGACGGCAGCGAGCTGGCGATGCCGGAGGTGGGGTCGAAGGCGACGGATGAGGCTTGGTGGTGGCGCGAAAGGCAGCGGCGAGCTGCGGTGGCCGGCGGCGAAGAGCTTCAAATACGGCCGGAGGAGAGTGAGAGAGGGTGAGGGAGAAGGAGGAAAAGAGAGAGGAGGCCGGTGCGCGCTTTAAATAGGCGCGGGGAGGAGGCTAGGAGGGGGCTGGGCTACGAGCTCTACGGCGGTGGGGGTCCGGCGAGGGGCACGCACGGCGCGACGAGGGGACAGGACACGGGAGCACGCGCGGGCGGTGGTAATGAGTGCGGTGGAGCACGCCACACTCAATGTGCGTGTCAGGGTGGCGACGACGGGGCAGATGCGGCGCAGCAACGCGCGCACGCGCATGGCACAAACGCGGCGGCGCCGGGCGCGGGAGGTAGGGGACGACCGCGGAGACGAAGGCGCTGACAAGGCGGGCCCACTGTTCAGTGAGAGCGAGAGAGAGAGGCGCGCGAGCGCGGCATTGAAGGTGAGCCGTTCGATTTCAATCGGATGGTTTAAATAGAACGGGGCGTTCGGACCTCCGGTCGTGAAAACACGATCAGGGCTATTCGTTCTCGATCGAACGGTCCAAAACAAGGGAGGGCGCGGGCGCATGGGAGTTTGGGGGGCCGTCCAATTTTGATCGAACGGTGCCCGAGGGAGGAAGGCGCGGGCTGCGCGGTGAAAACGGGCCGGCGCGCGCAAAAAGGTAAGCGGGCTGGAGTGGGCCGCGGAGGGAGAAAAGGGAAGCGGACTGAGAAGGAGTTCGGCCCAAAAGCCTTTAGAGGATTTAAAAGGATTTCTGAATAAAGAAATCCCGAAAAACAAAAAGAACTTTTAGAAATTTGCTAATAAAGTCTAAAAATTCTAGGAAAATCCACAAAAATCCCTTGAATTATTTAGAACTTAATAAAAATACTTTTAACTATACTTTAGCTTTTAGTTTTGCAAACAAAATAGATTTTAACTTCAAACCAAAGGAAAAACCAATTCTAAAATCTAGAAAAAGCAAGAAAAGGCTTTAAATCCAAGTAAAATCCAGAAAACTCAAATAAAATAACTTTTTAATTTAATTGAAGTTGGATTAATTCAATTTAATCAGTTTTTGATTTCAAAATTCCAGGTTAAGCTTTTGCAACTTAATAAACCAAATGGTTTCTTTTTAGGGTTTTGAAAATCTTCAAAAAGACTCCGAGATAAACCAGAAGACAAATAAAACAACTTTTATTTAGTTGGAGTTGGATTTACTCACATTAAATTATTTTTTATTTATGAAATTTTAGTTTAAGCTTTAACAAAACAGGAAAAAGCAAATGGTTATTTTTATTTTGAAAATTTTCAAAAGCTCAGAAAATTTGGGATGTTACATGTGGCCCTAGGAAACACTACACAATGTCTATATGAGCTGCTTGACTCGACCATTGACGCAACTCACCGTAGTCGCCTTAGTGCCATCCTTCCTTAGGAAGGCAAGCAGCCCATTGAGCTTGGCGTGTTGTGGCTATGCATGCCCATGAGAGCATGGAGGATGGACCCACGTTGGGTTTCACGGTACGTATAATTCTGACCTTCTTGTAATTAATTTCAGTCTGACTTGTGTGGATGGACTCATGTATGTTCTTAATCCTTTCGACACAAGTTGAGAGTGGCTGGCTTGCTTCCACTAGCTAGGATGGTGGAGGCGACGCGAGAGGACGTCGCCGCTAGGGTGTCTACGTCGAGGCAGTTTCTGTACGACCGGTGCCTCATGACAGTGCTGGTTGACCGGTGGAGGTCGAAGACGCACACGTTCCACCTTCCATACGGGGATATGACGTCGACACTTCAGGATGTGGGCTACCTGACCGGGTTGCCCTGCACGGGCTTCCCAATGGTAGCGTATGACGTCCCGGACACGTGGCGCACGGATATCCTCGGGAGGTTCCAGGGGTTGCTACCACCGACGTTGGCTACACGGAGTTCTCCAGTATGCACGGCTGACGCTGAGGTGGATCAACCAGTTTGACATAAGTATTTATAACTCTTGCGTTTCCGCTTCAATTCTTTTGTTCAACTTAGTGATGTGTCTTTGTCTTCTTGTAGCCGGCTGACTTGGGACCGGACGCACCCGAGTACAGAGTGAGTAGGTACTTTGAGGTGTACTTGTTGTGGCTCTTCGGGTGGGTCATGTTCCTAGGGTCCGACGGCGACATCGTGGACAAGCACATGATCCGCTACACACGGGAGCTGGCGAAAGAGGAGGTGGACATGATCCCGTCGTACGCCTGGGGCCTGGCGGTGTAGTGCGTGACTTACCGCGCCCTATGCGGGGCATGCCACTGGGTCCGGGAGAGCTTCGTTCTCTCTGGATATCTGTTGCTTCTTCAGCTGTGGTTGTTTGAGCGTTTTCAGATGAGACAATCACAGATGGACCTGGGAACCTGTCGGGGCCCAAAATTACGATTCTGGAACCCTCTATGTATACTGCACTAGTCTAGGATCACGCTAGTGCACACAGTGTTAATATAGGTAAATATCGATCCACACAAGCGATAAATAAAGTAACGATTAGTTTGAATAACAAATAAGGGTTTTGACCTTATGGTCGAGGTTACACTTATTGAGCCACGCAAGGCTAACAGAGAATAAAATAGCAGCGGAACAGAAATAACTTCAGCGTAGATCCCATCAATTCACCACAGGCAACCGACTAGGATCCAGACCTTAACGATCAGCAACCTTCGGCGAACTCCTCCTCGAAAGCAGGCGTAGACTCCTCCTCTTCTGTAGGTTTGGGCGCAAGTTTTACAACAAGTGTGAGTACACAACCGTACTCGCAAATCATACCATAGAATGCAATTTATAGATACATGCTTATTCCAAAGAAATGGCTTATGTGGTTCTTTTGCATAAAAGCAACATTTGCAATTGAATACAAATAATAGGTTGAAAGCATAATTCAAAACAAATAGACAATAATAATTTAAAAGTTGTTTTCACAATGACGCAAAGCTAAACAGATTGTTTCACACAGCCATATGATTGAGGTCACATAGCTCCCATCCCAAACATTTTATGAAAACTACCCCTCGTGTGAAATCCCCGAGCATGTCCATGATCGCGGACGCGGCTATTCGAATAGATTGATTTAACACTCTGCAGAGGTTGTACACTTTACCCATAAGATACAACTAGTGTAGCTAGCACTAATCATAACAAAACAGTTCGGAAACTTCATCTCAAACATTGACATTCCCGATGTGCTTTCCCGCTAGACCAGCTCACAAAGAACTAGTATAACACACACCACCGACGTGGATGCGCGAACCGTCCCGCGATGCAACCACCAAGTAGTCACACCTCCACCCTGTCACAAAGCCTAACCTATCCAGCTGAACATCAATGCCGAGAATCCATAACTTACTAAGTTAGGCCCATCCCATACCAGGCATGTGGTCGTACAGTAAGGCTCAGATCAATGACGCATAAAGTTAAGTCCTTAATTGACCAAGGCAAGACTTCCATGTTCTAACTAGATCACAAAGATTATCATTCCCATTCACAAAGTCCACCATATCACAAAGTATCCACCACTTGTCTCAGTCTAAATCCTTTACCACCCAGTTGGTTTTAGTGCAACACATGCTATCACGAAGTAATAACACATAACACACAGTTTTACACAAAGTTCCATAGTCACTTAGTCAAATTTAATATTTGCAACTTACATGAGATGTGAGACTCGTAGCATGGCTAAGCAATTGTACTCGCATCTAACCAACCCACGTTGGTGCTATAATATTACCAACTAATAAACCAATCTAGGGTGACAAGGTATTATGACATACAAGGCCAAGGTGCGATAACAAATGGGATAATAACTATACCCAAAATATTTAAATAAATAATTAAAGTAGAATGCAATACTTTGAAACAAAGTAATTTAAAAATTGGGTTCAAGATGATCAAAGGTATGACTTGCCTTGGAAAAGGTCTATATACTGGTCTTGATCTTGGGGTGCTCCTTCTTCAACAAAATTTCCCGACGAATCGACGTCTACTCGCAAATGAGACAAATAAACAAAACAAATAAATAACAGAGGCAAAAAATCTCCAAAAATTAAATAAAAATCTCAAATAAATAGATCTCGAATTTAGATGAATTTAGGAATTTGAATGGGCTCAATCGGAGTTAGGATGCAAAAGTTATGAGCTCTGGAAGATTGAAAACCTAAAGAAACCCTAATTGGATTTTCTGGAATTTTCGAATTATTTCTTAACAGAAAAATCGGATTATTGCGCAAGCATGACGTCATCAGAGGACGTTCGGACGGAGCGAAAAACGGACTGACAGGTGAGACCCATATGTCAGAGACACGGCTCACGGTAGACTAGGTCTACCGAGCCTCGGGACCTGGGGACCGGTGGACTAAGCCACGCGACGCACACGAGGATGCTGACGTGGTGCCACATGGGACGACACGTGCGCACATGGGCTGAGGTGGATGCTGACGCGGACTGCCACGTCAGACCGACGGCGACGACGGCTTGGGAACCAACGGTAACGGCGAACGGCGGCTCCTCGCTGGCGGTGAGTGGTACCAGCGTGTAGAGGGCGCTATTGCGAACCTATTGGTGCAACGTCGGCTGCTTGGGGTGGACGGTGGCGACCGGCGGCGAGCTCAGAGCGGCGGAGAGGTTCGGCTTTTGTCAGACGGGGGTTCTGGCGAGGTTTTAGCGACGGCGAGAGCTCCCGGAGGTAGATCTGGCATCCCTGAACCCGGTGGTGCACTCGACGACGACGCGGCGACACTAGTGGTGGCGCAATTCAAGGTTTAGCTGGCGGTGACCGAAACCCTAAATCCTAGATTGCGGCGGCGCTGAGGCGATTGAGGTGAAGTGGGTGGTGGCTCTGGGATGCGGAGGTGCTGGCGATCCTCGGGGTCCTATTTATAGGCCCCGGGGTGGGCTAAGGCGGCGTGCGGCGGTGAACCCTAAAAGAGTCCGAGACGAGCACGCGAGAAAACAGAGTTTGAAACAAATCCGGGAATTGATTTTGATCCGGAAGGATGCGGGGAGGTTGGGGATAAGATTCTACGCGTTTTCTAGAAGGGGTTTAGTTGGAAAAGATGCGTTTTCGTACGGGGCTTGAGCTCAAAAACATGGTGGACTGGCGCGGCCGCGCGTGAAGACGAAGCCGGGCGCGAGGAGGACGACGAAGGCGTGGGGCCACATGTCAGCGTCACAGAGGAGGGCGCGCGCGCGGCTGCGAAACAGACTTAAGGATCTGACCATCCATCTAAGATCGAACGGCCCAAAATCAAAGAGACATTCGGACCTCCGAATAGATCACGCGCATCCAGCCGTCCATCCTTGATCGAACGGTGGAGGTGAGCGGGGCGCTCGGAAGGAAAGAGAGACGAGGCATAGGGACTGACAGGTAGGGTCCACCTGTCAACGGAGGCGGGCGCGCGCGTGGGCGAGCTGGGCCGCGCGCGGAAGTTGGGTCAGAGTTTTGGATTTTGGCCCGAAGCAATTCTGAGATTTTAAATAGATTTTCTATTTTAGAAAATACCAGAAATTCAAATAAGCAATAGAAAATAGCAAATGAATTCAGAAAAATTCTAGAAAATTCTAGAAAATATATCTGAGCACATAGAACCCAAATAAAATAGTTTTGGCTATTATTCAAGTTGGAATTAATCACATTAAATGTTTTTGACTGTAAAGTCCAATATTAAGCTTTTGAATTTAAAATCAAATAAATCCAAATGGTGACTTTTTCTCTACTAACTATTTAAAAGATTTTTAAACTCAGAAAATTGGGATGTTACAGAACCTACACTGACGATGTACGCTGATGACGACCCCGTGGACCGACCGACTATGGGTACAGTGTTGTGTCATCGACGGGTAAGTATTTTGAACCTTTAGTCGTTTTTGTAATTTAATTTAATTGCATGTGCTAATTTTTTTGTTGTTCTATTTCACATGTCACATTCACTCTGGTCACTACGCACATGTCCTACCCGGACTACGTTACGATGTTCGATCAGTTGATGGATGACCATGCCATCTAGACATTGTACACTGCCAACAGAGTGTCAGCATCTTGGTGCACGACATCTTCGTCGAGGAGTACCACGTGCACCAAGTGATGCACCACTTCGGTCTACGTCAAGAATGCTCGCCTTTGACCACCTGAGGGATAGTGCTTGTCTCGACCACAAGCTCTACTGTTGCAGAGGTAGCCTTCACAAAAGACATAAAATGTTTCTAGTGCTCCTTTTCTATTTGCTTGACAAAGCCTTGAGAAGCAGAAACTGAAAATATTTTGTTGTTGTAGTAGAAGGGTGCCTTGGTCTCGGGGCTTTATGCTTAAGTTCTTCGACCACACCCCTTTTCTCTACAGCGATCACGTCTGCAAAGAATTGTCTGATGGGGGTGCTCGAAGGAAGGGTGGAACTTGAACTTCCACCCTTCTTCTTCTCGGCGGCCTTCACAAGGCGACGCCTTTTGGTCAGATGAATTATGTCTTCCTCTGACTCATCTTCGGTAGCCTTTAATTCGACCTGTTGGTCATCTTGAAGGTCTGCAATGCCAACTTTCTGCAAAAGTAGAAAACAAATATTGTCAAGTGGTCGAATGTTACAATTACTGAACCCTATAGACGAAATCAAATTTGTACCTTTAGGTGTTCTTTCCTTTCTTCCTCAGTTATGACCACTAGGATTTGAGGAGCCCCTGCCGTGGTCGTAGGAGCCTTCTCACAAATGAATTTGACTCGAGCGTCAATTTTTTTAGTGAAAGACCTATGATTACAAAGATATAATCAACAATCATACTCAAAATTAACAAAAAGAGCTAAGTTGATTATTACTTTACCTTCTTCATAATCTTGGGTCGGGTTAGTAGTACCCGAGTACATTCACATAGGGTGTAGTTGATCCATTAGGGGACTAATGCGGCGCGTGATGAAGTCTCTCACAACGTGCCATCTAGTCATACCCTCTTCCTTTAAATCCTTGATGGCCTGGATGTAAAGTGTGATTCGGTCAAGGTCGCTCGGATCCGAGTCCCAAGACGAACTCTTCTCTGCGGGCTTGCCCGTGAAGAAAAGACTATCGTCCTTGGACAAGGTCGAATAAAACCACCTCTTTTTCCACCCTGGCTATGATGACTCGGTGAACATCTGAATGTACTCCCTGGACTTTCCGCCTTGGAGCTTCAGTCCACAGCTGTCTGCGATTCCGCTATGCTTGCCCATCCCATAGTAATATAGGAAGAGATCCAAATCTGGAAGAATTCCAAGCGAAGCTTCACATAGATAAACAAATACACTAAGCATTGCAATGGAATTGGGAACCAAGTTCACCAATTACACCCCAAAATGCTAGAGTATGACCATCAAAAAAGGGTGATTGGGCAGTCGAAAATCACATTTGCAGTACGTCTAGAATACTAGAATGGTGTCCTCACCCAAGGGCCAATGCTGACCCTCAGCGTTGGTCCACTTCACCAAAGCGCACCTTGGGATCTTCTCTGGTATGACCAGAGCAGTCAACGTTTCCACTTCCATGTCAGATTTCTTCCACTTGAAAACAGTCTCGACCATTTCTTCTGAGTGAGTTTGATTTGGATTTGGAAGAATTTGCGGAATGATTGCACACTTGGTTGGCGATGGAGAGAACGAAAGCTCGAGAGCAATTGAAGCAAATGAGGAAAGTAAAAACCCTAATTCACACCCTTGGTAGATATTTATAACTGTTGGTCTGAGTTAAAGATCGTGGGAACGAAACAGTTACCACCCCTTCGGGAACCGCTCCCAACGAATAGATATGTGAGAGTCGATTGGCATTCTTTCATATGTCCGTTCAGGAAAAGTAGTTCTGTCTTTTTAACTCAAGTAAAATTACCTTCTTGACTAAGTCAATTTCTGATCGAATGAAATACCAGTCAGAAAGACTCTGCTTCCGACCACTATTTTATGACCTGTTTTTCAAGTAAGTTACTTTCACTTAAAGTTGGGTAGTTAGATGACGAGGATCTAATAATTCTCAATTAATTAAATTGTTTATCTGTAATTGTTATTATAGATAACAATATCTTAATGTTATTCGTAAGGATACCCCTTACATTAATAAGGGAGAAACTTAGCTGAGTGGTCGTAAACTATTTTACGGCCACCTTATATGGTTGTAAGTTTTTCTGCGACCACTAAGATTTTCTACAACCACTCCATGATCGTAAGCCTTACTATGATCACTTCATGGTCGTAAGTTTTACTACGACTAGGTCAACTACAACCACCCTATGGTCAACAAAGCCTACAGATATGTGGGCCCAATTGACTAGGGACACTTATGTGCTGTGTTTAATACACACTAGTTAATATGTGCTGTTATTCCCTAGGATATTTGCATGTATTAAGCTTTTGTCTCTGACATAACTGCAAGACGACGTGAGAGGATTAGTCTCTGACAATAATTGTCACTGAACGTGTGTATTTCATCAAACGGTGAGACGCCTCTTGATACGGAACAACTACCACCCCTTTACATGCTACATAAGGAGTAAAGCCGGTGGACAGAAAATAAGAACAACAACAACAATAACCTACCCGAACATGGATGTCAATTACCATCGCACGGTGTAAGCCCCGACAGACATGGACGTCAATTACCATCATCTGCACTACCCAGGTAACTCCTACCATCTACAGCCTGCAAGCTAAATGTCTGGACTTAGTAAATTAATAAGTCGGGTCATTCCTATTTTGGACACGTGGTTGTAAGGTATTACTCGGTTTGAATAGACACAAGCATTGGTCCTTAATCGACCAGGGCGAGAGAGTCAAAACTTATGCCACTCACCCTAGTCTAAACAATTTCCACCATTTTATTTTATTTTCCAATTATTTACATTACCCAATGTCATACATTTTCCAAACTATAGCATAAAGGGTAATAGTGGTTTTTCCCCCCAAAGGTCGATCAAGACCAAAAAGCATGTCTAAGCAGTTCTACCGTGTTTAACTATTCCACAATGTTGTAATCAATATTGTAGAATTATTATGCTAGGGTTACAAAGGTATAAGGATAACATTTATCAAAGGAAGACATTAACAATTTTAGGTTTGCCTAACAATCTATCATTTCATGTGAAATAGTAATGCGTAATACTTTAAAACTGAAAATATAATTTAAAAATCATAGGTATAGAATGTTCAAAGGAGACTCGCCTTCGTCGAAGTTGGAGGTTAACGCGTCTGGTTGGTCCAAAGTGGCTTCGGCGACGTCGGACTATACATGCGCGAATCGAAACAAATAAATAATAGGAAAATAAATAAAATCTAAAAATTATAAAATTAGTATCAATAGAGATATTATTAATTTAGGAACATAAATCGATTGATTCAGAGTTCGTACAGAAGAGAACGAACTCCCAAAGGTTTATCAGAATTGGAAATTGCTGGAAATTAAGAAGAAGAGGAATATTCCATTCTAATTTTGTAATAACAAACTCGGAGTATGACACCTGGGCCCCATTTGTTAGTGAGTAAGAGTGAGATAGAAAGGGGATAAAGTATGACATGTGGGCCACTAATGTCATTGACTCAATGAGCAATACACAGAGAACAGAGCAAAGCAGAGGAGTTGTTAGACGGCACAGGAGCGACGGCGCGGGAGCGGCCGACGACTGAAAAAATGGAACCCCGAAGGGGTTCCCTACCTGCAGGTGCCGGTGGCGGCACCCGAGGGACACAGGGGCGGCAATGGCCTTGGCGCACAGGGATGCGATGGCGCTAGCGATGCACCAGTGCGGCGGTGAAGGCGACGCATGGGCACGGGGAAGGCGTCGGGTGAGTTCGAGCGGCAGGGGGATGGCTGAGGCGGCGGAGCAACAGTTCCGGCAGTGGTGGCGTCTCTCCACAGTAATGAATCGACCGAATCGAGGTGAGGGATGGGTAGAAGAAGGTGAAGAACATGTCACCAGAGAAGGAGATCGAGTGACGGGGGAATTTTTTTGGCCTAAAGGAAGAAACGATGAAATCCGACGATGAACTGCAACCAAAAGTAAAATTGATTGAGAGGAAATGATCATGGAGTTTGGGAACACGATGTAACATGGTTAGGACATCAAAATTCTCACTGGAGCGATGGGAGCATAAGACAAGGTGGCGGCCGACGCACAGGAAGATGGCGAATTCGACGACGACGAATTTCCGGTGGCTATGGGGTTTAGAGGAGGTGTGAAGGGGGTAGAAGGGGTGCCAAAGCTTCCATTTGTAGGCTCAGACGGAGTTTGAATCAACACGGCTGCGAACACGATTGACAGCAACGTTACCGACATGCATTTGGAAACTGACGAAACAACAATGCATTGACGAGGATTGCGGTAACCGAGGAATTGATTGCACAATGATGGTGGTGCGGAGATGATGTGGGCGGCGCGGCTGGAACATCGCGCCAACATGGGCGGGGGCGCGTGCGGGTGGCGCGGAATTTCAAATTATAAAATTGAATTTGGAATTTGGCGACGAATTTGGAATTGAGACGATCAAATTTGGATTGAATTTCAGATTTGGAATTTAAATGAATGCAAAAACTCAAAAAGAAGATCAACACTTTGAATTAATTAATTTGAAATAATTTTTTGAAAAGGGCCAAAATTTGGGATGTTATAATTATGATCAACCCAATCATGTATTGCTGCCTGAAACTGGAATAAAGTAGGTTGCATCCATACTTTTTGCAGTTTTAATAGAGGTAACTTAAAAAGCTGCTCACATAGTGTGCCGACAATTGCAAAGAAATGAATTTTAGACTAGAAATTGAGCAGCCATATCAAATTTGTTGTTTGGACAGAAGACAAGACAATCTTTTGGAAGGGCATCGACCCCATCTACAGCACCCACACAACGAGCTGTCGAAGGGATCAGCCAGTGACAAATCACGGATATGCTTCTTGTTATCAAAATCAGCGCAAGAATCACTTCTGAATTCAAATTGAGCGTCTTGAGAAGCTCTATCTTCTACTTGTAGCAGCTTGTGTTGATTAGCTAGCCATTTCTTGTTGTAGTTCATAGGGACTCCAAATTCTATTTCCTCTAGCACTTTTGCATTCAAAACAAAGAACTTGGCAAATAAAACATCTTGCCGATGGCCTTTGTAATCCTCCAATGCCATTTTTTGGATGGATCGGAAGGAATTCGATTGGATCTAGTGGGTCATACTGATGCACATAGTTCATATTCATCCGTAAGTGTTTGCACAGCTGGAAATAGGCAAGAAGAGACATTTTAAAGCCGTTGCTAACTAGACTAGATTATATGTCCATAAAATATTTATTTTGACATGTAAAGCAAGCAAAGATAAATGAACTCACAATGACATATAGCTTCTCCAAGCAGGGGAAGCACTTGAGGATGTCAACAACAACATCCAAATTAGGGCCATAAGACTTGAGAGCCAAAACCTTCACTGTGAGAATTGAGGTTGTTGAGCTGACTAGGATCATTTCCTAAAGAAAATGGTGAACATCAATAATAATATGCACATAGGATGCCCAACGCAAGATTCAAGAAGGTTGCTGCTGTCAGGTTTCAACCAGAATCAGCACACACATATGACGGCAAAAATCAAGCACGAGAACTGACAAACGGCAAAAACAATGCGAGATGTTTTTTGGTCGCAACCCTGGTCGCTATCGTAGGCGTTGCTTTTTTCTTTCTCTTTCTCTCACATTATCGTACAAGTCTCTTGGTTATATAGTGTTAGAACTCGGCCACACAAACGAAATAAACTAAGATTCGGCAAGCCTACTAGGACTTGGATACGACAAAGAAAAAAAGGAAACAAAAAGATTAAACTTTTATCATTCACTCCCTTAATCTTGTTATTTCTCCTTTTTTTGTGCATAACCCATTTTTTTGTCACATCTCCAATACACACAGACACGTACTAGGACTGGAAACTCAGCTGCAAGTTGGACTCAACTTAAACTTGACTCACACGCACTCAGCCGGAGACGATGGTACAACTAGAACACTTCTTGGACTCTTACTTGTTGAGGCAGTCGGTCTTAACTATGACTTGCGAACTCGTACTCGACTCAAGATGGCGAACACATCTCCTCAACGTCCCAAACTAATCTCTAGCTCGACACGGGATTACAACTCACAAACCTCGGCCATGAGTAGCGTCAGCTTGTCATCTTCTAGCTTTTCTGCAAAATTAGCCTTCTCTTGTTTCCTCTTGGGACGACATTCTGAGGTAAAGTGTCCATAGTCCTAACAATTATAGCATCTCACATTTGTCTTGTCAAACTTCCTATTGCGTTCGCTGGCCTTTGCTTCCTTGGCTTTCCACTCGACATGGGTGAGAAGCACATGTTCCTTCCTAGCGTCGCCATAGCTCGTGAGACGATCCTCATGTACCTTGAGCCTTCCAATCAACTCATCCACGATCATGATTTTAAGATCAACAAATTGCTCAATGGTAGACACGATTAGAAGGAATTTAGTAGGGATGACACGGAGGAATTTTTGGATGATGTATGTGTAACATCCCAATTTTCAGGAGTTTTTGAAAGTTTTCAAAATTAAAAACAAGCATTTGGTTTTGTTGAATTCCTAAAGCTTAACTTGAGATTTCAGAAATTGAAAGCAATTTAATATGAATTAATCAAACTTTAATTAATTCGAATTTGGTTTGTTTTGAGTTTATTGGAGTTCTCTAGTATTTAAAATCCCCTTTCTCTATTTGTTTCGAATTCCCGTCGGACTGTTCCTCCTCCTCCTCTTGTTGCCGACCGTTCCACCCTCTCTATTTTCTTTTGGTTTCGACCAACCCTTTGGTCTCGACCAACCTTTTGGTTTCAACCACCCTCTGGGTGTCGACTACCCTCCCAGTTTCGACCAGCCTCCTGGTTTCGACCACCCCTCACCTCGGCGCATGTTCCTCCCTCTTTTTCCCCAACACCATGCGTATTAAATGCCCTCTGCACATTAAATGTCGTTGTCTCCGCCGCACTGCAGTGAATCCCGCTGCTCTATCTTGTCGCCCAGTCTCCCCCTCTTTCCTCTATAAATAGAGCACCAGGAAGCCCTCACCCTCCTCTTGCCTTCCCCTCAACTCTCCTTCTTTCTCTCGCCCCATTCGTGCTTCGAGTTTCGCCACCGTCGGTTGGAGTTCGCGTCGTCTTCAACCTCCTCGTCGCCGAAGAGTTCGCTGGAGTTCGTGCCTTCTTCAACCTCCTCGCCGCCGAAGAGTTCATTGGAGCCCACGCATTCTTTGACATCCTCCAGCCTCCTCCTCCAGTCTCTCTCTCTCAGTCTTGGCAAGCTCCCCGTGCCCTATTCTTTCTTCTTTCGACCGTGTCGAACAGTTGTATCATCCTTCCGACCAGGTAGTCGAGCCTCCTTCCAACCACCTGTAGTCGAATCTCCTTTCGACCAAGTAGTCAAACCTTCTTTCGACCATCTGTAGTCAAATCTCCTTTTGTGAGCTCGTTCTCCTTCGTCCGAGCTCCGATTTGAGTGATTCAATTTCTAAATCCATCTAAATTAAGTACCTTTCTTTTGGTTGTAGTTTGGTTCTTTTTGGATTTTATTTGGAGTTGTTTTATTTATTCGACTCTTTTCGCACATATAGATTCTGGTATTTTCGAAGAGTTCTTGACCCGATGACCTCGACCTAAGCATCTTAACTCTTCAATGAAGCAAGTCATAGACCTTTGATCATGTCGTATCCAGTTCATAAAATTATATTATTTTATATCAACATGCATGGTTAGTTGTATAAAAATGGTTATAGGAATAGTTAAATACCTACTTGGCAGTATGACTCCTTCAATAATTGTGAAGGACATGTTGACATGTACCCTTGGGCACCATAGGTTGGGTAATCTTAGTTGGATATTATTGTAATACCAACATGGGTGCGTATTATGCTTAGTCCTACTTTAGTTATGCGATGGTCTCTCAATCACATGATTCCAAGATGATAAATTTGACTTAATGATATATAAAATTATAGCGGGACCACTTTTGGTAAAATTTATTGTGCCATGGTAAGAGTTTTCATTTGGTTGGGTTTAACCAAAAATGATTTCATACTCAGGCGAATGATCATGCAGTAAAGGGGTTGCAGGAAGCACATTGGGGTGAGGATATTTCGCCTAAGTAGTCACTAAGGACTTGACTTTGTATACTATTGATCTGGGCCATATCGTGCAACCATAAGTCCATTTTTGGGGTGGACCTGGCTAACTAATTAGCAATATTTTGAATCGGTTCTGTGTTGGTGGTCGAAACGACGCAAGAGGGGGCCAGGAAGGCGAATCCTTAGCGAGCAGAACCGATTCAAGACGGAGCTTTGTAAAGGCCTTGTGATAATCTCTTAGTCGCACACCTCGGAAGTGTGTGAGCGGACAGTATAAGATGATTATCTCTTATGGGTCAAGCTGTACAACCTTTGCAGAGTGTAAAACTATTCGAATAGCCGTGTCCTAGGTTATGGACAATGCTTGGTGATTTCACACGAGGGATAGATTTTCTCAAAAATGTTGTCGTGGTTGGTTACGAGTTGTTTGGGAAGTAAACAGGTGTTCACAAGTTGATCGAAAGAAACTTGATTACTTATGTACTAATCTTTCGAATCGTGATTTACAATCTACTTATTGTATTTACTATCAATACTGCTTTCTGCAAATTAAATATAAAGCTATCCTTGTCAAGCCTTGCATGAATAATATTTACATATTGTTCCCTACGACTTGCTGAGTACTTTATGTACTCACGGCTTTACGCCCTTTGTTGATCAGTCGTCGAAGAAGACCTAGGGAGCACCGAGCTCTACGAGGATGACTACTTCGAAGACCATGCAAACTAGGCCGCGTCCTCCACTCAATTGCATATGGGCATGTCAAATGGCCTCTATGAGATGTTCCTTTCCACTACAAGTGTATCTTTTGTCTTTAGCCCTTCGTGACAAACTCTGTAAAACCTTGGCCATAAGATCCTTTTGCTACTGAGTAATATTGTTTTGTCTGTTTCTTTAGCTGTATTGTTGTATGGTTATGAGTACACCAATGTTGCAACTGTGTGAGCTAGCTACTGATCATGGAACTAGTTCAAAATGCACAGAGGGTCTCGAGGTTGCATACTCGAGGTCCCGACAGTATGTCTCCTCCATCTTCTCACCAAGAGAACGGATCTTGTTGACCACTGTTGTCAACCGCACAGTGAAGTCGTCGACTAACTCCGCTTCCTTCATCCATAGCTCCTCGAACTCAGACTTGAGGGTTTGAATTCATGCTTCCATGACACGCTTCGTGCTCATGTGCATGGTCTTAAGCGTCTCCCAAACCTCCTTCACCGTCTCCTTCTCGACAAGCAAGAGGAGGGTGTCCTCGCTGATGCCCCGATAGATGGCCGCTAGCGCCATCTGATCCCTACGCATGTCGACCGCCGCCTTTGATTTGATCACATCCCACACACCCTGCGCCTTCAAATAGACATTCATCTTCATAGCCTATACCAAATAATTGCTCTTGGTGAGCATCGGATATTGCAGCGAAACAAAACTTTCCTTTAAACCGCTTGGTTCCCCGTCCTTCGCCATAGCTCTAATGCCAATTGTGAGCTTTTAACCATGATTAGGACACACGTACGATAGCAAAAATCAAGCACGAGAACTAACAAACGAAAGAAACAACACGAGATGTTTTTTGGTCCCTACTGCAGGCATTGCTTTTTTCTCTCTTTCTCTCTTACATTAGACTACAAGTCTCTTGCTTATATAGTGCTAGAACTCAGCCACACAAACAAAATAAACTAGGATCCGACAAGCCCACTATACTCGGATTAAACTTCTATTAGATGCTACTTGGAAAACTACGGTTCCAATCTTTAGTTTGGAGATGTCAGATGACAGCAAGCCCAATATCTCCAGTTTAGGTGCCCCGATTACCTGGATGGCATCCGAACCACCGACTAAACAAAATGGTAGCAATCTTTCAAGGCGAGGGGCGTCCTCGATGACCAGCTCTTGTTTGGACCAACTAATAGCATGGAAGCCGATGCTCCTAAGGGCCTATTTGGTACAGCTCTGGATCTCAACTTCTCGGTGGGAGCTAGCGGAGTTGAGCCAAACACATCCAGCTCCCAAAAAATAGATTCTCGGAGCAAAGCAGAAAATGAACTAGCGGCGCGGAGCAACCTTGGGGTAGATTCTTGTGGGGAGTCAGCCCACCCAAACCGAAAGTGCCCCTTGAAGTTGCCAGTAATCACCCGCAATTGCCATTCACTTACCCCCTCACCCGCTCCCCACCTCGAGCGCAGACATGCACCTCTCCATGCAACTCCTCATGCACAGCGCATCTGGAGGTGATGACGATGACCGGAGGAGACGATCATGCGGCAGCGATGGAGGTGACCGGCGATGAGTAGCTACAGAGGCCTACATCTTGTGTGCACCTCCTCCGGTCCTTCCAACATGGTATGGCGCCGGTTCCCCCAAACCCAAAGTGCGTCGTCGGCCTCTTCCTCTTCCTCGGTGACGATGGCGAGCATCAATGACCGCATCTTCCTCGGCAACATCCCCGTTCGTTCCTCCCCCCAATAGCCACAGCCGCTTCCAAGCTAAAGAGCGCACTCCCACTGGCGCCTGATCCCCTTCCTCGCTAGCCACGACATCCTCCTCTGCCATACAGATCCGTTTCTGTGTGAAAAACTAGTTGCAATAATTGCTATGTGAAATTTTTGTTTTGATCATTAATATATACGCTTATTCTTGGGGTAATAATACAATGAGCTATTATGATCGCTGCTGTTTTATAACATTAATTGTACAACAACGAAGAACCGTTAAAACAGATGACATATACATATACCATGCATACACTTGGGCTTCTTTGTTACCCTATTTTTAGCTTATCGAAAGCCGATGACGGCTTTGTTTTCAAGGAGGGGAGGATGATGAGGACATGACCCTTATGGATACAACCATCCCTACTGCTTCTGATGTCCCAGAGGTTTGGATACAACCATCCCTACTGCTTCCACGACCGCTCCCTGGACCACTTTCCCCGCAAAGGAGGTCCTCCAGGAGATCCTCGCCGTCCACGACCACCTCTAGGAGATCCGCACCGTCCACAACCTCCCCCAGGAGATCCGCGCCATCCACGACCTCCTCCAGGACATCCGCGCCATCCACGACCACCCTAGGAGATCCTTGCCATCCACGACAACCCCAGGGGATCCACGTCCTCCCGAGGACCTCTTAGGACCTCCTCCATGAAATCCTCGAGGACCTCTCAGGACCTCCTCAAGGAACTCACAGGACCTCCTTCAGGACCTCTTTTAGGACCTCTCAGGACCTCCTCCAGGACCTCCCGGACTTCATCAAGGACTTGAGTCGGTTGTTATCTTTTGAGTTGGATGTTATCTTTTGAGTCGTTTGTGATATTTCCTTAACTGTTTTAGAAAATAATATTTTGCATGGTAAGCATGAGTTAGAGATAGAGATGGCATTAGGCCATGTGTGAGTTGGCCGCACCCTTAAGGTGCCTATATAAGGCTAGGGTTTCGTCCTTAGTTTCTTGGGTTTTGTTAGATTGATTTCAGCCTAGGCTAGAAACAACATCGTTGGCTTGTGCGGCTAGTACAACCCAGCTTTGTCAACGGAACCTTAAATCGTCCAATACATCAGTCTTTGTTCTTCAATTCCTATTCAGCAAGTTCGTTTCTTTATCTATTTTTCTTGCTTGATTCTTGATTGCATGCAGGAAAAGACCTTCGTGGTCAGGTCGATCTCGCCGCCGGCAAGGTCGATAACAAATCGTGAAGTTGGTTCAGCGATTGTGGGTGCAACGGTCATCGCACGGTTGTAGCCTGGATCGTGAGAGTCAGCTTCCACCAATCAAGCTGTATCATCCTCATCGAAAGATCGGGATCCCAGACCACATTATTGTCTCCTTTACATGGTGCGACCATGGGGTTTAAATAACCTCCCACGCAAGCAAAACCGCTTTTGGGTGAACAGTAATCGTGTGAACAATATGTGTGAATAGTGTCCAATACTAACTCAATCTCCTAAACGCACAAACTCAAACTCTCCTATTTTTGAAATGTACCATGAGTGAACAGTACAGGTGAATAGTATTCAAAACCAACTCAATCAATCTAGTATCCTATTCGGATTCTTTGCAAAATATGAAATTACATGCAATTTTCGGACAGCCCAACAAGAACTATATTCGTATATTGGAATCCAAACCGAACCAATCTATATTCCAGGTTCCTTCATATCTTCTGATGCGCTGTCTTCTTTTCAATGGTGGGTGGCCCCCAACCTAAGGCACACAAGGAAAGGAACTCACATAGAGAAAGGTTCCCATGTACTGATTCCAATCCGAACAGATTATCCCTAATTCTTTGCCTTTTAATTTGAGGTGATTTTGTTTTGTCTCTTGGAAACATGTCGGAGAAGGACTCCCTTTTGATTCGGATTCTTGCTTTGTTTTGCACTGCAACATTTGCATGCACCAGCCCATATGCCGCACTCCCATGCGCTCTATTCATGATTAGGGTTTCAACCCCATTAGCAACCGCATGGACAAAAGCCTCTTTTCTTTCCTCCTTCTCGGCAGTAGTCGTGCTAATATCATGCTCACTATTTTTATCAAGTGTGTAGGACTAGGTCCTATTTGTGTGGTTCATGTCATATGGTTCATGAACAAATTTTTGCATATCCCTTGTACATGAATTTAGTTGATGAGTATATGTTTGAGCTTGTACTTTGGTAATTCATGGATGCCATAAAATTCAATCCTTGCAAGGCTTCATGTGATTGTATTTTCTAGAGGCTTAGATATCAGTTGATCATGCTAAAAATCCTCTACTTTTCTAGTGTTCATAGCAACTGTTTAGGCTTTTGATCTATAGCTTCTTTCTCTATTTCCCTCCTTGATCTGGCATAGTATCTACTTGCTAGGCACATATAGGGTTTATGAGGCAACTTAACCATGTCCTATTGCGTAATCGAGATCTTGTTGTGTTCAGCAATCTAGAAAGCTTGAAACTTATGTACAAATCAATTAGATTTTTTTACCATCAGTTCATATGTGTAGCTCATAACATGATAGTAGTGTACAACAAGGTCTGTTTGTCATGCATGTTTCATTACCTTGCATTGTGTTTTGTTACTGCTTGTACATGAGTTTGCCCGATGCTTCTCAAATGATAGTGTTTGCTTGAAGTTCAATTAGATAAGAACATTAGTGTGTTTTGGATGATGCCTAGCAAATGCATGCTCCTTTTTGTACATGAACCAGATGAATGATTTCAAATAGAGTTATGATTTCTGTGTAAATTGGTGTACAACAGGCCACAGAGGAAACTTGTATAAAAGGCCATGAACATGAAGAAGAAAGAAAAGAGGATGCCCACATTGAATTGTTGTAGATGAGTGGACAGAGTATATGAACACGTGCAGTTCGGTTCAGATTCTTGTTGTAACTTCAATGATTGAGTAGTGATGTATAGGAAAAATTATGTGTAATGATCTTCATAGAATGCAATAAAGGCAATAAATTTGTTGTCATTGTGGTTGTAATTGCGGCTTTCAGTTTGATACTATTTTGTTATTGAATCCGAGCTCGGCTACCTTGTAAAGATATTTCCAAATACCGTGTACAAAATTCAAAATATGAGTAGTACCGTTGATACAAATAGACTTGAGTTTTTAAAACCAAGGATAGTATGGTCTTTTTGCCACCGATCCTCTCTTCCAGGGTTTTGAGAACCAACCTCCTATTAACAGGCTCCAGATTCTCAAGGAGTAGATTCTTAGAGAATCAGAAGCAGGAACTAAAAAATAGAATCTGAGGCTCTACCAAACAGGCGATAAGAGTTGGCGAGCTAATGCAGAGACGACCCACGCCAAGAATACTCCACAGCAAAAGGCTCTCCAGACAGGACAGCCAGAGATCACGCCGTGTAGGGCGTCCTCCAAGATGGTGACGCCCCGCAGGGTGAGCTGCTAAAGGAGGGGAAAATTCAGTGACAGTGTGATCTCGTTGGGGAAATGCCAGAAGCCGATCTTGGACACGTGGAGGGTGGGCGCGAAGCGGAGTGCGGATGGAGGCAGCGAGTACCGCATCACAGACGGTGAGTCATGATACCTGTAGCTGAAATCTAGCTCCTCGAGGTTGGTGAGGGTTTTTTTAGAGTACACACCGGACGCATACACGCATCCACACACTCTACACACACACCACTCACCCACACCCACCCACCCCCCACACACACGTGGGTGCATTCTCAACACACGCCTAATCTAGAGAGTGGGGGCTTAAACCCCACGTATCGCAGGCACGCGTTGTGACGACTGAATGCACCCATGTGTGTGTACTATTTGAAAACCACCTGAATGGCTCTAAAGCCACCGAAATGGCTAGGTAAGGCAACCAGGGCTCCAGCCCAAGCGGGTTGCTCGCATGCCTGGCGAAGCAACCAACCGAGCAAAGCTCGGTCCTCGGTTGGTGAGGGTTTGGGTGTGGAACAAACCCTCAATATTGGCGTAGCAGTTGCTGGGGGGCCAAGGTGGCCGGAGAGGATCTCGGAGATGAGGACGACACGCTTGAGGGCCTGGCGGCACGGGCCGCGGTCGGCCTCGAGGTTGAAAGGGTCGGAGCGCCAGAGGGGCCACCACCGGGCGGATAGGGTCTGGGTGTGGGCGACGTCCTTGGTCGAGAGGAGGGACATGATGTTGCCAAGGACGGTGTCGAGGAGTCAGCTAATGAGGTCGACCATCAGCTCTCCCATCACCGTCGCGGTTAGCGCTCCGTGGCCGGCGGCCGATGGTTATATCGGATTCGCCCTTCTTGGCCACAGGTGCCACCGCTGCCACCGCCTTCTTCTTCTTCATGGCTGGCGGCTGGTGAGATGAAGGGTTTGGGCGGCTGTGTAGTGGGGACTGGGGAGTGGGGAATGGCCCGATGGGGTTTTTTTTGTAAAACTTACAATTTTTGAAACCTAAAATCCTAATTTTCGAGACCTAAACCCTTAATTTTTTAGATAATTTCAGAACATATAAAATTTTACAAAACTTACACAATCAAGTCCACTATGTAAGGAGCCTTAAAAAAATCATAATTTTTAGAGCTCATTTTATATATTTAGAAATTCCTACAAACAATATATTTAAATAAATTTTGGAGAAACATTCAAAATGGATAAAATTATGAATTTTTTTTTTACACAAGCAAGTACACTATGTTGGGAGGCTCCACAAAAAAAATTGTAATTTTTTGAACTTATTTGCTATATTTAGAAATTCCTAAAAATAGTACTATATTATAAGGGAGGACAGTGTTCCTGTCGCCGATTGAAATGATGACATGAACCTCCCTATTGTTCTATTTGGCGACAGAGTCCCTGTCCCAATTTGAAATAACAGTTTTGTAATTGTTTTTTCGACTATTTAATTTTATAATTATCTTTTAAAATAATATTTTTTTTAAAAAAAAAATCGAAGCTAAGCAAGAGGCATGGAACATAAATGGAACTAGAAGGTAACCCGCACCAAATGGCGCGGCGGTTCGGATGATGGTATTTTGTGTGTTTTTTTGGTCAGGTATTGATGTGGACCATCGCCAGACGTAATGTCATAGATAAGTTAATATTTAGTTACTTGTCCCTCTCCACATGAGTCTAATACAAATAATAGATAAACTAATAGTATATAGGCATATAAATTTAAATGTAGAACATGTATAAAGCAGCAGTACGTAAGCATAATGAATAGAAAAATGAAATAAAATGCTCGTTATAGAAATTAGAAAAATTAGTACCTAAGATGGAACATCAATCACCATGGAATTTCCATCAGATAAACTAAATTTTATTCGAAGATCACAGAACTTACTGATGTAGTTGTAAGAGGGCGCATGACAAAATTAGCAAATAGCTCATCCATGGGTTTCTTAAATTCTTTCTTATGGTTCCACGAACCTGCACACGAGAGAGAGAAAATCAAGATAAAGATAAACTACACTACAATTAGACTATATATTGTTAATCAGTGGCATTAGGATTAGGGTTGATTTACAAATCAATGAAAATACTTGAGAGGGTAATATTTTTCAATCTTACATTTATCAAGAACAAGTATGCATACCTCTTCAAGAGGGCGTGGAGGAAGTGAGTCCTGCTGCTATCATACTGTAAAGTCTGATTACCTATCTATATCTACTTACAGATGTTCTGAATCAATAGAAATTCACTTGGATCAATCAAGCAATCTAGAACTCAGTTGTGGTTGCCTCCCAAATATTAGTAATCAGATTTAAAATACCTCTTGTTTGTTTTATCTTGTGGTAGCTATTGACGACCAGTATTAGATGGTACAGAAGTTATGAGGAAATTGACCGCAAGCCATGATTGGAAATTTGAAAAGTGGCTAGCTCAAGGTAAAATAAAAATGTACAATGCTTTGTGCTAAATAGGATAATTCAGAACTTTGAAGTACAAAAGTCGGAATGATTGCTAAGAACAGATTCAAAATCCAAGAAAGGAAAAAGAGAGAAAGAATAGTGAAATTTACATTGAGTTTGAACCAAACGGTGTGCATTCGCACCAGTGACTTTATTATCGATTTGATGAGCCTTAATTGGTGCAAATTTGGAAGGTACAGCTTTTATGTCATTCTAATTCCATTATACAAACCAACCAATCTCAGAATTCAAATTCCCGTGGGTAAACATGGTGAATAATCTTATCTAAGAATTTTGCTGCCTACCTGTGAATTTACTTTTTTCTTCGGTCATTTAGCAGTCTTATTCTTTTGCTGCAATCAGTGCACAACGAAAAACTTTAGAAAAACATGTTATTTTATCTGTTACAAACAGACACTCGGTAAAGCCACGCTGGTAATTTACCTCAAGTTCTGAAGCCTTTACTTTAAGCACTGCTTTTGTACATGCAAGCTCATGCTGCAATGCCTTCAGCTGCATGTTCTATCCACAAATAATTCCTTAAATCAATAACCCCATGGGCCATGCTGTGTATTGACAGTTGAAAAGTCAAACATGAAAAGGAAACAATGACAGCTTACTCTATGTTTCCCCTGATTTAGTTCCTGCAGGGAAGCACAAAACATAGAGATAAAATCATACAGTGGGCTACATTGTGCCATAAAAGACTGCGTACGATGCTTCCATATGTGAAAAATAAATATGGATGCACAATATTTACTCAGTCAACTTAGGTGAACTAAATACATAATTTTGAGATCCATAATGCAAAGCCACATTTTCCAAAATATGTAAAGATTGATGCACTAAATACAGGACCTTACGTACAGGATGTACTGAATAAATATGAAGTTCTTCGGTAATTATTCTCATCATGCCATGAACTTAGTAAAGGCGGAATAAATATGAAGAGGAACATCTGGAATGCTATCAGTATGTATGAACGAAAAGCATGTAGGTGCTACAAAAATATTCTGTGCAGTTGAGGACATCTATTTTACGTAGTACTATGTGACTTTGGATGAGGGACATCAGAATCTGGGAGAATCTCTGCTTGAAATCCGATATCTTTGAGCGACCATGTGGAGGTCATCCCATGTGTGAGATGAGTAATTGACATTGGTTTAGATAAGTCGAGTTTGGTTTGGGTGGTTCGGAGTCGAGTTGTTGCGTGGCGCAATCGGGCTCGGTCAGACTTTGGTCAAACTTGGTCGTACGGGATTAGGTTGCATATTCTGATCTTTCGACAAGTTTGGATTTTGTCATTGTAAGTATGATGGTATTTACGCTTTCATGTATCGAGCGGTGCTATTTGATGTGTTTCTTGTCTGTGTGACTGCAAGACATCGGGTGGAGTCGTGGCAAGACACGGTGGACCGGACTAGGTGCAGGTGGCGCTGAGGTCAGAACGGTCGGGATGTGTCAAAGGCGACGTGGACTCGAGGTGGTTGCGAGGCGTGCGAGACAAGGAGCGCGGAAGCTTCCCGGAAGGTGCAGGAGGGGCGAAACGGGAATTTCGCAAGGCTGCACAAGCGGGAGCGGGCTCCGTTGGACTTAGCGGGCGTAACGGGGTGGAGACCCGTTAGCCGTGGGCTATAAATAGGTTGGAGGGGCTGCATGCCCACAGTGAACACTTCAAGGGATTTTAGGGTTTCCTTTAGTCAAAATAGGCTTTAGAGTTTGCTTTGTCTTTAGGCTTTAGTGGTTGAGAGTTGTTGGTGGAGGCAAAGTTGTGTTCCCTCTGTGTCCCCTTCGATGGTTTCTTGAGAGTCTGTGTATTCTTCCCTTCTCAAGCATGTATGGGCTATGTTCTTGAGTTGGAGAGGGAGAGGATGGATTGAGGAGCTTGTAATCTTCCTTGTTCGAATGTCCATGCATATGGGACGTATCTCTTTGTATTTTGCTCTTGATTCAATGAATGGAAATCTAAAGTTTTCTTCTGTTCATGCTATATGTCCTCTCTATTTGATAATTTTGGGGCTTTCTTTGATCCGCGAGTTTTTGCTTGATTTCCTTTCTTGATCTAGCTTGCTGTGACATGTGGGAACACATCTAGGATCATCTTGATCATCAATCACCCACGAGCAAGTCTTTAGATCATATTTCGTTTTTGACTCGGTTTTGGAGCACCCTTCGTTCAAACTGAAAAAGATAAGAACTTTGGCAACGATCTTCACGATCGTCGCATGGAATAGGTTCCTAACATCTTTAGGAAGGTGTGTCTCAAGTTTCATGAAGTTTGGAGTTGTAGATCAAAAGTTGGATCAATTTTTTATTTTGAAATCGCGCTGAAATTCTGTTCCTCTGACTGATTTTACTGTTCACTTCGAGTACTATAGCATCGAGTACTGTTCTTTGAGCACTTATTCATTTCGAGTACCAGCTACGAGTACTGTAGTGCTGAGTATTGTAGCTACGAGTACTGCAGCATCGAGTACTACTCATTCGAGCTCTATTCTTTATCAAGTACTGTAGCATCGAGTTCTATTCAGTTTGAGTGCTAGCTACGAGTACTGTAGCACGACACTGTAGCTACGAGTACTGTAGCATCGAGTACTATTCTTTAGAGTTCTATTCACTTCGAGTACAAGACACGAGTACTGTTCACCGAGCACTGTAGCTTCGAGTACTGTTCATTAGTACTGTTCATCAGGCTGTCTTCTTGTGTTTGTGGTCGTTTCTTTTGGGGGTTTGAAGGGGATTCAGTTCAAGTCTTCTGTTTTACTAGTATATTGATCTTCATAGCTTCCATAGCTATTGAAGTGAAGTATGTGATGAATCTGATCAAAGAGAAAAATTCAGTGTGCTCCTATTCAACCCCCTCTAGTCGCCTATTCGGTCCTACAATCTTCTATAGCTTCTATTATATCCTCTACCTGCATAAAGAAGTTCCCAAAATTAAATAGCAGATCTGAAAGTGATCCAAATAAGACAAGAAATCTAGGAAGCAATTAAGCATTTTTTTAGTAGTTTTGCTCAAGTTCCGAATAAACTCAAGCACATATTCGAAGAAATCCTTACCGTCGGTCGGGATGGTTTGTGGATTCTAAACAGCTATGAGAACCGAACCTAGCAAGATAGTAATTACGACCTAAGAAGTGATGAGTACTTGGGCATGAATTTGGAAACCTCCTATTTGCCAATAGAAGCGTTGGCCTACTTCTACACCCGATATATCATTCATATAATCCCTTGAGTGTTTTAACAGAACATGGTATAATATTCATATTGCCCTCTGATAAAAACTGAACTTCAAAAAAGGAATTCTTTGGATTTGACCATCTCTTTCTCAACTCAGCAACTTGAAGTATTAATTTTAGATTTAGGATACAAAGGAATCACATCAGATGATAATATATATCAATATCCTCTAATATATATAAATATTCCCCTTCTTTTATCTATGCAAATCAGACAACTCATAGAATAGTAGTAGCGCAACTAAACATCTTTTGTTCAGAAACCAGGCATCTAAACCGGATTGGAACCTAGCATATGCGAATCAGCTTACAGAATGGATTCGCCTCGCCTCGCCTTAACGCCTTAGTAACCATGGAATGGAGATAAATCCTTCTAGCTAAAAAATGAGAGATTAGACAACTCGTAGAATAGCTTGCACTTTTCTAGGGAATCATCTGCAATCTGCAGTTTCAAATTTCAACAATAAATGCACGATAGTAAGCTAGTTTGGAGCAATAGAACTTCGCAAAAACACCCGTGCATGCTTTCCTTAGATGCCTAGTCATTTTAGCCTTAAATATGATATAACAACATGTAGAAACTAAATTCTATGAGCCTAGCAAGTACATTGGGTATTGTACTTATAGTTTCCTAAAAGGCTAAAAGGATTGTACATTCTAACAGAGAAAACACATCTTACTATAGTTTCCAAATGAATACCTAACTCAGTGACAAAAATGACTTCTAAGCTGTAATCACCATATCAAAATCCTAAATGTATGTCTCCAATGGACAATATGAAACAAACGTAGTGATATGTAAGCTAGTGTATCTAATTGGACTGGATAAAAGATTACATGTTAATGTTTCTGCCTCCAGTTCCCAAATAATTCCCACACATTCTTTGATGGCGATTCTCACACATTCTTTGATCGGTCTGCATAATTCATTAGGAAATATAAGATTTTGATCTAAAGATACAACACACTGTGGCAAACTGGCAGTAACTAAAAGGATAAACAAAACACTCTTAAATGCTTAACAGAGTATGATTCTAAATCAAGCATATGTAAGTACGTAAACCAAGGACTTTCCACGGGCACAAAAGGTGCAATCAATTAAAAACAAACTCTGATTTACGTAAATCAAGGACCTTCCATGGGCACAAAAGGTGCAATCAATTAAAAGCAAACTCTGATCCGAATTTTTTGGCTACAATCATAAAACTACAAATGTCGGAATGATTTCGTTTCTGAAACTACACTTGTTCACCAAGATTGCATTTTTAATGGTTGTTCACAAAATTCATGACACAGAGTGCGTATTTATCCCTGAAAGCACAAAACAAATAGTAGATATTTCCATCAGTCTAATAGAAACTACACCCACACATGTATACTGATTTTCTATTTATTGTTTATCTCTTGGATATGTCTATGTTCATATACAGTTAGCGTACCTATTCCATGAACCTGAACAACTCGGTAGCGAACAATTCAGTAGGCCGATATGCAAATAAAAGAAAATGAATATGAATACAATTATTCCAGGAGCTCACAAAAACTTGGAGCGAAACATGCAAACATGACCATCACCTTACGCTGGTGCTACCAGGCGGTGCAGTTGTGGACGTTCTCCACCGCCTCGCGCCACGTGGGGTCGCCGCATCCTGGTGCGTCTGCGAGGCGTCATGTGCCGTCATCGTGGCCCACCGCAACGGTGTCGACATCCGCTGCCTGGAACAACGAAGCAATGTGAATTAGCTTGCTAACAGGAAACACATTTGTAAGGCAGGAGCGTATAACCGAAAGGGGAGGATGGGCGCGGCGGGAGGAGATCCGCGAGAGTATATCGGTGGTGGACAAAGAGGGAGGAGATAGGAGGTGGAGGGGAAGGCGCGATGAGGAGGAGGAGAGCGACCCGGCGTGCGACGGGAGGAACGCGGGGCAGGAGAAGTGCCGACGCGACGGGAGGAGCGACACGGCACCAGATCGGCGACGGTCCCTCAGGGGAACTGAGAGGGGAGGATGGGGGCGACGGGAGGAGACCCGCGGGAGCAGATCGGTGGCGTATGGAGAGGAAGGAGACAGGGAAGGGGAAGAAGACGGAGGGAGACCGAAGAGGCAGCATGGGAGGACGGGGAAGAAGACGGAGGGAGCTGCTGCGGCTGGAGAGAGAGCTCAAGCAGGCGGCGCAGGAGGGAGAGGGAGGGGACGGGAGGCAGTGGGGCAAGCAGCAAAGCGTGGAGCGGCGGCGCGGGACCGAGTGAGAGCGAGGAGAGATCAAAGCGGAGAGAGGAGCGGGCTAGGGTGTGCGCTCGGAGGCTGGCGCGATCTGGAGCGTCAAGGCGAAGATTTGATGAGAGATTTTGTGGATATCATGGGGATATGCTCATGATCTTAGGATGATGTGACAATTGGCAATGACGTTGAAGGTTTGCGGAAACACGAGTTTTCGACAAAATTCAGGTTCTGCCAGTTCTCAAGCGGTCAGACCGGCCTTGGTGGCGGTCAGACCGGCCTTGGTGGCGGTCAGACCGCCCATGCCTCGGGAGAATTGGACTGGCGGTCTGACCGGCCAGGTAGGCGGTCCGACCGGTTGGGTAGCGGTCTGACCGGCGTCTGATGAGCGGTCGAACCGACCATTTAAGTGGCATTGGAGTTTGAGGCTGGGCCAAAAATAGAGGGTGTAGGCAAGTGAGGAGTTTCTACTGCACTTGGTTTCATAATTTTTGGAGCCTCCAGGCAAAAGTTCTATTCGTTTGAAATTTCCAGAGAGGTTGCGGATTTTAGTGCTGAAATTTTGGCTAAGTCCTTTGGTGGCGGTCAGACCGGCCTTCTGTTGGCGGTCAGACCGGCCAAGGGTGGCGGTCTGACCGGTTTTCACTTAAGTCGTCGGCCCGTGTGGCGGCGATGGTTGCTGATTAGGTCAAGTTCATGGTTTTCATGTCATATGTGTTGCATGATGCATGTTTTGACTAACGTGGGTCAAGTTGTGAAGAACTTGGTCCCGAATTCGATTTACTTGTCTATTGTTGTGCAGGTTGCTTGGTGGTCAACGACGGTCAACGGCGAGGATGATCGAGACTAGGCTTGGAGAGCTGAGGTTCATAACGATCGACGATGCCGGGTGAAGTCATTGGACTCAAGCATGGTGCAAGATGGACAAAGGTGACCGAAGCAGGCGGTTCGGCGCGATCTGGTTGAATCAAGCGGCGCGGGGCGGTGCAAGTGCCATGGTGGTTTCGGTGGGAGCCGGATGGGAGAGACTTGCCGACATGATGAGAGCCGTTGGATCAACCTACACGTGGCAGAGCAAGCGAGTGCTTCGCACAATCTGGACACGGCGCTTTAAAATGCGTGCGTGTGTCACCCGTTTGTTTTGGGCCTTAACGGGAGCCCATTAGGGAAACTCTTCTAGAAGGTCTAAGTCTCCACTATAAATAGAGGAGGGAGGTGGCTGCACCCCCTTCGACCCTTTCATTGTTTTTGAAACCCTAATTTGCTTAGGGAGAGGAGTAGTGGAGGTTAGGGTTCTAGAGAGTTGGATTTCATTTCGTGTTCATGTATTGAGTCTTTGTCCTCCATTGATGGAGTGACTCTAAACCAATACCATATCAAATCAATCCAAAGAATGTTTCTTCAAGATGAGTTCATTAGCTTTCTTTTTCTCTATTTGATGATTTGAGTCTTTCTTTGATCCGCGAGTTCTTGCTTGGTTTCTGGCCATGATCTAGCTTGCTGTGACGTGTGGGAATACATCTAGGATCATCAAGATCATCAATTACCCACGAGCAAGTCTCAAGATCATATTTACGTTTTGACTCGATTTTTGACCTAACTTTTCTCAAACGGGAAAAGGCTTGAACCTTGGTAAGGATCTTCACGATCGTTGCTTGGAATAGGTTCCTGACATCCTTGGGAAGGTGTGTGTCAAGTTTCACGAAGTTTGGACGCACGAATCAAAAGTTAGATCAATTTGCGTTTTGGTTTTTCGGGTTGATTTCACTGTTCATCGAACTAGAGGTCTGACCGCCCGAGGGAGAGGTCTGACCGCTTGGATCGGTCTGACCGCTAGGCCAACCGGTCAGACCGCCCCCGTGAGAGGTCAGACCGCCCGAGTCTTTGTGTTTTGGTTTTGTGTTGATTTTACTTCGGGGTTTCGAGTTGATTCAATACAAGTCTTCCGCTGTGCATGATTGATTGATCTTCATAGCTTTCATAGCTATTGGAGTGAGATTTGTATTGAATTCAATTTGGGAGAAAAAGAGATCGTGCTCCTATTCACCCCCCCTCTAGTCGCCTTTTCGGTCCAACAAGTGGTATCAGAGCCCGGTTAGTTCAATCTTGATCTTAACCGGTCACTGAACTTGGCGATGGATAAGTATTCCTCCAAACCGCATATCTTCGATGGGCACAACTATGCCTTTTGGAAGAACCGCATGCGTGTCTTTCTTGAGAGTGAACCACGAGGTATTTGGGAGGCTGTTCGAGATCCGCTCATCTTGCCTGAGGTTGCTACGCCGGCTTCTGAAGCCCTCTTGGCTAATGACCGTAAGGCAAAGAATTTTCTGTATGGTGGGCTTGGTAGACAGGAATATGATAGGATTTGCAATCTCGAGACTGCACATGAGATTTGGAAGACCCTCGAAACCTATCATAAGGGTTCTTCCCAAATCAAACAAGTGCGTCAGCAGGTCTATAAAAGAGAATATAACAAATTCGAGATGCGTCCTGGTGAGAGCATCGATGACATTTTCAGTCGCTTTAACACAGTGATAAATCAGATGAAGTCTGTTGGTATTGAATTTACCCAGTCTGAAAATGTCATCCATCTCCTGGCTGCAATCAACACCAGGGAGTGGGAGATAAAGGCTACCGCCATTCAGGAAAATGTCAACTTCTCGATCGACTTTGGAGCTGCTCTATAGCAAGCTCAAGACTCATGAGATCCGAAGTGACCATTCTAAGAAGGGTAACATGGCTTTGTAGCGCACTGGCTCAAGAGAGCCTGATGGGTCATTTGAGTCTTCTTACGGAATTTCTTTTGCTTCTTTATCGCAATTCAAGAAGAGGATCTTGAAAGTATTCTGAGCACGAGATGGCACTTTTGATTAAGAAGTTCACACGGGCCTACAACAATATGAGAAACAAAAAGAGAGCGGCCTGTGACTTGTTATGAGTGTGGAGAGCTTAATCACATCAGGCAAATTGCCCCAAGTGAAAGGTAAGAGCAACTACAAGGATGAAAAGCCGACTTGGAAGAAGCCTCAGGGACGCAAGTCCAAGTTTGATGATGTCAAGCTCAGGAAGGCTGCTCATCGGGTTCTTGCCGCTCTTGGAGATCGATCCTTGAGCGATGTGGACTCCGGGAGCGAGGAGGACAAGGAAACCTAGATAAATTTGAATCAAGGACTTTTGATGGTTTATTTCTGGGTTATTCTGCACATTCGAGGGGTTTTCGGGTCTTTAATGTTGAAACTAACATTGTCCAGGAGACATGCAATGTTACTTTTGATGAGACTAGCCCTGGAGCTAGATCCGACGTTTCAGGTGATACACAGGTGACAGAAAGCATCTTTGTGGAGGAAGATGATGACGAAGCTGATACTTGTTCTCCACCTGCTGCTGTTGAGGCTCCTGTCCAAGCTCTAGAACCTGCTACGACTGCTTCACCTCCAATTGAGGCTCCTGCTGCATCTTCTTCATCAGCAGTACCTGCGGAGGTTGAGGAGATATTGTCTCCCCCGGGCGCTCCACTTCACATTCAGAGGCGTCATCCTCCAGATCAGATGATTGGTAATCTTAATGAGCGAGTCACTCGCTCCAGGTATCACGATCCAAGTCTCTACTCTCATTCTGCATTTGTTGCTTCTTATGAACCCTGCGATATATCACATGCTTTATCTGATTCTAGTTGGGTCAATGCCATGCATGAGGAGTTAGAGAATTTTGAGAGGAACAAGGTGCGGAACCTAGTAGAACCTCCTAGTGGTCATAATGTGATAGGAACCGTTGGGTGTTCAAAATAAACAAAATGAGGATGGTTCGTGGTTAGAAACAAGGCTAGATTGGTAGCTCGGGGTTTTAGCCAAGTTGAGGGTTAGATTTTGATGAGACATTTGCTCTGTTGCTAGATTGGAAGTCATTCGCATTCAGCTTGCATTCTCTGCTTTTAAGGGCTTTAGATTATATCAGATGGATGTTAAGAGTGCCTTTTTGAATGGTTTTATAGAGGAGGAAGTGTATGTTAGACAACCCCCAGGTTTTGAGAATCCCAAGCATCCACATCATATTTTCAAGCTATCCAAAGCCTTGTATGGTCTTAAGCAAGCCCCTAGAGCCTGGTATGATAGACTTAAGACTTTTCTGCTTAAGAATAATTTTGAGATGGGTAAGGTAGACAAGACTTTGTTCATTCTTAGGCGTGGCAATGACTTCCTGCTTGCTCAGATTTATGTAGATGATATTATCTTTGGTGGTTCTTCTCATGCTCTTGTTTCCGATTTTTACGAGACCATGTCCAGAAATTTGAGATGAGCATGATGGGAGAACTCAACTATTTTCAGGGCTTCAAATCAAGCAATGCAAGGAAGAGATCTTCATCCATCGCACAAGTACACCAAGGATCTGCTCAAGCGCTTGAGATGGGTGATGCAAGCGATCGCCACTCCCATGGCGACTTCGACATTTTGGATCCGGATGAGGAAGGAGAAGCCGTGGATCAACGCGAGTACCGCGGCATGATTGGCTCCTTCCGCACTAACGGCCTCAAGACCGGACATCCACTTCGCGGTTTGCCTGCGTGCGAGGTTTCAGCGTCTCAGAGGACTTCCCATCGCCAAGCCGTTAAGCGCATCTTCGGTATTTACACTCTACCCTCCAGTATGGCATTTGGTTTTCCTGCTCTTCGTCCTTGTCCATTCGGGGGTTTTCTGATTCTGATTTTGCGGGCTGTCGGCTAGATAGGAAGAGTACCTCAAGCACTTGTCACTTCCTAGGCACTTCTCTTGTCTCTTGGTCTTCTAGAAGCAGTCTTACATTGCACAATCCACTGCTGGTTGAATATGTAGCCGCTAGTTCTTTGTACTTAGATTCTGTGGATGGTGTCCACTCTTAAGGACTTTGGGTTGGCTTTTGATAGTGTTCCTCTTTTCTGTGATAACTCTTCTGCTATTAACATTGCTAAAAACCCTGTGCAACACTCTAGGACCAAGCACATAGACATTCGCTATCACTTTCTTAGATACCATGTCGAGAAGGGTGATATTGTGCTGCATTTCGTGGAGTCCGAGGCTCAGTTGGCTGATATCCTCACCAAGCCTTTAGATCCAACTAGGTTTGCCACCTTGAGAAGTGAGTTAGGGGTAATTTATCCCTACGGGTTGGTTTGAGGGGGAGTTGGCTCTGTTCTGAACTTTCCTTATTCATCTGAGTTTTTCTGATCTTTTCTGATACCTTCTTCTAGTGATATTTTCTTTTGATCTTTTTGATCTTTTTAGGCTTTTTAAGTCTTTTGTGCATCTCATTGTATCATCTGCATTTATATGAAAAACCAAAAGATGCATTGTAATATCGGCTTTATGCTTGTCTTTTAAAATTGATGAAGCTTTGCTTATTACCCTTTTGAGCTTTAGTATTTCAATTTCGCTCAATGCCATATCTAGTTCTTTGACTTGCTAGAATTATCATGCTTTGCATACTACTCGCAGACGTGTGTCTCGATCTGGGTTCCCAAGTCATGTTTAACTAACTTGTGATTGAGACACATCGTTCTTCCTGGCCTTGATTTTCGTGATCGCCGCGAAGGAAGGACACGTGGTTCGCCGACTCATTGTTCACGCCACATGACCGGAGACTCAAAATGGTTCACCTCCTTCACGCGGCCGATAGGTGATGTCCTCATCACCTTTGGAGACAATACTCAAGGTGGATTGAAGGAACAGGATCAATCTGGGTGAACGACAATTTCATCCTAAAGGACGCCGCCTTGTGGACAAGCTCGAGTTTAACTTACTCTCTCGTCTCACGGCTTCTTGATGATGGCTATGAGACCATATTTAAGAAAAATGCTTGTCTGGTGCTTGATTTCGGTGAGCTCGTTTTGGGATTTATAGAGTTGCTAGGATCTTTAGAGCTGATTTTCCGAATCTCTTTTTGGTTCTCTTAAATGTTTGTTTACACCTTCTTCGAGTTCGCTTTGGCACCGACGTTTGGGGCACATTGGTTTTGATCATCGACGCGAGTTAGCAACCTTGATCTCATGAGAGGTTTGCCTAAACTCAAAGCCGTCAAGGATGTCAGATGTGCGCTCAGAGGCATGGCAAGCAAGTTGCCGCCTCACACCCTTCGATGACTTTGGTCATGACTCGAGACGGACGGGATGATTGCTTCATATGGATACCGTTGGTCCCGCTAGGTTCGCCAATTGCGGCAAGTGGTACATTCTTGTCATAGTTGATGATTTTTCAAGATACACTTGGGTGTTCTTTCTTGCTTCAAGGATGAAGCTTTTGGTCATTATCGTGATCTTGTTCTTCGCTTGGCTTCGAACTTTCGGTGCCTTGAGAGCGATCCGCAGTGACAATGACACGGAGTTCAAGAATGCCTCGTTTGCCTCTTTTTGTCTTTGCCGAAGGATTGAGCATCGCTCTTCTCCACACGTCCCTCAATAGAATGGCGTTGTGGAAAGGAAGAACAGAACCTTAGTCGAGATGGCTAGGACGATGCTAGATGAGTATAGCACTCAGGAGGTTTTGGGCGAAGCTATTGCTGCAGCCTTACCATATTTCAAACCGTGTCTTCTTGAGACCTTCTTTGGGCAAGACTTCATATGAGCTTGATTTGGTAGAAAACCTCTGCTTCTCATTTTCGAGTTTTTGAGCTAAGTGTTTCATTTTCAAGACAGAAACCTAGATAAATTTGAATCAAGGACTTTGATGGTTTATTTCGGGTTATTTCGCACATTCGAGGGTTTTCGGTCTTTAATGTTGAAACTAACATTGTCCAGAGACATGCAATGTTACTTTTGATGAGACTAGCCCTCGAGCTAGATCCGACGTTTCGTGATACAGTGTGAAAGCATCTTTGTGGAGGAAGATGATGACGGCCGATACTTGTTCTCCACCGCCGTTGAGGCTCTGCCCAAGCTCTAGAACTCGCACGATCGCTTCACCTCCAATTGAGGCTCTCACGCATCTTCTTCATCGCCAGCACTGCGGAGGTTGAGGAGATATTGTCTCCCGGCGCTCCACTTCACATTCGTGAGGCGTCATCCTCCGGATCGATGATTGGTAATCTTAATGAGCGAGTCACTCGCCTGTATCACGATCCAAGTCTCTACTCTCATTCTGCATTTGTTGCTTCTTATGAACCCTGCGATATATCACATGCTTTATCTGATTCTAGTTGGGTCAATGCCATGCATGAGGAGTTAGAGAATTTTGAGAGGAACAAGGTCTGGAACCTAGTAGAACCTCCTAGTGGTCATAATGTGATAGGAACCCGTTGGGTGTTCAAAAATAAACAAAATGAGGATGGTTCTGTGGTTAGAAACAAGGCTAGATTGGTAGCTCAGGGTTTTAGCCAAGTTGAGGGGTTAGATTTTGATGAGACATTTGCTCCTGTTGCTAGATTGGAAGTCATTCGCATTCTGCTTGCATTTGCTGCTTTTAAGGGCTTTAGATTATATCAGATGGATGTTAAGAGTGCCTTTTTGAATGGTTTTATAGAGGAGGAAGTGTATGTTAGACAACCCTGTGCTTTGAGAATCCCAAGCATCCACATCATATTTTCAAGCTATCCAAAGCCTTGTATGGTCTTAAGCAAGCCCCTAGAGCCTGGTATGATAGACTTAAGACTTTTCTGCTTAAGAATAATTTTGAGATGGGTAAGGTAGACAAGACTTTGTTCATTCTTAGGCGTGGCAATGACTTCCTGCTTGCTCAGATTTATGTAGATGATATTATCTTTGGTGGTTCTTCTCATGCTCTTGTTTCCAGTTTTTCTGAGACCATGTCCAGGGAATTTGAGATGAGCATGATGGGAGAACTCAACTATTTTCTGGGGCTTCAAATCAAGCAATGCAAGGAAGAGATCTTCATCCATCAGACGAAGTACACCAAGGATCTGCTCAAGCGCTTCGAGATGGGTGACTGCAAGCCGATCGCCACTCCCATGGCGACTTCGACTGTTTTGGATCCAGATGAGGAAGGAGAAGCCGTGGATCAACGCGAGTACCGCAGCATGATTGGCTCCTCTCGCACTAACGCCTCAAGACCGACATCCACAGCGGTTTGCCTGCATGCGAGGTTTCAGGCGTCTCCGAGGACTTCCCATCGCCAAGCCGTTAAGCGCATCTTCAGGTATTTACACTCTACCCTCCAGTATGGCATTTGGTTTTCCTGCTCTTCGTCCTTGTCCATTCGGGGGTTTTCTGATTCTGATTTTGCGGGCTGTAGGCTAGATAGGAAGAGTACCTCAAGCACTTGTCACTTCCTAGGCACTTCTCTTGTCTCTTGGTCTTCTAGGAAGCAGTCTTCTGTTGCACAATCCACTGCTGAAGCTGAATATGTAGCTGCTGCTAGTTGCTGTAGTTAGATTCTGTGGATGGTGTCCACTCTTAAGGACTTTGGGTTGGCTTTTGATAGTGTTCCTCTTTTCTGTGATAACTCTTCTGCTATTAACATTGCTAAAAACCCTGTGCAACACTCTAGGACCAAGCACATAGACATTCGCTATCACTTTCTTAGAGACCATGTCGAGAAGGGTGATATTGTGCTGCATTTCGTGGAGTCCGAGGCTCAGTTGGCTGATATCCTCACCAAGCCTTTAGATCCAACTAGGTTTGCCACCTTGAGAAGTGAGTTAGGGGTAATTTATCCCTACGGGTTGGTTTGAGGGGGAGTTGGCTCTGTTCTGAACTTTCCTTATTCATCTGAGTTTTTCGATCTTTTCGATACCTTCTTCTAGTGATATTTGATCTTTTGATCTTTTAGGCTTTTTAAGTCTTTTGTGCATCTCATTGTATCATACTGCATTTATATGAAAAACCAAAAGATGCATTGTAATATCGCCTTTTATGCTTGTCTTTTAAAATTGATGAAGCTTTGCTTATTACCCTTTTGAGCTTTAGTATTTCAATTCCGCTCAATGCCATATCTAGTTCTTTGACTTGCTAGAATTATCATGCTTTCACATGTGTAGCTAAGTCTTTCTTTGAATGGGCCGAATTTTAAGACAACTTGAACTAAAACGCAATTTGTGGATGTTTTAGCTAGTTGCGCAATCGTGCTCTTTTGTGACATTGGCCCACAAAATTGTTGTGTTAGATCTTGAATCTAGTATTGATCATTACTTGAGCTTCTTGTTCTTTTAAGAATCTAAATCGCTCTTGTGAAAAATGAAAAATCAAATTTAAAGATTGTCTTGTGCTTAAAATGTGCCAAACTACTCTCACGACCGTATGTCATAGACATGAACTTGGAGGTAGTTTGATGATCCAAACGATCTCATGGGGATCGCTTGTCAAGACCGACATGAACCTCAAGATTTGTCGCCTAGTAGAAGCTTAGGAAGAGTTTGTGGATGGCTCTAGTCCGTAATCTTCTTCACTAAGATATACCTTTAATCAACTTCAATATTCATTGTAAATGAAAAACTGTTGAAAAATAGGCGTTTGAGACAAATTGAGCAAAATGATTCAATTCAGGACCTGTTTGTCTCTTAATGTGGTCATTGTTAGCTTTTTGATCTCACATTGACATTTTGACATGGCCAGTATCATCTTAGGATCACTGTTGATGAACTTGCTAGATTTGAAGCTTTGCTTAAAATGCTAAAATTCATTGCTTTATATTGAGCCTTCTAGCTTTAGCTTTGTTATATATGTCTTATCATGATTTTGTTAGCGCATTCAGGCTGATATGGTGTTTGTGCAATATTAGAAATGCTAGTTTGTTCTTTTGGGTAATCTCCAAAGCTTCTTGTAATCAAAAATTGAAAAATACAAAAATATGAAGCCACTTAATTGCATTTCATGTATGCTCCTTCTTATGTTTTTCCCTCATTCTGCATTTATTATCTCTGGACGAGAGGAAGGTGTGATTCCTTGATGACTCCATTGTCAAAGGGGGAGAAGATATTTCGAGATGTATAAAGGGGAGGAGATATAAAAGTGTTAAAAAGGGGGATAAAATTGGAGATTTTGAAATTTTCTGAAATATGAGGATCATAGTGAGGGGGAGTTTCATATTTGCATTTGTTTGATCTTATTGCTCTTTCTGAACTTGAATTGCAATTCTTGAGCCTCACGATGATCAAAGGTCATATCGAACAATTGTTCTTTCATATGGACCTTAAGTGAGATTTTGACTATTTCTGGAAAATGAAGCTTTCTCGCTTTCTTTTGCCGTATCTCACTTGTCTATACTATTCTGAAGCCAGCTTGGTCATTTCCATTGCTTTCTCTTGTATATGGACCAAGTTGTGCCTTTGCGCGAAAACGTCGAGTTTTTACTTTTCATACCTCAAAACTTGCATTTGTGGGGAATTGCCAATGTGTTCATCAAGGGGGAGATTGTGGATATCATGGGGATATGCTCATGATCTTAGGATGATGTGACAATTGGCAATGACGTTGAAGGTTTGCGAAACACGAAGTTTCGACAAAGTTCGAGTTCGCCAGTCTCAACCGGTCGGACCGGCCTTGGTGGCGTCGACCGCCCATGCCTCGGAGAATTGATCGCGGTCCGACCGCCGTAGGCGGTCCGACCGGTTAGGTAGCGTCCGACCGGCGTCGATGAGCGGTCGGACCGCCATTTAAGTGGCATTGAGTTTGGTGGGCCAAAAATAGAGGTGTAGGCAAGTGAGGAGTTTCTCGCACTTGGTTTCATAATTTTGGAGCCTCGGGCAAAAGTTCTATTCGCTTGAAATTTCCGAGAGGTTGCGGATTTCAAGCTGAAATTTTGGCTAAGTCCTTTGGTGGCGGTCGACCACCTTCGTTGGCGGTCGATCGCATATGGCGGTCGACCGCCAAGGGTGGCGGTCGACCGGTTTTCACTTAAGTCGCCGCCGTGTGGCGCGATGGTTGCCGATTAGGTCAAGTTCATGGTTTTCATGTCATATGTGTTGCATGATGCATGTTTTGACTAACGTGGGTCAAGTTGTGAAGAACTTGGTCCCGAATTCGATTTACTTGTCTATTGTTGTGCAGGTTGCTTGGTGGTCAACGACGGTCAACGGCGAGGATGATCGAGACTAGGCTTGGAGAGCTGAGGTTCATAACGATCGACGATGCCGGTGAAGTCATTGACTCAAGCATGGTGCAAGATGGACAAAGGTGACCGAACAGGCGATTCGGCGCGATCGTTGAATCAAGCGGCGCGGGGGTCGGTGCAAGTGCCATGGTGGTTTCGGTGGGAGCCGGATGGGAGAGACTTGCCGACATGATGAGAGCCGTTGGATCAACCTACACGTGGCAGAGCAAGCGAGTGCTTCGCACAATCTGGACACGGCACTTTAAAATGCGTGCGTGTGTCACCCGTTTGTTTTGAGCCTTAACGGGAGCCCATTAGGGAAACTCTTCTAGAAGGTCTAAGTCTCCACTATAAATAGAGGAGGGAGGTGGCTGCACCCCCTTCGACCCTTTCATTGTTTTTGAAATCCTAATTTGCTTAGGGAGAGGAGTAGTGGAGGTTAGGGTTCTAGAGAGTTGGATTTGATTTCGTGCTCATGTATTGAGTCTTTGTCCTCTATTGATGGAGTGGCTGTAAACCAATACTATATCAAATCAATCCAAAGAAAGTTTCTTCAAGATGAGTTCATTAGCTTTCTTTCTCTCTATTTGATTATTTGAGTCTTTCTTTGATCCGCGAGTTCTTGCTTGGTTTCTGGCCATGATCTAGCTTGCTGTGACGTGTGGGAATACATCTAGGATCATCAAGATCATCAATCACCCACGAGCAAGTCTCAAGATCATATTTGCGTTTTGACTCGGTTTTTGACCTAACTTTTCTCAAACGGGAAAAGGTCTGAACCTTGGCAAGGATCTTCACGATCATTGCTTGGAATAGGTTCCTGACATCCTTGTGAAGGTGTGTGTCAAGTTTCACGAAGTTTGGACGCACGAATCAAAAGTTAGATCAATTTGCGTTTTGGTTTTTCGGGCTGATTTTACTGTTCATCGAACTAGAGGTCTGACCGCCCGAGGGAGAGGTCTGACCGCTTGGATCGGTCTGACCGCCCCCGTGAGAGGTCAGACCGCCCGAGTCTTTGTGTTTTGGTTTTGTGTTGATTTTACTTCGGGGTTTCGAGTTGATTCAATACAAGTCTTCCGCTGTGCATGATTGATTGATCTTTATAGCTTTCATAGCTATTGGAGTGAGATTCGTATTGAATTCAATTTAGGAGAAAAAGAGATCGTGCTCCTATTCACCCCCCTCTAGTCGCCTTTTCGGTCCAACAGATTTTGCCAGGGTGACGTGGAGCGTGCGGAGCCGAACCTTGCATCCAATGGCGCCAAGCCGCTCGCGGGACGATCCGATAGCTGTTTTTTTGTTATCGACGTAGCAGGCCTGGGAGGAGGCCAAAGCCACGGCCTTTAATGTTAGTAATTGGCTATTGCCTTCCTCCTCCTCCTTCCTCGATTCCTCCTGTCTACTCTCTGTATTTCCTTCCTTCTTGTTATCGATCCCGGATTCCCTGCTTTTTCCAATTCCCACTGATTACTCTTCTATTATCAGTGTAATTTGTATTAACAAGGCAGGAACGTGACACGGTGGTCGCGAATCGCAATGCGGCCGCTGGTCTTCAGCGCTCAGTTCTTCGGGTCACTGGCCGACAAGGACGGCACCGGCACCGGCGGTGGCGGCGGCCGCTACGTGAGGATCCACGACATGAAACCGGCGGCCTTCGAGGCCGTGCTCCACTTCATCTACACAGACACGTTGCCGCCTGTCAAAGATGACGATTCCCTGCTGGGTGGTTCCGCAAACCGCGTGGAACTCAGAGAAGCCGCAGCTGGTTGTTCGAAAGAAAGAATTAGGGAAATGATCGGCGATTGGCTCGCGGCGGCGGATCGGTACGACCTGGAGAGGATGAAGCTGATGTGCGAGACCATCAGCGTGGCGAATGCGGCGACCACGCTGAAGCTGGCGGACCGGCACCACTACCTGCAGCTGAAGGCTTTCTGCATGGACTACATCGCCTCTCCTGGTGTGTTGGCGGCTGTAGTGGCAACCGAGGGGTGCAAGGAGCTCAAGTGGCTTGTCCCTCTCTTCTTGCCGAGGTCCTGGAGAAGCTTGGAAGCGACAGCTAGGAACTCATGGTAGTGGCTACAGCTAGGAACTCATGGTAGTGGCTGTGTGTATCTTAGATGCAGAGGCTGAAAGAGGTTTTACTCTTTCATTATCTAAAAAAAACTACTGCCTAATTAGAAGAAAAGGGTTGTTAAGTAGCTCACCTCTTTCTCAAGCAAAAAGGTCTGTCAACCTTTTTCTTCGAAGTAAAAGAGTGAATCGATTACATCTTCTTCGTAAAATGACCACATTTGTTATAGTAAAAATGCACAAAAGAACATATGCACAATCAAAATAAATAAAGAAAAAAAATATTAAAACTCAACTAGTGGAGCACTCAGTAATTTCTTTCCTTTCAAAAACGGGAGATGACTCTGGGGAGGGAGTGCCCTAACCGATGACTTCCCGAGCTTATTCTATGTTTCTACAGTTTGTACATTGCTCACACTGTTACAGCATTTTAGTATACAGCAAACCTATTCACCTTACCTGTAATGAGAGTTCACAAAAACAAAAATATAACTATTTGCAACACTATCACCAGATTTTTGCTGAAGCTTCTGCTTTGCCTATGCATCTACTCTTTGTATCATCGTGTCATAGAATACCATTTCTGTCGTATCCATTTTGCTTCAGGGTTCTTGCATCGACTTTGTAGTGCAGAAACGCACAGCGTCAGAAACTGTGAGGAAAATGTTGTTGCTTCCTATGTGCTCGTTGAGATTTGATGCATGGAGCTTTTCGATAACGACAGAGCCAGGATTTGCAAGTATGAGCTGCCAAATACACAATATATCCATAATAATCATTGGTCCAGAAAATTTCTAGCTTATGAGCAATATATTGTAAAAGTCTGCAAACAATTCTTTCTCAAGCGCTTGTAACTGGTATTTAACATGCTCACGTTCCTTCCATAGGATATTTTCTTATCTTACTCCAAATGTATTCCTTTGTATTATTAGCAATATCTCAACCTATTCCAATTGGACAAATTCTCTTAGCGTTTTGATTGAGTCATAAAAAGTCCACATACAGTGATGATATCATTTTAGTTTCAGTGCATGTACCTGAATCTCTCTCTTCTGAAGATTCTTGTATAGATCTTCAAGAGCATGGATGCCACTTGTATCGATATCTATAACCGCTGCAAGAATATATTTCATTGGTTTGCATCAGTACAATAATTGTAAAAAATTTGAATGATATCAGATCACCAAATCATTCTACTTACGCGACATTTCTACGATCAAGAAATTGATTTTAGGCAGTCCCTCTGCCTTGGCTTTGTCTTCTTCGTCCGTCAACCACCTAAGAATTCTGCAATGGAGCACCAGATATCAGGCCTATGAGGCTGAGTTCATGTGTATTCCACTATTACTCGAATTATAAATGAAACATAGATAAATGTATAGTCTCTACCTCTCCCGGACATAATTAGAGTTGGTGAAATAGATAGCAGAATCAACCCTCACTATTAGCACCCCGGGAACATGTCTTGCTTCTGGATATTGATCAGTGTTCCTGTATAGTGTGGTGCCTGGAAGATTTCCAAGTAGCACGGTCCTTGGCCTTGTTACTTGAAGAAGTATTTTAGCAAATGAGATCGACACCTGTTAACATTGGAAAACAGCAGGTAAGTTCCACTTCTCTATAAAAATACTTGAACAGTTGATTTTTTTTTCATCAAAGCTAGGTTTGGTCCTTACAGCAATCAAGAGACCTATCTCAACAGATGCGAAAACAACACCGAAAAATGCTCCCATGCAAGCAATGAAGTCCAATTTATCAACTTTCCAAATGAGAATTGCTGCTTCATAGTCCACAAGGCCGATCACAGCAGAAATAATGATCGACCCTAGGATTGCATTTGGTGTATACTTGAATAGTGGAGTGATGACCAACAAGGTGAGAAGCACAACTACTGACATAACCACATTGGATACTGGTGTTTGGCAGCCAGCCATGAAATTGACTGCCGAACGCGAGAAAGAACCTGAAAGAAATGTAGTGGATGGATTTCAGCACTGTATGTTGAGATAGTACACTGTCAGCTCTGTTCAGCAAAATTGATTGAGCTACCTGTCGCGATATAGCAAGATGTCATTGAGCCTACTACATTCATCGTTCCAAGTGCTACCATCTCCTTGTTTCCATCCAACTGGTAGTCCTTCATAGCAGCAAATGTCCTTCCAATTGCCACGGCTTCCTGATATGGTATTCACTCAAAAAGATTGATGAGATGTCTGAAAATGCACATGACTGGCAAAACGAGATATGCTTATGTCGTGTACATACTGTCAATCCGATCATTCCGCAAACTACACCAATCTTGAAACCTTTTGCAACGAATGGACCAGTGAAGTAAATCTTGTGTGCTGATGATGGATTGATGCCCTTTTTGATGTGGTTCACCTGTGATGATCAAGTACCAACAAAATTTTCATCCATGACAAACAATACATGATCTATATGAACTGAGCCTTCGTAATACTGACTTGAGTACTTACTATCTGAACACCTTGCTTGTCAGCACGAGTAATGTACACAAAAAAGGTTGCCAGAATAACTGAAGTTATAGGAGCAATAGCTGGCACCCAGAAAAACTTCTTATTCTTCTTTCCCTGTGTAATTCAAACATCACTAGTATATGAGATCACTAATTCTAAATGTTTAAGGTGAAAGGTAAAGTCAATGAAAATAAGAAATGCTCACGATGTACTTGGTAAACAGAAGGAAAGACAGGAAAGCTAGGCCGATCACAATTGTCTGCCAGTTCCACTGCATATGCAACAGAACTCCTTGTCAGTTCTTTTTAGAACTTAGCTAGATAGTAATATTTTCTTCAGACTATGTTAAGTACAAGATAAGTACCCCATGATGAACTGAACTCCAAACAGAGTCCATAACAGAAACTATGTCAGTTTTCTTTGTAAAGTTGCTGATACCAAACACAATTTTCAGCTGCTGGAGGGCAATAGTTATGGCTGCTCCCCCCATGAATCCGACAATTGCAGCATGCGACAAGAACTCGATGAGAAATCCTAACCTGAAAAATACCAACTCTTAGTTTAATGCATGACAGTATCTGCAAGTTTCTGGTAGATGTTTGTTTATACCTCAGAAATCCTAGGGCTGCTTGAGTGATACCAGCAAAGAAGGTTGCTGTGAAAGCAAGGCGCATGTATTCCTCCTTGTTTTTGACAGGGTCAGCCTCATTTTGTAGTAGTGAACCTAGTAAAAGAGAAACCACCGCAACTGGACCAATTGCTATATCCCTTGAGCTACCCATTGCAGCATATATCAACGGGGGAACGAAGCTGGAGTCTGAAACCAACAAACAAAAAGTAAGTCATAATGGCAACAAAAGAAGCTTCAAGAATTTTACATCAAAGTGCCCAACAGCTGGAATGGGGGAAACTCACATAACCCATACTGTGGATCCAAATTAGCAAGCTTCGAATAGCCAATATCCTATCAGAGTCCAAGATTCAATGTCAGGCACACTTTAAGTAGTCAAATCATCAAATCACAGGTGGACTAGTCACCCTTGATACCTGAGGAATGCAGAGACTCGCAATGGTCAATCCGGCAATCAGATCACCTTTGAAGTTTCTGAAGTTGTAGTTCCTGCCCCATTCAAAGACCGGAAACAAGAACTGCAACCCCATCATGAACTTTGTCGATCCAGATTGGTCCTTGTACTGGCGTAGCGGGTTGTCATGGAAGAAAGTATCCCTTAATGTGTCTGCAAACTCTCTGGCCAAGTTCTTCTGAGGGGGATAGCCGACCTTGTACACCAATGGCGCTTGAGATGGGTTATAGGAGGATGGCTGTGTGGTGATGTTGGCTTCATTTGCTGTTGCCTCATCTGACATATGATGAACCATCTCTGGCTACTGAAATAACTTTTAACTAACCTGGGAAAACCATTGAATTAATTTTAGCAACAGAAGAAGAGAGTATGGAAGTTATAGGTGAGAGTACTCCCAAATTGCACCAATGGAAACCCGAACAAACCACAGTAAGGAGCAATATCCTTTCAAAATGAAAGGTAAAGAACAATTAGCTTAAAAACAAGGAACATTATATACTTTCAAACAATGGATGAAGCACCATTATATTGCACAAAATTGGTCAATCCAACAAAAATGCTCTCAACTGAACTCTTGTATGACATGAAATGTTCAGTTGGTGCACTTTATATTGGATTCAACCGCCCTTGTTTTTTCGATGCGCACTACTTATTTTATTAAGCAATGTACTAAAATAAGTTGGACAATATCAACTAACCTCACAGTGTTGCCACATTTAGTATGAATAGTGAATGATAAGTTATCCTAGTTATTCTTGATGAGCTTAAAGCCTTCAGTTTGAAAGGCTAGCAAGCAAATCAATTGAGTTAAAAATGGTTGAAGGTTTATTATTAAAAAAATCCAATTAATGTTGGTGAAAAATGCATATATATCTCCATGAATCCTGTATCAATGCCAATGGGTGAGCAGCTGAGGATCAAGACTGAATCAATTTTACTATACCTTTCAAAAAAATAATCAATTTTATGTTAATAGCTCTTCAAGTCAGATGAGCTGGAAAATAAAGAACAGTATATGCTTTCAAACCAAACACTGCTAAGAACCTAAGAGAAAAGGGAAGTATGACTATTACCACAAAACTCTTATATATAACAACCTTCCTTTTCTCTCAATTGTCAGCTACTTATCTATTATCCGTTCTATAAACATTGCAGGGAGAACGTGTCATCAGACTTCAATTGCAGTCTTACATTCAGTATGACTGTATGAACAACAGGCAAGTCTTTTGCGTGTTCTCGAAAAATAGTATGAGCAACAGATAATAAGCTAGAGTGCTGTTTCTGATAAGCACAAGGGTTTTCGTTTTCGGTCTGAAAGCCCAATTCAATCAAGAATAATTGGTGCATAAAGATTGAATAATTCTCTTGGAATCCTGAACCAATGCTAATAGATCAGCAATTCATAAGAGCAATATTGAGTCAAATTTCTTGCCTAGCCTGAAATTGCCCAACTTTTACGACAGTAGATGTGACCCCATACTTCTATACAATTCTCCAAAATCAAACAGAGATAAGTAGAGGCAATTGTGTGCAAGTCAAGAGAACCGCTTTCCTATCTATAGTTCTACACACTACACAATTGTGGTCTCTTAATCTGGTTATCATACAATGATTGATTGCTCACCGTTCCTCCTGGCATGGGTAGGCATTCACAGTCAGATGATGAAGTTGAGTACATGTCTAGAGTTTCATATACTAGTGCAGTTGGTTCACGTATATATGTTATGATATGTTCTCGTCCCGATTTATCTCAATCATTGAGTGTTGTTAGTAGATACATAATTAATCCTGGTAAAGAGTATTGGAAAACAGTTCAATAGATTTTCAGATACTTGTGGGCACATCTGATGCTTGTTTACAGTTTAGGAAGACTAAATATGGAATCGTAGTGGGGGTTCTTGATATAGATGCCATACCATCTAGTGTCAAGATTGTAGTTGGTGAGTTCGTCTATGATATTTTTTTTAAAGTAGAAGATACAGTGGTGGATTCTGTTGATGAAGGCTTTGATCAGGGGATGGATCATGAGGGGGAGGACAATTCGGGCAGGGACAAAAGTGTTGAGATGGAAGATAGGGATACTAAGAGATTGAAGAATACTTCGAATAGTAAATCATCTGCTTCTGAGGGTTACAAGGAACATTCTACCTCAATTACTAAGGGGTATACGCTGAAGAATTCAGTTTCGGATGTGGTCTGGGTAACACCGAGGGCGAGCAACAAAGAGCTTAAGGATGTTGACCAAGGAAATGTCCTGAATTGTTTGCACTCAGAAAAGAAGGTTGATGATAATTGTGCTGGGACACTGTCGGGTGATAGGTTGGTGATGAATGGTCCAGGCTTGGTTCAAGAAGTGCTGGATGATACCGACAATAGAACCTTGGGGCAGGTTTTCGTCTCACCGGCAGTGAGGTTGGGTACTGGATCTGTTGGGATGGTTGAGACTGCTTTTGTTGACTCGGTGAAGGGCAGCAAGGTGGACCTAGTTGCTGATATACAAAGTCATTCGATGTCGCGCCGCTTTTTCTCGTTGGTGCGAAACTTCACTCGATCGGTAGTGGATTCTAGCTTGCTACTGCAGAAGGAGTCGGCTGCAGCAGATGCTTCGCCTGCCATGGTGCTGGGAGCCGTTTCTTTGGACCAAGCTGATACCATTGTTACCAAGGGGGCTAGTGTTACTCAGTTGATTGATCCAGTGATTACCAAGGTGGCTACATATACTCTGTTGATTGATCCCGTGGTTAACCGAGGGGTGCTAGAAAATTCAGAGATTGTCAAGTTCACAATTGTCTTCAACAATTCAAAAGTAGATGGGGTATTCCGGCCGGTGATGAGTCAATTGGGTGATTCAGTGATGCCTAGGCAGAGTGAGCGTGTCAAGAAGCAGCAGTCTGGTGATGAGGATTCGGTTCAAAAGGCTATGCGGCGTGCACAAGTTCGTAATCTCGAACTTGATCCAAGTAAGTCTGGAAATCGCTTTTCATTTCTGTCTTTTTCTGATGAGCAAGTTGTTGAAAAGGTTGCTAGCATTGGTATTTCTTTAGGAGATGACAACACTCAAATTGCTAGATCTATTAAGAGTATTAAGAATCTTGAATTCGAAAGATTAAAAAATAAAGGAATTTTAGATGCTGATGAGTTGAAGGAGGGGACTCAGGATGGTAGTAATTTCTCAGCTCTTAATCTCTTATGTAGTGATCTAATCAAATTAACGTTAAAATGAAAGGTCTTTTTTGGAATAGCAGAGGTCTGGGTGACTTGGCTAAACATCGTTTCATTTGTGAAGTGGTTAAGGAACAACATTTAGATTTTGTAGCCATTCTTGAATCTGGTAAAAAAGACTTTACAGGGTCTAGTCTTAACCATCTCTGTGGTGGACGGGATTTTTTATGGCATTGTTCTCCGCCACATGGTCGGTCTGGGGGCATCCTGTTAGGTGTGGATCCTCGGGTTTTTGATATTGGCTCTATTGATGCTGGTGATTTTTATGTTAAGTTTCATCTGAAAAATAGAGAGGATGGGTTCCAATGGATTCTTGTAGCTGTTTACGGTGCAGCTCAAAGCGAATTCAAGGAGAAATTCCTTACTGAACTTGTTCAGGCCTGTAGAAGAGATTCACTACCCATTTTAGTTGGGGTGATTTTAACATTATTAGACATGCAGGCGAAAAGAACAATGATAAATTCGAGTATAGATGGCCTTTTCTGTTCAATGCGGTGATTAATAATTTGGATTTACGAGAAATAGTTTTATCCGGGAGACAATTTATGTGGGCCAATTCGTTAGATAATCCAACCTTTGAGAAACTAGATAGAGTTTTAATGAGTACTGACTGGGAGCTTAAATTTCCGTTGGTCACAGTTAATGCTCTTGAAAGGTCTTTGTCTGATCACACGCCGTTGCTTTTAAATACGAGAGCGGCCTCTAATAGAGGGAGTCAGCCTTTATTTAAGTTCGAATTAGGCTGGCTGTGTAGGGAAGGGTTTAGGGAGATGGTGGCTGAAGTATGGAATAATAATTTTAGTGGTCAGTCTGCCTTACACATTTGGCAAAGTAAGGTAAGAAATCTAAGACAATATCTCCGCGGATGGGCTAAAAATATTAGTGGGACTAATAAAAAGGAAAAGTTTGAGCTCAATTTGATAATTGATAAGCTAGATAAAAAAGCTGAGCTTTTGAGATTGTCTGATGAAGATTTATCCCTTAAAAAATTTGCTAATGAAAGATTGGCCAATCTGCTAAGAGAAGAAGAAATTAAATGGTATCAAAGGTCCAAAGCGAAATTTCTTTTAGAGGGAGATAGAAATACTCGTTATTATCATTTGATTGCGAATGGTAAGCATAGAAGACAAAGAATCTTTCAGTTAGAACAAGAGGAAGGAATAATTCGGGGGGATGTACAATTAAAAGAGTATATCACCAACTATAAAGGTTCTATAAAGGTTTGTTCGGACCTTCTGAAGTTAATCATTTATCCATGATTGATACTTTTAGAACCGATATACCTCAAGTTTCAGATTCTGAAAACAATTTCCTTATAGAACCTTTCACGGAGAAGGAAGTGAAAGAAGCTATTTTCCAAATGGAACACAATAAAGCACCAGGACCAGATGGTTTCCCTGCTGAGTTCTATCAGGTGTTTTGGGAAGTCATTAAAATGATCTGATGGCCATGTTTCATGAGTTTCATACTTACTCATTGCCTTTGTTTAGCTTGAATTTTGGGATCATTACACTGCTTCCCAAAAAAATGGATGCTAAGGAAATACAACAGTATAGACCTATTTGTCTTCTAAATGTTAGTTTTAAAATTTTTACTAAAGTTGCTACTAATAGAATTATTGGTGTAGCCCAAAAGGTTGTCAGATCATCCCAGTCAGCGTTTATGCAGGGGAGATTTATTCTTGATGGAGTTGTTATCCTTCATGAAACCATACATGAGTTACATAAACAAAATTTGGATGGAATAGTTTTCAAGATAGACTTTGAGAAGGCTTATGATAAAGTCAAATGGCCGTTTTTACTTGAAACTTTGAGAATGAAAGGATTTTCAACAAAGTGGTGTTCTTGGGTGGAAAGTTTTGTTAAGGGAGGGAGTGTTGGAATAAAAGTTAATGATGATATAGGTCCCTTTTTTCAAACTCAGAAGGGCCTTAGGCAAGGTGATCCCATGTCTCCAATTCTTTTTAATATTGTTGTGGATATGCTTGCAATCTTTATCGCTCGAGCGAAAGACGAAGGTTTGTTATCAGGAGTAGTTCCCCATTTGATTGATGATGGGTTGTCAATCTTACAGTATGCTGATGACACCATCCTCTTCCTGAATAATGATTTTGAAGAAGCAAAAAATCTCAAGCTTTTTCTTTGTGTCTTTGAACAATTATCAGGTTTAAAGATTAATTTCCACAAGAGTGAGATTTTTTGTTTTGGTAAAGCCAAAGAGGTTGAAACACAAGATACTCGCTATTTGGTTGTAAAGTAGGTGCCTTTCCTTTCGTGTATTTAGGTATTCCAATTCACTTTAAAACTAAGGAATTGTGATTGGAAAGGGGTTGAGGATAGAGTTGAAAAGAAGTTGAGCAGTTGGAAAGGAAAAAATATGTCTGTTGGTGGGCGTTTAGTGCTTATTAACTCGGTGCTTAGTAGTATGCCTATGTTTATGTTATCCTTTTTTGAGATTCCGAGGGAGGTTCTCAAAAGATTAGATTTTTATCGCTCTCGTTTTTACTGGCAGAGCGACAATCATAAGCGAAAATATAGGCTTGCAAAATGGAGTCTAGTATGTTCACCCAAAGATCAGGGTGGTCTAGGCGTTCAGAACTTAGACATAAAAAACAAAAGTTTACTAGGAAAATGGTTGTTTAAGTTGCTTAATGAAGAAGGAGTTTGGCAATCTATGTTAAAAAGAAAATATTTTGGTGGGACGTGTTTTTCGCAGACGGTTCATAAGCCTGGAACTTCCCATTTTTGGTCAGGATTGATGAAAATAAAAGACCAGTTCCTTCGTTTTGGTTCATTCCACATTAAAAATGGAATGCAAACTAGGTTCTGGGATGTTTGGTTAGGAGACTCTCCTTTGAAAAGTCAATATCCAATCCTTTATAATGTGGTAAGAAGAAAGGATGACACAGATGGGAATATTCTCGAGCACACTCCTTTAAATATTTCTTTTCGAGACCTATTATTGGGTCCAAGGTACATGCTTGGAATGATTTAATTTTGAGAATTACTAATTTACATTTGATATCTCAAAAGATGTTTTTAGGTGGAACTTGAAGAAGTCCGGTCTTTTTTGATTCGGTCTTTCTATGCGCACTAATTGGTAGTGCTCAAGTCCCACTCAGAACTTTTTGGACAATTAAAATTTCATTAAAAGTGAAAATATTCCTATGGTATCTAAAAGAGGGGTAGTTTTAACTAAAGATAATCTGATCAAAAGAAATTGGAGGAAACAAAATGTGTTGCTTCAGTATTAATGAAGAATCAATTCAAGATCTTTTATTGAATGTCCCTTTGCACGCCTTGCGTGGTGGGCGTTCAATGTACTTTTAATTTATCTCCTCCTAAGAGTATAACGAACATGTTTGAGAATTGGTTAGTGGTATTCCAATAATTGTAAAGTCACAAATCCTAATAGGAGTGAGTGCCTTATGTTGGTCTATCGGCTATGTCGGAATGAAGTTGTTTTGACAAAAGATTATAACTAATCCCTTGCAGATTATCTTTCGAGTGTACATCAAGCTAAAGGCTTGGGCAAATCTGTAAACCGCTCGTAAGGAGTCTCTGGTCATAAGCGACAGGCTGGAGGAAGTGGCGAAGCACATTTTAAGCATTCATGGGTGGCGATTTAGTCACAGAATTTGTAATGATTGAGTTCAATTTTCAATCGTCTTTTGCTTGTAAGGCTTCATGCCACTTTTACCAGCTTTGGTTACTCAGGTTTTAATTACTTTTTAATAAATTGGGCTGTGTGCATCTTTGATGCAGAGGCCGGGAGAGTTTTCTCTTCCATTATCTAAAAATGTGGACTTAGATTTTGCTGGAGATTTGGATAAGATAAGATCTCTTACTGGTTATATGTTCACTGTTGGAGGATATGTTGTTAGTTGGAAAGCAAGTCTACAAGCTACTGTTTACTTGTTCAGTACAAAAACCGAGTATATGGCTATTTTTGAAACTTGCAAAGAAGCTGCTTGGCTAAGAGAATTATTTACTGAACTTTGTGAAAGTACGTCTTACACTACAATATTCCACAATAGTCAAAACGTTATTTGCCTTACGAAGGATCAGATGTTTCCTGATAGAACGAAGCACATTGACATCAGATTTGATTACATTTGAGGTGTCATCGCTCAAGGTGACATTAAAGTTAGCAAGATAAGTACTCATGATAGTCCAACTGATATGATGATAAAACCAGTTCGTACAGCTAAGTAGTTGGTATCATTCAGTTGTTCTATGCATGTTCGGCGTACAAGGTGTTCATGCTAATCTGTTTCGAAGAGATTACGATTTGTTTTGGCTACAGGAGAAACTCGTCTCAAGGTGGAGATTGTTGAGTTTGAGTGTGATACGAATTTCATTTCCTACTCCAACTCATAAATATATCTATATAGTTCATGTGAAGAGCAAAAGTTTTATTGTAAACATCTCCTTGTACAGTGTTATTGTCTTCGTGTGCCTCTGGTTTTTCTCTAAGGGTTTGTTTGGCATCAACTGGGAAGGGGAATGGTAATTTAAAGGATGAAGTTTGCAGGGGATTAGACATGAGAGTTTGCTTTTTTTCTTAATCCCTTGTTTGGTAGGAGAGATGGGAAATCACGAGGAGTTAGTCTCTAACTTGCTAGAGATTCTAACATTAGTCATGATGAAAGGCAGAGATGCGTTAATATTTCATTAAAGAGTAATTCCCTCTCAATTCCCACCCCACCTTAGGTTTAAAATGATGGGAGTTGGACCCTCAAACTATCAATTTCCTTCCCACCTAAATTACCATGCCCACCAACCAAATAAGAGAATTGATAACCTCCACCACCTAAATTTTCATTCTCTCCACCAATCGCCCCCAACCAAACAAATGGTGAAAGGTTTTTCACGTAAAATTCGTGTCTCTCGTTCCTATTTTTAATCTGCATTTTTTCAATAGCTTATATAATGCAAATGAATGCGTAGATTAATAAAATTCTATGACATACATAATCAACTATTAAACAGCGATTAATGACACATTCTTGGGGGATTGTGAAACATACTACAATAGTTTGTTTCTTAGTTTGTTAGTTGTTACTAAGAGAAGAGAAAGTACCCAATCTAATAAAAAGAAACAAATCTTTCAATGGATCGTTTCTTAAGTTTATATTTAAGACTTTAATTGCTACCAACAAAACAAGTTTTTAGGTAACAACTAAGTCTCCAATAGTTATTTTATTGTTTCTTGTGTCTTAGTATTAACGAGTTGCTTATTTTTCGTCTAGAAATAAATTTACCTTCTCTTCTCATCATCTCTCTACATCACCTAAATACTGATATATTCATCTCTTAGTAAGAAGTGATATGGACTATTGTAGATACTCTACGCAGATAGATGAGGCAGGAGGTCACCGGTTTTTCGTCAATGGAAGATGGAAGATTTTTACTGATTTCTCCAAAAAGAAACTAATGGGGACAAAACTAAGCAAGCCAGCCCGGAAACCATCAAGATATAACCATAACGGAAACAAAAATGTATAAAATTCCCTAGAAAAAGATTCCTCCAAAGAGAATCCAACTATCCATGCTACGATCCTACAACTCGTGGAAAGGAGCAAAAGAAACAGCAGAGTACAATCAAGAAAGCCAAATTACATCACACACAATCTGCACAGAAACCCAAATCGTAACAAGAGAACAACTGAGCCTCAAAGAATTAATAAATCCTTGTGCACGCCATGCATGCGGTTAATAATGGGAAAATTAAGGCACGAATCTTACCGGATAAAGAAGGTCCTGAGAGCCAGCCAATGGCGAATCGAGCCGGTCAAGCTTCACTCCAAGAACGCCGCATTCCTTCGCTTCAGGCCAAGAATGCAGGCGTTGGCATCGAGGAAGAGGCGGAATTGCAGAGAATGGGAGAGAGATCGATGGATGGATGGATGCATATATACGTGGAGACAACCAGAAGGATCAATCTCCTCCCTTCTCTCCCAAACAAGAAAGAGAGAAACAAACCGAACAAACACAGACCAGCAATGGAAGGAATTGATTTCTGCAATTATACACACACGAGGACACAGAGGCAAAGGAGACGGCGATATGACGCCACGGTGACGTGGGAAATGCCGGGCTCCGGGAAGTCCTTGCGGGTCCCACGCGGCGGTTTGCGGACTACGCGGCCGTGGGAGCTTGACGCTGGCAGGTGGGGGCGCGGCAGCGGGATCAACGGTGGTCGGGGTCTACGGGTGCACGGCGGGATGGGGGCAAGACTCGAGCGGTCGCGAGGGAAGAATGGAAGATTGGAAGGGATTTGACCGTGGAATAGTAGTAGGCTAGTTATTAGACAATCAGACAACGACATGTGGGCCAGAGACGTTGAGCCGTAGGTCCGTAGCTTGCCGGTGGGAAGCGGCTCGCGTTTACCGGGGTGCGAACCCGTTCCCATTCATTCATCTGAACCTGGCGGGACATCTCAGCTCAGCCGCTGTTTGTTCACCAACCGTGTGCCCAAACTCATCTTAGGTATATACAGTGTATAGATTGTTCATAGTATCTTTTATGTTATCTATAGATAAAACTAAACACAATTCATACAATAGATTATCTCTAAGTTGTCTATATATGTCCTTCACAAAATGAGATCATAAAACTTGTGAGTTACAGACGGCATAAATACAACAACAAAACAGTCATCTATAAGGGTCTTATAGACTGTCTGTTGCATACCAGACAGCTTCATTCTCTCTCTTTGTTCTCTCTCATCCACTGATAATAGATCGCTGATGTCACCCCACTGTACATGCCCTTATGTCTTGTGAGAAAACGGGTCGGCGCATATTACTCTTTTCATATCTTAATCTATATTTTTATCCGGATTTGGAGCGAGATATACGAGTTTTTGCATACACGGGCACAAAATAGATGCGAATCGATTCAAATTGGTCACAGAAAACTTGATAGATAATTTACACATAAAGAAAATATATAATTTTATCAACAAAAATGTCACATTATACTACCTACTTAGGACCGGTAATTTCCACCCTAGGAGTTGAATATACCTGCTCCACGATCAGACTCTACCTATGGGTTATCGAATAGTGCAATGTATTTTATCAGGGTAAAAGGACTGCTTGCTTTATTCTCAAACGATCGGTACCCTCCATGCCAGTTTTATAACCAGATTCTCACGTTGATTTCCATAGCTCACCTAGTCGGTATCTCGATTCACCACCGCAGACGTCGTATATGAATAAATGGTAAAGAAGCGGATGTACTTCGTTGGGGGTCACATTCATGGGGCATCCAAATAAGCTTACGAGATTAGCGTGCGAGCGCAGGCTCTGTCTTGACTGAAACATGATGGGTACTTTCGAATTGGACCTATGTGATGCAAAACGAGAATCAATGCCCACGTAACCCAATCAGGTGTCTGGCCTCGATTATGCATCTTGGATGGTAAACAACAATGCAGTACTTGTTTAATTCTTTCACCTAGTGCCATAGAAAATGGATGGTTATCAATTTACCGTTAATTCAATAAAGAATTTTAACTTTAAAAAAATGATCGATCGATTATCATGTCAATTAATAGTGGTCTATCTCACGACAAAAAAATCAGTTCGCAATTAATAAAGTCAGGCATCTTATTCCTACGTAGAACCAACATTTCAAGATTAAAGACATGTTCAACACTACATACAGGTTTATAAAATACTGCATCAACTTAGAAAACTGTTCTTCCTAAAAACAATGTAAGGACCCGCGTTTTTAGCCTTAATCTCGTAACAGTAATCGGTAATTAGCGATCGTTAATCTCGTCTTAGTTGTAAGTTAGCGATAGTGCTAGGTCGTTATAAAGCAGGTAGCTAGCCCTCAGCACGATGGTTTAGTCAGGTTTCGTTCGCGAGCATTTCATAATTAATCAATACAATCCTCATCACATCATGGCATCATTCATTCAAACACAAGTGATCATTTGCATTCAACCATAGAATCAAGTCGGTAAATTATCATGCATTATCACTGTCATATGCATTAGATAATTAAATCAGCAATTGCATTGTTTGCAAGAGGGCATTACGCATCAATCAATCTAGAAGCATACAGTATCATTCCATTACACATCATCTATGTCTAGGCAACCCCATTCCTTCCCCAACCTTCCAAGGCAGTCTTAAACCCCCCTATATCATTTTCTCAGCATACACATCAGTACACACAGCAGCAGCAGCACAAACACTACAGTGCATTCTTATCCATGCCCGGCAGATACATCCCCCATTCCCCTTCTCAATGTACAGCAGCAGTAATGCCAGACCACATCTTCTCCATTTCAGCAGTAGCACAAGCACGCAGTGCGCCACATTCATTCCCCCAAGTACACCCCATTCCATCCCCAACACAACCATCTCCCCTCCCACTCTCCTCAACCGAAGGCAACCAGGGAGGCAAGCAGCCCAGGAGGAAGGAAGCCTGGGAGCACGACGACACCAGGGCAAGCAGGAGGCGACCACCCCCTCACCACCGGCAGCACCATCCCCATTGCCGGCACCACCCATCCAGCTCCAGGCGACCAGCAGCACCAAGGCCGGCCACCCATCATGCTCCCCGCCGGCAGCACCACCTCCAGCACCGACCACCATTCCTACCCTCGAACCCAAATCCATCTCAGTCTTCACTCCTCAGGTAAAGAGATGGGCATGTTAAGCTCTAGGTGAGCTCTTACCTTGGTAGTAGTAGCAGCTTCTCCAGTAGCCGTTCCACCCACAGATGACAGATCCGTCCCCAAGCCCTGCATTCATGCATCAGAATCAACCCTCAGCTCGAGCCGCATGTGCATTGTAGAGGATGCGTAAGAGTAAGTCTAGAGGGAGGGCCTCTGTGCCATGGCACCGGCGGCCGGGAGACCGAGCCGGCCGGGCCAAAGCCCTTGGGTCGCCAGATCTAGGACGCGGGAGTGTGGAGGAGGACCCTAGCAGCGACGGCGTCGGGTGAGAAGGAGGCCAGGAGGTAGCCTAGGGCCGGAGTTGGACCGAGCCGAGGGGAGGCGAGAGGCGCGGCGCGCCCTCGCCGCGCCGAGGCGAGCAAGCGGGGCGGCGGCTGGGAAGCGGCGTGGAACCGGATCTGAGCCGGATCCGCCGAGTAAGGGCGGTGGCGTAAGAAGGGAGAAGGGAAGACCGGCCGACCGGGCGGGCAGCGAGCCACGCCCGAGGGAGCTGGTGAGGACCCGAGCGGCGGCAGCGTCAGCCTCTGGCCACACCGGGAAGAGAGGACCGAAGGGGAGCAGGGCCGAGCCTAGGGCGGCGGCGTGGATCAGACCTGCGCCGGGCCGAGCCGAAGGGGGAAGCTGGAGGCCGGCGGCGTCGGGTGAGCCGAGAGAGGGAGCCGAGAGGAGGAGCTAGGTGCCGGGCCGAGGCCGGCAGGGGCGGCGGCACCAGGAGCTGGCGCGAGGGAGAGCCCAGGGGCGGCGGCGTTTGGGAGCTGGAGGGGAAAGAGGGGAATCGGGAGAGAAGACTGAGGAGGGCTGTGTGCTGGTGTTGGGTTTGGGAGCCGGCCGAGTGGAGGTGAGAGAGAGAGAGAGAGAGAGTAAGGTAGGGTTGGGAATTAGAGTGGAGTTTAGGGTTAGGTTTAGGACTTTGGATTTAGGAGTAGTATTAGGAGTGGGTAGATTTCAGTTATTTGTGGAGGTTCGTATTGTTTATGTGGTAGCTGTCTTCCGTGTTGTTAATAGGCTAACTTGCGCGTGTAGCAATCTTGTGCGTCGCTGGTTTTTAGTCGGGCGTTGAGAGCGGCTTAACCAGGTTGATGTGTTTAGTTAAGCGGGAACCTCGGGTTTAAAACCTTAGTGAGATTAGACAGTAGGGCGACCTTCGGGAAGTGCTAACTTCGCTTAGGTCTCGAAAATGTTTTAGTTAATCAAAGTGTGCTAACCTGTAGTCGTCACCAACTTATGTATTCCTATTATCACTCAAATCAAATATGTATTTGCTTATAGTATCATTCGTTTACCGACTTGCTACAGAAGGCGAATCAGCGCAGACAAGAGCAGCCGACCAGAATTTCATCGATGCCAGCCTTTCCTACTTCTACGAAGGCAAGCGATCCTCTTGAACATTAACATAGTTACTTTAAAAATACACCCTATCTTGCACTATTATATGTATTGCATCAAAAATGGTTTTCCAAAACCTAAAGAAAATGATTGAGATAAGATAAGATGATTAAGAAAGAATGAGACTTATTAGGAGGGTAAAAGGGGGCCCTGGCTGGGGAAACGCGGTGATGATGATGAGGTAAGAGGTGGGACCTTTTTTTACATATGGTTATAATATAAGGACCAACAAACTCTTGCTCGGTCAGATGCCGTAATTCAGTGCCAACCATTTTCCCGTTTCGGCGGGCAGAAAATGTTACCTTGTTACGTGACTATGCTCTCCACAACGGGTAAGTATTAGGTGTGAGTGATTGTGATGGAGGAACCCAGGACCGGTAGGGGATAGTCCGGAAGTGGGGGATTCAAGGCGCTATAACACTAAGGTGGAGTGTTGAGTGCAGGATAGAAGCTGCCTCAACCAACCTCGCCAGAACTCGGTGGATGATGAGGTCAGCAGCGTGACTAAATCTGCACCGACGGAAGGTGATGGGTGGAGAAATTAATCACGTAACCTGGAAAACGTTCTGTATTCTGATCTTGAACCCGCATCTAAGGCAATGCGGTGGACCCTGTTCACAGAGAGTTCAGAATAGCTATGGGTAAAGTGGTACAAAGCCTGCGCAGTGCTAAACAAATCATGAATTCATGTCAGTCTCCAGGATTGGAGTCTACGGGAACCACAGGGGGTCTTTTGTCTCTCCGAGTGACTAGTAGAGTTTTTCAGTATTAAAACTTGCCACATTTTTGTCGAGATCTATTTTCTAAATTGAGATGATTTAGAAATTGTGATAATGAATAGAGATAGTGCATCCTGTGCATCTTTTGCTATTAATGCTTGCTGAGTACATTAATTTGTACTCAACCTTGTTAGTATTCTCCTTTGTAGATCCTAGTTCGGCCGAGAACTATCCCGAGTGGGACGAAGGACTTGCAGGTACAGAAGCAACAACTGGAGGAGAAGGCTTGGACTAAGAGGAACCAGGGCGAGTTGGGAGCTATTTTGGCTTGTGGAACGAATAGACTGCCGGTACTTCAGGGCATACAAGAGAAGCGGGGAAGTTCCCTTGGGTATTTATATAAATCTTGTATAAAGACTTTAGCCTGCGTATAATTGTAGTAAAGGACGCTTTCTATCTTATTGCTCACTGCGTAACTCGGTGAAGGCTTACTATTCGTTGGAGCAATGTTTCATCGAAGAAACGAATAGTAATCCGTGTGCTTAAGTGTTATTACCCCTGGGGTAATGACACGGGGCGTCACAAACAACTAGGGAAAGTGTTCTGGTTTCCCCTAATATAACCTTTGTTTTACTCTCTTTATAAAATTTTCATATCTCAATTTCAACAAAAAAAAAATGTATCTCTTCACCCCCACAACGCTCCAAACGTACAACTTGGACCGTTGTGCCCTAGAGACTAGAATGGTTGACTGGCTACCTTGTAACGTGAGTCTTTTGAGTGTCGCTAGTGACGGAGCATCCTGAACCCTACAAGTCTTTCTCCCTCGGCAAAGAAGACTACTTGCTATAGTGAAATCATTTTCATTTATAGTCATGTAGTGTCCAGTAGTAGATCAAAAGTTTGTGGTTGTCGAGGTCTAGTCTTTGAAGCCCATTCTAATTTTTAAATAAAGACAAGCTAGCTGTCTTTTTTTTCATTCGTGGAGTAGTAGTCACCAGCTTTATATCTAATCCTCTCCAAAAAAATATTGCCGTCGAATTTGCATCATTCATGTTTCTTTTTCACAATAAAAGCATATATACAACACGTATCATTTGCAAGAATTAGTTCATGAGTATTCACAAGCCAATGGATACTTCACATATCTCTTACTCCATCTGTCAACAAATGTAGGTCGTCGTGGGTTTCGTGCGGTCAAGTTTTTAAAACTTTAACTATTAATATATGTTTTTTTTTTTTGAAACTGAACGAGCACGGCGGGCTAGAGCACCATTAATATATGTTAAAGTATATAGATTGACTTTATGAAAATAATGTTATTGGATTTTTCTTGCAAAATACTTTCACAATATTTTTTTGCTAGTATATTGTGATAATAAGTTATAGTCAAAGCTTTGCATCGGAGACCTTAAAAATTAAAAAAAATACAAAAAAACAACCTACATTAATGGATAGAGGGAGTACTTTGCAAGCGCATGCTTCTCAGAGTATGGGGATGACAAGTGGATAGTGTTTATAGTTTGGACTCTACGTTAGCATCACTTGTTTTTAAACAGAATCAGGTCCAGTAACATTACATCATTACATCTTTAGTCTGAATGCTCTTGGAGCTAGCACACTCACAAGCTATTTTCTACACGGCGTAATATTTCCCAGTCTGAATTCGTTCTGCATGCAAACCAGGCCAACTTGATAACTATGTTCAGACGAAATCAAGACCACAGATTCTACGCAAAAGCAAGTGCATACCATTCTAAAAGGATCGATATATGATTCATATGAACGATGACTCTATAGAGTAGTTCACTGTTTAGTCTTTTGAAACGTGAGATCGACCGTCGGCGTGTATACTTGCCTAACATTGTTGTCAGGGCAAGTGGCAATGGCAACGAAAGAAACGGCGGTGTTGGGATGCCGGCAAAAGTCTTTGCCGATCGATGTGGATTGCTCGTTGGACAATTCTGTGTGGCACATGCGAGCTGGTCTTTGTTCTACGCTAGATTTCAAAAGGCCAGCACCTAATCAATGAGACGATTGATACGATCACCAAATAGTACATCTAGTAGAGTTAGAATTTCTTGGCAGTTTTTAGGTTGGAATTAACTAGCTGGACCGGCCGGACGAATCGCCGATGGAGCAGCATTACATCTTTGACAGGATCTTGCTTGGAACAAAAATTAAAGCTATGAATCGACAATCTGACAGAGTACTGAGGTCACACGGTCATGCCCACTCGCAATCAGCAGCAGAATTTCGGTGACATTTCACACGGAAGTAGGAGATTCCCTGCCGGTTTTTCTTCAGGAGGTTACATTTATGTTTAGCTCGTAGCCTCATACTACGCCCTTCTAGGCTTCTATTCATGCCTCATGCCTCAAAACACAGAATACACCAAATTGTCACAGTTGAATAGCTAAGTTAGCCATAGTTCCAACATGTCTAACTGACAAAGTTCTTTTCTTTGCAAGATTGTCAAGCTGTCCTTTAATATGGCAATGATTACTTGGAATAGTGTTCATGCACTGAACGATGCTTGGAATTCGGTGGTTCGCATATCATTTGCATGTACCACGTTTTGAGTTACATGCATGTTGAACGGAGACAAAAAATGAGACTCAAATTTCAAGGTATGATCATTTTTGTTTAGTCAGGCATTGACAAAAGCCCCTATGAACTTAGAATTAACGGAGACAAACCGATCTCTCCTCCTCCTAAAAACCCTAACCGCCACCAAACAAGCCCCCCTCGCCGCTGCCGTTGGTGACCGCCGGCTGGCCAGCGGCGGCGGTGGGGCTTCTTCTCGGTGGTGGCGCCTGATCTGTATCACCCGACGCCGACATCTGTCCTCCAATTTTCAACGGTGTGGACTTTCGTCGGGGTTGGATCTGGAGCCCTTCTCCGTTAGCTTCTTTCGGCGGTGCGGTTTCGTCGATGCCATGACAACAGAGGTGGCGCGGTACAGATCCCGATTTGGCGCATTTGGTAGAGATCGCGACGGCTCGGTGGCGGTGGCTTGTGTGACTCTCGACTCCTCCTTGGTAGACGGTTGTTAACCGGCCAACGCGTGGGTTGCGGTGGACATTGCCTTCCTTTGGTGCTGGCAACGGTTGGCCATTGGGGATGTTGCGGACGTCGTCTTGGCAATCTGGCCTTCATTGGTTGGATCCAGCGACAAGGTCGTACTGTGGCGTGGTCTTGGAGCGTTGATACCTTTCATCCGGGATGAAAACTTTTGATCTGGCTTTCGCTGGTTGGATCCGGCAATGATGTCGACCTAAGCGGCGTTACCTTCTTGAAGGCGTTGCTTTGGAGAACCGGCACCTAAGTTTCGGAGTGAAAACTCCTGATCTGACTTTCGCTGGTTGGATCTGGCGACGACGACGTGAGTCGTATCCCTTCTTGGACACGTCGCTATCGAGACTGGCTCATCATCACATTTTTGTTGCGCAGCTGCTGTTCACATGTGGACGATTTCCTGGTTGGTCCCGGATGTAGGGTTAGGTGGTTTTTTTATGCTACACTACTACAGAAAACGTTATCAAAGACGGTTCGGAACCGTCATCACAGACGGTTCGGCACCGTTTGTGTTTTTGTAAGTCTGTGATAACGTCAGTTATCACAGACGGTTAAAAAATCGTCTGTGATAAGTAACAACACAGACGGTTCTAATTAACAACCGTATGTGATATCCATATATCACAGACGGTGCGAATTATGAACCGTCTGTGATATCCATATATCACGATGGTTCATAATTCGCACCGCTCGTGATATATGGATATCGCGCACGTAAATATCGCAGTCTGTGATATATGCATATCACAGACGGGTCATAATTAGCACCGTCTGAAATATCCACATATCACAGACGGTGATAATTATGACCCGTCCGTGATATCAATATATCATAGACGACGATATTTACGAACCGTCTGTGATATCCATCTATCACAGACGGCGATAGTTATGAACCGTCTGTGATAGCTCTTTCAGCATAACCAATTTAATTTTGAATTTCGGCTAGCCTCAGGAATTGCTAGCTATGCCCTCTGAAAACAAGCAGGCAGAAAATAGATACATTACAGATGAATCAATCATTGACACTCAAAGTGATCATTTAACTCAAAATCAATTCGACACGAATATGTATCAAATATTGACTAGCCTCAGGAGTTACAATTGAATTACAACTATTCAAAGTGAATTACATTAATGAATCATTCAGCGGTGTTGGAGTAGTGAAACTCTCCGTTGGCGCTAATGATATCTGTCATGATGAAGGTGCAGAGCTTCCCTCGAACATCCGAGATCTCTCTCTGAACAAGTGAATCTAAATCTATATTGAAGATCTGTAGCTAGCAAGAGTGAAGTAGTAAGCATATATATTTAAATTTATAATTAGGAAATAATTATTGCGAGATTGACCAACCTCGGGATCCTCCAACTTAGCACTCATGAGAATCTGCATATGATGGCAAACGAGAATGCACATTCTTACGCTTTTGCCGATTTACATCGCAAAAATAGAATTATATATATAGGTATAGTCAGTTCGAGACGCATTATTACGAAGTATGATAGAATTATTGTGTTGTAGCACATACCGGAAATCGCGTCCTATGATTAAATGTGGCGTTTGTTCCCTTGTATAGCCCTCCCTCGGCAATATAGGAGATGAACGACCTACAAGTTTCCAAAAAGTTAACCTCGGCCATTTCAAACGAAGGAAGACTACAATAGAGTTATGTATGGAGGAAATAAGCACACCTGTCGAGTACTCCTCGCACAAGGGTGAAGTCGTGGATTTTTTTCATTAGGGAATCAAGGTATAGTACCTGGTTCCTCTTTGGTATAATGACTAAAAGGACCCAACGGTGCCTACTCATGTATGTCGCTTGAGTTATTAAACCTAAGTTCGTGCTGCGTATAAAGTACAAATGAAATTTGTATAGCAAGTAGTGAAGCACTTACTTCTGGTTGTAGGGCACCATTATGTAGTCCTTGTCGTTTTGAGCAAGCAATCCTGCCGTTATGTATTTCTCGACGTAGGATGCGTCTGCCAAGATGGTTTGCTCAGAGACCACGTGTGGGTCGAGGAAACCCACTGGTTCTTTCAATCGCCGAGCATTTTTAATCATGTATCTATACATAAGCAATGAGTTGTTATATTCGGTATTACGTGAATGTAGAACTTGATTGTACACACTTACGATGTCCAAAGATCGTAGAAGTGAGGCATCGAGGGCTTTGAGGTTGAATAGGTCGAATAAGTCGCCGAAGCCCACGACGAAGGGGCCGCCCGTGGAGGAAATAGTCCTCCGTGTATCGATGATGATTCCATCAGCGCACCTTTCTCTTTGGTCTTGTGCAAGTACTGTATGCAAACTCGACAACCTAATCCAAGCGAGACCAATATGCGGTGGTCGCCAACGGACTTCGAAAGAGTATTTCTTAGGGTTAGGAGGCGGAAGCGCCTTAATGTTCTTCGATTTCGATTTGTCTCGAACGACTTGCTCGCTACGCGCCCTCCCGTGAGACGACTCGGGAACCAAACGGCGCACGCTTTTTTGTTCGTTCGGTGTCTTCTCCACGGAACCGATGAGGCGGGCTTCGCGAAGGTTGAGGTGTAGTCATGGAGGGTCTGTTGAGAGGCATGGTCGTGCGAGATGGTTGGGGTAGAGTCATCGAGGTTGAGGCAAAGATCTGCAGGGTGCAGGCGATGTCCTTCTTGGGTCCTGTTGGAGAGGCATGGTCGTGTCGAGATGGTTGGGGTGGAGTCATCAAAGGTTGAGGCGCACCGCAGGTCGTGGCGATGTCCTTCTTGGACCATCGGATAAAACCGCATACGGCATCCCCTAGTGTTACGATGTCGCCGTTCGGTGAATCTCCGGTAGACGGCCTTAAAATTGTCATGTACCATGTCCACTTGGACCGGCGTAACCTGCAAAGCACACGGGCACCCGGTCGCACTATCCCTTCCATGCATGGATACGCCACCCCACGCCAAACCTCAATAGACATCCCAACCATACTCACTTGGAGCGTGCAAAGGCGTCGGCTCCTACAAAACGACACGCAATTAGCTAAGGCGTCCTATAGGTCTATCTTTGGAGCATTCCGAGATGTACATTACCTTGATATCGCCGATAGGTAATTGGACGTCATCATGTTCATAATTTTGCGTGGACGCAACGCCACTCCGATGTTGAGGAGGACTGCTCCCAAAACAACGGGGCGGCTTATGCATCGTTGAGGAGTAGGAGTTGATTCACTTGGTCCCGCAATCTTGCTATCTTTTCTTCAAATTTTGCAGTAAGCACTCGTTCTCTTCCTTCAAATTTTGTAGTAAGCACATGTTCCAACTCTGTGTCGTACTCGGCCTTGGATCTCTTCCTGCTCCTATACGTGTAGTAGTCGTCTGGGAATCCATCCCTCAAAGATACGTTAACCCCTTTGCCTCGTGTGCGACTCGGGTGCTCCTTATTTCCCAGAGCCATAGATAGTATATCCTTCTCCCTGTCTACTTGGAAGGAGCCTTCGGAACATGCGGAACTCAATTCTTGCTGCAAGAGGTCATCATGTTATTATAGACATTATGAAGTTATGGACTTATTAACAACTAGGTAGTTCAAGATATATTTACACACGGTTGGCCACATCCCTGGTCAGGGTTTGTGAAAGAGATTTCGCCAAGACGTGGATCGATGCCCTCGCTCTTAACCAAGAGAGAGCGCGCTGTCGTGATCTCAAAGAAATGGCCTTGTTGCGCTTCGCCCTCCCGCCCATTGTGTGGTTTTACCGCGCACTCCAGCGGTGCCGAGTTTGTGGGGTGAGTGTTCGATTGTCCGAGAGCCTTGTGCGCCGCACTTTCCTTAAGAAATTGGCGCCGTCTTCATTTGCACAAAGGCGCCCCATATATCCCGCGACAAGAATTTATACGCCGTGAAGGGCGTTCGACCGTGTTCACGCATTTGTGACAAGCACGCTCTTGAAAGTCCTCCACGCCTTTCCAATCGAGAGCAACGCCTGCTGTTCCACGCGCGCCAGATCTGCGGCTGGGAAAGTGAACGATTTTAAAACTTCATCCCACAGCTGGCGTCTCGAACATCCGACACGTTGTCCGGCTCGGTGTGGTGATGGGGACCCGTTCCTTCCAAGTATCCCGCACATGATCCGGAATCTCGCCGCTGCTTTGGGGGGACTCACAGGGATCCCATTGGCATTGACCTCCGTGACGGTCATTAGGCCTGGAGGAATTTTCGATGTTCCTCTGCCATCTCGCGTATGTACCACTTTCCTGAGATCCAGACGCATTCGCGACGCCGATGACGGCGAGAAGACGGTGCAGACGCCATGTCGCTACTTGCTATCTACATATGCACGAAGCAATATGCGTAAGCTCTAATCGACTGATTCAAGCGATTTACTCAACTTAACCGAAAATGATGCACAAACGTAATATATAAAGAAGGATTGATGGTAGTTTGTGCTCGTATGAGAGTTGCAAAAGAACAAGTCTTTGCCATCTCAATCCTATTGTCTATACTCTTCAAGAAATGAATATGATAGTATAAATTCAAACTATGAGCTCTAATCGATTACTTTGCTTCAAGATTTAAAGGAGCCAAAGCCCGTCCAAGACCGCTTAGATGCTACGGAGAGTGTATGGTGAACAACTCGCAGAAATCGTGTATATGCGCCACCGTAGGTTCCTTCTCAGAGTCACCCATACCGCAAGATGAAAAACAATTCGGACGGAAATAAGGAGGACAGTTCGGCTCCAAGGGTTTTTAGAGGAAAGAGGTCTATGATATGGTTAAGGATATCGATGTTGTGCTTGGGAAGGAACGTAAATTAAAAATCCGCCGAAGAACATCCGAAGAAGCGGTCAATTTTTGGGACTTGCCTTATTGGGAGCACTTAGAAGTTCGTCATCGCATCGACGCCATGCACGTGGAGAAGAATGTATGTGAAAGCTTGATTGGTCTCTCATCAACATTAGTGGCAAAACAAAGGATGGTGTTAACGCACGACGTGACTTGGTTGATATGAACATAAGGACCGAGTTAGCACCGAAAGAGACCGATAAAGGACGAACATACCTTCCACTAGCTTGCTACACTATGTCCAAGGCCGAGAGAAATGAATTGTGCCAAAGCTTGCATGGTGTCAAAGTCCCGTCTGGTTACTCCGCTAACATTAAGAAACTTGTTTTTATGCAAGATTTGAAATTAATTGGTATGAAGTCTCATGATTGTCATGTGCTGATGACACAAATGTTTCCTGTTGCAATTAGGGGTATCTTGCCGAACAAGGTCCGAGTGGCAATCTTGAGGCTGTGTTATTTCTTCAACTCAATTGCTCAGAAGGTCATCGATCCCGAAGGACTAGATGCTCTACAGGCCGAGGTGGTGATGACTCTATGTCAACTTTAGATGTATTTCCCTCCGTCATTTTTCGATATCATGGTCCATCTCATTGTTCATCTTGTGAAAGAGATAAAGATATGCGGTCCTGTGTTCCTACGCCATATGTACCCGCTCGAGAGGTATATGGGAATTCTCAAGTCCTACGCACGGAATCGATCTCGACCGGAGGGCAGATCATCGAAGGTTATGCAACCGAAGAGGTCATTGAGTTCTGCGTCGACTACATGGCTCGTGGAACCGATAGGTGTGCCTCTATCTCGCCACGAGGAAGGTTGGATGGTATCAGACCATCGAAGGAAATCAATCACTCCCGATCCGATATGTACGCTCAATCCCATTTCACGGTCTTGCAACACATGACCCAAGTGTCCCCGCACATCGACGAGCACAAAGACATGGTACACCAACGTAATCCGCACCGGCCGGAGGTTTGGATCACGAGAGAGCACAACCGTCGGTTCAACGAATGGTTAAAGGTGCGAATCATGACTGGGAGGTCATCAAGTGATGATACGCTGCTATGGTTGGCAAAAGGGCCACAATTTACAATTATCACATGGCAAGGATACGACATAAATGGGTACACATTTTATATGGCAGCTCAGGATAGGAAGAGCACACCCGTAATAAAGAGTGTCCGTGATAGATGCATTCGCATCGATGGGCTGAGGAGCTCGTACTATGGGCAAATAGAGGAGATATGGGAGCTCGACTACGTGCTTTTCAAGATCCCCCTATTTCGGTGTCGTTGGGTCCATCTCCCACAGGTGAAGGTCGACAAGTACGGCGTCACTACCGTGGACCTCGATCGTGTCGGATACAAAGACGAACCATTCGTGATCAAGCAACCAAGTTGTTCAAGTCTTCTATGTAACCGACCCGGCAAATAAGAAGCGTCACGTAGTTCTTCATGGAAAAAGAAGGATTGTCGAAGTTGAGAATATAGTGGACGAGGAAGAATACAATCAATTTGACGAGTTGCCTCCTTTCGGAGATGGCATCAGGCTCGAGGAATAACCCAGCGAGGAAGCTAGCTATATGCGCGTCGATCATCATGAAGGGCTATATTTTAATTAAGAAATTGCTCCATTGTAATTAATTTATTCCATAACATCATGTGTTATGGACTTGTAATATGTCGTGCGTATATTTTGATGTCAACGTGGAATTGTAATCCCTCCTGTCCTTGTGGACCGTATATCTAAAAATTCATTTAATTTGAAAAATAGTCCAGCTACACCACCTTTCTAGAAACCTAAAAAACTGAAATTTTATGGCAAATAGTCCAACACTTTTGCAAAGAAACTGGCATACTCATGCCTAATTCTGCGATCGTCATCGCAGAAGACGACGAGTCGCCCCACCCTTCCACACCGCAGCCGGTGCTCGTGCACCGGCACCGGCCATCCTCCGACAGCGCCACACCCGCCCGGTGTCCCGCCTTCTTCCCCACGCGCCGCTCGACCATGTCCGCGGCGAGCCTCGCACCGCCGCACTCCCGGCTGGTCTTGGCCGCTCGCACCCGCCGCCGGTCGGCTCGTCCTCGACTGGCCGATGTAGTGCTTCCCAACGTCGCGCGTTCGCCGATCGTGTAGGAGGAGACCGAGCACGAGGCCGCGCCTTGTGGCCGACCACGCCGCCCGCTCAAGGAACATGAGGCGCGCCGCATGTCTTGGGCGCGAAGACAAGCCCGAGGCCGACGATGAAACAAGCCCGGGTTTCGCGCGCGCCGGTGGTTGACGACGGCGAGGTAGCGCTCGTTGTCCTGCCACTTCATCGCCTCCTCTCGCTCCAGCGCCACGCGCCTCCCCACGGCGCGTTCCTTGGACACCTTGTACAAGGCCTTGCAACTCTAATATACGTACATACAAAATTCAAGATGTTAGAATAAATAGTAGTACGACGTACGTATATTGTAGATATAAAGATGTACGTACATTAATCGTAGGCTGCATAGGTCCTCCATGGGCTGAGGAGAGCTCGCGGCCACACGGCCGACGATGTCGACGACGACATCGTGAGAAAGAGCGGCGATCACCGACCTCCTCGCCTTGGTGCTGGCCTGAATGCTCTGCATGCTCACCTTGGCGATTGCTGCGTATATGTACTCAAAACCGTGAGACGAAGAGCGATGGGAGGAGTTTAATCTTCGGTGAATTATTCCGTCTTATAAAGAATTAGGAGTAACTGGCATGTGAGACGAAGAGACGCATGTAGTTGGCGTGCGAGACGAAGAGACGGCGGTTCTGCGTTGGTGAGATGAAGAGACACATCGATCGCGCGGGAGATGAAGAGGTAGGAAAGAAATATCACAGATGGTTCTATCTTGGAACCGTCTGTGATAATACTATCACAGACGGTTATTTAATATAGCCGTCTGTGATACTAAAATATTACCGACGGTTCTAAAATTGAATCGTCTGTGATACTTCATAGACGGTTTTATTTTCAAACCGTCTGTGATAAGGCGTACTCATCCCAGACGGTTGATATTATGAACCGTCTGTGAAGTATCACAAACGGTTCATAATATCAACCGTCTGTGATGAGGAACTATCACAGACGGTTCTTATTACCAACCGTCTGTAAAGTATCACAAACGGTTGGTATTAAGAACCGCTCGTGATGAGGCGCAGATCACGCATTTATTCCAAATGGAACCGTGTGTATAAGTTCAACACAGACGGCTCCTTTGGAACCGTCTGTAATGAGGTGTCTGGTATGGCCTGTTTTGTAGTAGTGCTAGCCTTTGCATGACAATTTGTTTGTCATTGTTGGCTTTTAGCCGTTTTTTGTTTTAAGTTTTTAGCTGATGATGGTGTAATGGTTGTGTGCATCCTTAGTTGGTGCAGAGACCGAGAGTTGTACTCTCATTATCTAAAAAAATCTTTTTCTGGAAGGATCTTGAAACAATATGTGGATTATTTTTTGTAGTGCCACGTTGGATTCGGCTCTCGTTTAACTTTCGTCTTCATATACTTGTTTAGTACAAACTTGATCATAAGCAATGACGTCATGTAGTAGTATTGGAAGTTTGCCATTGCTTTATGACAATTATATTTGATTGGGCCGTTTTTTATGTACTTGGGTGTTTGGTTAGATGCCTTTTTTTTAATCAAGTTGCGAGCAGTTGTATTATAGCGTCCCATAAATAACATATGAGATGAATGTTAAGTACAAGTGAATTGTTCATCTTTTGTCATTAGTTTAAGATTTTGGATGAATTGATTGGTGCATACAACTCAATATGGTATCAGAGCTAAAAGGTCTTGAGTTCAAGACCGGGTTGACGCAATTAAGAAAATAATTACAGCTCATTTCTATTATTCCAAATCTTAGGTCTGAGGTAACTTACATATGAGGAGAAATGTTGAAGTATAAGTGAATTGTTCACCTTTCCTCATCAGCTTAAGATTTTGGGTGAACTGGTTGGTGTATGCAACTCAATAATGAAATGTGAGACGACAATCATTGAATAATCTAATTTATCAAGTAGGGTAATATATTTTTCGTAACTTCTTTTCCACAGCAGCGTTAGAAGTAAGCACCATACACTAACCACGAAAGACGACTTATTGCATCCCCATGGCAACGACTAACGAACGACCTCAATCAGATGCAGAGGCAGGCCTAGTTCTAGCAGCTCTTCCACTTGCACATATAGCCATGTTTGTTTTGGCTTTTTCTTTGATTTAAAAGCAAAAATTCTAAGTCTAAACAAAAAGGTGATTTTTTTATCCAACTTATAAAAAGCTTAAACCAATTTAAGCATAAAAACCATAAGTCATAGGAGATGTGCTTTTTTTTGCTTTTGTGAAATGAAATAACAGTCTGCCACTAAAGTTCGTTGAAATTACCTATAAAATGCCATTGTATATAAATCTCAATCCTCCAATTTTTTTGCTGTTCCGTATTCCTCTCCCCCGATTCCCTTCGGTTCACCCACCACGCCGTCGCCTCAAATCCCCTCCCCCACCACGCTGTCCCCCCCACGCCACCGCTCCCCTTCCTCATGCCGCCGCCTCCCCTCCCCTCCCCGAACGCCGTCGCCCCCGCGAGGAAGACGTCGTCGCCTCCTCCTGACGACCCCGACGCCGGCCCTTCCTCCTCCGGTGCCGGCCCTCCATCCCCCCAACGTCGTCGCCCCCACGAGGAAGACACTGCCGCCGCCTCCCGACGACCCCGACGCCGACCCTTCCTCCTGCGACGACCCTGACGTCGCCTCCTCCCAACGACCCCGATGCCGCCTCCCCCAGTGAGTACCTGTCTCCTCCCCTGGCACCATTTTCTTGCTCTTGTATGAATGCAATTTGTATGAAGCAATTTGGAGCAATTTGGCTTATAGCAATCAGTACCACTGCTCACAGGAGCATTACTTTCCTAATGCAATGCACACCGTGGTTGTTCCTGCTCACTGGAGCATTAAATTTGAGATACCATTGATTGCATGATTTGAATATTTTCTCAGTTGATTTTCTTTAATTTGGCAATGCTCCCAATGTACATCTTTCCCATAATAACATTACTGTTAATCTGTAACTCATGCTTAACTTGGACTCTTGGAGGTATGCTCAGCTTTTAGTCTGATCTAAATGTGAGTTTCATCTTGTGCTATAAAATTCGAGGTTCCATTTGGCTTCATGCTTTCAATATTTTGAACTTGCAAACAGTTCCATTACATTATTTATGAGTGATGCCAATGGTGTTAGCTAAGTGTACAAAACTAGAGTACCAAGAAGGTCACAACTCACAAGCAGCTAGAGAGTTGGACTAGCACCTTTTGTGTTCATAATGTACTATTAATTTTCATGTACTAGAAATCTTTTGTTCCGCCCCTTCGAGATTTCTGTAGTTCTAGTCAAAATAACTCATGTTTTTTTTGGTTTAATTGGTGCAGTTCTACTCTACTCGTTGTTTTGCATCTGGGATGTTGGAATCATGTAAAGGATAATCTTGAAGAACCATCCCCGGTCCACCAAAGCACTCCAGCAGCTAGAAGAACATAATTGGTGTAATGTATTAGAGAATTCAAAGTGTTGATTATGTTATTAATGTAGACTACCATTGTAGTAGAAACTTGATGTGCTGAAAGCTTATCATGTACTGGACGACTTTTGCTGACAATATTGTGTACTAGAATGTTATAGCAGTAGAATGTCAGCTAGCAGTAGCAAATACCTTTTTCATCTCCTATTATGCCATAAAGTAGTACTAGTCATGTAGTCATGTATTTTGAATGGCATCAGCAGCTAGTTGTGATGTTTCTTGCGGTGTTATAATTAAAGCTTATTGCTGAAATGAATGCCCAGTAGCATACTTGTGCAAAAGGTCATTGGAAAAATGTTCATGCTTACTACCGTCTGATACAAGCCTTGAAGAATCAACCTTGTAGCAGTAATATGGCACTATTAATGCATTCTGTCCACAACAACATAATTGTTGGAGGCACATTGTACTGGAACATCTCTTTTTAGGCATATTGGAAGAGTGGATTTAAATATGTCTAGTTATATTTTTAAGTTGTCACTTGTCACTACTTTGAGATCGAATAAGTACTCCAAATAGATGTCGAGATTTACAAATTATTTCGATAGGCCATGGTACACACGCATGTACGTACAAGTGTAGGATCAAGGATAACCGACTAGAGGGGGTGAATAGGAGGTTTCTAAAATTAATCGACCAAATTAAACTTAGAGCTACAAGGTTCTAGCAAATACTTTCTAACACAATAAGGAGCTAATGTCAATACAAGATATAATTCTAACTAAGCAATTTAACACAAGATAATGCTTGAATTATAAGTGCGAAATAAGTAAAGACAAGAAATAACCACAAGTGAGACAATGAGGTTTTTCCCGTGGTGTCGAAGATTTGCCGGTCTTCACTAGTCCACGTTGAGGGAGCTTGAACAAATCAAGCCAGCTCCACCAATTAAGCCTTTCCTCGATCACTATTGGTTGTTCTTCCTCCGCTCCGGAGATGGTGAACACCAAACCACTCACAAACTCGGCACCGGGCCACTTCACAATCTTCTTGAAGAGATCACCGTTCAATCACCGCCAAGCCGTCTAGGAGTTCGGCAAAACTCCAAGAGTAACAAATCAATAACCTTCGCTTGACAACACTCAAGTGCAAGATGATCAACTAGAATGATGAATGCACTTGAATGAGCTCAACAACCTCTCAAGAAGTGCACAAGTGTATTTGAGGAGTTGAATGAATGCTCAAGGCTCTAGGGGTGTTAAATGTAGTCTAGCACCCAGCCCTTGAGTAGTTGGGGGGGGTATTTATACCACCCACCAACAAAAACGACGTTGGAGAGTTATACCCAGAAAAACAGCGAAATGCGGTATGATCGCCAACTAAGGTGCGGTACGACCGCAACCAAGCCTGAGCACTGTAACGGTTAGAACAATGGCATTAAATGACTCTGACATAGCCGTTGAACAACCCGTGCGGTACGACCGCCAACTAACATGCGCTACGACCGCAACTTCCGGTCATACCGCACGGAGGAGCGGTACGACCGATAGAAGGGTTTCCAGAAACGTCGAGATGACAAGCTCTCTGTAAAAAATGCACCGCCATATACAAATCGGTACAACCGCAGAACGGTACAACCGTTTTTCAATTGCGGTACGACCGATTATCTCGGAGAGGTCTGAGTCGAAAATGCATCGGCTCTAGTTTTACTCAACCGCCAACTAAAATTCGGAACGACCGCAATGCGGTAGTACCGCTCAAAGAGCCGGTCATACCGCATTAACACTTGGTTGGCTGAGGGGTTCAAAAGCCGGTAGTACCGCCAAGAAACATGCGGTCATACCGCACCAAACGGTACAACCGCAAGAAAGACGTCGATTCAACCGATTTTTGACACTTTCCCTGAAACCTTTTGAGAATAGGAATTCAAATGCATGCATGATCCTAAATTGATCCATATTGCACAAGACCATATTATCAAGCTACTAGTCACGATCCCTCTTAATAGTACGGCGTTTAATCTAAAATCCGGTCTTCCAAACAATTCTCCCAAGACCGATAGAATATAAAGGATCCTAGTTTACTTATACTTCTTTTGAGTCAAGTAGACCTTTATCGAATCATTTAACGTGCATCTTTTGCGTCATCAATAACCACCAAAGGTTCTTCACCTTGTAGATACTCAATAAACATGTTAATCCAATATTCACATATAGTCATTAATTACCAAAACAATTTTAGGGGCCTAGATGCTTTCAACGAGTGAAATCTATTTTGTTTTATATGTACATTTGCATGTATCATCATATTTTTTAATCCTATGCAAAAATAAGTTTAAATACATGCTTAACAAAGTCATTTAAACCCTCAAGGGCAATTCAGACTTTTTATCCTTCACACACAACTCAATAAGCCAACATCCTATAAAAAGTCATAATATCAAACACCAAAGTTTGGCTTAAAATCTCAAGGGCTTATAAGCTAATTAAGCCAAAAGGCTGGCTTTAAGTTATAAGCCTAAAAGCCTAAGCCTAAACAAACAGGACCATAAAACACTCTCATCGTACGTGAGAACCAAGATTGTCTGCGGGCTGCGGCGGCATGCACTTGCGGCCGTATCTGTGTACTATTATCCATCGCTTACGAGTAAACATGGTTTACTACTACAGAAACGTCATCACAGATAGTTTCGTGAGCCGTCTGATTTTATGGGTCAGTGATGATATAAGGTTATCACAGACGGTTTTCGAACCGTCTGTGATGCATACTATCACAGACAGTTCTGAGATCTATAAACCATCTATGGTAGCTTATGTATCACAGACGGTTTATAGATGAAATCATTTGTGATATCTTATATATCACAGACGGTTTATAGATGAAACCGTATGTGATAGCTGGATGTATCACAGATGGTTTGTATATGAAACTGTCCATGATAGGTGATGCATCACAGATGGATTGTATATAAAACCATCCGTGATAGCTGATGCATCACAGACGGTTTATCCTAAAGAACCGTCTGTGATATTCTTTTTGTATGGCTAAATTTATTTTCGTTTATTAGCTAGCCTAAGGAAATGCTAGCCATGCTCTCTGAAACAAGCAGAAGCACAAAAAGTACATGTACATATCCAATTCACATTCATTTTTCAGAAACAAGCACATCCAATTCACATTTATTTCAGAAACAAACACATCCATTTTATAAATTAATTAACTCAAATGAACTAAATTTAACTATTCATGAACAAATATACACGCATGTTCCATAAAGTTCAATTTTATCCCAATCAAGTTCAATCTACATTGTGGAACTTTCCTTTTGGGCTTATGACCTCACGCATCAAGAAGACCGCAAACTGTCTTCGAATGCGTTTGAGCTGGGCCTGTTCCAATGGAGTTTCAGCGATTGTCGCAACCTGTCGCTAGAAATATTAAAGTCGCGCATATATAAATTAATAAATATGAAATAATTATTGCAAGATTGGAAAACCTAATGATCTTTGGTGATCAGAGAACCGAGGAGTAGTTCCATGTTGTGGTAAATATAGTATCCACAGGTATTGCCCGCTGGCTACTGGTGGCACTACAAAAATAGAATTGGTTAGTTCGAGAGGCATTACTATAAAGTGTTATATAAGATTAATGTGTACTAGCGAATACTAGGAATTTGAAATCGTGTCGCAGGTTCACTCCCTTGCATTTCTCTTCCTTTGCATAGAACGTGATGAACTAAAACTTAGCCTTAGCCATTGCAAAGAAAGGAAAGACTACAATAGAGTTATCTATGGAGAAAATATGTTTACATGTCGATTAAGTTTTTGACAGTTGTGAAGTTGTTATTAGACCTCTTTAGGGAATTAAGGTATCTTACCTGGTTCTATTTTGGTATAATTATAATTAGAATCCAGTGGTACCTACACAGGTATATGTCACCATGGTCATTAAACCTAAGTTCGTGTTGCTTATAAAGTACAAATCAACAAGTATAGACACTAGTGCAGCACTTACCCCTAGTTGTAGGATAAAAGTATGAAATCCTTCTTGCGGTGATCCAGCAAAAACGTCGCCTTGTACTCCTCGACAAAGGTTGCATTGTCATTGATGCATTGCTCAGAGACCAAATGTGGGTTGAGGAAACCTACCGATGGTTTACTTGATTGGGTTTCTACGATCATGTATTTATATATATGTACAAAAGCTAGAAGTTATATATGACATTTATTGGTATTACATGAACATAGACCGTGATTGTACACACTTATAGTGTCCAGCATCGCATTAGTGAGGTGTCGAGGGAGTCGAGCTTGAAGAGTAAGAACAAGTTATCGAAGATCACCGTGAAGACACAGTCTTGAATCTCGTAGTTAAAATGAATTTTCTTAAACTTGACAGTGACACCCGAGCACCGTTGTCCACCCGTCTTTTTGGCCTGTTCCATGTACCATTCATGCAATCTCTGGGAAGCCAATCCTAGGGTTTTGAGGTCCTCTTCCGGGACGACCAACGGCTCACCATGCACAAATTTCTGGACCAACGACAAGAAGGGGATATCACCGGGTTGCTTCGATTTGCCCTTTCTGCCTCGCTTTTTAGAGGTCAATCAGGCATGAGGTGTAGATGCATCTGATGCACCGGGTCCTTGCCGCATCGGTATAGGTAACTCTGGTGCAGGTAGCTCCGGTGCAGATACTTCTCGTGATGTTGACACCGGTGTAGGTAGATCCAGGCAGATGTCTCTCTTGGGCCACTGGATGAATGCTCCAATGGCTTGCCCTAAAGTCACGACCTCATCGTTTGGGGGGCATCTTCAGCTGGACGATCTCGAAATTGGCATAAAGACCGCCCACATTCACTTTTGCGAAACCCAGCACTATATTTACACCGTGCAGCAAGGCCCCGACACTGGGTGGATATGCCTGGCCCCAAGCAGCATCCAGAGCAATGAAGGCACATCTCACTTGGAGCTTGCACTTCAAAGCCACCTACATAACGATACAAAATTAGCTACTCCAACAAGCCTATCAAAGAATCAATCATTCTAGGGATAATAATTATTATCAGGACGTCATCAACAGGAAATCTGTTATTGATTTCTAAGTTATGGCTGGACACGTAGCTACTCGGACATTTGGGGAGGCTGGCTAGCACAGTAGCACCAGGGACTTCCAACTGATTTGTGAGGGATGATGAATCTCCTCTTGTGCGACATCCTGCATCTCTTCTCTAAGGGATGCACGAATCTCCTCTTGTAGATGTGCTTTGCGCTTGGCTTTGGCTCTCTTCCTACTCCGGTATGGCCTGAAGTTCTCTGGGAATCCATCTTTCAATGTAACATAAAGATCAATGGCTCTCGTGTGACCCTGATGCTCATTGTTTCCCAGGTCCACGAAGAGTAAATCTCTCTCCCTGACTGCCTAAAATGAGCCTTGGGAAGATTTTGCAATACTCAGTTCTTCCTACAAGAGCCCGATATATTATTTCACTTCCTATGAAGTTATCGAGTAATTACAAACTAAGTAGTTCGATATCTTACCAAGTGCCGGGATACTTCCTCATCTACGGGGTTTGGAAAGGAGATGACCCCCGAAGACACGGTGGATAACCTCGCTCTTAGCTAGTGTCAGGCGCGCTCATCAGGGATCCCGACAAATGGCAGGAAGGCGTCAAACCGGCTTGCATGCTCGTCCTGATCACTCCATTGCGGGATTTTACCTGCATACCCAGCGGTGCCGAGTCTGTGGGGGTGCGTATTTTTTGCCTAGAGGGCCCTGTGCACCTCACTTTCACTTCTAAAATTATCTGTCGTCTTCTTCACCACAAAGTCTTCCTAGTACTCTATGAACGGATACTTCTAGAAGGGCGTCATATCCTTCTCCACGTAATTCTTGATAAGCGTGCTTTTAAAGTCCCTTCACACTTTGCTCGCGCACTAGCAACGTGTATCATTACACGGAGACCTGGTGTTGTTCCGGGATCTGGAACAATCGTAAAATTTCTATCACCAACTCATCTTTCTGATCTTTGGTCAACTCCTTCCATGAATCGTAGGTGATCTTGACCTGTTGACGTGCAACTATTCCGACCGTTATCCTGAATGTGGAAGCTGCTCGGCGAGGACTCAGAGGGGGTCCCAGACGTATTGACTCTCGTGATGGTAAATCGGCCCTTAGACCTTTTCGATATTCCTCTTTCCTTGCACTTGGATTTTTCAGAGGACGACACATCAGACGCATGAGGCGACGATGACGAAGAATGAGTGGATGACATCTTCACGAGAAATAGAAGTTCTAATACGCATTAACATATTGTCATAAGATTCTCTATGTGTATGGGTATACACACCGATTAAATGACATAATTGATATATAAATATGTAAATCCTCCAAGTCAGCCAACAACACTTGATCTGCTGACATAATAGCATGTATTATGAATTGGATCACAAAACCCAGAGGTTCAACCAATTAACCAACCGAAAGTAACAGACTAAATGCTAAAGATCAATCAATAGTAGTAAACACTCTATTCCAATTAGAACTCAAGTTCAAACCCGATTATCAAAACAATTTCAGTACAAGACTATTATCATCACAAAGCATTCATCTCAAGCCCACTACACCACATTATAATATGAACATATCAAATGCAAAGGGGTAATTAAATTAAAATATTGTGATATTCATGAAGTAGATGCAATCAAAGCCACTGAGTAATCTGAGCACTGTGTGAGGGAAAGGGGCGTCGGGGCCGGCAACTCGCCATCTATTACCTTTGGGCGTCGAGGGGAAGGACGAGCAAGGAGCACCGGAGCAGTAGGGCGGCGTCGAAGGGGAGGCGTGCCGGGCTCGGGGAAGGAGGAGGCGACGCGTGCTCGGGGGAGGGGAGGAGGCGGGCTCGGGGAGGAGGCGCACTAGGTTCGGGGAAGCAGCGGCTCGTGCTTGGGGAGGAGGTGGCGGGCTCGGGGGAGGAGGCGCACTGGGCTCGAGGAGGAGGCGACGTCAAGGACGGCGATGACGGGCTCAGGGAGGAGGACGCCGAGTTCGGGGAGGCGGCGACTCGTGCTACGGGAGGAGGCGGCGGCTCGTGCTCGGGGTGAAGGCGGTGGGCTCGGGGGAGGAGGCGGCGTCAAGGACAGTGGCGACAGGCTCGGGGAGGAGGGATGTTAGATAAACTTAATCATTTGAGTGGGAGGCGCGACAAACCCTAGAGTCTGAATATAAATAGGGTTGGACATCATAGACAGTTCTAAATTAGAATCGTCTGTGAAAATAAACAGCACATACGATTCCAATAAATAATCGTCTATGATACATGATGTATCACATATAGTTTCAATAAATAATCGTCTGTAATATCTGATGTATCACAGACAGTTATTTAGATGAAACCGTGTGTGATAGATAATTACAAACGATTTGTCCTAAGGAATCGTCTATGATATTCTTTTGTATTGCTAAATCTATTTTTGTTTATTGGCTAGCCTGAGGAAATGCTAGCCATGCCCTCTAAAACAAGCAGAAACACAACAAGTACATGTATACATCCAATTTATATTCATTTTAGAAATAAGCACATCCATTTTACAAATTCGGATATGACACATTCTCATATACATGAATGCAAATTCAAAACATATGACACAAATATTTCATTCAACATTCCACTTGCTTATCTCCTTTAAAATTTAGCCCTTCATGATGATCGACGCGTATGCAGCTAGTTTCATCACGTTGTTCTTCCTCGACCCTTATGTTGTTTCCAAAATTAGGCAACTCGTCAAATTGATTGTATTATTACTCGTCCACAACATTTACGTAGTGCTTCTTATTTGCCTAGTTGGTTACATAGAAGACTTGAACAACTTGGTTAGCGAGTATGAATGGTTCATTTTTGTATCCGACATGTTCGAGATCCACGGTAGTAATGACGTACCTGTCGACCTTCACCTGTGGGAGATGGACCTAACGACACTGAAACAGGGGGATCTTGAAAAGCACGTAGTCGAGCTCCCAAATCTCCTTTATGAACTCATAGTAGGAGCTCCTCAATCCATCGGTACTAAACGTATCTATGCGTATACCGCTGTTCTGGTTAGTGCTCTTTATATCCTGAGCCTGCGTATAGAATGTGTACCTATTTATGTCGTATCCTTGCCATGTCACAACTGTAAATGTTGGCCCTTTTGCCAACCATGTCAACGTATCGCTTGACGATTTCCTAGCGAGTCGCTCCTTCAACCATTTGTTGAACCAATTGTTGTGTTGTCTCGTGATCCAAACATCCAGCCACTCTAGATTCTATTACCGAAGCACGTGCTTGTGCTGGTCGATATACGGGGACACTTCAATCATGTGTTGCAAGACCGTAAAATGAGCTTGAGCATACGCTCTCATCTCTGGAGTAATTGCTTTCCTTCCGATGGTCCTAATACCCTCGAGCCTCCCCTCATGGCGAGATCGAGGTACATCTATTAGTTCGATCTGAGCCATGTAATCGATAATGAACTCAATGACCTCTTTAGTTGCATAACCTTCGACGATGCTGCCCTCCGACCGAGATCGATTCTGTACATAGGACCTGAGAATTCCCATTAACCTCTCGAACGAGTACATACTACGTGATGAGTAAATTATTACAGACGGTTTTTAACAAAAAAAAACGTCTGTGATATGTAGTAATATCACAAACGGTTATTGTTAAGAACCGTCTGTGAGGTATCACAGACGGTTTTCAATAACTGTCTGTGATATGTAGAATAATTCACAGATAGTTTTCATTATGAACCGTCTGTGATATTACCTCTTTATAGATGGTTTTTAGCACAACCAGTAACACAGATGGTCTCTAAACCAAAACCGTCTGTGATTGTATGTAATACAGATGATTTTGATCAACCGTCTGTGATGAGGCATCCAATATTAGTATTTTTGTAGTAGTGGTTACACCCTGATAATACTCCTCATGTGTAGTAGCTTTAGGATCGGATCATAATTTATGAGATATGGTACGAGCGTGTACGATACCAAGAAGTATACGAATCTCGTATTAAGAATGAAGTAGATGAATCTCGTAGAGAACCAAAATAACGACATCGAAGTAACTACGACGAGAGAGAAAGATTTCGCAAATCCGACTGCAAATTTCTTAAACGTAACCTCAAAAGAGTACAAGGGATTATCACTCTTTCACAACCCTCTCAAACTTCTTAAGACATATCGAATCCTTGCCTTATACAAGAATTTAGTGCTAAAGAATAATCTAGCATCTAATCCTCTCATGCCCTCTGCTTTTGATGAGTTCCTCTTGCTTAGCTTGCTTCTAAGGTTCCTACAGCCACCTCTCATGGGTTTATATAGTCTTCCTAGTCCTCCTCTAAAGTAAAGTAGGAATATTACTCCAAAGAGGAGTAGGAGTCCTAATACTACTAGAATTCATCTAGCTTTAGTTATAGCACACCTCTCCAAGTCCTATTAGATTACAATGTGCGTCACCATACTCAACAATCTCTACATTGACTCTTATCCATTGAAGTCACCATGCTCCTCCAAGAATTCGCTCCAAGTCGGCTCCACATTTTTTGTCTTTTCCTTTTTTTTTCTCCCACCTTTAGAAGTGCCCCCACCACGGGCTCATACACATCACAACATTGTGTGTGTCGGTATCCAAGCTTGAACGCCCAGACACTCTATTTTTTTCATTGTATAGTTTGGTTAACTTCACCCCCTCTTCTTACAACCCTCTATGTCATATGTTTGTACCACCCCCGAACTCCACTTGCTCATCGATACCACGTGGTTGGTCTCACTATGTCTTTCTTCCTACAACAGCTCACACATTCTCCTTTACGATTACCAAATTTTGCAACCATCTTGGTAGTTTCGCACATAATTGCAGATGAGATATGAGTACCTATAGGTTGTCCTTCCTTTAGATTTACCTATCAATCAGTATACTCCATTGCTCTAGATACTTTTCATGATTACCTACCCTTTACAAGTAACTCGCATGATTCCATCTTAAAGTGATACATCACAACCTTCGAGTGCAAGCAATCTCACATATATTATATTCTTTTTTAAGCTGGGAACATACCGAACTCCCACTAATGTGCGATGTGCTCTATCGTACATCTCCAATGTAACCGTTCCCCACCTTGGTAATTTCATACTCCTTGCAAACCACAAAGTGAACAGTTCCATACGTCGGGTGTAGAGATCCTTCGTCAAACATCTCTCTCGCCAAACACATGTGGAAACAACTACCTGAAACTAATATCTATATATGAGAAGTACCTAATTGATTGACAACTAGTACGTTTGAATCATCTTTCGCTACTGACACTGAGCAAGTGCCCCTCATTTGCTTCAAACTTGGACATTCCTTTATCATAGACCTTCCTCGTCACATAGATAGCATACTCGTGTGCTATTGTTTTTTTCCCTTATTCTTCCTGTGATTATTGCTTTTGCTTGCAACACCTATAATAGTGATTGCTTGATCACCTGAGGATGAAGATTCTGGTGGTTTCTTCAATAACTCTACCTCTAATAGATATGTAACTGCCTCATTAAAGTTGAGAGTGCTTTTCCTGACAAGAATATTCATCACCAGTTGCTCCCATGTAAATGCCTTATCGTTCTACTCAATTTTCTCATTCACACTAATCAGCCGCGTGACAAGCTTGTTGAAGATGTTGAGATGGTCAACGAATCATGTGCTTTCCGTCAAACGCAACCTATATAGTTGTCTTTTCAGTACCCATCGGTTTGTTAGCGATTTCGTCATATACAATTTTTCTAAGTCACTCTATAATTTTTTCGATGAATTCTTCTTGATTACGGAGTACTTTACCTCATCGGAGATACATAGACGAATTATACTGACAGCTATCCACTCCACTTGCAGTCTTTATCGAATGTCTTTTCCGATTTGTCCCATTTAAGAGCATTGATGAACCCTTGTAGGACGAGAACATCCTCCACCACACATTGTGACACGCTGACATTTCCCCACCGTCAAATTTTGCTACTTGACTCCACATCGTTAGCATCGATTTTGATCTTGTGCTTCTTGACGCTTTGCCGACCTTCTCACAAATCAAATTAATCCAGCCTTGGCTTTGATACCACTTGTTATACTTTGATATCCTTCCTTATGCACAGCAGCCCTCAGACCGGATCAGAGTTTGTGAGATACGGCATAAGCGTGTGCGGTATCAAGAACGAAGTAGATTAATCTCGCAGAAAACTAAAATAACAGCGACGAAGCAACCACGACGAGAGAGAAAGATTTGATGAAGCCGACCGCAAATTTCTTAAGCACAATTTCAAAAGAGTAGAAGGAATTGTCGCTATTTCATAACCCTCCCAAATCACTTAGGACCTGTAATTCCATGAAAATCGCCCAAACATGTTATGTATTCCTATATGGTGGAACTGTAATTCCATGAAAATCGCCCAAGAAATGTCTTGTATCGACTTTGACGAACCACTCGAAAATCATAGCACTGTACGAGGCCTTACGAGAATGTGTTTGGCTTCGGCGGATGATTTACCACATCCAACAGTCATGTGGATTAAATACCGCACAAACCCCCACTATTATCTATGAAGATAATGCAGCTTGTGTTGCACAAGTGCTGATGGGTTATGTGAAGAATCCTCTCACAAAAGCATATCAACCACAAGTTCTTCTATGCTCATGGATTGCAAAAGATGAACGAAATTAAAGTACTGCAAACTAAGTCGTGTGAAAATCTTGCAGATTTATTCACTAAGTCACTTCCAGCATCTAGCTTTGAAAGGTGTATACGTGGAATTGGAATGATGAGACTTAGAGAAGTGCAGAATTCAGGGGGAGAACCTACACGAACTCATTATTAAAGCTTAACCATGAAGATCGAGTACCTAAAGAATAAATCCAGGAGATTAAATGAAATTGGGTGGATTGTACTCTTTTTCCCTTGACGAGTTTTCCTGAAGTTTCTCGTCTAAGGTTTTTAATGAGGCAATTCGTGCATCACAGCAGAACGTATATCATGTACTGTTTCTCTAAATTTTTTCCACTGGGTTTTTATGAAGTTTTGACGAGACATGGACATGAAGGATGAGTGCCCAAGGGGGAGTGTTAAGAAACCGAGTTCAGACCGGCAGACCTGGCCCAAGGTGGGCTCCTCATCCCAAACCCTAGCAGAGTCGTAGCCTATAAATAGAAGGTGATATTCATTGTAAATGATTGATCGATGAATAAAGGAATAAAGAGAAGCAAAAGTCCCCCTACATCTCTGTGTTCAATCGCTTATTCTCTTCTTGTGTTCATACATTACTCTTACGATTCTGAGTTTGTTTACGAGATAATCGCTCGAACTGAACTCGCCAGCGACGATTCCTCAACATTACGAAGCTCAACAGTATCTCCCTTCGATTCCTGCATCGGCCAGTGACCCACGCATCCGTACGGAGTGTCGTCTTGCTCGGCTCAGGATCTGAATTGTCCGGGAAAATTGACAGGACATGGTCACTCACCGGTCACCACGGCGTGCGTGGTCCAAACTCCGGACCACCCAACCCAGCATCGAAATAAATGGTGCTCGCTTGCGAATGTTGGCAGGACGCCGGAAGAACGGGCCCAAACTGGACGTCCACACACCCGGCCCGATCGAGGCCCGCCTCTGCCTGCGCTGCTCTCGCATTTACTACTACCGCCGTGGCAGCAGGAGGAGGCTCTGCTCCTGTTCTCCAGGCCCAGAGTAAATAAGCCTGCATTATTATTATCTCCCAGTTTTGTCTTGGGCTAGCAGGAGGAGCCCCGTTTCTTCACTGGCTCAGCGTCTCAGGCGCTCTCGTTTCAGCCTGCTCCTGCAGGGACCATGGTGCCATCAGGATTGGATCCCCAAGCGCTTCAGCTGTCGACTTGTCATCGGATGCCATGGCAGCCAGCAGCACTGTCATACAATTCATGGCGTCATTATTGCGTGCAAATCTTTCAGGGTGCTGCTGCTACGCTTGCCGGCTGATTGCTAGGCTAGGTAGCCCCTCTTTACTAGCTCTGAATCCCTGACCCAGAGAACATACGGAAACAGATAAAAAAATTAGGCGGTGAGAAAGAGGTCAGAGGAGACATTAGCTCTTTGAGAGCAAACATTAGGCAGAGAGGCCGTAACCCCCTCTCTCTATATATATATAGCTCGCCAAAGTCACCATGTCCACACTAGGATGGCAAAAAAAAACGTCTTTTTTTACAGTTCTACCTACAGCAGTGTGGTTTTTCTCGATAACAAACGGTAATTGCGATGCCATTTCAGATGTTTACTTCTGTAGTCCCACATACTTTGCAAATTAAGTTGTTGCTAAACTAATTTCCCTCGATGTATAGCTTGCATTGGACGAACAGCAAGTTGCCTAGCTGCTAGTGTTTTATTATTAAAAAAAAAGAGGGCCTAGCTGCTAGCGAGCTACAAGCCTGACTAGTTGAGTATGCATCCATGCATGAGTCGCCAAACATATCAGTACGGCTTGTAAATCTGATTTGTCCGGGGAAACTGACGAACGAAGACGTGGTCCAGCCCGATGGAGTCCAAGTCCCGGCAACGGAATCAATGGGGCTAATCTTGGCAGCACCTCGAGTGTCTTAGATCGGACCCGAAGCATACATACGGTGGCCCAGCCGGCTCCTGCGCAGTACACTGTTGTAGCAGGCTTGGGTCCGAGGCCAACCCGGCCAGAGTGCCTTAATGCCTCAGGCCAGCCTCGTGGATTCTAGTGCCGTTTCCTTGTTTGTTTTTGTGGTTTACTTATTCTACAGAAAATGTATATTGACCATGCTTTAGTAATTAATATTTCCTTTTGTAGTTAACTATCTGAATTTTCTGCACAATTGCACAGCTAAATACTACAACATATGCTTACATTTAAAAATAGAGTCATATTTGTTTACCAACTTTCGTTGAAGCTGGACTCAATTCAATCTACATTAAAAGGGTGAATATTCTCGCTACGGATTGCTGCGGGGGTTGCTTGTTCTACATCCACCAGATCATGCATGCCGGCAATGCTATAGCCTATATAATACATTCGTTTGGTACTTATGAGAGTATGCACTTAAACATACCTATTATACATCTTTATTATTTTTAGTATACTTAAATACCAATTGTAAGATGCTCCAATGTGACTTGATCGAAAAAATTTCATTGGAGCTCTTTGTTTTTGCTATAGACCCTTTTCATATATAAAAGAAATATATACATAAATTTTGCTATAAAAAGTAGATTTTAATGAAATTTTTATGGAACTCACTTTAGGGTATCTTATAATCATTATTGGAGTACACTCAAATAGATAAAAAGGTATCATCTCCTACATCTCATATACCACTTAAATCGTATGATGATACATCTTTATCTATTTGAGCGTACTCCAATAATGATTATAAGATACCCTAAAGTGAGTTCCATAATTATTTTTTTACTAAAGTTCACTTTTTATAGCAAAATTTGTGTATATACTTCTTTTATATATAAAAAGGGTATATAGCAAAAACAAAAGATTCCAATAAAAATTTTTCGACCAAGTCACATTAGAGCATCTTACAATTGGTATTTAAGTATATTGAAAATGGTAAAGAATTATAATGGGTACGTTTAAGTGGTATATTGAAAGTGTGAGTACCACTTAAATGAATATATTATACTTCTTTACCACTTTTAGTATACTTAAATAAATTATAAGATATTTTAATGCGACTTGATTGAAAAAATTAATCGGAGCCCTTTGTTTTTTTTTCTACATACCCTTTTTCATATATATAAAAGAAATATATACACAAATTTTGCTATAAACATTGGGTTTAAATAAAAAAAAAATTCATGAAACTCACTTTGTGGTATCTTATAATCATTTCTCACTCTCTCTCTCTCTCTCTCTCTCTCTCTCTATATATATATATATATATATATATATATATATATATATATATATATATAATGGGTTATATATGCTATATAAAATATATATATGGGCGCCTCATCATCACGACAGTGACCAAAACCGTTTGTATTATATGCAATCACAAACGGTTTTGGTTTAGAGACCATCTGCGTTACTGGTTGCGCTAAAAACCATCTGTGAAGAGGTAATATTACAGAAGGTTCATATTTAAAACCGTCTATGGTAATGCTACTGCTTGGAGGTTTTGTAGAGAAAATACTATCACAGATGGTTCCATCTATCAACCGTCTGTGATAAGTAGGATATCACAGACGATTTTACCTACAAACCATCTATATTATTCAAATATTACAGACGGTTTAAGCTACAAATCGTTTGTATTATTCAACTATTATAGACGGTTCTGAGTTAATAACCGTCTGTGATGACCTCATGTCATCACTGACCCATAAATTTAGACGGCTCACGAAACCGTCTGTAATAACGTTTTTGAACCGTATATGAAGATCTTTTCTGTAGTAGTGGTTTTGGCATGACAGGGAACTATAGTCCCATCTATCATCCTTTTCTCTCTCTCCACTACGCACATCTACATACAAAATTCATGATGTGGATAGATGACACTAGAGGCCACTAGAGTTCATGCTTATCATTTTACAAACACACACGCGCGCACACACACACACATCTACACCTAAGCATAGCGCCCGACCGAGCCGCCCCTATGGAGCACCAAATAGGCCATTTTGGTCTCCTAACCCACGATCTCCCACGCATGACGTCACACGTCCAGTGCATGCTATGACGAGATTGAAAGTAATTATGCTAGCAATTGCAATTTTATTGCCGCACGTATCACCTCGTTTATTTTTTTAATGATTTCTTCATACGCGCATGGCTAGATGTGCCAATAAACTACAAATGGAGTATAGTACATCTTTTTGTTACAAAACAGTAAAGTCATGTAGAGATTACAGTAAACATCTTTTAGTAAACGCACATAAGTTTTATTTTGTGAGACTTATATCATTTTGTTACTTTCGTCGTCACCAAACTACCGGTAAAAACCGTTCGTGAATCGAGCTTCCAATCAAAAGTTATAGCTAAAACAAGAAAAGAAACATTCATATACAAAATAAGAAACAAATTCTTGTTTGTTGGTTGTTACTAGTTGACTAAAATGGCAGTAAAGTCATGTAGAGATTGTAGTAAATCTCTTTTAGGAATGCAATAAATCTATTTTAGTAAATGCACAGAGAGATTTTATTTTCCAAGATTTATATCATTCTGTTACTCTCGTCATTACGAAGCTACCTGTGAAAATCGTTCGTGAATCGGAACTTCAAATCAAAAGTTATTACTAAAACAAGAAAATTCTTGCCAGTTGGCTTGGTCCCTGTATGACACAGGCGTCGGGGAATCGATTTTACTGCCGGTATTTGTGCTTTTGGGCCATTTTACTACAGATTGCAGCTTGGTGTGTGTAGGTTTTACTGTCGGTTCCAAGAGGGCGTCTGGTTGGTCGCACAAGGGGGTCGTGGGTTGGCGCATTATGCGTTGCGTGGCCCAAGGTGTGGCCGATGCATAGAATAATTTATTCTACGCCCAGACGCTGAATAGTGCTACCATGTGTGTACACACACTTCGGATCCGTATGAACACTTCTTTCAACTTGTCAAACACAAATTTCTTGCTGACAAACCACACATTAATTGAGAAATTTTAGTTAAAACAGCTCGTTCAAAAACAGTAGGTGAAACAAATTGAACCAAATTTAAGTTACACCAACTTAAGCAAGCAAGCAAGCATCACTTAACAACCAATCCCTCACCAAGCAGTACTGTGTACATATATAACCCAAACCATGCATACAACATATACACACGAGGTTTTCTATAATTCTATTCTCCTCCAAAAAACGCAAGGAGCACTATTTTAGAGTACTTAACTCTCGATGCTATCGAACAGCAATCAACACAGAAAATGTTTTATGGGTCGAATCAACGATCGAGGTGGTCCACGCATGCAAGCAGCTGCATGCATGGGTAGCTAGCAAGAAGAGATGACGGGGAGCATAAAATTCTTTAGCATCTTCTGTCTGTTGCAACGTCGCTGCACTGAACTATGCATGCTGTCCGTATGGTCGCATTGCATCGCATGATTTGATCCATCTGTCCCCCCATGATGTGTACGCGCGTGTACTTTAAGCGCAACTGGCCACGCCTTGTCGCGTGCACGCTTGCAGCTGCTAGCACGGGCCGATCGACATGGCAGGTAGTCGCTAGTGATCGGCGACATCCATGGAATTTGGCCTAGCTCCAAGTAGGGTCGACATGGCTTCTCTCGGTCGATGTGATCGCATTATATTCCATCTCTGATGTTCCAATCGCTCTAGCCATCCACTTTGAAAAGATATGCGACGTTGGAAGGAGTTGATGGATCAAAAAGAACTTGGGAACCCATACGGCCGGGCTTCGTATCTGGTGGACTCGTTCTGAAACCCCTATATGCATTGAAGTGAAGATTATTTAGTGAAAGCTGCAGTTCAGGTAGCACACTGATCTTTTGAAGCTACCGCTGGAAACTACTATGCAACGAAGGTTTGAAGATGATCTAACCGGCCAGTCACCTACAAAATTTTGAACCCTGGTTCTGACCCGACTGTATTTAATTTTCTACTGTATCATGGTCAAAGGCCATCAATGTCAGAAGAGTATATGTATGGACTGGACATCATCGGTCACGACATTAATCGGAATTGCCACGTTAATCGAATTTCTGACCTTGCAATCACCATCAAGATTCGTGCGCCTCCCCACCTCCGTCTCGATCTCCGGTGAGGCTCGGGCGGCGGCGAGTTAGGGCGGGGGTTTGTCGGATTAAGGCTCAGGTTGACCAGGGCATGGCTATAGAGGGAGAGAGGGGCGGTGGAGGCACGGCAGTGAGTGCCGTCGCTGAAAATGAGGAAGAAGGGTGGGACGGAGTGTGGTTGGATCTTGCTGGAGATGAGGAAAGAGCGTTGTGGGGTAAGTGAACGCGTCTAGATGGAGGAGGGCGGCGTGGGAGGGCGGATGCGGTGTGGAGGAAGCTTGGTGAGCTTCATCAGTGTCGAAGGAGATCGACGAGGCAGTGGGGCGGCGGCGGTTTGGGAGTAGAGATGGAGAGAGGTGTGGGGTAGGAGTTAGGGTTGAGGGAGTTAGATCAAGGGTTGGTATTGAGGTGGGTTATATGGTCCAAAAAACAAATGATTTTGGGATGAAATTATGTGCATGATGACTAGTCAATCCCGACATCAATTAAATCCGTATGAGAATTATTTGTACCAGATACGTTTTCCCCATATGAATCCGTACGTACTCATCCCGACATCATGTTTAATTTCTCCATATGGACATGAAATTGTTTTGCCAGTGTCCGGATGTATTCGATCTTTTTCCGTCCTAGTTGCTTGAATGATTAACTCAAGGACCAGATAAACCCAAAAATTCGATCAATCGTGATCTTGTTTCGTCGCAAGCTTTTGCCGTTGATCCAAGGAATGAGCTGTCTGCGCGCGATGACATGCACGAGATGTCGAGATGCCTGTCACGGGGATCACAGGATCACTAGCTCCTGCTGCTACTTACTAATACATACAAAACAAAAAAATTAAAGTCGTCCTAATATTTGTCCACGAGCTGATGCGTGCACGTTTCTGCTTACGAAATTCAGTGCTTAACGCGCGGCCAGCAGTCTGATCAGAATTCAGAAGCGTCTCCTAGGTAGTGATCGATCACTCACCATTCACCAAGGTCGCTGGGTACAGGCGTAGTACAACTCTAGGAACGAGAGCGTGCACGCACGTCGACCCCACCTGTCAGCGAGAGACGCACTGCCCGCGATCCAGGCGTCTTGTCGAACTGCACGCCATGGATCTGTACTCCACACCTGAGGCTCTTGTCGTGTTTACCCTTGGCTACCGCGCGAGCTGAGGGAATATTCAGTGAAGAGCACAGTGCCAAATGGAAGCAGCCAAGCCCATGGCGACACCTCGATCGATCGACCGGCATATACTCTATGCTCCAATCCAATCCATCCATAGATCAAAAGAAAAAAAAAAGAGTTGAACAGTATGCAAGTAATAATAAAGTAATTAATTAAGCATGCACACACGACGACACCACACCACCACCGGTAACGCACAGCACAGTTCAGCACACGCATGCCTGCCTGCCTTTCTTTCATCGATCGATCTATCGTGCATTCATGCTGATGCATGTTCCTTTCACCAGCAGTCCAGCACTACCCTTTCTTCTTCTTCTTCTTCTCTCTCTAAGTACCCACCAGATGCTTGCATGCTTGCTAGCACAAGCTGCAGGTTCTCTTTCTTCTTCCCTAGCTTCAGTGCGTACGTTGTGCAGCATTCATGGTGACCGGCATGGTCAGATGAGCTCGGCCTTCTTGACCTTGGAGATGCTCTCGAGGACGCCCGCTGGGGACACGTGACCCATCACCATCACCTTCTTGCTCTCCAGGTCGATGCTGAACGATGTCACCCCTGCACCAACCATGAATGCTTCCATCCAGTCAGTAAGAAAAATTGCCGATGAACAAGCTAGAAAGAAAAGAATTACTACTCCAGGTTAGTTTCATGCATGCACCGGTCTTCAGTTTTGACAGTCACTGCACAAAAACATGCAATGGGTATTGCAGTTTTGTAATGTAACTTAATTTGCCATACGCACTGTCGTACGTACAGCACGTGATCCCTCCGGCCTACACGCAGGCATACACGTCACTACATTCTGTGTATATACCACGGGGAAAAATAATTCAGGAACGGAAGGTGTTCCATGTGAGGCCTCTGAAACGAATGGATTTTCGAAGGCTGTTCTGTTCAACCTCAAAAACGTTTCCAGTCTCTCTGCAGTAAGTGCAACCTGCAGGAAAACTCTTTCGTTTTGCAATTTATTTCGTTAGAGGGCAAAAGGCCCGAAATTACCGAAATTTCAGTTATAATTGAAATTTGCACATAATTTGACCAGATTTTGGACAAAACTTGACCGGGTTCCAGATGGGTTGTTTGGGCCATATCCAAATTCAAATGTAGACAATTCTTTTTGAATGAGACGTATTTATTTTGGAGTCACAGGTAACGAAAGGTGCGAAATTTCGACAAAATTGTGAACCAGGACATCTAGTTAATTAAGATCTCTTTCAGGATCTGCTGTTAAATTAATAGCGTCACATGGATGTTGGCACTTTAGGGTAATTTCTCTGCGTACAGAGATATATATATATATATATATATATATATATATATATATATATATATATATATATAGTAGTAGTAGTAGTAGTAATCTAGGGTACTTGATCCCATTTCTGCACTTTGAGGACCAGGTTGTTAGCGTTGACATGAGCTTGCAATTATACTACAATAATGAGCAGCTACCGCTGACCACCTCTAGCGTACTCTCCTAGCTAGTACATGACTTAGCAATTATAAATAAGAGTAGTGGTGTTGTTCATAAAGTTTCGATCTGGAGTTAATGCAAATACAAGGGGATGTAGTATATATATCCTACGGAGAATATATGTCCTGTGCGAGGAGATGCAACTAACAAACATATATGGGAGTGCATGTGATCTCCCTCCAGGTCACATATTAGACTATGCTGCAGTACTCATGGGGTAGAGTAGAGTACTAGACCGTGATGAAGAGAAATTTTATGGTATATTCTATTAGTAGTCTATGGTGATAGTATAAATTAAATATGATCATTAATTTGTTAAAGGCATAATTGATTTTTCTTTGTATTTATAATTGTTTATGATGGTATTATAGATTTTTTTCAACTAGGATTAAAAATATTACTCTTGTGTTATGCGATCCCAACATAGGCAATTATAATTATACCACATCGGATTCTACTACTCATAGTGCCAGGTATGGTATAACTAAACCTAACTAATCTGAACTATTATATTAAAAATGGATGGTCTGTATTAAACTTAGTGTACCGTTAAAGAGCTTGGGGTCAAAAGGTATATCTTTCTCGTGAATCAGTGACTCTGTGAATCTTGCACAAAAGTTCAATTGGGTTCCAAATATCAAGTGCTAGCTACTACATATGCGTCGTGGGTCAAGGAGCTGAGTGTAAATTGAGGAGATTTTGCAGGCTTGCATGCAAGAGAGCATGACAAAAATAATAATCCAAAATGCATCATGCCAAAACTCACATGGAAATGATAACCTCTGGTAGTTTGGTAAATGGTAGTAGTGGTACAAACATACCTTCCATTTTGGAGATATGCTTCCTCACTTTCCCTGCACAGCCCTGGCAGTGTATAGCCACCTTCATGACCACCACCTGTGTGCATATGCAGTGAACTAATAAGCCACCAAATCAAGAGATTCCCAACATGAGGAAACATGGGTAACTAAAGCAATTGCATCTGTCACTACTAACTCTCCATCTGTAAAAGGGCATAGTGTGTGTACGTCTCTAGCCTACTGTGCCGCAATCTGAACCGCTTGTGGCCTTCCACTGTTCGCCCAGCGTAGTCCTTTTTGTTGGCGTAAATTTGTTACTGTATTTTACATGCCTTCAGTTTGACTCGACCGTAAATAAGGGGAAAGTTACTGCTACTTGCTCTACCGAGTAAATGTATATATATCCCGGGCCCCGGCACAGTACAGTTACAGGTGTAAATTTGTAATGGTCAACATCCTTTAAAAAAATGCATGCATAGACGTTCAGAAGGACAACTAATTAAGCACTACACACGTAAAAAAAAGCAAAAGAAATTTGCAAATTACAGTACATGCATATGAGGCGTGTGTGTGTGTGTTTGCAATCAGTAGTAGTAGCAAGGATTTTCTGGTGCTAATTAAGTGGATGGTAAAAGCAGTAAGCATCTTGTAGCGACCAAATCTTTATAAAGAAATATGCAGACTAGCAAGCAAATCAGCGAGAGTATGCTAGTATAATAAAAGATGGTTAGTCGGAGGTGTTACGTACTTGGAGCACTTGGTCGCCGGGTGCCGCGGCGGCGTTAGGTGTCCGCTTGGCCGCCGCCGCCGCCATCTCCCGCGCCGGCGTCTCCTTGGGGCTCTTGGTTACCATTGGCAGCGTCACGGCCACGGGTACCCCGCGCCGCCGGCTCTCCCCGCGAGGCTTGCTGGGGGGTGGGGGAGGCGGCGGTCTCGGCACGGTGGACCGCCGGGACAGGACGCGCGTGGCGCCGGCTCCGTCGCAGCCGACGCCGCCACCGCCGAGGCGCGCGTACCTGACGTCGCGCCGGAGGCGCGCGTCCTCGGCGATGGTCCGGTCGGCGCGTCGCGCGACGACCATGGACCGCGCGTCCCCCGGCACGCACACCGCCGTCGCCGCCTGCGACCGGCACAGCATCCCGCCCGCCTTCATCCCTTGCCACCAACACCACCTCACAGCAGCCCCGCACAGAGCAAAGCTAAGCGACCACACTACTCACAAAGAAGGCAAGAACCAGCAGCAATGGAGAGGAGGAGAGGAGGCGATATATAAGCAGAGAGGAGTGAGAAGACGAGAGGGCCTCGCTTGGAGCTTAAAAAGAAGCAGGAAGCAATGGGAGGAGGAGGAGGACAAAGGAGATGGAATCACGGTGGAATTAATGGGGTTTTGTATGGTTTCTCTCTCCTTCTCTCTCTCTAACAATCTCTAGCGCGCTCTCTCTCTCTCTCTCTTCTCGCTTGTTCACTGTTGTGAAGTGTAGTGCTGTGTTGTTGGTGAGACAAGATCGGAATTATTGCTCGCGCTCGACCATATGCATGCGGCATGCCTGCCTGTGCCTCTGCCTCTGCCCCTGGACTGGAGACTCTGGTCATCTGCATGGTGCGCGCTGCATGTGGCAGGTAACAACGACAAGATGTGGTGCGGGGTCTCGCTCCGCCGGGGCACGTCAGCCACTCGTAAAACTTTTCACTGCTGCTTTCGCTTTGTTTTCTTGTTGCAAGATATATACATGGGCATTTTGCCAGCTGCCATATTCATATGGCCAAAGGTTAATTGGGTTTTTCTCCCTGTTTTTCTTGTCGTGGAGATGTATACTCGGTTTTGTTATATATATATATATATATATATATATATATCCGAGCTTGTTTTAAAAGATTTTGGATATGAATTAATTTGGATATATGGTTGGAAATGCATTTACACATGAGTTCACACTACTACAAAAGCAGTCATCTTGGGCGACGCCATGTGCAGCGGTTCCAAAGGAGCCGTCTATGTTAAACTTTACTGAGCGGTTCCCTTTGGAACCGCTCGTGATCTTACTCACCACGAGCGGTTCTTATTAGGACCGTCGTGGAATATCGCAGACGGTTCCTAAGAACCGTCGTGGTATCCTGACGATTAATTCTACAAACCATTCGTAGTATCACGGGCGGTTCCTAATAAGAACCGTCGTGGTATCACGACGGTTAATTCTATAAACCGCTGCGTGTAGTATCACGAGCGGTTGGTAATCGTAATCGCTGCGTGATATCGGCGCCTCATCTGAGCGGTTCCAAAGGAACCGTCGTGTTGACGGTTACATTTGGAACATGCTACATTTGCGCTCGTGATAATGATTTATCGCTGCAGCAGTTACGTTACATAAACCGCTCGTGATATAATTAAACAAAAGATTAAGAAAAGACCACACGTCGACATAATTAAACAAAAAGATTAAACCGTCTCTCGATATAATTAAACAAAAGATTAAGAAAAGATATGATCTTCAAAAGGTAGAAACCAAAAATTTGTAAATAAAGTTTTTCTAGTGATGGAGGTAAGGTCGCTATCTCCGTCTTCAATACTTCATAGCGACGGCGTAAGACGGACGGTTCGATCGTGACGAAGCCCGAAATGCGCCCACCACGGCGCTCGTTCGAGTGTCTCCTCAAGACCATCGTCTTTGTAGAATCAAGAAGTATTGAGCCCATAACCTCTCTTCCTTGCTTCGTGGTCTCTACCGATGGATTCGGTAGCTTCTTTGCCTCGATACTTGATCCAAGTCACGGCAAGCCTCTTGGAGATGTGCGGCGTTATTTTGGAGGACCACGTCGATGACACGATAAACTCGCCGAAAGTGGGAGATCACCGGAAGACACGGTGGAGGAGGATGTCAAGACGACGAAAGGTGGCCACACCTGCTCCGCAAATTCTCGTGGCAGAGGAGTGAAGACACTGTTGAAACAGTTGTTCTTCTGCGGCAGACGGCTCGTCTGAGAGAGGTGCTCGCATGCGGTCGCGGCAGAAGGCTATCAATGCGGCAACAAGGAAGAGGCGGCCATTTGTTTTCTTATAAGTGTGTGGGATGACCATCTTCAATGGCGGATGATCCTTTTATATAAAACAAGGAATAAATTCATCGCGTGAGACGAAGAGACGCAAATCATCGGGAGTCTGAGCGATGGTGAGATGAAGAGACATATCGCGCGGAGACGAAGCGGTAGGAAATATCACGAGCGGTTCTATCGTGGAACCGTCGTAACCATAATATCACTGACGGTTCTTTAATAGAGCCGTCTTTGATACTAGTATATTACGAGCGGTTCTATATTCAACCGTCGTGATATAGTCCACATCATGACGGTTCTATTTACAAACCGCTCGTGATATGACTCAAGTATCACGCCGCATTTGTCGACCTTCACCGTGGAGATGGACCCAACGGCACGAAATAGGGGATCTTGAAAAGCACGTAGTCGAGCTCCCATATCTCCTCTATTTGCCCATAGTACGAGCTCTCACCATCGATGCATCGAATGCATCTATGCGGACACCGCTCGGATCGTGCTCTTCCTATCTCGAGTGCCGTATAAAATGTGTACCCATTTATGTCGATCCTTGCCATGTGACAATTGTAAATTGTGGCTCTTTTGCCAACCATAGCAGCGTATCATCACTTGATGACCTCCGACCATGATTCGCACCTTTAACCATTCGTTGAACCGACGATTGTGCTTTCGTGATCCAAACCTCCGACCGTGCGGATTACGTTGGCGTACCATGTCTTTGTGCTCGTCGATGTACGGGGACACTTGGGTCATGTGTTGCAAGACCGTGAAATGGGCTTGAGCGCACGTATCGGATCGGAGGAGTCGATTTCCTTCCGATGGTCCCGATACCATCCGGCCTTTCCTCATGACGAGATAGAGGCACACCTATCGGTTCCATCTGAGCCATGTAGTCGACACAGAACTCAATGACCTCTTCGGTTGCATAACCTTCGATGATGCTTCGTGCATATATATAGATAGCAAGTAAGCGACATGGCGTCCGCACCGTCTTCGCCGCCGTCATCGACGTCGCCGAATGCGTCTGGATCTCCGAGGAAAGTGGTACGTACGCGAGATGGCAGAGGAACATCGAAAATTCCTCCAGGCCTAATGACCGTCACGGAGGTCAATGCCAATGGGATCACTGTGAGTCCCCCCCAAAGCAGCGACGAGATTCTGGACCATATGCGGGATACTTGGAAGGGAACGGGTCCCCATCACCACACTGAGCTGGGACACTGTGTCGGATGTTCGAAGACGCGAGCTGTGGGACGAAGTTTTAAAATCGTTCACTTTCCCAGCTGCAGACCTGATGCGCGTGGAACGGCAGGCGTTGCTCTCGTTCGGAAAGGCGTGGAGGACCTTCAAGAGCGTGTTTGTCACAAAGTACGTGAACACGGGTCGAACGCCCTTCATGGCGTATAAATTCTTGTCGCGGGATATATGAGACGCCTTTGTGCAAATGAAGACGACGCCCGAATTTCTTGAGAAAAGTGCAACGCACAAGGCTCTCCGCATAACCGAACACTCACCCCACAAACTCGGCACGGCTGGCACGGGTAAAACCGCACAATGGGCGGCGGAGGACGAGAACGCAACAAGGCCATTTGCTGAGATCACAGACGAGCGCGCTCTCTCTTGGTTAAGAGCGAGGGCATCAGTCACGTCTTCGTGCGAAATCTCTTTCACAAACCCGGCAGACCGGGATGTGGCCAACCGTGTGGTAAATATGTCTTCGAACTACCTAGTTGTTAATAAGTCCATAACTTTATAATGTCTATAATAACATGATGACCTCTTGCAGCAATAATTGAGTTCTGCATGTTCCGAAGGCTCCTTCCAAGCAGACAGGGAGAAGGATATACTATCTATGGCTCGGGAAACAAGGAGCACCCGGTACTTTACGAGGCAAAGGGGTTAACGTATCTTGGAGGATGGATTCGAGACGACTCATTGCGTATAGGAGCGGGAAGAGATCCAAGGCGAGTACGACACGAGTTGGAACATGTGCTTACTACAAAATTTGAAGGAAGAGAACAAGTGCTTAATGCAAAATTTGAAGAAAAGATATCAAGATTGCGGGACCAAGTGAATCAACTCCTACTCCTCAACCGATCACAAGCGCCCCGTTGTTTTGGGAGCAGTCCTCCTCAACATCGAGTAGCGTTGCGTCCACGCAAAATTATAAACATGATGACGTCCAATTACCTATCGACGACATCAAGGTAATGTACATCTCTGGAATGCTCCAAAGATAGACCTATAGGACGCCTTAGCTAATTGCGTATCGTTTTGTAGGAGCCAACGCACTGCACGCTCCAAGTGAGGATGGTTGGGATGTCTATTGAGGCTGGGCGTGGGCTGGTGTATCCATGCATGGAAGGGATAGTGCAGCACGGTGCCCAGGTGGCGCACGGTTACGCCAGGGTCCAGGTGGACATGGTACATGACAATTTTAAGGCCGTCCCGCTGGAGATTCGCCCGAACGACGACATCAGAACACTATGGGATGCCGTGTACAGTTTTATCCAGTGGCCCAAGAAGGACATCGCCCTGGACCCTGCAGTGCCGCCTCAACCTTTGATGACTCCACCCCAACCATCTCAACACGACCATGCCTCTCCAACAGACCCAAGAAGGACGCGCCACGGACCGCAGCGCCTCAACCTCTGATGACTCTACCCCAACCATCTCGGCACGACCATGCCTCTCCAACAGGACCCTCCATGACTACACCTCAACCTTCGCTTCAGAAGCCCGCCTCATTAGTTCCCGTGGAGAAGACACCGAAAGAACAAAAAAAGCGTGCCGCCGTTTCGGTTCCCGAGTCGTCTCACAAGAGGACGAGTAGCGGGCAAGTCGTTCAGGACAAATCGAAATCGAAGAACATTAAGGCGCTTCCACCTCCTAACCCTAAGAAATACTCTTTCGTAAGTCCGTTGGCGACCACCGCAGTATTGGCCTATGCTGGATTAGGTTGTCGAGTTTGCATACCTGGTACTTGCACAAGACTAAAGAGAAAGGGTGCGCTGATGGAATCATCGCCGATACGGAGGACTATTTCCTCCACGAGCCGGCCTTCGTCGTGGGCTTCGGCGACTTATTCGACCTATTCAACCTCAAAGCCCTCGATGCCTCACTTCTACGATCTTTCGACATCGTAAGTGTGTACAATCAAGTTCTACATTCACGTAATACCGAATATAACAACTCATTGCTTATGTATAGATACATGATTAAAAATGCCCGGCGATTGAAAGAACCGGTGGGTTTCTCGACCCACACGTGGTCTCGAGCAAACCATCTTGGCGAGACGCATCCTCGTCGAAATACATAACGGCGAGATTGCTTGCTCAAAACGACAAGGACTACATAATGGTGCCCTTCAACCAGAAGTAAGTGCTTCACTACTTGCTATACAAATTTCATTTGTACTTTATACGCAACACGAACTTAGGTTTAATGACTCAAGTGACATACATGAGTAGGCACCAATGGGTCCTTTTAGTCATTATACCAAAGAGGAACCAGGTACTATACCTTGATTCCCTAATGAAAAAAAAGCCACGACTTCACCCTTGTGCGAGGAGTACTCGACAGGTGTGCTTATTTCCTCTATACATAACTCTATTGTAGTCTTCTTTCGTTTGAAATGGTCGAGGTTAACTTTTTGGAAACATGTAGGTCGTTCATCTCCTATATTGCCGAGGGAGGGCTATACAAGGGAACGAATGCCACATTTAATCACAGGACGCGATTTCCGGTACGTGCTACAACACAATAATTCTATCATACTTGGTAATAATGCATCTCGAACTGACTATACCTATATATGTAATTCTATTTTTGCAGTGTCGTCAGCAAAAAGCAGAAGAATGTGCATTCTACGTTTGCCATCATATGCAGATTCTCATGTGTGCTAAGTTGGAGGATCCCGAGGTTGGTCAATCTCGCAATAATTATTTCCTAATTATAAATTTACATATATATGCTTACTACTTCACTGTTGCTAGCTACAGATCTTCAATATAGATTTAGATTCACTTGTTCAGAGAGAGATCTCGGATGTTCGAGGGAAGCTCTGCACCTTCATCATGACGGATATCATTAGCGCCAACGGAGAGTTTCACTACTCCAACACCGCTGAACGACCTTGAATGATTCATTAATGTAATTCACTTTGAATAGTTGTAATTCAATTGTAACTCCTGAGGCTAGCCAATATTTGATACATATTCGTGTCGAATTGATTTTGAGTTAAATGATCACTTTGAGTGTCAATGATTGATTCATCTGTAATGTATCTATTTTCTGCCTGCTTGTTTTCAGAAGGCATGGCTAGCAATTCCTGAGGCTAGCCGAAAATCAAATTAAATTAGTTATGCTGAAATAGTTATCACAGACGGTTCATAACTATTGCCGTCTGTGATAGATGGATATCACAGACGGTTCGTAAAAATCGTCGTCTGTGATATATGAATATCACAGACGGTTCATAATTATCACCGTCTGTGATATGTGGATATTTCAAATGGTGCTAATTATAACCGTCAGTGATATCCATATATCACGAGCGGCGATTTTTACGAACGCGTCGTGATATCCATATATCACAGACGGTGAGAATTGTGAACCGCTCGTGATATTGGATATTACGGACGGTTCGTAAATATAGCCGTCTGTGATATATGGATATCACAGACGGTTGTTCATTAGAACCGTCTGTATTGTTACTTATCACAGACGTTTTTTTAACCGTCTGTGATAACCGTCAGTTATCACAGATGTATAAAAATACAGACGGTGCCGAACCGTCTGTGATGAAGGTTCCGAACCGTCTATGATAACATTTTCTGTAGTAGTGTCACGTATGTGCCGTTCAAACGTGAGAGGTGCGTAGCAGACTGATGGAGTATGCATTTAAGCCCATATATGTGTCATGTAAACTTTACTCCCCACGACTTTGGAAAGTGTATAGAACATGGAATTAAAAAGTATTGTGGTACTTTAGAGTCGAGAAAAACAAAACGGCTTCACTCTATCTTCATTTTTCCGGTCAGTACTAGAGATAGAGTAGCTAGAGATGAACGGTTGCATATGTATAGCTTAATAGAAAGAAAAATGTATATTGCCAGATATGGTGTAGTGCAGGGTATTGCTCTTTCAGGCATGTCCCTGACGTCACCCAGTTGAAAACCATTTACTGGTTTTTGCAAGATATGTACATATGAATTTTGCCGGCAACTGCCATATGCATAGGTTGGCAAGGTGGCTACATGGGTATTTCTCTCTCTCTTTCTGGTTGCGGAGATGTCCGGTTTTGTTTGTAAGATTTTATTTTCGAATCGATTCGGATACAGTTGGAGATATGGAAATGCATTTAAGCATTGTTAGTTCTAGAGCATTACGTGTCGGACGACAAGATACATATTTAAGACTTACATGTCATGCAAGCTTTACTCCTCCCGACTTTAGAGGCGAGAAAAACAAAAAGGCTTCGCTTTATCTTCCTTTTTTTCGGTCACACTAACAGTTGCATATACATAGCTTATCAAAATTAAAGGAAAAAAAAAGCATGATGTGAGCTGTTCGCTTTGGGGTCGGGAAGAACCCTAAGCGTGCCTGGTGTCGCCCCTTGGTGCACTCGACGAGGACCATCGATCCTCAAGTGTCCGTCCGTCCCAATTCGCCGGATAATGCCGATCGATCGTACGTTCAGGGGCCAAAGTCCTCCCACAAGGATGATTCCGCGAAAGAATTTCTCTCCCGTGCCGGTCCCGTGTTTTCACTAACTTGCACGCATCAATCACCATGCGTCTGCCGTCCTAAATTCCAACGTTCATCGACCATTCGCGTACCACGCCGGCCGGCCGGGTCGACCGTAATTCGAGGCAGCATCCAATTCCCAATCACGCCGATGATCGAACACGATCCCCGTACGAGAAATCCCCATATACGTGCACCCGCGATCTCTAGAATCTAGACCGATCGGTCACAAGGCCGTGCACAGTAGAGCGTTAACCCAAACACGAATTAATTTCCGCAGTGGTACATACGTTGTACGTTGAGCACCAAGCTTCTCCCCGACGTGACTGCAGCGCAAGTACGAGCTACACACGTACTCCCGTCACTTAATTAGCTTGTGAGTTATGACTCGACGGAGATCGGCACGTAGGCCTCACAAGCTACAGCTACAGCTAGCTAGGCAGGGGTGGTGCTTTCGTACGTAACTCGGAAGAAAGAGCAAAAAATGGCTACAAGAGGGGTACACAAAAAAAAAAAAAAACTGAACAGAACTGCATGCATGCACAGTCGACAACTACCTTGACGACGACGTCTCATGGCTAGCTGCGACAAGTTGCCGTGCACGGCCGTGTAAAGATTTTACCGTGGCGGCACGGGCGCCTAGCTGGCCGTAACTGGCCGGCCGGCCGGTCTGCTGCAGCGATTGCAACAATACCTACATCGCCATTTTTCAAAAGAATAGGCAGGAGACTGTCTATTATATTAATAGAGAAGTGAACATAAAAAAACAAGGGAGTGTCTATACAACATGCGACTGATTTTTTCTTGGAAATCAGTCACTTTTTGAGCCATCAGATGGAGATCCAATGCTCCAGATATCACCCCCACCCCTATATCTCTAATCTAATCTCACTTCCCACCATCTCTCCCTCTCCCTCACCAATCACATAGCACTAAAATTGAAAGATGTATAGCAGTTCTCAAAAAACAAAGGTCGGAAATCTAGTACAAGGTTAGATACTTAATTACATTGCTCCAAGCACTTAATTCGCCTCGGCGAGGGTCCAAACTCTGCCATTCTCCTTTATCTTTGCAAACAGATCCAAAAGAAATGGTTGACCTATTACGAAAATATCTAACGTTACGTTTCTTCTCGATCTCTCGGATGACTACCGTAGCATAGATGAGATTACACACGACACCCAGAGGTCAAAAAGGCAAGGAAGAAGGAGAAGGAGGTGCAGTAGCAACAGCAACTGAAACAGTGTTCATGAATTCCTCACAGTCGCGCGGTACGTACTTTGCTGGTGGATTTAATGCGTTTCGGTTAAAAGTTCGGTGCAGCAGCAGCATGCAGCTGGCAGCCGTGAACCATTAGCCCATAGCAGCAGTAGAAAAGGATGGCCACAGGGCTCTACATGCTGCCTGCGTATACGTGCATGCTTGAAAGCAGGCTACTGCTCCTACGCACGGTTGCTTCGCCATGTGTGCGTAGCAATGTGAGTGTGACGCGAGATGGCTACCTCTGCATGGCATGGCATGGAGGAGAAGACGTTGATGGCGAGGTGGTCACCCACGAGGAATGTTAATGGCGGGAGTGGGAGAGGGAGTGAGTTCATTCTTTTTTACTTGATTTCTTGAATCCATGCTATCAAATTTTCTAAAATTTGCTATTAATAGGTTTAAAACTATCTAGATTAGCTATATAAAAACTATATCATTAGATTTATCGTTAAAAATATTTTCATAATATTATAATTTTTATTAATACAACTTAATGTGAATGTGAAGTTATAAAAATAACGATAAAGTCATATCTCGGAAACCGTGAAAAATATAAAAAAACTTAAAAAGAACTGAGAGAGTATTAATTTGCAACTGTTTGCCTGGATTTCTTTGACTGGCCCCGGTCACTGCACGGGTGCAGTAGTGGAGCCTGGAGTACGTGTGAATGACCACCCTAGCTAGCTGACTAGCTCGAGTAGTCTTCGAGCCTGGATTTATTAGCTGCATCAGGGTTTAAGGAGTGAGTAAAATTTAAGGTAGGAGAGATGTTAGATGGAACAAGTGTGATTATAAATGAACGCAAACATTAATTTCTCTGCACATATACACGTTATAGTTAAAATAGAAAATACATTAAATATACTATCTTAATAATAGATAGTTCGTTTCAAAAGTCCAAAAATATGCACAAATACTAATTATAATAACAAAATTAACTAGATTTATGATGCAAATAATGCCAGAGATACTAGAAGGTACCAAGGATACGATGAGCGGAGGGTGCTCGAGCCCCTCGCGCCCCTTGGTGGATCCGCCACTTATAGCAAACCCAAATAAATTTGGTTGAATTCCATGTCACTGGGAAATGGTTGATGACTTCAGAATCAACGGATTTAATTTAGCATTTTCATAATTCCTAAAATGCCCTTCCAGCTTACGGAGATGGTAATATAAGCCACGTACCCATGCCGTGTCACTCGGTATCGGGACCTGCATCACGATTTCGAAACCCTCGTGTATCTTGCACTAGTCCAGGATCACGTTAGTGCACACAAAGTGTCAACATAGGTAAATATCGATCCACACAAGCGATAAATAAAGTAAACGATTAGTTTGAATAACAAATAAGGGTTTTTGACCTTATGGTCGAGTTTACACTTATTAAGCCACGCAGGGCTAACAAAGAATAAAACAGCAGCGGAACGGAAACAACTCCAACGTAGATCCCACCAATTCACCACAGGCAACCGACTGGGATCCAGACCTTAACGATCAACAACCTTCGGCGAATTCCTCCTCGAAAGCAGGCATAGACTCCTCCTCTTCTGTAGGTTTGGGTGCAAGTTTTACAACAAGCGTGAGTACACAACCGTACTCGCAAATCATACCACAGAATGCAATTTATAGATGCAGGCTTATTCCAAAGTAAAGGCTTCTGTGGTTCTTTTGCATAAAAGCAACATTTGCAATTGAATACGAATAATAGATTGAAAGCATAATTCAAAACAAATAGACAATATTAATTTAACAATTGTTTCCACAAAGATACACAGCTAAACAGATTATTTCACATAGCCATATGATTGAGGTCACACTCCCATCCCAACATTTTATGAAAACTACCCTCGTGTGAAATCCCGAGCATGTCCATGACCATGACGCGCTATTCGAATAGATTGATTTAACACTCTGTAGAGGTTGTACACTTTACCCACAAGATACAACTAGTGTAGCAAGCACTAATCGTAACAAAACAGTTCGGAAACTTCATCTCAAACATTGACATTCCCGATGTGCTTTTCTGCTAAACCGGCTCACATAGAATTGGTATAACACACACCGCTGGACAGGGAAGCGACGAATCGTCCCGCGATGTAACCACCAAGTAGTCACACCTCCACCCTGGCACACAGCCTAACCTATCCACCTGAACATCAATGCCGAGAATCCATAACTTACTAAGTTAGGCCCGTCCCATACCAGGCATGTGGTCGTACAGTAATGCTCAGTTCAATGGCGCACAAAGTTAAGTCCTTAACTGACCAAGGCAAGACTTCCATGTTCTAACTAAGCCACACAGATTATCAAATCCAAGCACACAGCTTCCACCATATCACACATCTTCCACCACTTGCCTCAGTCTAAATCCTTTACCACCCAGTTGGTTTTAGTGCAACACATGCCATCACGAAGTAATAACACATAGCACACAGTTTTACACAAAGTTCCATAGTCACTTAGTCACATTTGATAAATTGCAACTTACATGAGATGTGAGACTCGTGGCATGGCTAAGTAATTGTACTTGCATCTAACCAACCCACGTTGGTGCTACAATATTACCAACTAATAAACCAATCTAGGGTGACAAGGAATTATGACATACAAGGCCAAGGTGTGATAACAATTTGGATACTAACTATGCCCAATGCATTTAAATAAATAATTAAAATAGAATACAATACTTTGAAGCAAAGTAATTTGGAAACTGGGTTCAAGATGATCAAAGGTATGACTTGCCTTGGAAAAGGTCTAGGTACTGGTCTTGATCTTGGGGGTGCTCCTTCTTCAACGAAATTCCCCGACGAATCGACGTCTACTCGTAAACGAGATAAAAACAAACACAACAAATAAATAATAGAGGCAAACCAAGCTCCAAAAATTAAATAAAAATCTCAGATAAATAGAGCTCGAATTTAGATAAATTTAGAAATTTGAATGGGCTCAATCGGAGTTAGGATGCAAAAGTTATGGCCTCTGAAAGTTTCAAATCTAAAAGAAACCCTAATTTGGATTTTCTGGAATTTCCGAATTATTTCTCTAAAGAAAAATCAGATTATTGCGCAATGCTGACGTCAGCGAAGGAATTTCGGGAATTAAAAGAAATAACAGAAAACGCTGACATGTGGGACCCACATGTCAGAGACACGACTCACGGTAGACTAGGTCTACCGAGCCTCGGGACTTGGGGTCCGGTGGACTATGCCACGCGGCGCTGACGAGGCAGCCACGCACGCGACACGTAGGTGCGAGGGCTGAGGTGGCGACGAGGTGGAGCTGACGCGGCTACGGCGAGGGTGGCGGCGCTCGGGAACCGAGGGTCCCGGCGAACGGCGGCGATCCACCAGAGGTGAGTGGTACCAACGTGAAGGGGGTGGCACGAGGAACTCGTAGATGTGCTCACTGATGATCGGGGATGTCTGTGGCGGCCGGCGGCGAGCGTTAAGCGGCGGAGGGGCTACGGGCTCGACGGGGTCGGTGCTCCGGTGACGTTCGCGTGGCGAGGCCACCAAGGTGAAGTGCGGCTCCGTGCGATGCGGTGGTGCGTACCACGGCTCGAGCGGCTCGGTTGCGGTGAAGAGCTCGTGGGAGTTGGCGGCGGTGCGAACGTTCTCGAGCTCTGCGGCGGCTAGGGTTGGCGCGAGGCAAAGGCGGCTGCGGGAGGTGCGAGGCGAGGCTACCTCCTTTATACCCGGAGGCCTGGGAGAGTCCAGGGCACGAACGCCAAAAACGGGATAGCGCGGCGGCGGCGAATCCCTAACAGATTCGGAGATGACGATGACGTGGCGGGGTGGGGTGGGTCCCACCCGTCAGCGGCTAGGGCTCAGGCGCGGGCGCGTGCGAAACGACACGACTGCGAAAAAGACTCAACGATCTGACCGTCCAGATCTGATCGAACGGCCCACAACACAAGTGACGTTCGGAACCTCCGGTTAACACACGCGCATCCAACCGTCCATTGTTGATCGAACGGTGGAGGATGATCGGGGCGCTCCAAAGGAAAGAGAGAGAGACAGACAGACAGAGAGGTTGGCAAGTGGGGTCCACCTGTCGACGGAGGCGGGCGCGCGCACGAGGAGTTGGGCCGACGGTGTGGGCTGGGTTAGGAACAGGAGTGGGCTGGGGAAAGGAATTCGGCCCGATGGATTAACTGAGATTTTTAATAGCTTTTCTATTTTAGAAAATACCAGAAATTCAAATAAGCAATAGAAAATAGCAAATGAACTCAGAAAAATTCTAGAAAAATCTAGAAAATATATCTAAGCACATAGAGCCCAAATAAAATAGTTTTGGCTAATGTTCATGTTGGGATTATTCACATTAAAGGTTTTTGTTTGTAAAGTCCAATATTAAGCTTTTGAATTTAAAACCAAATAAATCCAAATGGTGAATTTTCTCCCTGCCAACTATTAAAAGATTTTTAAGCTCTGAAAATTGGGATGTTACAGGAGCGGATCTGGGCCTCGGGCAGGGTGGGCTCTAGCCCGAGGCCCAGAGAAAACAACAGTGGAATTTTTTTTATATAGGCTAAACAACAGTTGTGTAGCATTTAGCCCGAGGCCTAGAAGCCGGCCCAGCCCACGCGACGCCTCCATCCAGGCCAGCGCCCAGTCGCCCACCAGCTGAGGCAAATGAGTGTGACCTAATCCCATATTCTTCCCCTCCCGTGGCTCCCGACTCTGCGCCTCCCATGGCGGGCCGCGCGTGGTGATCCTCCACGCTCGGCCTCTGCGATCAGCCGCGCCATCGCTGTCTGCCTCCATCGGCGGCCCATCGGCTTGCTCGGCGCACTCGGCCCTCGCGACCTCGCCCGCCCGCCGCCGCCGTCCGCCACCCCTCCATCCTCGGCGGCCGTGGTCGTGCCATCGCCACGCCGACGGCGGCGCAGCGGCGCACAGCTCCTCGACGGCCGACGCAGACGCGGCGCCTCCACCCCTCTAGCTCCAGCGCTCCAGGGCTGAGAGTTCCCTCGGCGGCAGGCGGCAACGCCTCCACGCCTCTAGCTCCAGCGCTCCAGGGCTGAGAGCTCCCTCGGCGGCAGGCGGCAACGCCTCCACGCCTCTAGCTCCAGCGCTCCAGGGCTGAGAGCTCCCTGGGTGGCAGGCGGCAGGCGGCAGCGCCTCCACGCTCCAGACCCGCTCCAGGGCTCCCTCGGGCCTCGGTGGCAGGCGGCAGCGGGCCAGCGGCAGTTCCTCTTCCTCAAGGCAGCGGGCTGCCGGGCTGAGTGCTGACAGATGTTTGAGCGGTTTGAGGAATTGAGGAGAGCTGGAGCCTGGAGAGGTAACGAGAGATCTGAGGTGTTAATGTGTTATGTCTAATTGTCTAAATAAATGTGATTTGTCATTTTGTCTATACGGCTATACCAGGATCAGGATGTTCAAATGTTGGCTATACCAGGATCAGGATGTTCAAATGTTGGATGTGGTCATGTACTATGGTTGATTCTCGATTGGCTGTAGTCTTGTAGAGTTGGATAATGGATATGGTCAAGTGATTCAGGTCATATTCATATGGACTATGGTTGATTGGTTGTAGACTTGTAGTCTTGTAAAGTGTAGACTTGCAGGCAGTTGTAGTTCTTCTGTTCAGGATTTGCAGTACTTCTGTTCAGGTCATATCATATAGACTCTGGTTGATAATTTGATTGGTTGTAGTCTTGTAGAGTGTAGACTTGTAGAGTTATAGTCTTGCAAAATTAACTTGTTGTCTGCATATTGTTAATAAGTGTATTGTTTATTTAGGAATTAGAGATAACAAAATGAAGAGGAGCAAGACATTATCATCTTATTTTTCAATACAAACACAATAAATCAATCAATCTGCCAGAAACAGCTTGAACTGGAGCTAGTCATAATGAGCAAAACAATCCTCATGTTGAACTTAGTCCGGATGATATAGTTGCCGATCCGTGCTTCAAAACCAATTGAGGAGTTGGATATTAAAATTAGGGATCTTGCTAGAAGGAGTATTTGCAATTGGGACCATGCCAACCAAGTGGACATAAATTCCCACGGAAAGATCGGGAGGTCGAAGAGGAGATTTCTGGGGTCATGGTTCAAAAGATATGATTGGTTGGAATATAGTGTTGCTCGGGATGCGGCATTTTGTTTTATTGCTATCTCTTTAAGCAAAGAAAGAGTGAAAACTTTGGTGTTGATGCCTTCACGAAGGTAGGGTTTAGTTATTGGAAGAATGGAATTCAATCTTTTGATGATCATGTTGGTAAAGTCAATAGTGCTCACAATAAAGCAAGAAGACATTGTGAGGCTTTAAAAATCAGAGGCAAGGTGTAGATTATGTGATGATCACTGCCAAGAAGGATGAGGAAGAATATAGAGCACATCTTACTATTATGCTAGGCATTGCAAAATTTCTTCTATTGCAAGCTCTGGCTTTTTGTGGACATGATGAGTCATCTAGCTCAAGCAATAGGGGGAACTTCTTAGAAATGCTTAAATGGTATAAAGAGAAGGATGGAAATGTTGCAAAATTGCTTGATAATGCTCCTAGGAATAATTTAATGACTTCACACCATATACAAAAGCAGTTGTGCAAAGCTTGTGCAGAAGAGACCACCAAAGCCATTATTGATGATATTGGGGATAGACAGTTCGCCGTACTTGTTGATGAGGCCCGAGATGCATCCATCAAAGAGCAAATGGTTGTGGTTTTGAGGTTAGTAGCCACAACATTTGTTTAATGATTGAGCTTAGTCCAAACTATATTAACTATACTTTTTTGTCCTATGCAGGTACGTCAATATTAAAGGGCAGGTGATAGAGAGATTTCTTGGGATTCAACATGTTTCTGACACGACATCATCTTCGCTAAAACTAGCATTGGATGGTATGTTACAAATTCATGGTCTATGTATGTCTAGATTGCGAGGACAAGGATATGATGGAGCATCAAATATGAGAGGACAATTTCATGGGTTGCAAAGACGCGTATTAGATGAAAATATATATGCTTTTTATGTCCATTGATTTGCTCATCAGTTGCAATTAGTGGTTGTTTCTGTTGCCAAGTGTTGTTCTTCTATCTCGGATTTCTTTAATTACACCGCCATGATTGTCCACACGGTTAATGATTCTTGTAACAGAAGAGATCAATTGGCCCAAGATCACCATGATAAAATTGTGAACAAATTAGAGACAGGTGAAATTTTCCCAGGAAGAGGGAAAAATCAACAAACTAACCTTGCAAGGCCGGGTGATACTCGTTGGGACTCACATCATAAAACTTTGTGTCGTCTTCTTCTGATGTGGGATTCGGTCCTAGAGGTATTAGAGAACTTGAGTGATGATGCTACTAATGCAACACAGAAAACCACAACTTCCGGATTGTTGGAAAAAATGGAAAGTTTTGAATTTGTATTCATCATACATCTTATGATCAGAATTCTGGGCAAGACTAATGATCTTTCACAATGTTTGCAAAAGAAAGATCAAAATATTATTCGTGTTGTAGGGTTGATTGGGACCACGTTGAAGACGATTGAGTTAATAAGAAATTGTGGTTGGGATGAGCTTTTCAAAGAGTCAAACGCCTTTTGTTTGCAGCATAATATCTTGGTGCCAAACATGTCTGATAAAATACCAGTTAAAGGTCGTTCAAGGGGTCGTGGCAGCCAGATGGTAACTTACTATGATCATTTCCATCATGAAATAATTATTGTGTTGCATGACCAAATTATTGTTGAGTTGAATAATCGTTTTGCTGAAAGATCTACTCAGTTATTAAGGTGCATTGCTTGTTTTGATCCAAAGAATTCTTTTGCCAACTTTGATGAAGACAAATTAATTGAACTTACTAGGATGTATGCTGCTGACTTCTCCCAATATGACTGTGTAGTCCTTAGAGACCAACTAGGCACATTTATTGTTGATGTGAGAGATGATCTAAATTTTGCAAACTGTACTGATCTTGGAAATCTTGCTGTTAAGATGGTTCAGACCGACAGACACACAATTTTTCCATTGGTATATCGTCTCATTGAATTGGCTTTGATTTTGCCAGTGGCAACAGCAACTGTAGAAAGGGCATTCTCAGCTATGAGCATTATTAAAACTGATTTGCGGAATAAGATGAATGATGAATGGATGAATCATAGCATGGTATGCTATATTGAGCGAGACATATTTGCAAGTATTAAAGATGATAAGATTTTGGAGCGTTTTCAAGGAATGAGGTCACGTAAGAAACAACTATCTCGTGTTAGTGGTAAGTTCGGTTCTTACAAATCTAAATTTCATGTTCTTTGTATTTAATCATATCTCTTTTTGATTTATTTATTTTATGTTGTCTTTGTAGGTTCTGATACTTGTCCAACTATTGACGAAGAAATGGTGGGCTAAGTTAGAGATAAAATCTTCGTTATTTAGGTACTCAATTTGTATCTCTAAGATGCTATATTATTTATATTTTATCATGATTTTTTTATTATATTTTATGTTGAAACATTTTTTATAAAGTTTTATGTCAATGAAGTATTTGTGGCTTATTTTTTTGTGTGTCTTACTGTGGGTAGAAATTAGTGTTAGTTTTAAGACGTTAACCTTGTAGAATTTAGCCAGAGGCGTGAACTAATCCTAGATTCGCCACTGCGTGTCACTAACTTATACACACGTCTGGTTATATATGTAACGCAATACCTTGTGGCGTATTTACACACCGCGATCACCAAAAGCATATCATCGCCTGCTCCCGCATATTTATTTTGATACGTACTAACGTACACAGGCCGCTACCGCAAGAATCTCTATAGCGCGCTGCGGCAAACATGCCACCATGCATGGCTACGTGCTTGAGTAGCACAATATATACTCGGGAGCAGTATATATATATATATATATATCTCGAAAACTGGCATATTTGAAAACTGTCGAGACTTTTTTTCACAAAAGAAATAGCTCTATGACATCAACATATACTACTCTAGCTCCAGTCACAGAAGAGTGACATTTTTTACCTTTCAAAATCAACCAGATGCTACTTTGACTATTAAATTTTATCATCGTATATTCAAAAACAGTTATAAAAGTGTGCTATCATCAAAGAATTTTCTACGACAAATTCACTCATACAATTTCCATATATCCAAACTATATAGTCTAGACGATATCTTTGGTCAAAATAAAATACGCTTTGACTGTACGTATTCCAGCACATCACTCTTTTGTGACCCGAAGGAGTAAGAAGTAACCCCGAAGATTTGATTTACCTACATTTGTTTTCTTGATTGTTTGGAAAATATTATGGCCAAAAGAACAAAAACAGGGCCGCAGTCACTTCTGCAGCCCCAGTTGTTGGTTTTCCTAGACATTTCAGGCTAGATTGGACATCTGAGTTTTCGTGTTCTTAACAATTTTTAATCAGTTTATTTGCCACTCTAAATAATGTGTTCATTTTGAAGACATCTATGCATGCATGGGTCCCCAGGCATGAAAAAAGGTTGGAATCATTTAGTTGACCAGATCGATTGATCTCACCTTTGAACGCAACATAGTACTACGTTCGTCAGTGGTGTAAACTAAAGTTTCAAGAGATGCATGCATGCATGCATGGATGGTCCCGACGAAGCACTCTTTTTCTTTTTCTTTCTACTATATTTTTCTGAATATGAAAATGTTTCTTTTCAAGTAGCCTAAAAGGGCTACCACTTTAAATCAACGAGCCATCGAGTAGTACAAAAAGGCCCTAAAAAGGCTGATCTAAAGGGAAAGATGTCCCCTACAAGGCAAAGGATCCAACAAAAGCGTCGCTATTAAATAGTGGCAAATGTAGCTAGTGCTGAACAAATCTGTCGTATACAGTCACACAGTTTCACTCTTGTGTCACTGAGACTATAGCATGGAACAGGAGTCGTGGTTATGATTTTATTTCATCCTGAAATTACATCAACCTCCATAATAGCTAGCTAGTAGCTAGAGCTTCATGTTCAAGATTTTCTTGAATTTGAGTCCCCCCCGAATCTTTACTTGAAAATTTAGCATTTTGGGTATTTTGCTAGAGGTGTTAATTTGTGTCTGTAGTGGGCATAATTTCACAAGAATTAGCATCGTTGGGAACACGGAAATTGTACTCGATTCCTACAAAAATTGAACGATTTCTTGTGAAATTCTATGAAATACATGCGTTCCAAACGGAACCTTATGAGACAAAAGAAAAAGTGTATTACGGTTGTGTTAAATTATAAGCTTGCACCAGGCCTCGTTTGAAACACATGTTTTCTTTCCTAATTTGTATGGAAATCGAACCGATTCCTCTGAAATTCCTGGGTTTCAAACTGCACTTAGTTTCTATCTCGTTGAACATATTTATGCATGGCTTCAGTGTAGATCGGACCTTGATGTGCCACTTATTCCGGTCGCGAAAAAGAAAATGACTTCTTTTTCTTTCCACCGCGCATGCATATGTTCAATGCTCATTGAGTTGACATGCGGCCAATACGGAGAAGAATATAAATAGCGTGCTTCTCTGATCGATCTAGACCCAACAAAACACAGAATCTTGGGTACAGACCGGACACCAAGGACAAAAAAGCTGCCCAGGCCTTCCTCTGAACATTTTCGTTTGCCATTTATTACAAAACCCTGACCTACAAATTTGTACTAAGATTTACTGTACTGTATCTTCTTCCCAAGATCATATTTTAGATCTTTGACAGTACATGCGTCTGTGTATGTTTGCCGTTTGATACTTGTACATTCGCCACGAAATTTCATGATCTTAATTAGAACGAGCGCCGTACGTCGTACGTACGTGCTCGATCGATGGAGCGTAATTAAACAAGGAGGACATGGGTACGTACGTACGTGACAGACAACTAGGCGGCACAAATACGGTCTTGATGAAACAACCAAGGATTGTAGAATGTTTACTATAGCTAGGGTACATACCACATCATCTGTGCTTAGTAGTACTAAACCACACGAACTATTATGCATGTCGGATCAACAGTCGCCAATTCTGACCTTTGTGCTCCCGAGTTAAATTATAGTAGCACTGTGACCTGCCACTTCTGCAATTAAATCGTAGGATTGAGGACATGTCCTGTCTCCACAGTTTTCGGCTCATCTAGCAGGCTTTTAAAACAAAATAGTAAAAATAATCCCCTAAACGTGAAATAACAAAAATAGTAATCCCATCGAGCGAAAACACGGCAGGAGGCTTACTGCGCACCCATTGCACGGTAGGACACGTGGTAGAGTCTCATTCGACGATAGCCGGTCTGCCACACACCTAGTTCGCAGCAGGTCACTTGCTGCTAATCCTGAGAGCGGCAGGTTGCCTACGCACGTCACCTATCGCGCTCTGGGTTAGCGGCAGGTCACCTGTCTCGATCTGGGTGCGCGGCAAGCGCCTACAGTGGTTTGTATACGCGGTAGGTCTTTGCTGCGACGTTTTCGTGCGGCGATGTGCCATTTTTGCCATTTCACGATTTGAGAAGCTATTTTTGCTATTTCAATTAAAAATATGCTAAATGAGCAAAATCATCCGAGTATCCTCCGTCCCGATCGATCTAGAATAGACGTTGTTTTAGCAAATATAATATGCACGTGGAACGAGGAAGGACTCGGTAACTGTTTTTAGTTTTAGTTCGCGACGTTGCTTGTTTACTGGGGATTTTTTGGACCAATAAATACTTCATGCAAGCGTACGGGGAGATACTGGTTACAAAAATTATAGTAACAACGACTAATACGAACCTACTAATTAATCGACACCTATTTTGGATTGGGAGGGAGTAGCATAGGACCGCACGGAGGGAATTTGAGGATAGGGACTGGGAAATACATTGCCTAAATTTCAAAAATCACGACAGTACTAACCTAGCTAGCTACTGAATCGACACCTATATACGCCGTGGGGATATATGAGCACAAATTAAACTGAATTAACGGAGAAAATTTGAAAGCTGTGCGCCTCTCGTTGATACCTAAGTACCTAGCTTACTTTCTCATGTACGTGGCAGCGTCTGGATCGAGAGATCTATCATAACATAGCCACTGACACGAAGCCACGCGTAGTAAGTATAACTAACCTTGCTAGCTAGGTAGGATGGTGCACAAACACTAAAGTGTTTAAGGGCAGAGCAGTCACGACTTAAGTCTCAAGCAGAAGTATTTTTTTATGACCTTTGATTCTGTATCTTAGGCCATTGCTTCGACGACCCTTGACCCAAGACGTAGCTCTACCCTGATGGCACGTGTATCACGGAAATTTCACGGGGCCCATGGTGGTGAGGGGTTGGAGGGCCAGTGCCCACTCTTTACGGGACTTTCGAGTTTCAACTAAGGGCGTGCAAGGTGACGTGGACCCCGGACTGGCGGGCCCACCCAGCAACGCGTGGGTCCGTGCAACTACTAGTTGCACGCATGCAGCCAGCCAGCCAACCTCGGGGTGCGTGCACGGGGGAAGCAGCTGGCCCCCGGCCCCCCACGCCGAACTTTACTTTTCAACGGCACTCCACTCGCCTGCCCACACAGCCGTGCGTGCGTCTACATGACCTGTGCGGCTTACACTGTTGTTACACACGGCCAAGCACAACCTGTGTACATAGGCACACACATCGGTGAATACGTGCTCTTGTTGATTAGAGCGGGAGAACGAAACAATTGATGTCGTGGATTGAGGTACGTTCAATGTGTTTGCGTGGGAAACGGCTAGGCTATGAGACGAAAATTGTGCGGCGGAGAAGCTGCCGTTGTCAGCGTCCCAAGATACAGATTATGCGTACGGATGCTCGCGGTTCCTTACGACGCTAATCAAATACTCCGTATCAAGGTTTTGAACAGCGGCTTTTCGCGGCCTCGCGCTAGCTATTGTGGAAGCTATCCTTCCTCTGTTTTTAGCATTAAAAAGTTAAATATATCCGAAAGATCATAACTTGGTGTTGGACCGAAATAATGTCTAGAAGGGGATAAATAGGAGACCGCTTTTTCTCCTCTGCTGTTCAACTCACTTTTTGTTAGTGATATGACCTAAAAGCAATCATGGAGATGATTGCACCGCTTCTATGTTTATGATCTTTTAAATAATATGTTATTTTGTCCCCTGAATAAATGTCTTTCATATTGATCAACAAGTATGTGACTTGTTCGTGGAATTTTTTATTCATGTTTTGATGTTATTCTAAAATTATCCCTGATCTTGTATCATTATGTAGGGCAATTATGATTTATAGATCAGTACATGTATTGATTGATGATCATATTCCGCAGATCATGAATATGAGGATATAAAATCAATAATGTGAACACATGTTAGAGAATATGGTGTTGGATTGACCTATCGTGAGACACTGCTGGAATTGTTATATTCTTAAGTACCATCAGTTGATCTCATGTATAGTATATGTACGATTCTTAGACCTGAGATCGTCATAGTTTCCTATATGTGTAATAGTTTACTTAGAGGTTGTCAAACACTGCTCCGTAACATAGTGGTTATAAAGGTAGATTTCGGGTTTACTATAAAACATGTGAAGGAATGTGAGCGATCAAGATGGAATTTGCTCCTCCTATATAACGGGAGATATATCTCTGGCCCCTCGATGTAGTTGGATTAAGGAAGTGTATGGCCATGCCGAATGTGGTTGAGAAGTCAATCACAACTGAGTAATCTACTATAAGTTCGAGTGAAGGATCGAGCTATCAAAGGATGGCACGCTTTTCGCCTTGAGTTCGATCTGGTATTGTGAGGCAAAGGGGTCGGTACATAAGCACTATATAGATTTGTCCGATATGATATTTATGCATATTTGGGAGTCGCTATGTCCTGTTAGAGACTGTTACCGACTGATGGACCGGAAAGGAGTTTTCGGCCCATGGCCGAATATAAATGAACCTACTGGGTCACACATTTAATGGATTAGAACGATAAGGGTCTGGATTATAGTCTCCGAGTGAGATACGATCTCTACTCGTATCAGATAAGGATATGATTGGAGGCTATATAAAGAGACATGGGGTTGAAGGAGTTATCCCGAGACACACCCATCGAAACCTAGCCGCCACCTCTCAAAGCCCTTGTCGTGCATGCTGGTGCTAGCACACCGACGCACGACATTACATCCCTAGGCGTATAGACTTCGGTAGAGGCGCTGCTGTGACTACGGTGTTCATCGGGTTGATCGCAAGGAGGAGATGGTTGACCAGAGGACGATTGATTACTTCCACTACACCGACAGGCGCTACGTTGAATCGGCCACTTCAACTCTACTTTTGTTGCATTGCGCATCTAGTAGTAACGATCTATGATCTCTTACTTGCATGGCTTCCTAGTTTATGCGATTGAAAATTTTAATCCGTGCTAGTGTAGCCTATCCATATTTCTTCACTTTTCACTCTAGTGGATATACAAATATATTAAGATTGAGGTCTCAAAATCACAGCAGAAGTTTTGAGCTAAAACCAATAAAATCAAACTCCAATGCCCCTCGGTCGGTCTGGCCGCCAAGCAACCGATGGTCTAGCTGCTGTCGAGACCCAAAAATGCAATTATGGACCCTCTGTGTATACTGCACTAGTCCAGGATCACGCTAGTGTACACAGTGACAACATCGATGAAATATCATTTTCATATACAAAGATGACTAATAAATAGACAAATAACAATAAATATCAGAGTAAAGATATTAAGGTCAAAGCTTACAATTAATGCATCAGAAGGCGAATAGCTCAATGAAGCTGCAGCGGAACGTAACGGAATAACTTCAATGAAACCCATCCATATGCCCACAGGCAATCGGCTGGGGTGCGCGACCTAGTTCTCCTTGATCCTTGAAGTAGACCTTGTTGACTGACGATTCCTCCACTTCTGTAGATTTGGACGCAAGTTTTACAACAAACGTGAGTACACAACCATACTCATAAGTCATGCAACATTTGCAAAGGAATGGCTTCTACGACTCTTTTGCAAAAATGCAACATTTGCAATTGAATACAAATAATAGATTGAAACATCAAGTAAAACAAATAAATAATATTAATTTCAACAATTGTTTTCACAAAGACACGTAGCCTAAACAAATTCTTTCACATAGTCATATGACTTAAATCACACAGCTGTCCCTTCCCAATAGTTTTATGAAAATCTACCCCTTGTGTGAAATCCCCGAGCATGTTCATGACCACGGACGCGGCTATTCGAATAGATTGATTAACACTCGGCAGAGGTTGTACACTTTACCCACAAGATGCAATCAACTGGATCTGAGCTGATCACAACAAAACTTTTTAGAAACTTCATCTCAACTTTGACACTCCCAGTGTGCTTTATCGCTATCCCAATCCTAACACAGACTTCGACGTCTAACGAGAAAGAACATGCAAAACAACTAAAATTCAAAAAAAAAAAACAAATCAAATCTAATCTAAATTGAAATTGAATGATACTAGAAGATAGATATTGAATTTAGATGAATTTAGGAACTTAAATGGGTTCAATCGAAATTCGGATAAAGAAGATATGGCCCTCAGAAGATTGGAATTCACATGAAATGACAATTGGGGTCTACAGAATATTCTCCAAATATTCTATTCCGAAAATATTAGAAACTGGCTGAGTGTATGATAGGTGGGACCGACTGATATTTATGGATTTCCAGAATTAAAATAATTCCAGGAATAAGGTAGAGAGAGTGACATGTGGGACCGATAAGATAAAAGACTTTTCAAGAATTAAATTAATTCTCGAAAATAGGATTAGGGTTAGTCCACGATGGACCAAGCTCATGAACAGTGTTGAGCAAAGGTTGACTAACATGCGGGACCCGCATGTAAGTGAGAGAAATAAATAAGGTTTTTAATTGGGTGGATGACACGTGGGGTAAACATATAAGCGAGAGATAGATATTTATTTCCTTGCATGACATATGGGCCCAATGTCATAGATAGAGAGGATTAACAAAGAACAGAGAAAATTATCGGAGAAGGAAAGAGAGATAGAGAAAGCAATCTGCGTTGGAAGCATGGAAGCTACCGCCTTTTTGGTCCAGAGAACAGAGAAAGTTTACTTGGCTGCACCACATTACAGAGAGACGAGAGAAAGAAAGGAACCACCGAAAAACTACACAGATAGAAGTCACGCTCTCCACATCAGCCATGAATAGTGCACAGAAACATCTAGTGATTCTTGCTCATGGAGGTGTCAATGAACAAAGGCGAACCAGCGGTGGCGAAGGGGCAAAACAGAACGGCGACGACGAGCCGGAGATGATGACGCGGTCCAGACATCAAGATTCGGCTCCATGCACTGGCAGCGACGCGAAGAATGACGACGACCTCACAGGCGTGTAACACTTTGGGCAACAATCTGTAAAAAGGGAGGTGAGCACGGCGGTGGAGTTGAATGCAGGGGATTAACAGTTGCGGAGTAATTGGCCGGAGAAGGACGACGTACAAAAGGCGGGAGAACGTCCGATTTTAGACGCACACTGGATGAAACTCGAAACTAAAAGATGGAAAAAAATAGGTATCGACGAGAGGCACGAGATGACGTGATCGGATTTTGGAAAAACTCACCGAGGAAGCGAAGAATGCGATGAACATGTTTCGGCTTTATGGCTTGACATGGCCGATGGTGCTCTGGTGATCTTCGGGCGATGGGAAAGGAAGCATAATGTAGAACGCGACGACGCAAAGCCAACGCCGCAGACAGTTCGGTTGGAGGATGTCAGATGAAGGAGCAACTCGCCGGAGAAGATATTCCGTTGGAGCTCGGTATTCTGTAGATGGCGATGAAAATAGATTGATTCGGAGAAAACCAAATCAGGAGATTGGAAAAGGAGATCAAGACAGGCGTTTGGACACGAACGGTTCACTTTTATACGTACCGTGGAGGAATATATAATTTTTGGAAGGTTTAGTTAGAAACGCGTATAGGTACTGGACTCTCTGGATGTTCGGATGTCTGGTTGGAAACGATGATGCACAGTGTTTCGTGAGGTACTGTAGCACATGGCAGGAGAGAGAAAAAGATGGGTTTTCGGAATTAAAATAAAAGGCCGAAAATCAAGGAAGCCAAATAAATAACAAACAAATCCAAAAAAACTCAGAAAATACCCAAAAATTTCTTAAAACACAAGGAAGCCAAATAACAAAGGTTTTTATTTAATTAATGTTTAGATTAGTCAAATTAAATATTTTAAATTTAGGAAAATTCCCAATTAAGCTTTATTAATTCAAATAAAATTGGTAAAATTTTCTAGGGACCTAAACTACTCAAAAGATTTTTGAAAAGCCAAATTTTGGAACGTTAAAGCTACACAACCGGTCCGATTGCTCCCCCTATTGACAAAAAAACAACGCAACGATGGATTAACAAAACAACCCAACTTTTGATCTAGAGATCAAAATTGCTTGATATTTTAGACAAAACTCTACAAGAAGGCTAGGAATCTATTCCAATCAAAGATCGATACAATCATAGCTAAGGTTCTATTAATTTCTTGATTTAGAGCAAGAGGGCACAAAACCGGGTCAAAACCTAAGTTTGATCCAAAAGCTTACTCGTGGATGAAATATGGTCAAGATGACCTTAGATCGATTTCTACAAGTCCTACCAAGCCAGATCACAGTAAAAGACCAAGGCAAAACCCCAAGAGCACAAGGACCCCAAAATCACAAGAAAGAAAGGAACAACAAGAGAGAACTCATCTTTGCACGAATTGATTGGATTGATATAGAGGATTGAAGGTTGTAGACACTTCACCATGGAGGACAAAAACTCACTCATGAATACTCAATTCCACAATTTTTCTCTCAATACGTCTCTCTCAAACCATAGCCTCCTCTATTCTCTCTACTTGAAAAACAAATTTTGGTTTCTAGGCTTGGTTTAGTGAAGGTGCGCAAATCATGCACCATCCCTTATATAATGGAGGCTAGGTTTAGAGACAACCTTAAAAGGCATCCGTTAAGCCAACACACAAATGAATCTCACACTCACACACGCTTCCCAAAACGGATGATGGTTCAGTGCTCTTGAATTCTTTTCTTCATGATCTTGTCCTCCTCATGACCAAAGCCACTTATCCTTTGCCGTCATGTGGTTTGTAGAAAGGTCACCAACCCGGTATTTTGGTGAAGATACTAAAGTACCCCTTCTCGATCCTTCCATCTTGACCAAGTCTAATTTTGTGAAGCAATCACATTCTTCGCCACACGTAGGTTCATCAATGACTTTCCTCATGTCGGCATAAATTCTTCGCAACTTGGCCCATGTTAGCCAAAATGTGCATCATACAAAATATGCACTAATTCCATGACTTTGGCCAAATCACAAACATTCAGCACACTTAGCATGAATTGCCATGGCCAGTCAAACCGTCAGCCCTAGGCTGATTTGACAGCCAGCCTTTGGCCAGTCAGACTGACAACCAATGGTCGATTTGACCGCACTCCGTAATAACAGGGGGCCAGTCGGACTGCCATCGATCTAACCGCTAATCAATGGTCTGTCAGACCACTTCCCATTTCCAGACAACACCCCTCATTGGACTTTTTAGCAAAACTCTATCTAGTTTCGCCCCTAGTCTCTATTTTCAATGACACCTAGTGCAAACACATCCTCAAACACTTTCACGGAAGTGTTTGGCATCCATTTGGCTCAACATTTCACCGCCGGTCTGACTACCACCTATGGTCGGTCAGACAGCCCCCTGGGCCGGTCAGACCGCCTAAAGCATAACAGCAATCCGACAATTTGTAAAACTGAGAGTTCACTCTCCAAACTTCTCGACAACGATGTCAATTGTTCATCACCTAGATTAGGACCAAAGCACATGGTCTCTAAAATCTCCCCCTTGATGAACACATCGACAATCTACCCAAAAAATACAATTTGGAGGTAGTTTTGAAAATACTCACTCGGTTTTGCTAAAAGGCTCAACTTTATCCATAAAGAAGGAGAAAGCCATGAAAATGACCAAGTTGGCTTGAGGAATGGAGAAGCAAACTAGTATAGGCAATAAAATACATAAAAGCTTTAAATCCAAAAGAGGGCATCAAAAACTCACTCAAGGTGCATATGAAAGAACAATGTTCAATTTGATCTTAGATCATAGTGAGAAGCCAATTTTGAAGGATTTTGAAATTTAAATCAATAAACGATCATTAAAGCACAAGAATGCACACGAAATGCTCCTCCTCACTAAGATCTACCATTTTTTAATTTTTATCCCCCTATTTACAAGATTAACCATTTTTAGGATTTTTTTCCTCTCCACATTTTCTCTCCCTTTGACAATGAAGTCATCAAGAAATCACGCCTTCCTCTCATCTTTTTTTAGTTCTAAATATGCAAGGAAGAAGCATAAGAAAGGGCATGAGTGAAATGCAATGAAGTGACTTCATTTTTATAATTTTTAGTTTTTTTTAAAAAAGAAGCATAAAACTTTGGAGATTACCCAATATGAAGAAGCTAGCAACTACTAATGCACAAGACATATTAAGTATAAAAGCTAGTATATCATGAGTGGCAAGCTACAGATTAACATCAAGAGATCTATCCAAGAGCCATATAGTCTAGAGAATAAACTAAAATCACTTGAGGATAATATGAATTTAGCACAATTTTAAAGTGCAAAAGTATGAACCAGGCCCCAACAAGCATGTAATCCAAGATAATGAAACAAACATTGACTACTAGAAGGATTGCAAAGCCTACAACTTGAATCAAATTGCTCAATTTCAATATAATTGCAATTTTGGCTTGAAAAAGTTCTAGTGGGCATAGTAAAAAAACTCAGGTCGGACCTGCGGTTTAATCGAAAAAACAGAACTAGAGCTTAGTCTTTGAACCGGTAAAACTACGGTTGAACCGGTGGTTTTAAGTGAAACTAGGGAAAACCAGTCGTGATCCAACCGGTGGTTAGTAGTATGGTTTAAAATAGAAGGAAAATGGGGTAGGAGTGGGGTTCAAACCCATGACATGGTAGTTGGTCCCTTGTGGGTCACGCTGCTAGCCACTATGCCCTTGCTTGTTGTTGTGTCTAGGGGTGCAAATGGAGCGGACACGGACGGATATCGCTCATCCCATGTCCTTTTTCATATTTTTCTCGGATCCAGAATTGGACACGTACAGTACCAGATATGGATACAAATGCGGATAGTCTCGGTCACGAATAAAGAGAGAATACACACCAAACTGAATATAGATTGTCTCGGTCATGAATACTTATTCGGATATATTGCGAAAATAGAAACCATATATGTCGCACAAATAAAGATCAATCAACCATACTACATGTCCAAAATGCAATTAGATTAGTAGTTTAATAAGTAAATTTAAATACATCACACGATAACAGAGGCTATTTAAGCTAGTAGTAGTAACTAGCAAGTAGCAAGTACATGATAGAGGCTTGGTAAGCAAGTAGTAAGTACTAACTAGCAAGTAGTAGGTCACAAGTTCACAACTCTCACACCTGATCCAAAATTACATTAGAAGTTCACAACACAGGATAGTAGCACATCAAGTAGCCAAGTAGAAACTACTAACTAGTAACTAGAAAGAGTGTAAGATAGTAAGTGCTAAGTAAGTAGTAGCTCATTGGCCGCATAAAAGACTTGTCTAGCAACAGCAAGCAGCAAGCCATCTCTATGGCCATACCTCAGTCGATGTCCACCTCGGTCATCATCTCATCCTACAAAAATAGATTTGTAGAATGTCATATTTGTACAATTTGTTGAATAAATTTGAAGATGAAGTAATGTGATGGCTTATGTGAAGATGCATCACCAAATCCTAGTATATATCTTCAACTCATTGTCTCTAAGCAAAAATTGAAAGATAATTAAAATTCTGAAATCTTACTAACTAGTCATGGTAGATTTAAGCAAAGTTATAGCTAACTCATACATTTCTGCGTAATTCAATGCTTGAAAGTACAACAAGGAAAGCACTTTAATTTTTATCGTATGAAATGATGTAGAAATACAAAAGTATTATTAGTTCTCCCAAGATAGTGAAATATCAAGGTCTTACTATAGAACAAAACAAATGCAATAAAGCAAAGTTGTTTGGCCTGCTAGTTTTCGTAACCATTTCCGTTTCAGTCTGAAACCAGCTCAAAGGAGAAATTTGCAGTCTTCAACGCAGTGGTATAGATTAGGGCATCTCAACAACTACCTATTTGGATTTGGATACAAATCCTTAAGATTTAGATCAAAATTGGACCAAGTCCCAAAGCATTCCCCCTCATCCAAACACCCTAGGATATCCTAAAAATCATCATCCAACCATCTCTTGAGTACAAGAAAAAGGTTACCATTATTAAACAACATACAAAACCTTGCCGATAAACCCTATTTTCTGCAAGTACTAATAGTAGTACCTTACTGAGAATGTAATGTCTCAGTACTAGTAGTCAAGAAAACCTTGAACAACAAAAAACACATTACGTCTTGCCTAGCACTAGCCAATGGCGGACCCAGAATTTCCAAAATGGGTGTTCGAAATTACAAAAATATTATTCAATGTAAAACACAAAGGTGCACAGTAGCAAAAACCAAAATACAAATTATTCGTACTAATGACAACATCTCAAATAATTTAGTGAAACTACAAAATAATTAAGGAAAAACAAGATTTACTAATCATAATTCAAACTAACACAAAAAAAATTATCGATTTGGGCATTTGAGTCTGCTCTTTGCTGATTTGGGAATTGAGGATCTGGTAATTCGGATTGAACTCACGTCTACGTTGTTGGGAATTAGGGTACCCTCGCTGTGCGCTGGCACGCTGCTTTCTTGCCAAGAGCTGGACGAGGCGCCGGGTCGCTACCTGAAGAATCTAGATCCACCATTATGTGTTAATGGAGTTTTTTGGTGATTAATGACAAATATAACTGTGAGACTAACACTTTTATTGCTATACCATGTTTAGTCTCAGCTTGGATATAAAAGCAAAAATCCAAACAGGTGTGTATTCATTAACGACTAATCTATTTGTGAGACTAACAATTTTATTGATTATCTATTGCTTAGTCTCGTTTGGATATAAAGATGAAAATACAAGAGGTATGCATTCTACTTCTTCTTATTATATCTTGTTGCATTCCTCGGATCCAAAATATAGGTTAAACTCCACAAAAAAAAGTTAACTTGGATATGTGCATATGTTTCCATTACACATTTGTGGATGCACACATTTAGGGGGAGTTCATTTTATATTTTGTGATTTCATTAGTATTGATCCATATTGTCTTTCCACATATATTAAGGATCTTTACTTTGAAACATATCCTTGAATATATTTAACTTGTGTAGTTAATATATTCATATGAGTATATACAACTTGTGTAATTCGTATACACTCATATTTAGTATACACAACTTGTAGTTCGTATATACTCATGGTATATATAACTTGTGTAGTTCATATATACTTATATGTGAGTATATATATAACTTGTGTAGTTTATACATACTCATGTTTATCTATATTCAATTATTTGAAATTGTGTTGTGAGACTAATATGTGTGCTAAGATGTTTTCGAGGCTTAGTCCCAGAGTTTGAATGGTGACATGAAAAGGAAATGCAAATATGATAAAAGATCAACATGGCTCAAGACAAACGAGTCATGCATTGCATTTCGAAAAGCTTCTGAAAGAACTTCAGTGGTAATCGGTATGACCGCATTTGTTAAGCGGTACTACCGATGTGCGGTAGTACCGGGTTTTACATGGCGGTATGTTTATTCCAGAGAGCTTGTTTTTCTCAACAGTATTGGTAGTACCGGTGCCTTTGTGGCGGAACTACCGCTCAGTGTTCCTTTGAGAGGAACTACCGCACTTTGGTTGTACCAGCCTTTGTGGCGGTACGTATTTTCCAGAGAGGCATTTGTTGCTCTCGTGGAAGCGCGGTGGTACCAGCGCTGTGTGCGCAGTAGTACCGCACCTCGGATGTACCGATTTCTGTGCAGTATGGAATTTCCAGTAGCGTTGCATTTTGAACTTGGTTTGCTCCAAGGTGGCGCGGTAGTACTAGCGCTTTGTGTGCAGTATGACCGGCTCACGGAACTACCGTTCATATGGTGACGGTACGTAAATTCCAGAACGTATGGTTTTTGGTCCTTAGCCGCGATTTTGAGCATGTGTTGCTCTCTCGATATTGTGGTAGTACCACAATGTGTTGTGCGGAACTACCGCATGATCAACGGTAGTAGTACCGCACCTTTCTGCAATGGCTTGTTTATAAGCATTTAATACAGGTATATCATGGTAATTAATGTTAATGACATTATGGGACTAACATTTTTCATGAGTTGGATGAATAGGTTATGTTCCAGGGTGATGAAGACTTTGGATGACATCATGAGTTGATCGTCATCAAGTCAAGGTTCAAAAAAAACATGTATCATGTGTTGATACATCTCAAGATCTCGAAGAAAACATGATCATGAGTTGATCATCAAGTTAAGAGAAGATCCATCATGTATTGATGGAGGTCGAGATTGCATCATGTGTTGATGCATATCAAGACTCGGGATGAAGGATGTCATCATGTGTTGATAGGCATCAAGTCAAGATCCCGAAGCAAAGAAATTCATCATATGTTGATGAGCTTTCGAGTCAAGAACCCCAAGTTGAAGCGAGTATGTGCGTCATCAAGCTTCAAGTGGATGCTCAAGGAAAAGGTATGACTAGCTAGGGCTAAGGATGTGTTCCTAGTCTTTTACCGGTCTTGGTGTTTGGTTAGATGACCGGATTGCTAGTATAGATTGCCGTACTATTAAGAGGGGTCTTGTCGAGTAGCTTGAGTCTCATCATGTGTTGATAGCTTAATCTCACTTGCTCTAGCTCACCGTGGCATGATGCTATTATTTGCGAATGTGTTTTGCAAATAGTCGAGGCTCATACGTCTAATCCTTGTAGCATGTGACTACACTTTGTGAATGTGTTTTGCAAATGGTTGAAGTCCATGTACCTACTCCTTGTGGCATGATCTAAGTTTGCAAATGTGTTTTGCAAATTGTTGGGATTCATGTATTTTCCCTTGGCATGGTTTAAGATTGCTTGTTGCTAATACTTTGGACTTAGACCATTGTAGTGGCTCTTTGGAGTTGTACCTTTTGATTTGATAAAATGTGTTTGAGATCAAATCAAATAGGTGGGTTATGTAGCCCTCTGAATAAGCTTTCAATAGAGTCCAAGATCACTCAATTCTGACATCGGAGTCAAAAGTTATAACCTTTTTACCGAGTGTCGTATGTGCTGAAAATTGGGCTACGATAGTACCGCCCTTATAACAGTGGTAGTACCGCAGAAAGGTAGTACCACCCGTATAACTACGGTAGTACTGCACCAATGCTGTAACGGCTAGTTTTTTGGGCTGTAACAACTCCAAAAGGCTAGTTTTTGTTGTGGGGGCTATAAATACCCCCTTGGCCGGTTGAGAAACAACCTTGGCACTCCATTTCACTGTCTTGAGCTAGTGTGAGCCTCTCCTCTCAATTGTGCATGTGTTGCATCTTGTGAGCAAGGAGAGAGGTCTCTAGTTGCATGTGTTGCATCTAGAGGTGGATTTCATATCCACTTGAGCTTGTGCATTCGTTGCATGTGGTGAGAGTTACTCTTGGTGTTTGCCGACACCTAGACGGCGTGGAGGCGTCGTGGTCCGGTGATCTTCTCAAGTGAAGGTTGTGAGAAGGCCCGGTGTTTGTGAGTGGCTTGGTGCTCGCCATCTCCGGAGTGGAGTAAGAGCAACCCTAGTGGAGTGAGGTATTGGTTACCTCGGAGGTGGGTGCTCAATTTGTGGAGTCGGTCTAATTGGTTTGGGCTTGCCTCAATGTGGACTAGGGGAGACCGGCAAGTCTCCGATCACCACGGTAAAAACATCACCGTGTCTTTTGTGGTTTGCATTCTATTGCTTCACATTGTGCAATTTATATTTCTTGTATTAAAATTGCTTATTCATTGTGTATGAATGCTTGCCATGCTTTTTGCTATTTAAATTGCTAGAATTGAATAGCTTACAAGTCTTTGCTGAAATCGCTATATTCTTCAATTGACTTATTTTGTTGGTGCACTTAGTTGAACCTAGTTGATTTAGGTTTTAATTGTGCAAAACCGTATTGTTATAAACTGCCGCATTAGAAATCGTTTTTTGCGCATAATTGTTTTAAAACGTCTATTCACCCCCCTCTAGCCGGCCTCCTCGATCTTACACTATCACCGGCTGCAGACGACTCACAAGACTACCCAGTCGCCCTTGGTGCCCCAATGACAATGGCCCGACCGATGCCCTACCTTGCTCCTCCGACCTCCGCTCTGCCACCGTGTTAGCTTCGTCATGGCCGCGTCACCGCATCAAGAGATAGAGGGAGAGATATGATGAGAGCAGACTATTGTCTGCTGATTGATAGGGTTAGAAAGAGGTGAGGGGGAATGACCTTATTGTAGCTGGACTGAATGGTCAAATACCCAAAGGGCAAGGGCCGAATGGTGTGTAACCATAGTCTGGCCATCAAATGTGCCAGTTTGAGGTAGTCGGGTGTCGGAAGGAGACACGGTTTGATGGGCTGAGAGGAAGTTGTGGTTTGGTTGACCTAATTAAGAGTATATTTCATTATATATATAATAGACATACTATATAGTGAATTTTTTGCAAAAAATAATCGGTGTTCAGCTGAACACCCATGAACCCAATAGCGTCCGCCCCTGGCACTAGTAGTCACATGGTGTTTTTCAATTCAGAATCTAAGAAAAAAATATGGATTACTCCGTTTGCATCCCTTGTTTTATGTGCTTGTAACTCTTGCTCTTTCGGAGGCCAAATGGGCACATATAAAGCACTTCCATGCGAGGCAACACTAACTAGATAGGGGCTGGTGTGGCAAAATGAGTTTGACATGGGTGCAACAAGGGAATCAATGATAGAATAAAATAATTTTGGATCATGACCATATCATTACAGGGAAAAGGGAGAACGAGACAAAGAGCCCCTCTTGAAGTAGGGCGTCGTGGCCTCCAAAGTCTTCCTCGTCGATCTTCAGCAAGTATGCGTAGTACCAATAAACAATGCCAGTAGAAGTCATAAAAAATCTGTCACATAACAAAGCAAAATATGTTATTGGACCATATGAAGAGGTTGCTCCAAAAAATTGTACATATTAAGAAAAATTTGGGTGAGCATCTAAAGAAGAATAAAACTAGCCACAAAAGGAATGAACACAAATAATATCAGTTACTTCATATCACAGCATAAATATCCCAGTCCAGCAGTAAAGAAAAGACACTTCATATTTGGACATCAGAGTTTGCATTTGATTTTACAAGGCTAGTCTTTCCAAGGAACACTAGCAAGACAAACAAAACCCACGAATCGTGCATCTGCCATCAGCCCTTTGCCAATTTTTACACTAACCTCTGTCTCTTTGTAGTCGCCTGTGTCTCTGTGCTATCACCGCGAGGGAGGGAAGGCCCGGAGGCTACTGCTGCGGCAAGGGAGGTGGGAGGCGGCTGCTACAGCGGCGAGGGAGGAGGCAGGGAGCTACAATGGCAAAGGAGAAGGGACGTAGCGGAGGAGGGCACATGTAGGGGAGGCAGAGATGAGGAGGGAGGAGAGGCGGCAGCGGCTGTGAGGGAGGAGGGAGGCGGAGGGGGAGGGTGCGGGTAGGGGGACTGGGGAGGTGTAGTCGTGTAGATGAGGATTGACCGATTGATAAGAGACCACAGGATGGGAAGTGAGGAGGAACGCGGCGGCAGCAGCGCCGACGAGGGTTAGGGTTAGGGGCTGGAGATGGGATTGGTATTTCAGAAATGTGGGCGGTGTGGTATTGGTGTGAAGGGCAACGAATGGGCTCGGCCACTCGGGTAGTCGGGCTATGTCCTTAGCCAGGCAGGCAGGCAGCCAACGTATTCAGATAACACTCGGATATTGTCTCGGATAGCTCTGATTTATTTCCCGGATAGCTCCTTTCCGAATCCAAACCCGTATCTATATCCGACAAAAAATGGATATCCAAAAAAACACTCTTAATTTATTCGGTCCACTACTACAAAAAGGCTAATACTGGATGCTTCATCATAGACGGTTGACCAAAATCGTTTGTATTACATGCGATCACAGATAGTTTTGGTATAGAGACCGTCTGTGTTACTGGCTGCAGTAAAAACCGTTTGTGAAGAGGTAATATCACAGATGGTTCATATTGAAAACCGTTTGTGAAGTATCACAGACGGTTCTGAACACGAGCCGTCTATGATAATTGTAGACTTCACAAACGGTTTTAAATTATAATCGTTTGTGATAATATCGCTTCAGCTCCTCGGTGAGTTTCGTTGTCGCTCGATGAGTTTCTTCGTCACCGATGTGTCTCTTCATCGCATCAATGCTGCTTCGACTCCCCGATGCGTCTCTTTGTCTCACGCGCCAAATTTATTCCTTGTTTTATAAAAAGGATCATCCGCCATCGAAGATGATCATCCCCACATATAACTCTAATATATATAGTTCTAAAGCATAAATGGCCCCCTCTTCTGTTTCCTTGTCATCGGCATTGATGGCCTACCTGGCCATACTGTACTAGCACCTCTCCGGTCATACGTAGGTGGATGCTGTGGAAGGATACTATTTCAACAGTGTCCTCACTCCTCTGTCTGAGGATTTGTCAGAGCAGGTGATGGCCACCTTCCGCCATCTTGATTTCGTCCTCCGCCGCGTCTTCCGAGTGATCTCCTACTTTCAGTGAGTTAACCTCGTCATCGATGTGGTCCTCCACAATTACGTTGCACGTCTCGAGGAGGCTCGTCGTCACTTGGACTGCTTAATCGAGGCGGCGGGCCACTGAGTTGACCATGCCGAGACCCCTGAAGCAAGGAAAGAGAGCCTATGAGCTAAATTCTTCTTGATTCAATAGTATGAGGGTCTTCGGGAGACACTCGAACGAGTGCATAAGTAGGTGGACATATTTCGGGCTTCGTTCGCTGATGATCACGAACCGTCTGATACAGTCGCCGCCTACGAAGTTTTGAAGATGGAGATAGCAGCCTACCTCTACCACTAGAAAATTTTTGTTTATTTAGGTTTATAATTTTTTAATCTTTGTAAGAAGTGACTGGCCACACTGTTTGGCCATATGTAAATTCCAAAATGAAAAAAAATTAGTTTGGAGGTGAAGTTATTATATTATATGTTGAACTATATATCACAGATGGTTTAGTGGAATAAATATCCGTCTGTGATATGTATTATAGTTAAAGCATATTTTTAGCAGTATTTAAATGATAAAGTTAACATATAAACATGTAATTTTTTCATGTCATGTAAATGTATACATGATAATATGCTCAAAACATAGAAATTGAGAACAACCATAGCACAGATAGTTCTATAATAGAACTGTCCGTGATAAGCTCTCATATCACAGACGGTTCTATAATAGAACCGTCCGGTCGGCAGCATCCACGCAATGTACTCCGACTTGGAAGTTGATTCACGTATCAGCAACCAACTGTTCCTTGATGTTAAGTCCAATTATCTATCGACGACATCAAGATAATTCGATGTCCACGTGCTCTCCGTGACCATACTTCTTGAACTTGCGAGGCTCGATGAAGTTGCTCGTGGTCGCTATCTCATCCCCTCATGATGCTTTGCGTGGGCGACCCAGAAAGTGGCTTGGACTACGAACTATATATATATATATATATATATATATATATATATATATATATATATATATATATATATATATATATATATATATATATATATATATATATATATATATATATATATAACGGTTTTAAAGGCACAAGCAATTGCTTGGAGACTTTAGAGAGAAGAGTCACCACAGATGGTTTCATCTACAAACCGTTTGTGATACATCAGCTATCACAGACGGTTTCATCAACAAACCATATGTGATAGTCAACTATTACAGACGGTTCTGAGTTAATAATTGTCTGTGATATTATGCGTCATAGACGATTTGAAAATCATCTGTGATGACCTCATTTCATTATTGACCCATAAACTTAGACGGCTCACGAAACTGTCTGTGATGACGTTTTTGAACTGCCTGTGAAGACCTTTTCTGTAGTAGGAGTCGATCGAGAACTATATGCTCTGTTTACACTCCTAGTTGTGTCGAGATGCATGTTAGGCATCCTTTATACCTTAACGAACCACCGGTCCTACCAATGAACCATGGTTGAACCATTGAACCACTAAACCAGTAGCCTGACCAAGTCAAGGACCGACCCAATGTTTTGTACTATGCTAGTGGGGTGTAACAGACCATTGTTGAGCTAAGAGTTCTCTAGGCATGTAACAGACCTTTTACGAGCAATGATATCACATATGTATAACATTTTTAGCATAAAAGATCACTATCACAAGGCATATTAATAATTGCTCTAGGTGTCTAACAAACCAATGTCTAGCAATGAACTATTTTCAAGATACTACTTGTTCTTTCCATGACAACAAGGCATTCTTAGTTAGAGCACTAAAATTGAGCAAAAGCCACGAACTATCTGAGATTTACTTCTAAAAGACAGATTCAAGACAAGCTAAGTAATTCTAGTTAGCACTCAATAGTCATGTACAAGATCTCAAAAGACAAAATCCTGACTTGACTCATAATATAAGTTGAATTTAGATCTCACTTGGTAATTTTACATTAAGCCTGGATCTTCTAGCTCTAGGTCACATGCCAAGGCATCAGCAAGTAGCTAAGCAAATTAATCACAGTAAGCAAGAATACAAGCTATAGCATGGCTTCAATCAAAAGCTAGCAACATCAACAGGGGTAATGAGCAAAACTTCATGAAACTACAAGTTGAAGCAATAAAGCTATATTACAATGCATAATTTATTTTTATTTTACATATGAATACAATATGATACAGTGCATGAGATGCAAGTGAAAAAGCAATAAAAGCCACAGAAATCACTCAATGAAGAAAGATAAAAATGGATGAACTCTCCCTCAAACCATCCCATAAACGTAAAATACCCCAACTCACTCCTCAAGAAGACAAATCTAGTAGGATCCAAGGGCTTGGTGAGGATATATGCTAATTGAGCCTCAAACTCCATAAACTCTAGCATAATATCTCCCTTTTCAACATCATCTTTAAGGAAATGAAGCCTGATGTCTATGTGCTTAGTCCTAGAGTGTTACAATGGGTTTTTGATAATGTTAATAGCACTAGTGTTGTCATATAGAAGAGGCACAATATCAAACGCTAACCAATTGTCATTGAGAGTAGAGGTCATCCTTGGAATTTGGCTACAACCGCTAGTTGCATCTACATACTCAACCTCAGCGGTGGACATAAAATAGAAGATTGTTTCCTAGATGACCAAGAGGCAAGAGAAGTGGCTAAGAAGTGAAAAATGCCTGGAGTGCTCTTCCTATCAAGTCTACAGCCAGCAAATTCAAAATATGAAAACCCTCTAATGGATAATGATAATGAACATGAATACCAAAGACCATATTGAAGGATTGACTGAAGATACCTGAAGATACGCTTGACTTCCTAACAATGAGAAGTTCTTGGAGAGGCTTGATATGTTGCACATAGGCACACAGACAAGTAGATGTCTAGTATGGAAGCCGTCAAATACAGGAGGCAACCAATCATGCTAAGGTACTCACGTTGATCCACAACCTCACTATCCTCATTAAGATCCAAGGCATTCAAAGTAGCCATTGGAGTGGCAATTGGTTTGTAATCACCTATCTCAAATCTTCTCAATAAATCCTTGGTGCACTTTGTCTAATAGATGAATGTGCCTTCCTTGGATTACTTGATTTGGAGCATAAGGAAATAATTTAGTTCGCACATCATGCTCATCTCAAATTCACTGGACATGGTCTCAGAAAAGCTAGACACAAGAGCATTATATTAGCCACCGAAGATAATGTCGTCCACATAGATTTGCACAAAAAGGAAATAATTATCGTGCTTGAGGATGAATAGATTTTTATCTACTTTGCCCATTTCAAATTTATTCTAAAGCAAGAAGGTATTAAGGTTATCATACGAAGCTCTAGGTGCTCGCTTAAGACTATACAAGACTTTTGACAATTTGAACACGTGATCAGGGAACTTATGATGTTCAAAGCTAGGGAGTTGTCTAACATACACTTCCTCCTCTATGAAATCATTAAAGAAAGCACTCTTAATATCCATTTGATACAACATAAAACCTTTAGATGTAGCAAATGCAAGTAAGATGTGAATAACCTCTAATCTGGCTACAGGAGTAAAAGTTTCATCAAAGTATAACCCCTCTACCTGAGAGTAACCCTAAGCTAACAACCTAGCTTTGTTCCTAATCACAGATCCATCTCCACTTTGTTTGTTATTGTAAATCTAGTTCCAATTATATTATGACCACTAGGAGGCTCTAAAAGATTCCACACCTTATTTCTCTTAAAATTCACTAACTCCTCATGCATGACATTGGCCCAACAAGCATCAGATAAAGTGTGGGACACATCTCGGACTCAAAAGATACAACAAATGCAGAATAAGAGAAGAGATTAGGATCATGAGACCTATAACGAGTGATTCGCTAATGAATATTTCTCATCATCTGATCCAGTGGATGCCTTCGCTGAATATGAAGAGGAGCGCCAAGTGGAGATAAAACATCTTCAACCTCCACAGGTATTGCTGAAGTAGAAGTGGAAACAGTAGGAGCCTCAACTAAAGGTCAAGTAGTAGAAGCTGGTTACTTAGCTGGATTAGGAGGGATGCAGCCAGGTGGGAAGCTATCATCCTAAATGCCTTCATCTTCTTCCACAAATATGCTCTCAAAGTCCTATAGATCACCTGATGGATCTTATCTAGCTACAGGGTTAGTCTCATCAAAAGTGATATTACAAGTCTCTATGATAGTGTTAGTTTCAACACCAAGTACACAAAATCCTCTAGAATGAGCAAGGTAACCTAGAAATATACCATCACAAGTTCTAGATTCAAACTTATCTACGTTACTTGTCTTAAGAATGAAGTACTTAGCACCAAAGACATTGAAATGAGACACATAAGACTTTCTTCCTAATCTAAGCTCATAAGACATTTTCCTCAAAGAGGGTCTCAAGAAGACATGAATTGCAACTTGACAAGCAGTTGCAATGGATTTAGCCCAATATTTCCTCAGCGTGTTGTATTCATCTAGCATAGTCTTGGCCATTTCAACTAGGGTTTTGTTCGTCCTTTTCAGCTCTCTATTTTGCTGAGGGATGTGAGGTGAAGAGAACCGATGCTCAATACCATGCTCAGCACAGAAAGAGGAAAATCAGGAAATCTTGAACTCGTGCCATTCTCACTGCAAACTACTCTTAAATCACCTAGAATCTCAACAGCCAAGCGAAGGACCAAATCACAAAAATGACCAAATGCCTCATCCTTAGAAGCCAAGAAGAACACCTAAGAGTATCTCTAAAATCATCAACTACAACCAGAATGTGTCATTTGCCACCAATTGGTCGAACTCTAGAATGACCAACAGTGTCCATATGCAATAGCTGTCCATGTCCATCAATTATCACCATAGTCAATGATGGGTATAAGACAACCACTTGCTTGTCATGTCTACAGGGCGTACATACAATGTCTTTGATAATCTTGAGCTTTGGCAAACCTCTCATGAGATCAAGGTTACTAACCCATGTCAAATGATCAAATTCACTGTGCCCCAAATATCCATGCCAAAACCGAACTTAGAACAAGAAGCAAGTAAACACTTAAGAGAACCAACAAGAGAGTCAGAAAAGTCAGCTTCAAAGACTACCAACTCATGAAATGCCAAATACAAGCTCACCAATAGATGCAAGCACTCGACAAACATTCTTCTTCAATCTAGTCTTATAATCATCATCAATAAGTTGAGAGACTGAGAGCAGAATATACCTTAGTTTGTCCACAAGGATGACTTCTTTCAGGATGAATTTGTCATTTACCCTGAACGAGCTAGTTCCTTCGATCAATCCTTGAGTGTCGTCCCCAAAGGTGATGTAGTACCAAAGGTCGTGTGAAGGATGAAAACCATCTTGAGTCTCCGGTCATGTGGTATGAACACCCGGAGTTAATGAGCCACATGTTCCACCCCTTCTGCGGTAATCCTGAAATCAAGGCACAAAACATTTATGTGTCGTAATACTGGGGTTATTGATAAGAGACATGGAAATCTAGTACCGAGACACACGTCTTCTAGAAGCATAGGAACCATGGTTGTTAGCTTTGAACCTATTTGATAGTCTAGCATGAGAGATATTCATGAAAGCATTAGTTGCAACCTTTCTAGGAGCATGACGCTAAGCATATCTACGATGAGACTAAAATCGTAGACCAGGTTGTTTCCTCTCTACATGAAAATTCACTCTCCTAGAAGCTCTACACTGAGGCGAAGGGATTCTAGCAAGATTCTTCATAGCATGCTTAATCCGCGCCAAGAACTCAATCAAATGTCCATCCCTCTTGCAATAGGTGCAATGGTACTTGGTACCACGGGAGAAGCACCATGCAAATATGAATTTGTTTGAGCAAAACCTCCATACTTAAAAGGCATTTTAGTAGGCAAAATTATACCCTAACCCTTGCTTTCCAATTGGAGTCTTGGACTTGTCTAGAATCATATTAAGCTGCTTCTTATCTTTAGAGAATTTTTCCAGAGTGTCCTTAAGGTAAGTACTATGCATTGAAAGCTTAGAACATTATTCATAAGTTTTACCCTTGACAACTATAGCATATTTTTCCTTATGCATAGCAACCTCAAGCTCAAGAGCTTCATATGAAGTACATGATGCATGATCAATTTTGCTCTAGTTTCTCATATTCTACTCTAAATGTCTCTTCCATATTTTTAATTTAATGTACACGATCAACATAAAATGCATAAGTAATAGAACCAGTTTTCTTGTCATCATGTTCAAGGGCTACCAACTTGCTAGTATCTAAGCATTTTGCACAAGGATTGGATTTTAACTCTTAACTCAATCATCTCATTCCTAGCATTTTCAAGTTGGTTCAAAACAATGTCATGAGCATTTTTCAATTTGCCAAGCTCAGCATGCAAAACATGGCAACAACACATTCATCACTATTGAGGTCCTTAGCATTCACAAGTTCAAGGGTCAAATTCTTAACATGAGAGTCTAAGTCCTTAGCCCTAGGCATGATTTTTAAATATCTTTATACTGACTAAGCACTTGATTATATAACACGTCACATTGTAAGGAGAGCTCATCATAGGAGAGTTGTACCTCATCGGATGTGTCGACAAGATCATTGTCATTGTGTGCTATGAAGCACATGCTGGTGAAGTTCTTGGCCTTGCCCTTGTTTTTCTCTTGAGGAATCTCTACCTCCTTGTCTTCCTCGCTCTCGGAGTCAACAACACTTATGGAATGATCTCCAAAAGTGGCAAGGACCCGATGAGTGGCCTTCTTGAGCTGAGAGGATCAAACTTGACCTTGTGTCCTTGAGACTTCTTCCACGAGCCTTTCCCCTCCTTATAGTTGGCCTTGTCCCTTAGCTTGGGACAATTTACCCGTATGTGGTATAGCTCAACACACTCGTAGTAAGTCACGGACCACCCTCTTCTTGCTCCTCACATTGTTTGTAGGCTCGAGTGAACTTTCTGGCTAAGAGGGCAAACTCTACCTCGGGAATGGACTCAAGCTCAGCCTCGTTGATTGCAGAAAGACGAGCAAATGAGAAACTTCAAGACTCATTATTGATTAACCAGGGCAATTTACTAATGTAATAATTAACCTAGAGTGGCAAGGTATAAGGGGTTATCAACAATCAAGGAGAGGAATGATAATATGCAACATTTGGCATAGCCATGTATCAATATTTAACGTAGTATTTCATAAATAGTAATAAGCCAGACAATTAAAACTTTGAAACAAAATAATTTGCATTTGAAAAGTAGGTTCAAGATGATCAATTTTAAGAACTTACCTTGCTCAACTTTGGATATTATTGGATCTTGGTCTTGTCCTGAAGTAGTGGAGAAGTCTTGGCGATGTTGGAATCTAATTAAGCGCAAAACGACAACTTCAAATAAATGCACATAATTCAAATAAAATTCAAATGAACTCCAAAAATTATGATTTTGGTACTGACAGACATATATTGAATTTAGAAACAAAAATCAAGATATCTGGATTTAAAACGAGGGAGAACGAACTCTCCAAAGATTGATCCGATACAAATTCCAAAAAATCTGAAATTTCTGACAGGTCGATCTGGTTGGATTTTCATTTTCATTTTTCTTAAGAAAATTATCTACAACTGACAGGTGGGTCCACTGGGTTTCTAATTTATTTTCTCTTTATTTTTATTCGGGAAAACCCGAGAGACTAATAGGTGGGACCACGATCCACATAGAGTCCACCCGACAATGTACGGGGCCAAGGGGCCCACTCGTTAGTGACTTGGTCTACTAAGTAAGTCTATGCACGAATAAGGTAGGGGTAGGGCCCGCATGTCATATACTCAAACTTTAACTTACAACTTAATTAATTTTCCTAATCACCGAGGACCCACATGTCATACAAACATTAACTAACGTAAACTAATTATTGGTTTAAACTAACTACCTGTGTCCATGTGTGAGCGCTTTGCGTCATCTTCTTCCTTTACATGGGGATGAAATAGGGGCACCATGGTCGGCTCAAGGCGAGCTCGGTGGTGGCGAAGGGGACTCTAACGACCACCAGTGATTAGAAAAATGGAACGCGGGGTCCATGACGACTCTAAAGGTTATGGCTGTGTGGCGGCGAAGTCAGTGGCAACGGTACTGTTGTTAAGGGCAACTACCCAACACGGCTAAAGCTAGAAAATTGAAGCCTACGCTATCAACTACATGCTATAACTATGCTATACGTGCACTCAGTGCTCCAAATGCGGTGGCACAATTAGCTATTCCACGACAGCTTGCGATGGTGCGGTGAGGTCTTCGATGTGGCTATGCTACAGCCATCTACGCACGTCATTGACTAGCCTAGAGGTTTTACGGGATGATGAAGGTTACGTGAACGAAGGGCTCACCTGGAAACCAAAGCGAGGAAGGAGATTGGGGGTGGCGGTGGCGTTGTGTGCTCTGGGCCGACGACAGGGATGAACAATGTGTTTGCATCTCTGGCGCACGGAACAATAAAAGGAGGCACACATTAGTGTGAGGATGTCAAGGCGACCAAGTGGCGTGAGATGATGAAGGCAATAGCTCACCGGACAAGGTGGGAGAAGGAGGCGACGACATAGTGTACTCCGGCTAGCTCCATGGACAGCGACGACTCCTTTCTTATGTGTGGGAAATAAGTACAAAGGAGGTGAGTGTGAGGAAGTGGAGTTAATGTGACCTCAATGCGCAAGAAGATGAAGACGAAGACTCACCCTCGTGGCGAAATCCAACGGCGAAGTCGGCGACCAGAATTGGGGAAGAAGGCAAGTTCTTGACCACCCGAGGCGGAGAAGAGGGGAACACTACTACAAAATAGGCTATATTAGACGCCTCATCATAGACGGTTCCTTTGGAACCATCTGTGATACGTAACTATCACAGATGGTTTGTAACTAGAACCATCTGTGATAATTCACAGACGGTTCTTAAGAAGAACCGTCTGTGATAATGGCAGACATCACAGACAGTTCTATTCACGAACCGTCTGTGGTTATAATCATATCACAGACGATTTTATAAATAAAATCATCTGTGATACTTTTTATTTGTTGGACGGGAAAACAAAAACTTGGACTTAATGGGCGGGCTGCCGAGACTCGCTTTATATTAACCGAGTCTCCTCACACCTCACATTTCCATCTCCTCCTCTGCCATCCCTCCTCTAACCGAGTGCCATCGTCTCGCCCTGACCTTGCGATCTGGCCTCCCCCGAGCTCACCATTCGCGGCCTCCCCTAACCTCATAGCCCATGGGCTCCCCTGACATCGTCACCCCCGTCCTCCTCCACTTCGTCACCCTGGCCTCCCACGACCTCATCGCCCCCAGCGTCCTCCACTTCATGGCCCTGGCCTCCCACGACCTCGTCGCCAGCCTTGTCGTCGTCGGCCTCCCCCCAGCCTTCCTCGACATCGTCGCCCCTAGCCTCCACCTCAGACCGCGCACTATCTGGTAAAACCGTCATAACTTTTGCATACGAACTCGAATTGCGACGTTCTTTGGCTAATTGGAATGCTAACAAAAAGTTCAATCCGAAAATCCATAAGTCAATATCAAATTCATTCGCGAGGCTCGGGAGGCTACAGACAAAGTGAAAACCTCAAAAAAAAATATCGTTTAGGGCCTCAAAACAGCCTCCGAAGTCTCAAAAACAGTGCGAGACTCGATTTTTTTGCAATAGAAAAAACTATCACAGACGGTTCTAAACAATAATCGTATATGAAAAATCTATCACAGACGGTTCTAAGCAAGAACCGTCTGTTGTAATTGATTATCACAGACGGTTCTTGTTCAGAACCATCTGTGATAGCTTTTTCATAGACGGTTCTTGTTTAGAACCGTCTGTGATAGCTTTTTCACAGACGGTTTAAAAACCGTTTGTGCTGACCTCATATCATCATAGCCATATAAATTCAGACGGTTCAAAAACCGTCTGTGATGACGATTTCGAACCATTTGTGATGACTCTTTGGGTAGTAGTGGAAGTTGGGGAATAAACAACGGTGAGGTTGGCGAGTATAGTGACGCACTCGGTCAGGGCTTAAATAGTGAGGAGAGGTGGCGGGATGAATGCGGCGACACGGCGGCTCGGGCGCCATATCTCATGCGCGACGCACGAGAGAACGAGGCACGCTTGTGAGGTGACAAGGTTGTAGTGGTGTGAGAGAGAATGAGAGGCTCGAGGCGCAGGGCCTGATAAGGCTCTGGTGCATGTGGCTCGGCGTACGACACAACAGGCGGCGAGCGAGCGAGCTGGTGCACGAGGGAAGATAAACAATCATCCCTAGGCGACTTGACAGGTGGGGTTTGGGCCACATGTCGAGAGCCTTGGCAGCGATGGGCTACATTCTTTGCCCACGAGGGGAATCGCGCAGCGATGCGGTGGGCGGCGGCGCGAGCAGAGAGAGAGAGTGAGAGAAAAAGAGTTTAAACTTTTCGTTTGGATTTCTAGGATCGAATTTGAATTTGAAAATCAAATTCTACGGAGATTTAGCACACCATTTAACTCGTGGATTTTTATATTTTCGCTTTGGTGCTAGGAAAATTAATTTAACTCTTTGGATTGCAAGAAGTTTTTGGAAATTATCAAAATGCAACAAATTTTTTTGAAATCCAAGAAATTTATGTGAGTTTCAAAATATCCAAAAACTGGTCTGTTACAACGACGTAGGTGCTACAAATCTAGTGCCTAGAATAACTTTATTACGGAGAAGTAGTCCCATTAAGGACGACTATTAGCCTTAAAAAACAAATATGGCCCAATATTAATGACTCGGTAAATACACCTGCTATCTCACATGTCATTAGTATCTTGGCGCACATTCCTCGGTGGATCGATGGTCGTAGGTTGGGCCTCGTCCTATCATCATCCTGTCGCGAGTTTCAATCGATTCATTAATCAGGCCCTGCACCTGCATGCATTGACCTGTAACCTCAGCTCGAAGTAAAAGAATGGCAGTTTGGCAGGGTTGTCATAGCATGCAATGCAATGCTATTAAATTCCGTCAGCGCTGCACATGCCTGCATCTCCTGCCTGTGTACGTCGTCTCTTATTTTGCAACGTAAGTACATGTACATGTAATCGTAATCTAATATTTCTTTCAATCTGATTACTACTGAGAAACACATTACCAGTAATCTAAGATTCCAATATTTGGTTGATTTGAAAGAAACTACATATTAGTCTTTATCATAACTTCTATAAATTTTGAATTTTACTATTTAAAATTCCAATATTTTGAATTTCATTTTTTATGATTCAAATGTTCAAATTTTGGATTTTGAAAATTTAAAATTTAAATTTTGAGTTTTGGAGTTTAAATTCTTAGTATTTGAAATTCTAAAACTCAAAATTGAAACTTTCAAAATTTGGATTTGTAAAATTTAATTCTCAAAATTTGAATATCTAAAATCTAGAATTCAAAATTTGAAAGAAAAAAAAATAGATTTTTGAAACCCAACCTTGAGATTTTGAATTTTAAAATTTAAATTGTCTGAATTTAAGATTCCAAAATTTAGGATTCAATTTTTTGATATTTTGGTTTCGAAATTCGTATTTTCAAAAAAATAATTTTTAAATTCCATAAGTTAGATATTCAAACATTAAAATAAATCACAATTTGGATTTTGAATTCTGAAAGTTCAAAATTTGACTATGATGAATCAAAAGCATATGATAAAAACACAATAACAAGATTCCTTTCCCTTGGTAATTTAAGATAGACACCCTTTTCAACGGGAAACAGATTCCTGGAATTGATGGCAATCTGTTTCCCAAGGGAATCTTAGATTCCTGTCTCATATTCCTGAATGTTTTACCAAACAAGATAATCTCATAGGATTACTAAAGGATTCCCAGTAATCCTCGAAGGATTCCGCCAACCAAACGCACCCTTAAGGGCAAGCCGGGGACGTTTCTTTGGTTGTAGCAGAATACGAGAGTACATTAAGAAACTTCACATGCCGCCAGGGGACGGGGCACAGATGTACAGTGCCCCCTCTCTTAACTTTCCTTAGCCGTTGACCGAACATGGATGGATCCTTAGGCGGTTCGAATACGGACGGATGAGGTTGATTGTAACTGTTTATATGACTGAAATCATTGTTTAAATAGTGATTCTCTGCTGTTTGAGGATGGTCGGTTAGTATGCGCAGAGATGCAAGCTGGTGATTTTTACGGTGGCCTAGCTTGCCACACTTGCTCAAAGTCGAAACGACATGCACATCAGTACATGTGCAAGGTAGATGCTTTATGTTTTATTTGTATATATAGCTAGCACATCTTACCTTGTATTAAGCCTGGTGGAAATGGCGAGCCCAGAGCGTCCCCGTACGTTTAGTCCTCTACACGCACGCTGCCGCGCGTCCTTCGCGCGCCGACCGGCTAATCCATCCCGCTCTCGGTTTCCCGGTCGCGTGGCACTGCTAGCAGGTTGCGCGCCCCTCCGCTAGCGCGTTCGCGCCACTGTCCAGTCCTGCACACGTGCCTTCCTCCCTATTTCGTCGCCAGCGCAGCTTCGCCTGGACGCTTCGGGTCCCTTCATCTCCATCTACCGGCTTCAGCAAGAAAACTCTGATTTGTTCACCCCGTCACCTGCCCTCCGCATGCTCCAGCCCGCCCCCGCCGCATGCCTCCTTACCTTCTGCCCGTGCCATCCCCTCCCCCGCTCTCTCCTCGCCTTCGACCGGTCCCCCCACCGCCATTTCACCTGCCCTTAGATCCGCCTTCCATCTGCTCGGCCCCTCCTCTCGCTCGACCTCCTTTGCTCCTGCCAGAAGCCTCCTTCCCTTCACCCGTGCCGCCCCTCCCGCCTCTCCTCCTTCGCCGGCTCGTGTTGCATCAGACAAGACGCTCCTCAAGCGTACAGCCTCACGGTTCGGCTCCTAATCGGATCCGCTTTCCATCGCTCGGCCCCTTCTCTTGCTCGGCCGCCTCCTTCCTTCGCCCGTCGCCGCCTCCCCGCTCCTCTCCTTCTCGCGGCCGCCACGCATCGAGAAGACGCTCCCGAAGCATACCGGGGCCTCCGCTCGGCCTTCCTTGTGGTGTGCATGTTCGTTTTCTTGGGGTCGTAGCGATTGCGTTGATATTGCAGTTCCAGATTCTTTATCTTGCTAATTCCACGATTGCATGTGCAGCTACGATGGTTTTTGGGTTAATTCTACCGACTACTGATTAACATCCCGACCGCACGTTTGAGCCTGTGTACACATATACCGTTGTTCAATCTTTACACTTACGGATGCATTTATCCGGATGGTTCTAAGTCACTTACGGATGCATTTATCTAGATGGTTCTAAGTTCGTAGTTGGTATATAAGGATATTAAAAACATGAGGTTTGGACAAAGCGCGTTTAGTTTGATTTGTATTCATAATCAATGTTGTCTATTAGGTAAATCAAGATCACGGCAATTTTGTTTTTCGGATGGAGTGAAACAGAGGTGACAAGATCTGGAAGAATTTAGGAGGAAGGGGTATGTGGTGGATTTTAAGCTATGTACTTGATGCTTTAAATTTCTTAGCTGTCTTGTCTTTTTGTTTAAGTGAAGGAGTTGACGCTTGCAGTGTGGCGATCGGGAACATGAGGTACGTGGTCCCTATTGTTATTTTGATGAGGATTACGCCCCATTACACCGGGCTCAAGGTATTTTATCCTGCTGTTTACCTCTTTGAAATCGCACTAATTAACGTCTTTGTTTGTAAACGTTCGCTCGTCCTCGTTATCGCATTTCAGTTGTCCTTCTATCGCCTTTGGGGTTAGATGGTTACCAGCGATTGTTGAATTCTCCATCCGCTTCCTTTTCTTTGGTAGCGATCGCCCTTCTTTCATGCATAGTTAGTTGTAATATATCCAGGATAATGTTCGCGTCTAGATGTGTCTGAATACTTTGGGTGTGTTTGCTCACCAGTCATCACAAATTTGTATTGTTCTCAAAATTTTTAATGTCATGGATTTATTTGTCATGTTTCTTGATGTTGCAGCCAATCAGTAGAAGCCTGTCAGCTCTTGGCGTCGTTATCTTCGCGATTGCAAAAGGACATGCAGGTGAGTGCAGCCTGAGGTACATCTACTGAAACCTCTCAGATGCAAAACTCTGTTCTAAGTTAGGACCATCATCGTGGTATAGTGCAGTCAGTGATTGAGCTTGTTATTGCGCTATTATTTTGTAGACAAAAGAAGATCCCAGTGATGAGCCTTACAATGCTGGTTATGATTATAACAGTGACACTATTGAGGATTCAGAATATGACCTGGAGGAAGAACCAGCTACATGTTGCTCTGCCAGAAAGAATCAGTCACATGAATTGGGCGTGGTGCTAACTCTTATTCTCCCTCTCGGCCTCTCCCTCAGAGTGTTGCATTGCTTTACTTGAAATGGCATGTTTGTTCGTAGAATTTACGAAAAGGGAGGATATATGGCCTATAAAAAATTGGGATCCGAAAAATCCACGAGGATGTTCGGTGTCATCCAAAGACCGATCGGAGAAAGCGAAAGCTACCCGTTATTGGTAACCCTTCCCAAATCATTGCCTTGTACGGATAAGTATGTTTATTTGTTTTTCCTGCGTGTTTCATTATCTTATGAAAACTGTCGCTGAGTAGAAGTCTTATGTCAGAGAAATGGAGGACATATCTGCATTTTTTTATTGTTACATAGAATAGCATCTTGGACAACCGCAGACAACAAAAAAGCAAAGTTGCAAACACAGTTATTGGAGCCTCCAAAGCTATTTACGAGCTACGGCGCTACATAAGAATATGTCGAATTTTAATTAAAATCTCTTTTCCAGTCTAATTTTTGGTAACAAATTAGATCATCATGCGAGGCTATTGTGCTGTTGTTTCTTGTTCAATTTTAACTGAATTCTTTCATAGATTCACCTTCAGAGATTTTTTAGTGACATGCTCTGAAAAAAAGAAATAGTCTAAACATAGAAGTTCCTTGAATTTCTATCGTTAAATCTGCCATCTCATTGGTCATATACGTTTCCAGTGGATGAGGAGATAGTTTTGAAGTCACAGAGTTTGGTCATGTTCGTGTTGCGTTAATTGGATTTCCCAGGTATCCCTCTTATGCCACAAAATTGAGTGCTACATTTTTGGGTTTCAAGCCTTTTGGCTTGTAGCGTGTATATACAGTTCTTTTACTCTGTTATAGTCAATTGGAGAACCTTGTGTGTTCCAGATACATCATCTGCTTCCTTGTATTCTTGACACATGCTTGTCTGTCAAACAAACTATGATAGCTACTGGCTTGTATATAGCGCAAGTCTAAAATCAGATTAATCAATGACCCAACTCAAGATATATTATATGCCTTATTTTCTATTGTCTAATATTATGTCATGTCCTTTTTGCTATGGTTACTAACTTGAACTGAAATTTCCTTTCTTGTTTGTATTGCAAAACATAGAAGCCTCAGTGTAGTTGTTTGCTCAGATTTATTACATCAATACGATTCATGTTTATGACAATTCATATTGCAGTGTTGGAAAGTCACCTCTTTTAGCTATGTAAACTGTGACACATTATGAATCTGCATCATATGAGTTCGCAACCCTCACTTGCATTCCTGGTTTTATCCATTACAATGATACCAAAATCCAACTTCTTGATCTTCCTGGTATCATTGAAGGAGCCTCTGAAGGCAAGGGTCATGGAAGGTAGGTAAATGCTATTATCGGTTTAATTATCATAATATGTGCAGAGTTCTTTAGCCACGAATCGCTCCATGATATTCTTTTAATGTTACATCATTGTTCCTGTTTTCAGTTTATCGCTGTCGCCAACTCATCAGATCTTGTGCTAGGCAAGTGTTGTGGTAGGCAGGTAAATACTGTTTTCAGGTTATTGCTACCTTTGCCCCATCTAAACAGATGTTGGTTCCAGCTGCTAGCAAAACCTAGGTTTCATAATTTCTTAGCAACTCTATTTGCATATCACTCTCTTGGTCCTGGTTGGCTGCCCTGATGGTCGGATATGATTCTTGTTGTTTCTAAGGGAAATACATAGAAAAGTATTAGCACATAACTATTCATCAAATTTAAAATAGAAGATGCACACTTCTATGCTTGTGTTTGTTGTAGCAGGGGTGATGCGCACTGTCTGGTTGCGTTGGTCTCAGATTATTTAGCTCCATCTTTGTCCTCGTGAGGTATATTCTGTGCCCTTGCTTATGGTCAGGTCTCCTGCATGTTAGGTGCTGGTTGTGCTTGCTTATGCTTGGTTGGTTACTGTGTGTGTGTTCATTACTGCTTATGTTGCTCAGGACACGTGAGATTCAAAGTTATGCTCTATATACAAATGTTGATTACCTATTAGCAATTACATAGTGTTGTTCTATTTTTGCAGAGTTATACAAGCATCATTTGATTTGGCAGGGATTAGGTTCACTGTGTATGCTACGACCATTGCAAGAAGGCATGCCACATATGTCAGCTAACACCCACAGTAAGCTACACCACTTGACAACACCCCATCAGCCTCTTGCACAGCCTAAAATGATTATCTCCTGTCTGCTTAGGCCATTTGATTTCCCTTCAGTTCAGTTCTAAAACAACATTACTATTTTAGGACTTTTACACTCAACTTGACGAGGAACTACAAGAAATCTCTTGAAAGATAGTTCTCCAATAGTCAACAGAGGCCAAAGGGAAAGCACCATATACATTAGCCATCACTCTTTACGTGTCTGAAATTATTTGAACTAATGATGAGTGGTACTTAGTACTGCTGCCATATACATTTCTGTTTAAGATAGCCTCCTGTAATCCTTGAACCCTGCATTCTCTATTATCGTTACTATGTCTTTAGCTGCATTGTTGCGTGTGCATTTCGACTCGTGCTTGTATTCTTGGACTGCTGTATATGGGTACATATCCTATTTTGTGGTTGTTGCTCAGAAGAAATTCGCCAGGAAACATAACTACGGTGATTGGCCAGTTTCATGTCATACTGTTAATGGCGCTTTCTTTTAAATCCTTACTTCCATTTTTTTCCCTTTACTATATATCTCTATTGGGTTTTAGCTACAAACAACCATGATGCCATAGTTACAGCACTGCCTACCTAAATTAACAATCACTTCACGCCATCATTTTTATAGACCTCTTTATCTCACATAGGACTGCACGGGCGCAGCGAAGCGCGCCCTACCTACCTAGTATACATTATGTACTGGTAGGTCTCTTGAACGTTCAACATTTAACTGCCTGCCTGCGTGATTGCTTCTGTTGTTAGCTATACTATCTGACTTGCTTTTGAATGATGGTCAAGAGCATTCAGTTAGTAGTACCACGAAGAAACGAAGTAGATCGAAACAGAATAAGTACTACTACTAGTTATTTTTTAGGGAGAAGTAAGTGTACTAGTAGTAGCCAGGTACCGGAGTACCGGACCTTCAGACGGGCTAAGCTAACTCCGAGGGATCCAGATTCTCTACAGTACTGTAAGGTTCGTAGTACAAACGGTGCAATGCAGCAAAAAATATTGTAGCAATAATGAGGAAAAGTTCTATAGCAAAATACTGTATCGATTGATATCGGTCTTTGTTTTTTAACCGGATGGTGAAGATCACTTATAATACCCCTAATGGGAGGTTCGTTGTGTTGCTGAAGTACGGCCATGAGCGCTGCTTATTGCAGTCGTCGCCGGTCTGAAACGATCAGAGAGCGGTGCCGAGGACTTTCTTCGGGATGAATCCATTCAGCATGGATCAACACCCAATTGGACACATTAGAACGGTGGGATGGCCCGGCCCAGCCACCGGATCCATTGCCATCTGCATGCGCAGCTTCAAGGCTGGGCCGGTACAATGGGCCTAATCGGTACCCTAAACCCTAACCTATTTGCACACAATAGCACGCCCATAGGTTAAGTGAAACGTAAACTTACGAAAATACCGTTTCGCTTTAGGGAGACATAAAATAAAAGAGGCTTCAGCGAGGACGGAGTTGGGCCGAAAGTGAAGGTGGGCTGGACCGTGTCTACTTTTTTTTTTTTTGGGCGCAGAGCGCGATAGGGAATGTAAGACTGATTTCTGATTTTAGGAAATTGCAAAAACAGTTTTTGAGCTCTTAAAAATGGCAAATGAACTCCAAAAATTCTAAGAAAATTCACATAGGTACTTTAGAGTAATATCAGCCCAAATAAAATATTTTAGGACTTTGAAATTGTTTTAATAAACCTTCACAAATCTTTTTAGGCTCGGAATAACAGGGAAAAGCATTTTAAAATTCTAGAAAAACTTAAATTTTAGAAAATACTTAATTAAAAATTTTTAGCTAGAGATTAAATTTTGAGGCTGTTACAGTGTCATTTCATTTTTGTGTTCTTTTTTCTCATTACCATTCCTGTAGTTTGGTTGCACGAATGCATTCTAATTTCTAAATCATAATATCCATTTGAGCACGGAGGGCGTACACAATCAATAAGAAAACTACAGCACGGTATCCACTTAACGAAACCACGCGTCAAGTGGAAGCTAAGATACTGTGTGAATCCACCGCAACATGCCAACATGTCAACGAGCGGTTCTGATTCGATCGCGCGCGTGACGTGTGTTCGCATGCACAACCGGAGGAACTCCTTTATGTTTAGGGCACTCCGATGCACTTATGTCATCAACAGTGGCGGATCTAGGAATTGATCACGTCTCGGGCTAAATTCTAATAGACTAACATAAAAAAAAATTAACACTAATTTATACCCACACCACAACATAAAACTGGCAATCAAATTTGAAAACCATAACATGCTTGATCATTACTCTGGTCAAATTTCATGTTAATCCACCAGAAGTTGAACAACTGTATCACTAAAGGAGAAAGAGACAAAAGAAAGAGGACCATATACATAATGGAACAATTAAAACAGGTAATTACCTGGTAGAAAAGAATAGTTTTGCCACTGCCAGTAAGCCCACAGAGTACAATGGTGTTCGGTTTCGAGGATTTTAGGCAAGAAATTGTCAACAAAAAATCAAGTAGACAATAATTATCACAAAAGCAGAAACCTTCGTAAGCAGCACAATGGATTTCATTACACAGCAATACATTTTACATTTTGGGGTATCACTACAAACACTAAGAAGTGTTAAGGTTACAACTTTCAAAAATAAATTATCTCTGTTTAAAGAACATCAATACCTTCTTCTTTTCATAACACCACACATATCATGACATCAACAAATACCTTGATGTTTAAGAACTCACAAATTCTAATATCTTAGAGTATTAACTTCTTAGAAGGTACACTTGCAAATATTAACACAGTAATGAACTCACTTTTAGTTAACTCAATCAATTGTAATTTATTACTACCATGGAGGCAACTTGTGACACATTGCAAACTGTATTCTGGATCAGGTAAGGTCTAAAAAATTTCTACTCTCCGATTCTTCTATGAGACAACGGTAAAGTAAGGATACTGGCACAATTCCAAAGCTACTTATTGTTCGGAGGAGGGGGAAGCTCCTCATCCGAACCAGCTGGCTGATTTCGACCACTACGGGTTCCACGAGCCATCCTGTTCCACCAAGTAAGTTAGTAACAATTTTATAACAGAAAACCTAGAAAGCAAGCATACACTCTACAAAATAAACTCTAAAAGTTCATAATAACAAGGCAACGTTGCAATTCATAAAATAAACTCCCTAATATGACCAACTCGTATGGAAGAACGAGCAATCAGTTTTAGGAAGACAATTTCGAAATACAGCTGGGAAGCAAGGTAAAATCTTCTAAGAAAAGGTTAGACATTTAGCTAACTCATATTACATCTTACCCTTTTATCCCCACAAGTTTGGTTATCCTCTCATTTCCAATCCTACACACTAACCACTAGCTGGCTGTTCAGACTTTCCTCTTTAAGTCCGTGGCCGAAGTCTTCGGCTCAGAAGTTTCAATTTTCCATTGACAGATAGCCAACACTTTTAGGTTACAACTCTCAGGGTTCTACCAAACCAATTTAACCGATAATTAACTACCTTTTGAAAGGAAAGAGAGGAATCAAATTTTAAAACTCAAATTAGAGCAAGATAAGAGTAGAAAGCTAAGATAGATAAGGAGTAAAATCTGAGAATCTACTTAAGCTTTCATAACCTATTTGTTACTTTGAAAATAAGATTTTGCAAAATATCCTAAGGACGATCATGCTTGGATTACTACGGTCAGGATGGCTCTGATACCAACTTTGTGAGGACCCTAGTTTGTTTGGCTTGTAATGCTTAACCAACCACCTGGCCCTAGCATCACAAATCAAATAAACCAAGCCTCGAGATATGTATACTTCCAAGAACTGCAGTATACACACCTCTTCACAAAATTATGCATCAACTCCATTTTAGACATAGAATCCAAACATCACGATACTAAACAGTAAACAAAGTAGAGTTATTACAACAGGGGGGCCGACCGGCCAAATGATAAACAGATAAGAAAGTAAACAGCGGAAGCAAAAGTGCCATAAGATGGCTATAAACAAAAGCCAATCAGTGTGCCTTTGCCCACAAGGCAACCAACCGGACCGCCAAGCTAGTCGTCCCAAAACCCGCACATCTCACAGAAGTAAGGCCCTTGGGGCTCACCTGCCTCCTCTGCAATAAAAACATTAAGCAAAGTAAATGAGTACAAAAATGTACTCGCAAGACTGACGTCTGGACTAGCAGACCTATGCATAACTACATGCATGCTTAATTGAGTGGAGGCTGTATGGCTCATTTTAGCACAAAGCAATCTTTATTTGCAATAATGTAATACATTTAAAAGCAAGTTGGCAATTCATTTTCATTGTTTGAAATAACAGCGACAGCAATAACAGTAAGTAGATGACAACATCCTGGAAGTGACTAACCCATAAGTCACCACGACCATAGCATGAATTACCCATTCATACCACCCATGTCAAGTTTTAATTAAAAGGTTGTAGTCTAGTTCTCACGGGGCGTATCCGAGCGTGTCCATAACCTAGGACGAGGCTATTCGAATAGATCAAACCTGCGGGGTGTACCAATGTACCACACTTGCACGCCTTTTACCACAAAGCACACTTCAAGGTATGCAAGCACAGACTAAGTCCTACGAGACATTTCCAATATTGTATATTAACTACGAGCCGCTCGTATGGATAGAAATCCATACGCTTACATGGTAAAGCCGAAAAGACAACTACCCACAAAGGGTAAAGCCTTTGACAACTACCATGCTCCCAACACCATCCCTCCTGCGACCCCTGCGACTGGAGCCAATACACGCCAAAGTACTAAGTCAAGAGAGGTCCCATACCCTCTAGTGTGGTTAGCACGCAAAATGCTCAGAATGGTGGCGCAAGTAACTCGGTCCTTAAATGACTCGGGCACCATTCCAGTCACACCCAAAAGCACACCAACATACCGTTGTGCCCAAGTCCAAATCATTTTATTTTCAGTTTTTAGTTTTCACAATTAAACATAGCATAAATACTGAAACACAAAGTTATAATAATTTTGTGTGATCAAGGTTACCGACTAAGTCGATAACCACCCAATTCTACCGATAACTAAGCATGTCTAAGCAGTTGAATTCGTATCTACTAAGTGACAAGAGATCATCCAACGATCTCTAATCACAGCAAATAACCTAGGCTCAGGTAGTAGAGGAATATCATTTACCTGCAGATTATGCAACTAAAGGGCCCACTAACCATATTTTAACACAAAATAGCAATGCATACATATAAGTTGCAAACAAAATATTAGTTTGAATATAAAGGGATTAACATGATCAAACTGCTTGCCTGGTTGCTGCTGCTCAATATGTTGCTGAGGCTCACTCTCAATAATACCAAAATCATCGCAATCTATCGATCGAGCAAAAAGAACAAATAACATCGACAAAAGCCAAAATTCAATTTAATCCAATGAGCACAAATTTCATACAGCAGCTAGAGCATGATTTTTACAAAATTTTAGAAACAAAGAACATTTTATTTGGAGTTATGAAAATTTTTCTAAGTTAGGAATACCTAAAAACATTATTAAATTAATTATCAAAATTTTATGAACATAAACAAATTTAAAACCTATTCTGGTAAAAAGTACATTAAAACTAAAATTTACAGAATTGGTTTCATTTGATTTGGAGCAAAAAAGAATTAGTTATGGATTTTCTAAGTTTAAAGGATTTATTAGTGCAAAAGAAATACAATTCAGAATTTCTAAAAACACTGAAACCTTTTTCTACCGGCACTCAGCCGACCCACGGTCACTGACCGGTGGGGCTGAGCGAGAAATGCTGACCAGGTCAAAATTGACCCCGCCGGCGCCAACGGCGACGTCGAAGACGTATTAATAGAATACACTTTCATACATACAAGACGTAGAGAACCTAATCAATGCTGATAAATACGCCTGCTATTAACAGAAAATGTATTTCACTACTCTACGCAAAGCCTTAACCGGACGAGAGGGCCCACATGTCAAAGGCTCAGAGAGTTATAAGCGGGAAGATTTATTTTCCTAAACGATTTTTATCCCAGCGGGGCCACCAGTCATAGAGACATTAAAAGAATTGGTTAGCACAAATGATGGTGCTTAGCGCTAAAGACACCGGCGGCGTACCGGCGTTCACGAGGACGGCGGCGCAGCCGTGCAGCTGATCTAGCGAACTAGCGAGCCTCTGGGTGCGTGGGTTATACCTTCAGGTTCGCTGAGACCTCGCGAACTCGATGACGGCGACATAGGCCCACGGGGATGCCGGCGGCGAGCTGGCGGCGAACGGAGGCGGAGAAGAAGCTACGGCTCACGCGGAGAAGACACTACGGGCTTCGAGAAGACTCCGGAAGGTGCGCCTAGGGATCGCCTCGGCTCCAGGAGCAATACGCCCAAGATAACGTCGACGAAGGAGGTCCGAGGTGGCCGGAATTGCCGCGGCGGCGAATCACCGTGCTCGGAGAAGAACCGGCCGCACGCCCTCAACGATGCACCAAAAGTGAAAACAAACCCACCGTTAGACTCAGAGGAACAATGCAATCGCAAGGGACCAGGTGCGGAGGTTAGAGACTTACAGGAACGCCCCGACGGCTACGGGGCCGAGACTGCTGGAGGCGGAGACGAAGATGTCGCCCTCAACGATTCACTAGATGCCAAGGACCCGGACTGGGCAAAATGGAAGCAGCGCCGAGTGTGGATCACGATGGTGAGATCGCGGGCTCAAGGGCGGCTCGACACGGCGGCGCTGCCTTCGTTTCCCTCTCCGGCCGAAACAAGGAATTGGGCGGAGAAAACACGAGAATGGGAGCGAGGAGAAATGGGTGAGCTCAGTGGGTAGATGGACTCCCGGCGATCCTCGGAGGTGGACACGCGTCCACGAAGTGGCAGCGACGAGCTGCGTGGCACGCATGCGCGAATGCCAGCGAGCTCCGGTAGGCAGCGGAGACGGCGAGGACGAACCTGACAAGAGGGGCCCACTCGTCAGCGACGGTGACGAAGCGGCACGAGCCGGAACCAGGTTTGGGGCGATCAGTTGGTTTGACTCGACCAAGACGACGCTGTCCGCTAGATCCTAAATGGACGGTCGAGATTCAATGGCATAATAGGACAGTCCGATTAGATCAGGCGCACGTGGGCCGTGCGATCTGCATCGGACGGTCGCGAGCGATTGGACTCGGGCGGTGCGGCTAGTTAGTGCGGTCGAGCCGAGCGGCGCGGTCGGACTCGAGTCCGAGCCTGATGAATAGTGATTCCAGATTTTGATTTTTAAAAGGCTAAGAAGATTGGGGAATTTTTAGAGGTAGCTCCGAAGCTCCAAAAATTCCGAAATTTTTATGGTAACTCTTATGGACAGAGAACAACCTTGCATAATTTTTCCAGAAATTTTTATGCACTGCATTGTTACCAAAAAAATCCACAAGCTGCTGCCCTAGGGATTTGACCAGAATTCAAACTGGTTTGACTTGCTCTTTTGAAATAGCAAACAAAATCTAAAAATTGTGAGATTTTGCAGAGAGGTTACTAGGATGGTCAAGAAGATAGGAAAAATACTTCCGGAGGATGATCACAAGTTTTTGCCTATGTTTTCTCTTTGGAGTTAAGATTTAAGTTATATGTTCTAGTTGATTTCAAAAATTTCAAAAGCAACAAATCTAGCAAAAGCTCCAGAAATTCAAACATGCTCAAATAGTTTTAAATTCTTCTCATTTTCACATATTTGAAGTACAAACTTGAGCTCTGTATTGTTACACATACTATAGATTGAATTGGTAACCGTGACTCGAAATTACATCAACTCATAAACATAACCCTATCCTTCAAATCAGTTCGTGAAGATCCAAAACATGGACTCAATTATGCTTTAATCAAATTTGAACATTGTGACAATACACTATAGCTAAGTATACAACTGCTCATCCAGACCCGCAACTAGTTTATCCTTAAAAAACAACAGCCAGAACACATAAATTGAGCTCAAATCACAGTCTGTTACTTCAATTCACACTCAATTAAGGCACTACTCCGTTCGCGAACCAATTCTCCCACAAATTCGTTCTGAATCAAACAAAACAGCAATAGCCACAAGAGATATTCGCATCTAGCTTAGAAGCCCATCTAAAACCCTGGGAGAGCAGGGATCAAGTGAGCAGACGCGAGAGTGGTGATAGAGCATCAAGAGGGGATTACCTCGGAGCCGAACATCTTCGCACCGCGGCGCTGGTTGGCGGCCCACGGGGTGGCAGTGAGGGAGCCAGGAGGGCGGCCGGCAGCCGAGGTAGCGAGGGGCGAGGGGCCGAGGGCCTAGGGCATCGAGCCAACCCCGGAGCCGCCGATGCTGTGGGGGAAGGGCCGAAGGGGATTAGGTCTAGATGTGGATGGAGTGGGGCTGTGGGGGAACCGGGGAAGGAGGCGTAAGCGGCAGCGCGTCTGCGCGTGGGCTAGGCCGGCTCGGATGCCTCGGGCTAAATGGCTGCTTTCACTGTTTTTGGCCCATATCTAAAAGAAATTCGCACTGCTATTTTGTCTGGGCCTCGGGCTATAGCCCACCCTGCCCGAGGCCCAGATCCGCCCCTGGTCATCAGTCTCTATAGTGTGTCATGTATGATTAAATGTGATATGGAAGGAGAGTTAAATAAGAGAGGGCAAAGCTATGTCTCATGCAAGAAACAACTCATTCGAGAAAACCAAAAAAATTAGTACAAGGACTGGGATGAAGGAAAGAGAGGAGGTGGGACGGTGGAAGAAACTTTCTAAACTTTGACCATCAATTGATTTAAAACTATTTAAATTGATTATATAAAAACTTATATAATTACATTTGTCGTTAAAATACTTTTACAATATTACAATTTTATTAATATGGCTTACTATAAAGTTATAAAAGTAGCGGTCAAAGTCGCATCTCAAAGACCGTGAAAAATCAAAAACACCAAGTAAAAAAGAACAGAGGCAGTACCTGTTGTATCTAATTATTTCTATATGAGTAGTATGCACATAAATAACCGTATACCCCAATAATGATTATAAGATACTCTATTGTGAGTTCTATGAAAAAGTTCATTAAAGTCTACTTTTTGTAGCAAAATTGTCTATATACTTCTTTTATATATGAAAAATGGTATATAGCAAAAATTAAGGACTCCAATGAATTTTTTCCAATCAAGTCGCATTGGAGTATCTTATAATTGGTATTTAAGTATATTGAAAATGATAAAGAAGTATAATATATTCGTTTAAGTGGTATATTCGAAGTGGGAGTATGTACTCCTGAGAGGTGTGTGTGTGTGTGTATATATATATATATATATGACCTCACAAACTATACATACATCATGAATACAACAACAAAACAATCGTCTATAAAGGCTTTATAGGCTGTCTATTGTATGCCACACAACTTCATTCTCTCTCCTTATTCTCTCTCATCCACATCATTAAAAATCTTACGTGACAAAGATTATAAACCGCTGATGTTACCCTATTGTACGTGCCCTTAATACGTTGCTTCCGTGACGACCAAGTAGGTAACTAAGGCCGTCTTCCGTTTCCAACAGATGGAAGTGATGCGGACTAACCTCTAGATGAGATTAAATCCATGGGTTGCCTGATCTTTCATGATGGAATTTTTTGAACAAATATGTGGAGCAAAATTACAAGATGCAATTCGCACTAGGATAGATAAATCTCACACCCGCTCACACCACAGTACACGAACGAGAGAAGAGATCAAACAAGACCAACACACAAATTCAATCAATAAGATTAAACCTGAGTAGCTATCAAAGATATCCTAGATGGAAAACTCTCAAGAACAAGCACACACACGATAACAGGGGTAGACCCTCATGGTGACACATCAAAATAACTCAACTCATAATTTCTAAAACTCAAAACTTAACCCTAATACAATGGCGTAGGACGTTTATATAGCCAGCCAACATGCGGCCTTAGGCCTACACACCTGAGCACATTAATCTAACCGACCTGGACTCAAACTACTAATGAACTTGCTAAATAAAATGGGTAATGCTACAATGCATGCGTCCGACACACCGGACGCCACAGCAACATTTCAGTTCGCTTCATACTCCACCTTTTCACACTCCACGCCCGAGCTCTTAGCCACTCATTCGGTCATTCCTATTTCTTTACTTCACACTACTTCACCCACCATTTCTTCTCTCTTCCTGAAGCTTCTTGTTCTATCCCAATCTCCCATGGCTCTCCGTCTTGGCCGGCTTCCCCCTGGTGACCTGGCGTCGCCGGTCGCCGGGGCTGCCGCCCGTGTGCACGCCTCCCGGCTCGCTTCCTCACGCATGGCCCTTCTCCCCTAGAGCTTCTTCGGTGCCAACCCTCGGCTCGAGCTCACTCCCATGCCGGCCTAGCCTCCGGCTTGCTCCTCCGTTCCCCGCCTCCTCGCGCGCCACCGCTCCTCCCGGCTCACCTCGGCGGCTTCGCCCGCCGCGCGCTCTCTCTCTCTCTCCGCGCCTCCCTTGGCCACCGGCTTGGCCACCTCCACCCGCGCCATTGCCCGGTTCAATTGTGCCCGTGCCCTAGCTTAGTTCACTCGGGCTTGGCGCCTGTGTCTTTGCATCGCTCGGCCGGTCGGCTCGCCCCCAGCGCCATTGCCCCATTCAACACCGCAGCTTCCTCTTGGCCCACACGGCTACCCGAGCACCTTCCTGCGCCTGTGCATTGCGCCGCCTCTGCTTGTTTCCCGGTTGGCCCTGTCTGGAGATGTTGCATCTGTAGAAAAAAAAAATGCATTTGTAGAAAAAAATTGGATATTGTTCACGGCGATGTTGTAATTTTTTCAACGCTTTTTCTCTCTCTCCAGATGCTTTGTTTTGATTTGTGATATTGTAACCGTTGTCGGTGATGTTGCAACCATTGTCCAGTGATGTTGCAACCGTTATCTGGAGATGTTCCATTTCGAACCGTACGCTAGGAGCTCCCACCCATACGTCTGATTCATAGTCGTTCCCAAATAAAATAGCACACGCACAAGCACAGTTACATGCAGGTGGCCCTAAAGATAGAATTAACCAGTCTTCTTTGCCTTTTGAATGTCTTCGGTTGATTTGGTCATGGGCGGATGTGACAACCCCGATTTTTCGGGACCGCTAAACCCTTCGCAATCGCCCAGGATGTACAGTTGCGAAGCAAAAAGCATCTTAAGCAAGCTTTCGATTACAACGAAAACTAGACTTTTATTAAACAAGATTAAGGTTTAACAACCTGTTTTGACCTGACACGGGCATCCAAGCCCAAAGTTAAATATAATACAAGACAAAAGAACTTCAACCACAGGTACGCTTGAGCGTAATCGAGACCTAATAACAGTAGTCGTTGCATTTTGGGGTCCACCAAAATCTTGCTCACAAGAGTCCTCTGCACTTTCCCAAGTTTCTTCTGTAGATGTTTTGCAAATTGTAAGAATGAGTACTACCACCGTACTCAACAAGCAGCATGGAAATACTAAATAATTACATGCAAGGAGTTCAATGGATGGTTAGGGTTTACCATACCTGGCATATGTAGATGCACTTTGCATTTAAAACAATTTATAAAACAGTAAAACAATAATAAATAATAGCATCAGGGGTTTCTCAACAAACTCATTTACCAACTTAACATCTCAAAAACTCTACTTATGCCACTGTACTGGAATCACCCATTAACACAGCTTCATTAACCGGAAGCACGGCGTATTCAAATACCTTTGATTATACACTCTGCAGAGTTGCCCAACTTTACCCACAACATATCTCATGCTTATATTGTCAGTACATAGACACGCAACACGTTAGCGTGCGACTGAGCTGAGATAACAAAGCCTTTTCACTGCTCAACCTTTCTAGTTTCTACCTAGTAGGTTCTTACTCCATACAGCTCGGGAGACCACCGGTCAATAGTGGAATTCATACTCCGAGGCTGATGGGGCCCATACCATTGTGTGTAGACTACCGGGTGTCCACTTCCGGCCCACCCTTGTCACACCCCAGTTCCGCGCTGCTCTATCATACAAGAGCACACGCCTTTCCATATAGATATTCAATCGAGAGAGCAGTGTACTAAGCTAAGGAAGAATGACCACGCATGTGGTTGAGCAGTTTTCTGTGTCTATTACTTTGGCACAAGGTTCTTGTCCTTACTTGTCTCCAGTGAGGAAATGGACCAACACCAACTCGTGGCTGTCCACCTGCTTGATCTCACCTTTGACTCGCTTTTATCAAGTCTATTGGGTTGTACAACTTCCTGGACACAGCCCTCAACTCTGCACAAAAAACCATTGGCGAGTAGCCAATACTTGCTTTTGATTGATGAACACATTTTTGGTGATGAAGTTATTTATAGTATTCTATGTAAACTAAACTTGTCAAGGTGAATATGGCCTACAAGAGTTGGGTGGGTTTGTTTGTGGGGTATTTAGGATTTATCTAATTGTCATGGCATTCAAAAGTATTATTTCAATATTTAAAGTAATTGGCATAAATACAGTAATGAATGTAATAATACATAGATGAAATGTAGGTTCAAAATGATCAAAGGATGCGACTTGCCTTCTCGCACAAAGTTTTCTGGATACTGGTCTTGTCCAACGTCTTCTGGAGTCTGGTCGTTGAGGTCGTGACCTAACGAGAAGCAATACAATAAAACAATTCAAATAAAATCCGGCTCGACAAGGAATGAACTGGGAACAACATGCAAGTAAATAAAAACAGAAAAGAAACACAAAGAAAGGTAGTGTAGAGTAGTGGAGATTATTTGGTGTTTAATTGGATCGAACGGAGCTGAGATTTTGATCCAAATACAGCAAAAATATCGTAAATGGATAGAGAATCCTATAGAAAGGTGAAGAGATTTATTGGGAGTTTGGTATAGCTGATCGGAGTCAAGAATGGGCTTTCTGGGCTCGAGATGGTCAGAATAGGCATCGAGTGTCAAATTAGGGTTTCGGGCGAAAAAGTGTCGGATAGTGAATAGTACAAATTTTACTACTCACATCTGAACATGGATTAGTGAATAGTAATAGAATTCACTGTGTTGGCTAAAGTACAGTAAGCAACATGAACAGTGAGTGGTTTCACCGTTTTTGGATTATGAACAGTGTTTTCGATTTCTTTCGGGTGAACAGTAAATAGCTACTATGCAATGGCCAGTGTTTGGGCTGATTTAAAGGAATAGACAGTGAATGGGTTTTCTCGGTTCGAGGCGGTCAAATTTGACATATAATGTCAAATTAGGGTTTTGGGCAGAAACAGGATCGAATAATGAATAATACTATTTTACTATTCTTGTATGACAATGGATCAGTGGACAATAATTGAAATTACTGCTTTTATTTGAAATGAACAGTAGCTAGGGTTTACTGTGCATTTTCTGGATTTTGGAACAGTGTTTCTATTTTTCGGAATGAACAGTAAAAAGAACACTGTGCAGTGAACAGTATTTGGTTTCACTGTTCACGTGTTGTGAACAGTGTTGGGCTGAGCCTGACGCTCAGTTGGGCTTCAGCCCAAATCGGCCAGGCCATAAAGGCCCAGCGCTCGGGCGGCCTTGAGTAGCGCGGCCGAAGGCCAGCGCGCTCGGCTCTGCCCGAGCCGGCGGCGGCGGCGTTTGCGGCGGCGGTGGTGGCCGGCGGCAGGAGTGGGTAGTGCAAGGAGTACCACGGAGTCAAGGTGAACCCATTTTAGGGGTTTGGACGGGTAGTGGAGGTACGAAAATGGGGTGGCGACGGAGGCGGCGGTTGGCCGGGACAGAGAAGCGGCGCGACGGCGCTACAGTGGTGCTCCGGGCAAGGGGAGGTGTGCTTGAGCATCAGTGGTCCAAGGGGAGGCCATTGGTGGCTTTGGTGAGGTTTGGGGTGGTGTGTGGCGGCTTGGCGGCGGTAGCCGTGAAGGAGGCGGCGGGGAGAAGTGGTGCCGGTGAGGCTCCGGTGAGTTTGGGTGATGGGGGAGGTGGGAAAAGAAGCGGGGAAGGGAGGCGGAGCTTACAGTGGGCTCAATTTGGAGCTTGGGTGGTCGGGGGTGACGAATTGGCGTCGGCTTAGTTGGAGAAGAAGAACAGTGGCGGCGCAAATTCTTCAAAATTCGCTGGCTCTGGAGGGGGAGAGGTGAAGGGGAGGTGGTGGAGGGAGAGGTGAGGTTGGAGGCTTGTCCTTGGTGGCTTTTTCTTTGGGTGAGGATGAGACGGTGGGAGCAAGGAGGTGCTGGCGGCAGTGGCGGCGACGCGTGCGCGACGACGTGTGCGGTGGAGCTGAAATGGGGCCGAGCAAGGGCGAGGTGGAGGCGTGGGCACGCGTACGGCGGCGTCGCGGTGGCGGTGCCCCCTCACTGGAGCGGGGCGAGAGGTGGCGCGGCGGGTCATCGATTGCGGCGCGGGTGTGGCGAGGTGGCTCGGGGCGGGCGCTGGTGATGGCGTCGGAAGGAAGGAAGAAGAAGGCGTTTCCAGAGAAAGAAAACGGCCGGACGAAAAGGGAAAGCGGGAGGGAGAAGAAACTTGCCAAATTGGGCAAGTCTTTGAATTCAAACGAAAAACTTCAAAAACTTTTTGAAATCCAAATTTTTGGGTTATTTCAGTGGACCCCATCCCCGAGCATGTAAAGATAGAATTAACCAATCAATATCTCCTCTACTGCTTGCATGCAAACCGAACACATTTTTTGTTGGTTCTCTGGACTTGATTCCCTCACGCAGTGCATGCATGCAAACCGAACTAAATTTTGATGCACCAACTTGATGTGTCTTGATAGGTGGCCCCAACCTAGTTCATGTGTCTTGATGATAGGTGGCCCCAACCTAGTTCATGCAGAGTCATATATTGACGTGGTTTTGGCTTGAAAAGACCTGGCCCTGAACTTCTTGTACACGCCATGGAAATCGTGTAGATATTTGCCTCCTCTTCAGATTGGAAAAATATCTCACTATTATTTTACGATGGTCTCGCTCTACCAAAGAAATAGGAAGTCTCTCTGATTCCCTTCCTTCCTGTTCCTATAGATTTCCATACCACGCACTGCTGCACGCGCCTTGATGCATGCCTGCACACAACATATGCCCCATGTGTTGCACTTGCACACATTGCATGCACGTATACCTTATCTTCTTTCTTCTCAGAAAATTCTAAAACTAATTTATATGTAATAATTTATACACAAGAATTAAGTTCAGTAGTAGATCAGTAGTCGTGACGGCAACAGGAAGTAGCCACTCAGGCCGACTACTCACCGCTTCTAGAACGACGGCGACGCGGCTCCACGCGTAAACAACCAAACGACGTGCGTCATGGTCTGGTCGCTAAGCGCCCAGACTGAGAGAGAATCAGATAAAGCCACTAGGAAAATTCAATGACGAGCTATGATAAATCATCTAAAAAAACTGAGAGCATCTTAGTGATGAGTAGCTTACTCGATTTTCAGTATGTGTGCTGAATCAGCAGCGCCACTTTGGAAGACCTTGGACCAGTCAAGGATCTTCTTCCTCGCTGCTTTTCCAAGCGGATGTGTTCCGTTCACTCGTTCAGTTCTATTTCTCTACAAATTACAGTATCTTTTTTTGTTTGTTTCGATCATAAATCAAAGGTTGAGGTTGAGACTCGAGAGACAGTAAATTTCCAACGTAAGGATTTTCGACCGTTAATAACCTACAAATCTGTCCCCTGATGATTAATTAGACAGCTCTAGAAAGAAATAAGACTACTTTCTGAACTGAGAAGTGACAACGCGTTCAAATGCCGCTCTGCCGTTCCGCAGAAAATCCTATCACTCCCACCACGTTCTCCCCGCCCCCCAACTCGAATACATGTTGCTTCCAAACAATATGAACTCATGGATTGAACTATATGAACCTGAATTTTTTTGAATCCGCACAAAACTAATCTAACCCGTTTTCAGTGTAAATATAAACCAAACAACCTGTTAGTCGTCTCAACCTATTTCAACCCACTCAAAGCCAATAAAAAAGTAAAATCCAACCTATTTCAACCGTTTCAACTCAACCCATTACCAAGCCTAATAACGGATGAACACTGCCCTAGCTAACTCCTAAAAGCCTATTAAATGCACTAAAATCCATCATGCATGCGGGGCAAGTCATCATTAGAAACACAGTGAAAAAAAAACAACAATTATCGACTAATAGTAACAGACAGGGAGGCCAAAATCAGAGCGTATGCCATTCCATCTCCACCAACCAGAAAGTATGCCAAGCGACTGGTCACTGCCTCACTGACTGCCCACACACCGAAGACCGTTGACGCGAAAAACTCTTTTTCACACGTATAAATATGGCGCCCACCCGTCGCTCCCACGTCGGCTCACCTCCCTGACCACCCACGAAACTTCCGGGAGAAAGCAATGTGGAACACCTATCTCTTCCCCATCCTCCTCGCCGGCGTCCTCCTCCTAGCCGGCGAATCCAGCGCCCAGACCACCTCCAGAGACAGCGAAACCCTCCTAGCTATCAAGAAGGGCTGGGGCAACCCCACGCAGCTCGCGTCGTGGGACCCCGCCGCCACCGCCGACCACTGCAGCTGGACCGGCGTCAACTGCGGCGGCGGCGGCGGAGGCGTAGTCACGCGGCTCTCCTTCCAGAGGCTTAACCTTACCGGCGCGGTCCCGGCGTCCGTGTGCGACCTCAAGAATCTCACCTGGCTCGACCTCTCCTACAACCACCTCACCGGCGCCTTCCCCGGCGCCGCGCTCTACGCATGCTCCCAGCTCCAGTTCCTTGACCTCTCCAACAACGCCTTCGCCGGAGTCCTGCCAAATGACATAAGCCGGCTGTCGCCCGCGATGGAGCACCTCAACCTGTCGACCAACCGCTTCGGCGGGTCGGTGCCGGCGGTGGTGGCGGGGCACCCGGCGCTCAAGTCCCTCCTTCTTGACACCAACCGGTTCACCGGGGCGTACCCGGCGGCCGAGATAAGCAAGCTCGCTGGGCTCGAGCGGCTCACGCTGGCCGTCAACGCGTTCGCGCCGGCGCCGGTGCCGCCGGAGTTCGCCAAGCTTACCAAGCTGACCTACCTCTGGATGTCCGGCATGAACATGACCGGCGATATCCCGGAGGCCTTCTCGAGCCTCACGGAGCTCACGCTCATCGACATATCGATGAACAGGCTCACCGGCGCGATCCCGGCGTGGGTCTGGCAGCACCAGAAGCTCGAGTTCGTGTACCTGTTCGGCAACGGCCTCACCGGCGAGATGGGGCGCAACGTCACGGCGTTGAATTTGATAGAGCTCGACGTGTCGTCGAACCAGCTCACGGGAGGGATACCGGAAGATTTTGGTAAACTCAAGAACCTGACTTTGATGTTCTTGTACTTCAATCAGCTCACCGGCACGATCCCGGTGAGCATTGCGCTGCTCCCCATGCTCAAAGACATCCGGATATTTGGCAACCAACTATCTGGCGAGCTCCCGCCGGAGCTCGGGAAGCACTCGCCGCTCGGCAACCTCGAGGTGTCCTCCAACAACCTCTCCGGCCGGCTACCGGAGACGCTCTGCGCCAAAGGGAAGCTCTTCGACATCGTCGTCTTCAACAACAGCTTCTCCGGCTCGCTCCCGGCGAACCTCGGCGACTGCGATCAGCTGAACAACCTCATGCTTTACAATAACCACTTCTCCGGTGACTTCCCGACGAAGATATGGTCGTTCCAGAAGATGACCATGGTGATGATCCACAACAACAGCTTCACCGGCGCTCTGCCGGCCGAGATATCTTTGAACATCTCGCGGATTGAGATGGGGAACAACAGGTTCTCCGGCTCCGTCCCAGAGTCCGCGACCGGGCTGCGCGCGTTCAAGGCGGAGAACAACCAGCTCTCCGGCGAGCTACCAGCCAACATGTGCGGGCTCGCCGGCCTTATTGATCTGTCAATCTCCGGCAACCAGATAACTGGTTCCATACCAACATCAATCAAACTGCTGCAGAAGCTCAATACACTCAACCTGAGCGACAACCGCATATCCGGCGCAATACCGGCGGCGAGCATAGGGTTGCTTCCCTCACTGACGATCCTTGATTTGTCCGGCAACGAGCTCACTGGCGGCATACCGGCGGACTTCAGCAACCTGAACTTCAACTCGCTCAACATGTCATCGAACCAGCTCACCGGCGAGGTGCCGCTCTCGCTGCAGAGCGCGGCGTACGACCGCGGCTTCCTCGGGAACCGCGGGCTCTGCGCCAGGCCGGACTCGAGGATAAACCTCCCAACGTGCCGTGGCGGCGGCGGTGCGCGTGACGAGCTCTCAAGGGGCCTGATCATCCTCTTCTTCATGCTCGCCGGCATTGTCCTCGTCGGCATCGCCGGCATCGCGTGGCTGCTCTTCCGGCGCCGGAAGGACAGCCAAGACGTGACCGACTGGAAGATGACGCAGTTCACCCCTCTGGACTTCACCGAGTCCGACGTGCTCAGCAACGTCCGCGAGGAGAACGTGATCGGCAGCGGCGGGTCCGGGAAGGTATACCGCATCCACCTCGCCGCCCGTGGCGGCGGCGGCGACGAGGAGCGCGGCGGCGGCAGGATGGTGGCCGCCAAGAAGATATGGAACGCGAGGAAGCTGGACTCGAAGCTCGACAAGGAGTTCGAGTCGGAGGTGAAGGTGCTGGGCAACATCCGGCACAACAACATCGTGAAGCTGCTCTGCTGCATCTCCAGCCAGGACGCCAAGCTGCTCGTCTACGAGTACATGGAGAACGGCAGCCTCGACCGGTGGCTGCACCCCCGGGAGCGCGAGGGTGCGCCCGCGCCGCTGGACTGGCCGACGAGGCTGGCCATAGCCATCGATGCGGCCAGGGGGCTCAGCTACATGCACCACGACTGCGCGCAGCCGATCGTGCACCGGGACGTCAAGTCCAGCAACATCTTGCTTGACCCGGAATTCCAGGCCAAGATCGCCGACTTTGGCCTCGCCCGGATGCTCGTCAAGTCCGGCGAGCCAGAGTCCGTGTCAGCCATTTGCGGGACGTTCGGATACATGGCGCCAGGTGAGAATCTCAAATTCAGTTCCCAATTAAGAAGCCATCTCAATTTGTGAGTTGAGAGAATTTGTAGTTGGAATTACTAACTCGGGGCAAATTTTTGCAGAATATGGGTACAGGCCAAAGGTGAACGAGAAGGTTGATGTCTACAGCTTCGGTGTCGTCCTGCTAGAGCTGACAACCGGCAAGGTCGCGAACGACAGCGGCGCGGATTTATGCCTGGCGGAATGGGCATGGCGGCGGTACCAGAAAGGCCCTCCGTTCAAAGACGTCATCGACGAGGATATCCGTGACCCGGCCTACGTGTCAGACGTCTTGTCGGTGTTCACGCTCGGCGTGATCTGCACTGGGGAGAACCCCCCGGCGCGGCCGTCCATGAAGGAGGTCCTGTACCACCTCATCCGGTGCGATCCGATGTCCGCCGAGGCGGAGGCGTGCCGGTTGGACTACAATGGCGGTGCTCCGCTCCTTGAGGCGAAGAAAGGCAGCCGGCGGAGGACCATGTCGGACTCTGGCAGGTGGGATGACGACGAGGACAGCGGCAACTTTGTGGAGCAACGCCTCAAAGACAAGGCCGAGGCGAACCTCAAGCTCGGTGCCATGTTCGTCATATCCGGCTTTGTCGTGCTGTCCGGTTGGCTGTGCCTCCCCAAGGAGGACAAGCGCCCCAACAACGTGCGCTTCACCGTCTCCTTGTCGCTTGCATTCGGCACCTTCCTCAGCGGCAAGGCCCTCATGCTTCTTAGCATGAACATGCTTTCCCTGCCAGAGAGGCTTGTCTCCGGCAGCCAGCGCGTCGCCTCCAAGTGCCTATTCGTCGTATGCACAGCGCTGTCTGGGCTGACACTGGTTAGCCTAATGGTGCTACTACCGGGCAGGCTATACTTGTGCATTGGCCTCGCCGTGGTTGCTATGGTCGCGCTTCCGATCGCCGGGGTGCACTGGTACGTGAGGTGCCGAGCCAGGGGAGGTGAAGAGGTGGCGGCGAACGAGGAGCATATGGAGGAACTGGAGGCGACGTCCAAGACCACCTCGTGCGTCACCAACTCGGCGTTTGGGGGTCTGGTCGGGGTTCTGTTCAGCGCGTCCAAGATCTCGGCCCGCCCCACAATGGCCGTCTACGCCACCATCTTCTTCATGTTCTCCACCGCAATCTTCGGTATGTTAGTGATGACGGTGTCGAAGAACGTGCCAGACATCACCAACCGGCGGCCTCGGCAGCTCCTCATCGGAGTGATAAAGCTTGCGAACGCGTTTTTGCTCTGCTCACTGACGTGTGCAGTGTTTGCAGCAACTTTCGTGGTACTGGGATAGTGGTGGGTATTGGGCCGTCGTTGGAGCTAATCCTGCCAAGGTGATGTTTTGAGAGTGTATCAAGTTCTAATTCAGAGTTAGAGTCGGAATCTGTTAGAGTTGTCAGTATATTCGAAGTTAATAGTAAGTTAATGTTTACTGTATCCGAGTCGTACTCGTAGAAACCAAGTCCGAGTTCTAAGTTGAGTCGTATTCACAGCCTTTATAAGTGGTTGGTTAGTCTTGGGTCTTTTGTAATGAGTCGAGAGAAAAGTAATAGAAAAATATAAAAAGACTACAGTTGCAACACCACAAAAGAGCCTTGTTTTCGTTTGCTGGTTTTTAGTACTGTTCATCACAAGTACTGTTCATTAATTACTGTTTATCAAGTACTGCATGGTCTGGAAGGCTTCGACTGCGTGGTTGTGGGAGGCTTCGACCGCACGTGGTCATAGAAAGGTGGTTTCGACTACACGATTGGTCGAAGGTTTCTACTACCTAGTCGAATGAGGTTCGACTACACGTGGTATCAGAGCGGGTGTTTGAAAATCAAGTCTTCGACTCTAGAGAAGAAGAGAAGATGGCTCCCAATGGATCTTCGTCGACAACGAAAGATGGTCAGAATTCGCTCCCGTACCCGATTCTCAATTCAGAGAATTACCTGGTTTGAGCTATGAAGATGCGGGTGAATATACGTGCCCAGGGGGTCTGGGACGCAGTAGCTGATCCAATCAACCTGAAGGGAAAGATCGATCCTAAAGGAAAGGTTGTGGATGTCGACGTGAAGGTTGATCAAACTGCGTTGGCGCTCATCTGCGCTGCCATACCTGACTCGATACTCAATCAGCTGGTCGGGAAAGACACAGCACGACAAGCTTGGATCGCTCTTTGCACTATGCACGAAGGAGTGGATCGAGTGAAGAAAGTACGGCTACAAACCCTCCGAGGGGAGTATGTGGCATTGCATATGGGCAAAACTCAATCAGTAGATGAGTTCACATAAAAATTGACGGCGGTGGTCAACGAGCTTCGATCCCTTGGCGATAAACTGGAGGAAATTGAGATGGTTGAGAAATACTTACGAGTATTACCCGATAGTGGTCACAACTCTTTTGTACTCTAGTGATCTTGAGAGCATGAAGCTGGAAGAGGTAACTGGGTCTCTTAAAGCACATAATGGGCTACTAAAAGGCTCCAAGGCTCGCAACAATCAAGTGTTATTTGTGAAAGCTGAGCTGAAGGGAGAGAACAAGCAAACTCAGCGAGATTATTCATCAAATCAGGGTGGTCGAGGAGATTTTGCCGGACATGGCTACAAGCCTGGACGTGGCAACGACGAGTTCAAACAAGATAAGTCGAAAATTAAATGTTTCGAGTGTGATAAATTTGGACATTATGTCTCTGAGTACCGAAGTCATATTAAATACTTGGAGTGTCAAAAGTTTGGGCATTATGCTTCTCACTATCGAAATAAGAAAGATAAGGTGGAAGCAAATTTATCATAAGCTCAAGAGGAGGTAGAACCGGCTCTATTGCTAACCATTGGTGAAGAGAAATCATCTGGGCTGGTCATACTTGAAGAAGGGGTACATCCAAAGCTACTGAGAATTGGTGAAGAGGTGGTCGACATAGATGTTTGGTACCTTGATAATGGAGCTTCCAATCACATGACGGGTCAGATGGGGGAATTCAGAGAGCTCAATCAGGAGTTTCGTGGTCAGGTTAAATTTGGAGATGGTTCTGTTGTCCATATAGAAGGCAAAGGCAATATCTTATTACAATGCAAAAATGGGGAGCAAAGATTGCTGACTGATGTATACTACATACTAAGGCTGTATGCAATAACATCATTAGTCTAGGCCAATTGACAGAAGAGGGTTGCGATGTGTCTTTAAAAGGACCCCATTTATTGCTACATGATCAAGATGGACAAATTCGATGAAGATAATCAGAACTACAAACAGATTGTATAAAATCCAATTGGAGTCAGCTAAGCCAGTTTGTTTCTCTTCCTGGTTGGAAAATACAGCATGGTTATGGCATGAACGGTTGGGTCATATAAACTTTCGATCACTACAACAAATGACTGAAAAAGGGATGGTACATGGGGTACTGCTCATCAATCACTCCAGTTGATGTTGTTACCGCTTTTTAGCCAATTCCTGGTCCTTGGCGCATGTGATTGCCTCCACCATCCTAGGCGTGAGAGATGATATTTGTGGGGACCCCAGAGTTATCTCCGTAAGACCGAGACTAATCAAGGTCTTAGGGACACAACTCTAGATCTCCAGTGGATGAATTCCAACTTAACTCCATCTAAATGAAAGGCTTAACTCAGATTAGAGCTCCGACGATCATGCGCGCCGCTCCTCTGCGAGCACTACATGATTGTCGGTTCTCCGACAAGTCAAGCGCTACACTCAGTGAGTTAAATAGGAATTCATAAACAGCGAGTATGACTTATATTGGCTCCCAAGATCAGTGACCAATATAACCATACTCTCATCCAACATTGATCACATCCATACAACATCCATACATAAATAGTTCAAAAGACATACAACATAGTTCCAAGTTTACATCTAATACAAGTGGCCGACCGGCCAAATTTAAAAGAGAGTATTAAGTAGCAGCGGAAACACATAAATAGACCAAAAGACCAGCAATGGTATGCCCCATAACCCATCGGCAACCAACTGAGAGTTAGATGATAGCAACTACTCATCGGTGTCGCCTAAATCGACACCGACAAGCTCGTCGGTTTCAGTATCGTCCTCACCTGTAAAAGCCAGCAAACATCTGGCTGAGTACAAAGAGTACTCGCAAGTCTTACACAAATAAAAATAGTTATGCATAAGGTCATTCAAAGGAAGGGCTCATATTGGCTTAGTTTTGCGAAAACGACGCAATACTGAACAACCTACACATACTAATTTTTCAAGTGCCATTTCAAATTCAGATTTGAAGTAGAAGTAAAACATGTGAATAAGTGATAATTTCAATAACAAATGAATCATACCAAAACAAAGTGGCAGTCCACTTTGATACAACAACAAGCATGAATATCCCATTCATGACGATACCGAGTTTAACCACAATTTTAATTTCAAGTCTAACAATAAGCAGCCACAGATTTCAAGCGGTCGTCCATAACCGTGGACACGGCTATTCGAATAGATTTATACCCTGCAGGGGTGTACTACTTTACCCACACGACTTGATTAGCCCGTAAGCCTCCAGATGCCTCCGAATATAGCATACTTCCTATGGTATGCCGTAAGTAAATCAAGATACGGTCGTTTTAGCAAGAAGATCCCATTGAGCTAAGTCCCTCAACCCATGGCTCTAGGAAACACAAGACGTTAACGCCTCCATCCTATATATCCTAGGAAACACAAGGCGTTAACGCCCCATCCTATCGGCCCAAAAGGAACACGGGATTTCACGGTCCCATGCCCTTACAATTTCACCACCGTGGGACTCAACACAATAAAATCTCCCCCCTACTTAACCATACGGCACCCATATACCGCGCGTGATAGCACGAGTTTTACTTGAATTGCAACAACCCAAAGTTCGGTCCTTAATTGTCCAGACAAATCTACCACTTACCCAAAGCTCGTGCACAAAGCACCATCACTAACCAACACTTGTCCAGACCAAAAAGCTCATTTAAAATGACAAAATTTATCTCATAAAATAGATACGAAGATCTGAATCAAAAGTAGATAAAGAGAGTTGTGTTTATCCCATAATTGTCGGGTTATTCCCGACAATCAAACTACCGGTTCTAGACTTGCATGGCTAAGCAACTCGAACAACAGTATTTCAAACATCCTATCATAATTATTTCAGTACTGGGGTAATTCATGGATAGCCACAATGACAACATAATAGGACGTGTCTAACTATTCATCACAAAAATAGCGACATTATCAAAATAGCATGCAAGCAATCATCATTGCATCTACCCTAACAAATCTGGGATCAAATATGATGCAAAAAGAAAGTTCAAAGGATGCTTGCCTTGCTGGAAAAGTAATTGCTCACTCTCGGTCGCGTAGGAGTCGATATCAATAAGCTCGGAATCTAGATAAATACAATACCGAATAAACATCGAGAAATACCTCAAAAATCAAAATGCTCAAAAATGCATGATTTTTCTACAGTAGCTAAGTCATGATTTTAGAGGATTTTTGGTGAAAGAATTATTTCATTTTGATTTAGTATGTGAAAGTTATGGTGGTTTGAATTTCAGATTTCAATATGCCTTTACTTAAGCAATTTAATTATGAAGTGAAATTTTGTAGAGCAATGGTGAATACAAGGGTTACATGAATAAATGGGCAATATTATCACAAGTTCAAAACAGTTGAGTTTGCTCCAATTGGAGTTTTCATGATTTAGTTATTGATTTCTAAAGTTATCAGCATTAATAGTGTAAAAATAATCCCTTCATGGATCATTTTCTTCAAACTATAGTTTCTGTGATAGAGGTAAGTTTGAAGCCATTTTTATAATTAAGTTCATTTGAAATAGAAATTACCAGAACTGATTTCACTGTTTTTGGAGTTTCCAAGAATTACTTATGAATTTTTGAAATTATCAACCCTTTTTCTATTGTAAAAATAATAGTATTAATGACTCATTTTCCAAAGTAAAGCTCTCTGTTACAGGTACAAAGTTGAAACCAATTTCAATATAAAGTTCACTAAATATGAAAATTATCAGAAGTGGTTTCACCCATTTTGGAGTTAAAACGATTTAGTTATGCATTTTCAAAGTTATACATGATTTAGAGTGCACTAATAATTCGTTTTCGGATTTTCACAAAGTATCAATTACTTTTTCTACCGGCCATGCGCTAGCGCGATCGTGACGCGGGGCGGGAGAAACGATCGTGTTCCGTTTAAATCAGATTTTTAAAAATCCATTCCGACACGTGGGGCCCGCCGTCATTGACTCGGTCCACAGAACACGGTCCACCGACGTACACCCAAAGCGCGCGGGGTTTAAGGGCTAGGCCCACTCGTCAGCTGCTGTGACAATAAACGTAACCTCCCCGTTTTCCGTGCATGGGGCCCGCATGTAAGTGAAACATCAGTGTTGCTAATTAAAGGCGAAACCAATCATTAAGTCTTATTGACCATCCTTTGTCGTAAACTCCGGCTCTGATGCGGTCGAGTACGACACGCTCCGTCGCGATTGCGGCGGTTCGGCCGTGAACTCGCCACGGCGGCGTCAGCCAAAGGCATAAACAGAATCACAATAGTGTGGTGCTCCTAATGAGAGTGGTCTCGACGGCGGAGCCGGCCTGTACCGGCGGCTAGCCGGAGTTAAGCGGCGGCGATATTACGGCAAACGTGTACAAGACAAACGAGAGCTCCGCAGCGCAAACCAGCGGGTGCCTGAGGTCCTAAGGACTAAGAGTAAGCTACCTGAGCTAGGAGAGGGCTTGGGGAAGCTTGGAGATGCAGGAGCTGCGTCGGCGCCGGAGAAGAAGAGTGGCGGCAATACGGCTTCGCGAGGAGAGAAGGTCCTGAGCAAAACCAAGACCAGTGAATGCTTGGAGCAGCTTTACGAACTCATGATCAAACTACAAGAGCAAAGGATTGAAGAATAGCCTACCAAATTGAAGTGGGAGGGGAAAAGTTGTGTCACGGCCTAAAATGGTGCAAATCCTCAATCCAGCAAGGTCTTGCCGTGCAACCCTGAAATAAGTTGAGGGGTTTTGATTAGTGACCTAAAACACGCAGAGGTGACGCGCTAAGTTGAGGATAATACCTTTCGGACACGAAGAAGGCACGGATGTGTCCGCGGCGGCGCGCTCTGGACGTGAGCTGGAGCACGAAGGTGATCCAGAGGCTACAAGCAAAAGCAGGAACTGAGCATAGCAAAAAAAATGGAGAAAGCATTGGATACAGAAGAGAGGGAAAGGACTTGGTGGAAGCTTACCCAAACGAGGAGCTGGTACGAGCTTCCCCCTCCTCGGTCAAACAGAGGAGAAGTGAGGAAGAAGAGGGGTGCCGAGGGGGTATTATGCCCGGGAAATGACGGAGATGGAGGCGGCGTGAGACGGAGTAGCTCGGGACTGGCCAACGGATGCAGCGGATTGACGGCGTGGACTCCGCTGTTCTGAGCGCGTCGGAAGAGCTCGGCCGCGTGGCACAGGATGCCAGAGGCTGAAGCGGGAGGTGGGAGACGACCCTGACATGCGGGACCCACCGTGTCAGCGACTCAACGCGTGGGCGCGAGTGTGAGTTAAGTGGATCAGCGCACGCCGTTGGATCTCGGGTGGATGGCTCAGATTAAAGGAGGCGATCGGAAAGGGTCGAAGAGGTACGCGATCTGGACCATCGAATCCTCATCGGACGGTAGACCTCGGTTGGGTTCGGCGCGGTGCGTTTAGGGGGTTAGGCCTAGCCGGAGGGTGCGGTTGGCTCGAGCCCAAGGAACAGTAGCAGTCGGTTTAGGGTTTTGGAGTTTGACTGATAATTAAATTGTTTCTCCACTTTGACCAGAGGCTTAAAAATATAAATAAAATTCCTAAAATCATGAAATAAATCATGAGGGTTCCTGGGATAGCCTAGTGTCCATAAAAATTATTGAAACCTACTGTTCATGATATAAGGTGTATAATTTAAATTCATACATAAAGGTAGTCTTTAAATTGTGTTTGAATTTTTATAGGGTTTAACCCAATCCCAAAAATTTGGGAAAAATTATGTTAATTCATGATAATTAATATAGTATTTTAATAAATTATTTCTAGAGGATCTTCAGTAGCATTTATTTCAGTTTTAAGTTTGGAGTTCAATTTAAAGGGTATGTTTCAAATGTGTTTAAAGATTTTCCAAGTACAATATGCAAATAAAAAGTTTTAAATCATGATACATGCTAATGAGATGCATAATAATCCTCTTTATTAATTTGGGGATGTGACAACCCCCCCCCCCCCCCGTTACAAAAGATCTCGACCCCGAGATCGATAGGGTGGAAGTTGGATAGAAAAGTTTTACAAGAAGACATCACATCCGTTGTATTGATTTTCTTCAAAGATAGTACTATGATATCTTTGTAAGGTTACAAGGAATGGCTATTACAATGTTTCTTCCCATTGCTTTGTTTAAACTTTCCTTTCTTGATTTGAAGACACGCTAGGTAGAAGGAAAAAGATCTGGATAGCTAGCTCGTAGTTGATCTTCACGCTCCCAAATTGCTTCATCTTCAGTATGGTTGCTCCATTGAACCTTGACGAATTTGATGTTGCGATTTCGCGTCTTGCGCTCCTTTTCTTCAAGAATGCGAATCGGGTGCTCCCGATAAGAAAGATCGGATTGCAAGTCGAGTTCTTCCAACTTAGTTTCCTCCGATGGAATGCGGAGACACTTTCTTAGTTGAGAGACATGGAAAACATCATGCACATCCGCAAGCGATGGTGGAAATTCTATTTGATAAGCCACCGGTCCCAACTTTGCTAGAATTCGGAAAGGTCCGATGTATCGAGGTGCCAATTTACCTTTGACTTGGAAACGATGTGTTCCTTTCATTGGAGAAACCTTAAGATAGACATGATCATCCACCTCAAAGCTCAACTCACGACGACGACGGTCGGCATAGGACTTCTGACGAGATTGAGTCGTCCGAAGTCGTTCGCGGATGACACGAACTTGTTCTTCTGCATCCTCTACCAAGGTTGGACCATAAAATGGCCTCTCCCCGGCTTCGGACCAGTTCAAGGGTGTCCTACAAGCTCTCCCATACAATGCTTCGAATGGTGACATTTGAATGCTTGATTGGAAGCTATTGTTGTAGGAGAACTCCGCAAATGGTAAATATTTCTCCCAGTTCTTGCTATAGGACAGCACACATGCTCGAAGAAGATCTTCCAAAATTTGATTCACCCTTTCAGTCTGCCCATCTGTTTGTGGGTGGTAAGCGGAACTGAAAGATAGATTGGTCGCCATTGCTTTATGTAAGCACTTCCAGAAGTAAGATGTGAACTGAGGACCTCTATCTGAAATGATGACTTTTGGTATACCATGGAGACAAACAATTCTGGAGATATAAAGCTCGGCTAACTTATCCCCATGGTAGGTGGTCTTGACCGGAATGAAGTGAGCAACCTTCGTCAGACGGTCAACAATTACCCAGATAGAATCAGACCCAGCTTGAGTTTTTGGGAGGCCGGTGATAAAATCCATGCCCACTTCTTCCCATTTCCACTTGGGAATGGGCAGGGGTTGTAGAGTGCCTGCCGGTTTCAAATGCTCGGCCTTAACTCTTTGGTATACATCACACTCGTCAACAAATTGAGCGATGTGTCGTTTCATTCGGCTCCACCATAGCCGCTTCTTAAGATCTTGGTACATCTTGGTGCTACCTGGGTGGATAGAGAACTTGGAGTCATGGGCCTCCTTGAGAATTAGTTCTCTCAAGGCGTGATCGCAAGGCACCACCAACCGGTTTCCAAACCATAAGGTGCCTTGTGCATCTTCTTTAAAGCACTTGGCCTTGCCTTGCTTTACTTCTTCCCGGATTTGAGCTATCTCCTCATCAGTCTTCTGGGCTTCTCTAATCTGGTCCTCAAGTGTAAAATTCACACTAAGGGCAGCAAGAGAACCTTCTTCAATTATCTCAGTGCAGAGCGTTGCACGCAGCACAAGCCTTCTTTGAAATGGGAGTTCTGATGCAGATTGCTGCGAGACTTTACGCTTAGGGCATCGGCAACCACATTTGCTTTTCTGGATGATAATGGAGTCCAAAATCATAATATTTGATCAACTCAAGCCATCTTCTTTGCCTCAAGTTCAGATCGGCAGGTGAAGATATATTTAAGACTCTTGTGGCGGTGTAGATTTATAGCGACACCGATGAGGTAATGTTGCCAAATCTTGAGCATGAACAACTGCTGCGAGCTCCAAATCGTGAGTGAGATAATTCAACTCATGAGGTCTTAATTGCCTTGATGCATAAGCCACTACTTGGCCCTCTTGCATAAGAATACAACCGAGCCCATGGCGAGATGCATCGCAGTAAATGTCAAAGCTCTGGTGAATGTCGGGCAGGATAAGTACTGGAGCTTTGGTCAAGCATTCCTTTAGGATCTGAAAGCTCTCCTCACATTCAGGCGACCATTCGAACTTCTTTTCTTTCTTTAGAAGTTGAGTCATTGGTCTTGCAATTTTGGAGAAGTTCTGGATGAAACGGCGGTAGTAACCCGCAAGTCCAAGAAAACTGCGAATATCAGTAATGTTTCTGGGTTGTCTCCAATCAAGGACATCTTGTACTTTTCTTGGATCAACAGCAATACCGCCCCTGGATAGGACATGTCCCAAGAAACTAACTTCATAAAGCCAGAACTCGCATTTGCTGAATTTGGCATAAAGCTGATGTTGACGAAGCTTTTCCAACACAAGCCTCAAATGTTGCTCGTGTTCTTCATCAGACTTTGAGTAGATGAGGATGTCATCGATGAATACAACAACAAACTTATCCAAATACTCCATGAAAACTGAATTCATAAGATTCATGAAGTAAGCCGGTGCATTCGTCAGACCAAAAGACATGACAGTGTACTCGTATAGACCATACACGAGTAGAGAATCTTTGTCTTTGAATGTCTTGATTCAAACCTTAATTTGATGATAGCCCAAGCGCAAATCAACCTTGGAGAATACTTGGGATCCACTCAATTGATCGAATAAATCATCAATCCGAGGAAGCGGATATTTATTTTTGATAGTGACTTCATTTAACGGACGGTAGTCAACACACATCCGCAAACTCTTGTCTTTATTTTTGACAAAGATGGCCGGACATCCCCAAGGTGAGGAGCTCGGTCTAACAAACCCCTTGTCTTGAAGTTCTTGGAGTTGTGTAACACCCCAGGATCCACATTACCCTGGAATGCTACTTAACCACTCTACAGCTAGCCAATAATTTCAAGACAAAATTAATTCGGCAGCAACTCTAGACAAGAAGCACTAAGCGGAAGCATAAACAACTAAGGAATAAAGATGACGGTAACAAGTTCAATAATTAAACAACCTCTAGCAGATTAAACAAAGAATGGTTCACAAGTCCATCCTTATTTAACAACATAATCATCCACAAATAGGTAAGCATTTGGCTAGAATTTCATCGTCTTTATTACAACATGAGTTGATGAACCAAGTGCATTATTGTGGTGCCGCTCTACCCATCCCATGAATGCTCAACAATCACTGTAGGGGAAACAAGGGTGAGATAAAAATCTCAGCAAGCAAAGCATTTATGAGCTAATCGGACTACAAATAAATATACAACATCATTAAAGTATCCATATGTCCACATCCATAATGTGAATCCACATTCATTTACAAGCTAATTAAACTACAAAGATATTAAGCATCAATATCCAATTCTCATAATGAACACAATTATAGCCTCAACCATATTTACTACCAAAGATAGTAAAATATTAACAACAAAATCTTGATCAACTGCTTCATATTATTCACCACTACCACTACCAATGACAATAGAGTATTAACATGTTTTACCTCATAACTTTACTATTTCTCACATCCACAATGCTATCAACGATTACCACAAGAGAGAAGAATCTCATGCCACAATCACAACCTCTACCATACCACAAGGATAAACCCATTCCACAACCACAACCACATTACTCATTCCACAAGAGACTCTCATGAGTCAATTTCCACATTGCAACTATGAAGTTGCGTTTGATTGTAAAATAAATTCACCTCAATATCTTGCATAAGAATGCAAATGATCTTTCCACAATGCAATGCATATGTATGCTATGCTCCATGCACCTTTACCCAACAAGGTAAAGGTATGCATCGTCTTACTGACAATGCGATGTTGTACCCAGTCTGATCGCGGCTATAAGCGGCGACATCCACAATGCAAATGTCATGATATGTCATGAATGATATGATATGATAATCATAAACCACAAGAATTTAACCACGGAGATCAACAACGTACTCATCATGAATATTTTCTCATAATCCACATGTGTCTCATTAAGCACAATACCAACGTGTCATAAGACCATTACCACATAACCCACACCCGATTCACCAAGATCAAAATCAATCGCTCTAGATGAAACTCTATCACATAGACCACCACATGATCATCATGAAAATAACCACAATGAATTATCAACATGTCCACCTTGAGTTTATTCTCATATTCCGCATTTGGCTCATTACGCGAATTACCACAATACTACCCAAACTCATCCAAACATAATCGATAGAAGTGGAAGTTGGATAGAAAAGTTTTACAAGAAGACATCACATCAGTTGTATTGATTTTCTTCAAAGATAGTACTATGATATCTTTGTAAGGTTACAAGGAATGGCTATTACAATGTTTCTTCCCATTGCTTTGTTTAAACTTTCCTTTCTTGATTTGAAGACACGCTAGGTAGAAGGAAAAGATCTGGATAGCTAGCTCGTAGTTGATCTTCACGCTCCCAAATTGCTTCATCTTCAGTTATGGTTGCTCCATTGAACCTGACGAATTTGATGTTGCGATTTGCGTCTTGCGCTCCTTTTCTTCAAGAATGCGAATCGGTGCTCCGATAAGAAAGATCGGATTGCAAGTCGAGTTCTTCCAACTTAGTTTCCTCAGATGGAATGCGGAGACACTTTCTTAGTTGAGAGACATGGAAAACATCATGCACATCCATAGCGATGGTGGAAATTCTATTTGATAAGCCACGGTCCCAACTTTGCTAGAATTCGGAAAGGTCAGATGTATCGAGGTGCCAATTTACCTTTGACTTGGAAACGATGTGTTCCTTTCATTGGAGAAACCTTAAGATAGACATGATCATCCACCTCAAAGCTCAACTCCACGGCGGCGGACGGTCGGCATAGGACTTCGACGAGATTGAGTCGTCAGAGAAGTCGTTCGCGGATGACACGAACTTGTTCTTACGCATCCTCTACCAAGGTTGGACCATAAATGGCCTCTCCCGGCTTCGGACCAGTTCAAGGGTGTCCTACAAGCTCCCATACAATGCTTGAATGGTGACATTTGAATGCTTGATTGGAAGCTATTGTTGTAGAGAACTCCGCAAATGGTAAATATTTCTCCAGTTCTTGCTATAGGACAGCACACATGCTCGAAGAAGATCTTCCAAAATTTGATTCACCCTTTGATGCCCATCTGTTTGTGGGTGGTAGCGGAAGCTGAAAGATAGATTGATAATCGCCATTGCTTTATGTAAGCACTTCGAGTAAGATGTGAGCCGAGGACCTCTATCGAAATGATGACTTTTGGTATACCATGGAGACAAACAATTCTGGAGATATAAAGCTCGGCTAACTTATCCCCATGGTAGGTGGTCTTGGCCAGGAATGAAGTGAGCAACCTTCGTCGACGGTCAACAATTACCGAGATAGAATCGGACCCACTTGAGAGTTTTGGGAGGCCGGTGATAAAATCCATGCCCACTTCTTCCCATTTCCACTTGGGAATGGCGGGGTTGTAGAGTGCTGCCGGTTTCAAATGCTCGGCCTTAACTCTTTGGTATACATCACACTCGTCAACAAATTGAGCGATGTGTCGTTTCATTCGGCTCCACCATAGCGCTTCTTAAGATCTTGGTACATCTTGGTGCTACAGGTGGATAGAGAACTTGGAGTCATGGGCCTCCTTGAAATTAGTTCTCTCAGAGCGTGATCGCAAGGCACCACCAACGGTTTCCAAACCATAAGGTGCCTTGTGCATCTTCTTTAAAGCACTTGGCCTTGCCTTGCTTTACTTCTTCCCGGTTGAGCTATCTCCTCATCGGTCTTACAGGCTTCTCTAATCTGGTCCTCAAGTGTAAAATTCACACTAAGGGCAGCAAGAGAACCTTCTTCAATTATCTCCAGTGCGGGCGTTGCCGCGCAAAGACACAAGCTCTTTGAAATGGGAGTTCCATAAATGAGTTGCTGCGAGACTTTACGCTTAGGGCATCGGCAACCACATTTGCTTTTCTGGATGATAATGGAGTCCAAAATCATAATATTTGATCAACTCAAGCCATCTTCTTTGCCTCAAGTTCAGATCGGCTTGGGTGAAGATATATTTAAGACTCTTGTGGCGGTGTAGATTTACGCGAAGCGATTACCGATGAGGTAATGTTGCCAAATCTTGAGAGCATGAACAACTGCTGCGAGCTCCAAATCGTGAGTGAGATAATTCAACTCATGAGGTCTTAATTGCCTTGATGCATAAGCCACTACTTGGCCCTCTTGCATAAGAATACAACCGAGCCCATGGCGAGATGCATGCAGATAAATGTCAAAGCTACGGTGAATGTCGGGCGGGATAAGTTTGGAGCTTTGGTCAAGCATTCCTTTAGGATCTGAAAGCTCTCCTCACATTGAGCGACCATTGAACTTCTTTTCTTTCTTTAGAAGTTGAGTCATTGGTCTTGCAATTTTGGAGAAGTTACGGATGAAACGGCGGTAGTAACCGCAAGTCCAAGAAAGCTGCGAATATCGATAATGTTTCGGGTTGTCTCCAATCAAGGACATCTTGTACTTTTCTTGGATCAACAGCAATACCCCTGGATAGGACATGTCCCAAGAAACTAACTTCATAAAGCGAACTCGCATTTCTTGAATTTGGCATAAAGCGATGTTGTGAAGCTTTTCCAACACAAGCCTCAAATGTTGCTCGTGTTCTTCATCGGACTTTGAGTAGATGAGGATGTCATCGATGAATACAACAACAAACTTATCCAAATACTCCATGAAAACTGAATTCATAAGATTCATGAAGTAAGCGGTGCATTAAATCGGACAAAAGACATGACGATGTACTCGTATAGACCATACCGAGTAGAGAATCTTTGTCTTGGAATGTCTTGATTCAAACCTTAATTTGATGATAGCCCAAGCGCAAATCAACCTTGAGAATACTTGGGATCCACTCAATTGATCGAATAAATCATCAATCAGAAGCGGATATTTATTTTGATAGTGACTTCATTTAACGGACGGTAGTCAACACATCATCCGCAAACTCTTGTCTTTATTTTTGACAAAGATGGTAGGACATCCCCAAGGTGAGGAGCTCGGTCTAACAAACCCCTTGTCTTGAAGTTCTTGGAGTTGTGTAACACCCGGGATCCACATTACCTGGAATGCTACTTAACCACTCTCTGACTAGCCAATAATTTCAAGACAAAATTAATTCGCGACAACTCTAGACAAGAAGCACTAAGCGGAAGCATAAACAACTAAGGAATAAAGATGAGCGGTAACAAGTTCAATAATTAAACAACCTCTAGCAGATTAAACAAAGAATGGTTCACAAGTCCATCCTTATTTAACAACATAATCATCCACAAATAGGTAAGCATTTGGCTAGAATTTCATCGTCTTTATTACAACATGAGTTGATGAACCAAGTGCATTATTGTGGTGCGCTCTACCCATCCATGAATGCTCAACAATCACACATGAGGGGAAACAAGGGTGAGATAAAAATCTCGAAGCAAGCAAACTGATTTAACAGCTAATCGGACTACAAATAAATATACAACATCATTAAAGTATCCATATGTCCACATCCATAATGTGAATCCACATTCATTTACAAGCTAATTAAACTACAAAGATATTAAGCATCAATATCCAATTCTCATAATGAACACAATTATAGCCTCAACCATATTTACTACCAAAGATAGTAAAATATTAACAACAAAATCTTGATCAAGCTCGCTTCATATTATTCACCACTACCACTACCAATGACAATAGAGTATTAACATGTTTTACCTCATAACTTTACTATTTCTCACATCCACAACTGCTATCACGATTACCACAAGAGAAGAATCTCATGCCACAATCACAACCTCTACCATACCACAAGGGATAAACCCCATTCCACAACCACAACCACATTACTCATTCCACAAGAGACTCTCATGAGTCAATTTCCACATTGCAACTATGAAGTTGCGTTTGATTGTAAAATAAATTCACCTCAATATCTTGCATAAGAATGCAAATGATCTTTCCACAATGCAATGCATATGTATGCTATGCTCCACTGCACCTTTACCCAACAAGGTAAAGGTATGCATCGTCTTTCTGACAATGCGATGTTGTACGTCTGATCGCGGCTATAAGCGGCGACATCCACAATGCAAATGTCATGATATGTCATGAATGATATGATATGATAATCATAAACCACAAGAATTTAACCACGGAGATCAACAACGTACTCATCATGAATATTTTCTCATAATCCACATGTGTCTCATTAAGCACAATACCAACGTGTCATAAGACCATTACCACATAACCCACACCCGATTCACCAAGATCAAAATCAATCGCTCTAGATGAAACTCTATCACATAGACCACCACATGATCATCATGAAAATAACCACAATGAATTATCAACATGTCCACCTTGAGTTTATTCTCATATTCCGCATTTGGCTCATTCGCGAATTACCACAATACTACCCAAACTCATCCAAACATAGCAATTGATTAATATCTTGCTACCACATTATTACTTAGAAAACATGTAACCATGGCATATCATTTAACACTACGTCAATCATGCATAGTGCAAGTAGTAAGAAAAGCGGGTTAAACCGTAGCACAAACGCTACATTTACTTGCCTTCCACGATGCGCGCGTTAGCGGCAAAGATGATACTCCTAAACCTGAGGCTTCACCTCCTAAACAGGTAAAATAATTTCAATTAAGACATAATATACTCAGCGCTACTAATCGGCATTCTACATCGCTTACTTGGCGACTCAAAGCGAGTTTACAAAGCTGAAACTGAAAACAACGTTTCCTGCCATATACCGTTCCTGGACAGCGCACGGTAATTGACATAACTCATGAACAGGAAGTCAAAGAGGTAAACCCAATTTCTGTAGATTCCTAACTGACTAATCTACAATACTCTAGTTGACACGAAAAACCAATTCGGCCAAAATATTAGGCTAACCATTGTCTGAACTTTCAGTACAGAAACTGCCTACACAATCAAACAGCAAAACTAAAATGACCGTAACTTTTAATAGGTAACTCCGAATTGATCGTTCTTTATCAATCTGAAAAGGTTATCGAATTACCTACAATAACCTAGTTGGGTGAACTTTCAGATTCTTCCAATTTCCCTATCATATTTTAGGAAATATCCAGACAGTTTATTCTCGTCAGATTTCTGGCAGCAGATACTAAATTGACCATAACTTTTGACTCAGACCTCGGAATCGAGTGATCTTCGCGGCTACTGAAAGATAACGACATAACCCACATAACTCTAGGAGATGGAATCTTAAAATTCAGCCTCTAAATACACGAAAAACCCACGCAAGATACTGGACAGAATTGAATCTTCTGCAGCCCAACAATTAACCAACAATTCTAATCGGTTTGCATCTACTATGGATCAAACAGCGGGAAGGCATCTCGTTACCCTTGTAGAACCGCTAGCTTGCTGAACCAATCCCCACGCGAGTTCTTCTTCTCCTTTCCTCCTTCTTCTCCTTCCTCTCCTTCTTCTCCTTCTTCTCTTTTCCTTCTTGCAAAGGGCAGCAACTTGGCAAAGGAGAGGCGCAGGCAGCAACTTGGGTTGAGGGAGCGCAAGGAGGAGGTGTGGCGGCAGGGGAAAAGCAGGGAGGAGGGGGTCGGCCAAGGGGTAAGGGGGTGGCTAGGGCAAGAAAAAGGGGTGTGGCCACCTCTTGGGCCCCCTGGCCCAAGGTGGTAAGCCCACTCTCCTTACTGTTTTTACTTAATTAACAGCTATTTAATTGTTTAATTCAACCTAAATCCGACTCACAAATTTAATAATCTTTCTTTCTTTCTTTCCGCGATAAATTGATTAAGCAGCGACTCTGCGTCACCACTTATAAAAATTAAAACCTCACAGAACCAACGATCTGGGTATTACATTCTTCCACCTTAAGAGGATTCGCCTCGAATCCAACTCTTGAACCACAAAGAAAGGAACAACAAGAAAAGAGCAACCCAAACTAGGAGTACTCACTAGCCACGAAGAGCTCGGGGTACTTCTTCGCAAATGATCCTCCAACTCCCACGTAGCCTCTCTCTCGGTGATTCGTCCAAGGACCTTCACATACTTGATGGTCTTATTCCTCAAGACCCGCTCAAGCGTGTCTAAGATACGAACTGGCGACTCTCCACAGTGAGATCTGCTCCACTGTGACTGTTCGAGTCAATCTTGTGTTCTGAATCCCGCAAGAATTTCCTCAGCATAGACTCATGGAAAACATTGTGCCCATCACTCAAAGAGTTTGACAACTACAAGCGATAAGCCAAACTACCCACCCAAGCAACCACTGGAAAAGTACCGATGTACGCGGGCTAAGCTTCGGTGGTACCAAAGCGAACAATACCCTTGGTTGGAGACACCCAAAGGAGCACAAGGCTTCCACCATAAACTCAATTCTCGGTACGAACATCCGCATAATTCTTTTATCGATACAGCGTATGCAGTCTGCCATTTTGGCAAAATTTCATAAAACTATTAAGACCACTTTCTCAAACCATCCTTTTTCTTAAAACATTTTCTCTTATTAAATATACTGGATAACCCAATATACCCTTTTTAAAGAATTTGATCACAAATTCCACTCACATCATTCTACTAGGAGCACAACGGTATCTATTGCAAGCAGAACCCGACAATGTAAGAGTAAAGAACTCTCAAGCATCACACTAGCAACCTTGACTTTCCATCAAAGGACCACGATCCAAATCAAAAGATTCACCACAAAATATTTCTACTCGCCAAGTAGACAATTGGAGAACCACACCACATAAGCTAAGAGTGAAAAAAAAATCACTCGATGACCAAAACAATCAATTTCTTTTCCTAAGCGGAAAAGACTACGCATCAACATACGTCAACTCAAAATGCAAATGGTCTCTGCCATAAACACACAGCATAAACAAGAATCAAGAGAGCATCGCACTACTTGACATAACAATAATTTCCCAATTCATTTCTTTTAATAATTTAACTTCCTTAAACCAAGGATTTTCAAATCATTACCCAACACACCACTCATTTAACTCAAGTTGGCCACCTCAACAATTAGCTCAATTGAGTACATCATCTCCACCATTGTAGATAGACTCTCTGGCCCGCAAATCATACTCTAACCCAAAACCACGACCAACAAAAGGCTTCAGCAACCCACAACAATTACCATGTTCTTAGAAGAAGAGGTAAGAAGAAATAAATTCAGACATCTGAGAAAATGGTTATCATCACAATAGCCAAAAGACCAAAAGAATAACAAATAGCAATGAGGTTGGAAAAACACAAGATAAGATCATCATACCTCAAATACTTCTAGTACAACTTTTCCTTTCAATAAGAAGCAATTTTCTTTGATTGCAACATCCGCCATTTCCAACAAAGGATGCTTGAAGACCACAACACAAGATTCAAATAAAACCAATAAGATCAATCAACACGTCGCTTTACTCGAGCAACATCGACTATGACACAAGTCATAAGGTCCAAAAGATTCCAACCGTAAATCTCACACCCTTCAATGCAATTAGTATTATGGAATTAACAAATTCCTTTATTTTTAAAACATTCAACACCATAATCACAACTACATGCTATCGGTTGTATTCACAATAAGATAAAACGTTCTTTACAAAAAAATCATCATATCATCCCACTCCTTCATATTTTTCCAAAAGGAACACCATTAATCACTTCATCATGTTCTTATTATCCAAATAAGATTCCAACTACTTAATCTAGTTAAAACTAGTGCATAAGCCATCACATTAAAACAAACTCTTTAACAAGATGATATTAGAACATAACAACCTCACAAAACATGCTAGTATGAATCTCTTATTAGATTCCATACGGATTATCTCATCTTGATGCTCAACTCTAGTTTAGCAACAAGTAATTACACTCTAGCCATTCTTTGTCAATAATTGATTATTAATTTTTCATCGACATAGCATTAATGATCCTATCTCTAATTTGCAATCACAAAGACAATAAAACACGATTCGATACTCCACCTTATGTTAAGATATTAAAATAAAATAACTTTAAACATCAATAATACCACTTTATAAGACAAGATTCGCAAGTCAATACATCCACCTTCATCCATTTCTTTATACATAATTCAACAATTTAGCATGGTAAAAGTTACATAACTTTTTGATTGTACATGCTCATCAAGTATGTAAAGAGAGTATATAATTAAGGTTAATCTTATTAAGGCAATATTCCAACAACTCCTTACTTGACCATCCCGAATGGTCGATTAATTACTTAAGATCAATCAATCCAATCTATCCAACAAGTTGGGAAAATTAAACAACTACAATAGTCAATACAATTGTTTTCATAATCCTTAATAAATGCATGAGTTCTACACATGTATCGCTAAATTCTTAGCCACAAATCTTCAAGAAACTACAACAGGACAACATCATATTAATCAACTTCACTTCTAAAGATGTTAGTAGAAATTAATGATGTACCACACTAACTTTCAACTTGATAATTCACAATCTATCAATTATTTACATAATTACCACCTACTACTTAAACACAACAAAACAACATAAAGGGATTTTAACACTCCTTCTAGGAGAAAATCAAACTTCAAAAGTCGAAATAACTCGGAAGAAATGCATAGAGCCAATGCTTCCACAAGTTAATGAACTTCCCACGAAGCTTTGATTCTCTCTCAAAATATCAAGCGAAATACAAGAGTCATGTTTTCCAGCAAGAAAGATGGAACAACGCGGAAAAAATACCAGTCTCTCCAAAAGCACTTTGCTCACGGCGGTCAAACAACCATCAATCGAGAAAGAAACAATACTTGGCCTCAAGAACAATTGGAGGCCTAGTGACACCTAACAACCGCAATAAGCAGCTAACGAGAAAAATCATTAAGCGCAATAGGCCAAGAATGGCCAACATCAATTCAAGGAGGATAACACTTTTCTAAGAAACTTACCCATGACATCCAACTAAGTTACCCGAGGTAGCGCATCAATATCCTGTACCACGAATGGGGGTATAAGCGGCAATGCCCAAGGCAACGACCGCAAACCCTACCTCTTATCATTGACTATCCTCACTCATAGCGATCATAGAAACAACACATAAACATACGAGATTATCTCATAACATGAATAATCAATATAACATGTCAAAGCACGAATGCAATGCTTGATCCATCCCATCCTCTGTGCACCGGTGTGTCAATTTAATATTTTTAATTACCACGGACCTAAAGCCCGCTCGATACCATAACTGTAACACCCGGGATCCACATTACCTGGAATGCTACTTAACCACTCTGACTAGCCAATAATTTCAAGACAAAATTAATTCGGCGACAACTCTGACAAGAAGCACTAAGCGGAAGCATAAACAACTAAGGGAATAAAGATGGCGGTAACAAGTTCAATAATTAAACAACCTCTAGCAGATTAAACAAAGAATGGTTCACAAGTCCATCCTTATTTAACAACATAATCATCCACAAATAGGTAAGCATTTGGCTAGAATTTCATCGTCTTTATTACAACATGAGTTGATGAACCAAGTGCATTATTGTGGTGCCGCTCTACCCATCCCATGAATGCTCAACAATCACACAGTAGGGAAACAAAGGTGAGATAAAAATCTCGACAAGCAAAAGCTTAATGAGCTAATCGGACTACAAATAAATATACAACATCATTAAAGTATCCATATGTCCACATCCATAATGTGAATCCACATTCATTTACAAGCTAATTAAACTACAAAGATATTAAGCATCAATATCCAATTCTCATAATGAACACAATTATAGCCTCAACCATATTTACTACCAAAGATAGTAAAATATTAACAACAAAATCTTGATCAACTGCTTCATATTATTCACCACTACCACTACCAATGACAATAGAGTATTAACATGTTTTACCTCATAACTTTACTATTTCTCACATCCACAACTGCTATCAACGATTACCACAAGAGAGAAGAATCTCATGCCACAATCACAACCTCTACCATACCACAAGGGATAAACCCCATTCAACAACCACAACCACATTACTCATTCCACAAGAGACTCTCATGAGTCAATTTCCACATTGCAACTATGAAGTTGCGTTTGATTGTAAAATAAATTCACCTCAATATCTTGCATAAGAATGCAAATGATCTTTCCACAATGCAATGCATATGTATGCTATGCTCCACGCACCTTTACCCAACAAGGTAAAGGTATGCATCGTCTTCTGACAATGCGATGTTGTTGTGCAGTCTGATCGCGGCTATAAGCGGCGACATCCACAATGCAAATGTCATGATATGTCATGAATGATATGATATGATAATCATAAACCACAAGAATTTAACCACGGAGATCAACAACGTACTCATCATGAATATTTTCTCATAATCCACATGTGTCTCATTAAGCACAATACCAGCGTGTCATAAGACCATTACCACATAACCCACACCGATTCACCAAGATCAAAATCAATCGCTCTAGATGAAACTCTATCACATAGACCACCACATGATCATCATGAAAATAACCACAATGAATTATCAACATGTCCACCTTGAGTTTATTCTCATATTCGCATTTGGCTCATTACGCGAATTACCACAATACTACCCAAACTCATCCAAACATAGCAATTGATTAATATCTTGCTACCACATTATTACTTAGAAAACATGTAACCATGGCATATCATTTAACACTCGTCAATCATGCATAGTGCAAGTAGTAAGAAAAGCGGGTTAAACCGTAGCACAACCGCTACATTTACTTGCCTTCCACGATGCGACGCGTTAGCCGGCAAAGATGATACTCCTAAACCTGAGGCTTCACCTCCTAAACAGGTAAAATAATTTCAATTAAGACATAATATACTCAGCGCTACTAATCGGCATTCTACATCGCTTACTTGACGACTCAAAGCGAGTTTACAAAGCTGAAACTGAAAACAACGTTTCCTGCCATATACCGTTCCTGGACAGCGCACGGTAATTGACATAACTCATGAACAGGAAGTCAAAAAGAGGTAAACCCAATTTCTGTAGATTCCTAACTGACTAATCTACAATACTCTAGTTGACACGAAAAACCAATTCGGCCAAAATATTAGGCTAACCATTGTCTGAACTTTCAGTACAGAAACTGCCTACACAATCAAACAGCAAAACTAAAATGACCGTAACTTTTAATAGGTAACTCCGAATTGATCGTTCTTTATCAATCTGAAAAGGTTATCAAATTACCTACAATAACCTAGTTGGGTGAACTTTCAGATTCTTCCAATTTCCCTATCATATTTTAGGAAATATCCAGACAGTTTATTCTCGTCAGATTTCTGGCAGCAGATACTAAATTGACCATAACTTTTGACTCAGACCTCGGAATCGAGTGATCTTCGCGGCTACTGAAAGATAACGACATAACCCACATAACTCTAGGAGATGGAATCTTAAAATTCAGCCTCTAAATACACGAAAAAACCCACGCAAGATACTGGACAGAATTGAATCTTCTGCAGCCCAACAATTAACCAACAATTCTAATCGGTTTCGCATCTACTATGGATCAAACAGCGGGGAAGGCATCTCGTTACCCTTGTAGAACCGCTAGCTTGCTGAACCAATCCCCACGCGAGTTCTTCTTCTCCTTTCCCTCCTTCTTCTCCTTCCTCTCCTTCTTCTCCTTCTTCTCTTTTCCTTCTTGCGCAAAGGGGCAGCAACTTGGCAAAGGGGAGAGGCGCAAGGAGCAGCAACCTGGGTTGAGGGGAGGCGCAAGGAGGAGGTGTGGCGGCTTGGGGGGGAAAACAGGAGGAGGGGGGTCGGCCAAGGGGTAAGGGGGTGGCTAGGGCAAGAAAAAAGGGGTGTGGCCACCTCTTGGGCCCCCCCTTGGCCCAAGGTGGTAAGCCCACTCTCCCTTACTGTTTTTTTTACTTAATTAACAGCTATTTAATTGTTTAATTCAACCTAAATCCGACTCACAAATTTAATAATCTTTCTTTCTTTCTTTCCCGCGATAAATTGATTAACCGGCGACTCTGCGTCACCACTTATAAAAATTAAAACCTACGCCGAACCAACGATCTGGGTATTACAAGTTGCTTCTTCAATTCTTCTAACTCATTAGGAGGCATCCGGTATGGCCGTTTTGAGATCGGCGCGGTACCGGGCACAAGCTCGATGACGAACTCGACTTCTCGATCAGGGGGCATGCCTAGGAGTTCTTCGGGGAATACAACTGGATATTCATACAGCACAGGCACTTTCTCAAGTTCAAGAGAGGTACTAGCTTCCAAAGCAAAGAGATAAGAACCGCCCACAGAAGGTGCAAAAACGACCTGACTGCCGTCTTCACTAGTGACAGAAATAGACCGCTGAGCACAATCGATCTTTCTCTGATTTTTGGACAGCCAATCCATCCCCAAGATTACATCAATACCCGCTGATTTTATCACAATTAAGTTTGCCAAGAAGTTGACATTTTGAATTTCCACATTTACGTCCCGACAGACTTGATCGGTTTGGAAAACCGATCCCGGCGACTGGATTTGATAAGGTGGCTGAAGTTTATGTATTTCAAATTGATTAAGTGCAGCATATTATTCTTTGATGAATGAATGAGATGCTCCGGAATCAAATAAAACTGATGTTGGGCAAGAATTAACAAGAAGTGTACCCAAAATGACGTCTGGAGCGTCGCTCGCCTCCTCGGTGGTGGCGTGGTTCACTCGCCATGTGCGGGACACGAGGAGGGTAGATGCTGCCCTGGGAGGTGGTGTAGGTCATGCCACAGCTGGTGGTGTAGGAGCACGATAAACCTGCGGCATTCCCCGCTGCTTGGCGAGGCAAGAAGAAGCGTAGTGGCCCTGGCGACCACAATGAAAGCAGGTGACATTAGGCTTGAATGTACCACTGTTTTGGGAGTTCTTACTCCCATTGTACCGCTGCCCTGTAGGTGGGGAAGGTCATGGGGGTGCCACAGGAGGCCTCGGTGGCGCTGGGCACGAGCGAGGTGCAGGGTGGCCCGGCGTGTCGAAGCGCGCACGGCTGAAATGAGCGGCCCTCTTCCTCTTCTGGACTCCTCCACTGCCACACTCTTGTGCTCCACCACAATAGCCTTGTTCACCATGTGCTGGAAGTTCCGGAAATCATGTACAGCTAGGGCCATTGCATCTCCTCGATCAAGCCGCCCATGAAGCCGTGCGGCGGCATCTGTGGAGACGTCATCAGGGCATAGCGAGCTAAGGAATTGAACTCTGAAGATACTCGGTGTGATCTTCCATCCTTGCTTCAAAGTAAGCGCTCTCGCTTGATTGACATGACCCCATCAGGAATATAGGCCTCCACGAAAGCGCGAAACTCGTTCCATGATGGAGCGTCTCGTCGAGTTGCATGGCGAAAAATTATCCCACCACGCACTAGCGGCGCCTTCGGTGATAGCGGCAAAAGAACTCTCAATGCCGTGCACCGAGCAATGGCTAGTTTCTTCTCCACATCCCTCGGCCAATCTTCGACTTCCATAGGATCTCAGGTACGCAAAGGTGGGAGGATTTGTTCGCCAAACTCGGCGAGACCCCACGCCGCCTCGATGTCCCCTCCCTGCTGCAGAGCAGGAGAAGTGTTGCGAGCTATAGCCTCCGGGATCCTAGTCCGATCCATCCTGTTCCTCTCGATCGAGGCAAGACTTCCGCCATAGTGGGTGGCGGAGGAAGCACTTCCTCGAGATGAGCGCCTCAGCTGGTGTTGCTGAGAGGGCTCACCCTCTCCTCGCGAGCGTAAGTTACGCACAGCAGAGCGAGTGCCCCGGGTGGAGATCCCCATCGCGCTGAGCTCTAGCACGAGTGTTAGGGCCTGACATCCTGGAGTGACAAGGAATGTTAAAAAGAGACCAAGATTGCTGGCAAAGTGTGAATAATAAAACTTTGGACAGCAAGCACAAAGTTCTTAATTAAGCATGCATAAAGATATAAGATGCACAAAAAACATAACACCAAAAGGGCGTACAAAGGCACTAAGGCCAGTACAAGATCCATAACTTCAAATCATAGTTTTTCCAAAGCAATTATATTCATAGGGCCCGTGGGCGAAAAGCAACTAACGGAAATATAGTTCTTGCAAGAGAAACATTAATAGTTCAATCATTACTAGCCTATTACAGTAAATCAAAGATACATGCTCGCCCATGAGCCTACGCCTACTACATCCTAAATGTTGTTCCGGTCAAAGTTTACCGGAAACTCGTCCAGAAGATGTGCCTCAGGGGATCCCGTATCATCGGGGTCTCTAAAATTAGGAAGACGTAAAGGGGAGCCTTGCTCTATCACATGGCCTCGGCGTGTTCCATCCTACGATACGAGCAAATCCAAGCGACATGCGAACTGGCGTCTCGTCCCATAGTTGGGTACATGCCCAGCATACGGAAGACGGTACATCGGTGGTATTGAAGCATATGGGGAAATCTCATTCGTGCCATAAACCACATGGCGGTCAATAATCCCCATGTTACACATGAGTTGTAGGTGCTCTTGGGCCACCACGAGGCGCGCAGTCTCGTACAACTCATATCTGAGGTGCAGATGGATTTGGTCTATGATATGAACCAATCTTGCCAACCGCCTAACACGGGATCTTCCCAAACTGAATCTGGGCAAAGGTGTCCACCTCGTGCCACGCCGCATAGGAAAATGGTAGTAAGGCGGCTGAGACAACTCCGTCAGATCATAACGGATATGGCTCATAGCCACACGGGCCACTTTCTGTAGAGCCATGGCCTCAGAGGTGCCACGTGCCTAAAAACAATACGGGATACTCCCCGTGACTCGTCTGGCGATAATGTTGATCACGGCCAGGTATTCCTCCATGCCTGGCCCCCTGTCGCGGTGATAGATGGCGTAAGATGGCTGATAGGTGAAGTTCGCCCTCCACATCATTTCCCGGAGAAGCGCCGGGTATCCATCCACGTTCTCAGCTTGAGTTTCTTTGACCAGGTATTGGCGACTCATCTAAAAGCAAGAACAATAAGGTAAGATTTCTTTAAAAACAGAAATAGGGTAAGAAAAAATACTAGGATGGATGAGGAATAAAAGATTTACCTAACTTAAACTTTCTGAAATTAATTTGATAATTTCAAAAATAATTTGACTCAAGAAGGCTTACTAACTCTAACGCCAGTGCTATCTCTAACCTACTGATCAAGATGGCTCGATACTACCTGTTTGTGGGGACCCCAGAGTTATCTCCGTAAGACCGAGACTAATCAAGGTCTTAGGGACACAACTCTAGATCTCCAGTGGATGAATTCCAACTTAACTCCATCTAAATGAAAGGCTTAACTCAGATTAGAGCTCCGACGATCATGCGCGCCGCTCCTCTGCGAGCACTACATGATTGTCGGTTCTCCGACAAGTCAAGCGCTACACTCAGTGAGTTAAATAGGAATTCATGAACAGCGAGCATAACTTATATTGGCTCCCAAGATCAGTGACCAATATAACCATACTCTCATCCAACGTTGATCACATCCATACATAAATAGTTCAAAAGACATACAACATAGTTCCAAGTTTACATCTAATACAAGTGGCCGACCGGCCAAATTTAAAAGAGAGTATTAAGTAGCAGCGAAAACACATAAATAGACCAAAAGACCAGCAATGGTATGCCCCATAACCCATCGGCAACCAACTGGGAGTTAGATGATAGCAACTACTCATCGGTGTCGCCTAAATCGACACCGACAAGCTCGTCGGTTTCGATGATCGTCCTCACTGTAAAAGCCAACAAACATCCGTGAGTACAAAGAGTACTCGCAAGTCTTACACAAATAAAAATAGTTATGCATAAGGTCATTCAAAGGAAGGGCTCATATTGGCTTAGTTTTTGAAACGACACAATCCTGAACAACCTACACATACTAGTTTTTCAAGTGCCATTTCAAATTCAGATTTGAAGTAGAAGTAAAACATGTGAATAAGTGATAATTTCAATAACAAATGAATCATACCAAAACAAAGTGGCGGTCCACTTTGATACAACAACAAGCATGAATATCCCATTCATGACGATACCGAGTTTAACCACAATTTTAATTTCAAGTCTAACAATAAGCAGCCACAGTTTCAAGCGGTCGTCCATAACCGTGGACACGGCTATTCAAATAGATTTATACCTGCGGGTGTACTACTTACCCACACGACTTGATTAGCCCGTAAGCCTCCGGATGCCTCGAATATAGCATACTTCCTATGGTATGCCGGCCGGGTAAATCAAGATACAGTCGTTATTAGCAAGAAGATCCCATTGAGCTAAGTCCCTCAACCCATGGCTCCTAGGAAACACAAGACGTTAACGCCTCCATCCTATATATCCTAGGAAACACAAGACGTTAACGCCCCCATCCTATCGGCCCAAAAGGAACACGCGATTTCACGGTCCCATGCCCTTACAATTTCACCACCGTGGGACTCAACACAATAAAATCTTCCCCCTACTTAACCATACGGCACCCATATACCGCGCGTGATAGCACAAGTTTTACTTGAATTGCAACAACCCAAAGTTCGGTCCTTAATTGTCCAGACAAGTCTACCACTTACCCAAAGCTCGTGCACAAAGCACCATCACTAACCAACACTTGTCCAGACCAAAAAGCTCATTTAAAATGACAAAATTTATCTCATAAAATAGATACGAAGATCTGAATCAAAAGTAGATAAAGAGAGTTGTGTTTATCCCATAATTGTCGGGTTATTCCCGACAATCAAACTACCGGTTCTAGACTTGCATGGCTAAGCAACTCGAACAACAGTATTTCAAACATCCTATCATAATTATTTCAGTACTGGGGTAATTCATGGATAGCCACAATGACAACATAATAGGACGTGTCTAACTATTCATCACAAAAATAGCGACATTATCAAAATAGCATGCAAGCAATTATCATTGCATCTACCCTAACAAATCTGGGATCAAATATGATGCAAAAAGAAAGTTCAAAGGATGCTTGCCTTGCTGGAAAAGTAATTGCTCACTCTCGGTCGCGTAGGAGTCGATATCAATAAGCTCGGAATCTAGATAAATACAATACCGAATAAACATCGAGAAATACCACAAAAATCAAAATGCTAAAAAATGCATGATTTTTCTACAGTATCTAAGTCATGATTTTAGAGGATTTTTTGGTGAAATAATTATTTCATTTTGATTTAGTATGTGAAAGTTATGGTGGTTTGAATTTCAGGTTTCAATATGCCTTTACTTAAGCAATTTAATTATGAAGTGAAATTTTGTAGAGCAGTGGTGAATGCAAGGGTTACATGAATAAATGGGCAATATTATCACAAGTTCAAAACAGTTGAGTTTGCTCCAATTGGAGTTTTCATGATTTAGTTATTGATTTCTAAAGTTATCAGCATTAATAGTGTAAAAATAATCCCTTCATGGATCATTTTCTTCAAACTATAGTTTCTGTGATAGAGGTAAGTTTGAAACCATTTTTATAATTAAGTTCATTTGAAATATAAATTACCAGAACTGATTTCACTGTTTTTGGAGTTTCCAAGAATTACTTATGAATTTTTGAAGTTATCAACCCTTTTTCTATTGTAAAAATAATAGTATTAATGACTCATTTTCCAAAGTAAAGCTCTCTGTTACAGGTACAAAGTTGAAACCAATTTCAATATAAAGTTCACTAAATATGAAAATTATCAGAAGTGGTTTCACCCATTTTGGAGTTAAAACGATTTAGTTATGCATTTTCAAAGTTATACATGATTTACAGTGCACTAATAATTCGTTTTCGGATTTTCACAAAGTATCAATTACTTTTTCTACCGGCCATGCGCTAGCCGCAGTCGCTGACGAGCGGGGCCCGGAGAACAGTGCGTGTTCCGTTTTAAATCAGATTTTTTAAAATCCATTCCGACACGTGGGGCCCGCCGTCAGTGACTTGGTCCACAGAACACGGTCCACCGACGTACACCCAAAGCGCGCGGGGTTTAAGGGCTAGGCTCACTCGTCAGTTGCTGTGACAATAAACGTAACCTCCCCGTTTTCCGTGCATGGGGCCCGCATGTAAGTGAAACATCAGTGTTGCTAATTAAAGGCGAAACCAATCATTAAGTCTTAATGACCATCCTTTGTCGTAAACTCCCGGCTCTGATGCGGTCGGAGTCGACACACTCCGTCTTGATTGCGGCGGTTCGCCGGCGAACCTGGCCACGGCGGCGTCAGCCAAAGGCATAAACAGAATCACAATAGTGTGGCGCTCCTAATGAGAGTGGTCTCGACGGCGGAGCCGGCCTGTACCGGCGGCTAGCCAGAGTTGAGCGGCGGCGATATTACGGCAAACGTGTACAAGACAAACGAGAGCTCCGCAGCGCAAACCAGCGGGTGCCTGAGGTCCTAAGGACTAAGAGTAAGCTACCTGAGCTAGGAGAGGGCTTGGGGAAGCTTGGAGATGCAGGAGTTGCGTCGGCGCCGGAGAAGAAGAGTGGCGGCAATACGGCTTCGCGAGGAGAGAAGGTCCTGAGCAAAACCAAGACCAGTGAATGCTTGGTGCAGCTTTACGAACTCATGATCAAACTACAAGAGCAAAGGATTGAAGAATAGCCTACCAAATTGAAGTGGGAGGGGAAAGGTTGTGTCACGGCCTAAAATGGTGCAAATCCTCAATCCAGCAAGGTCTTGCCGTGCAACCCTGAAATAAGTTGAGGGGTTTTGATTAGTGACCTAAAACACGCGAGGTGACGCGCTAAGTTGAGGATAATACCTTTCGGACACGAAGAAGGCACGGATGTGTCCGCGGCGGCGCGCTCTGGACGTGAGCTGGAGCACGAAGGTGATCCAGAGGCTACAAGCAAAAGCAGGAACTGAGCATAGCAAAAAAAATGGAGAAAGCATTGGATACAGAAGAGAGGGAAAGGACTTGGTGGAAGCTTACCCAAACGAGGAGCTGGTACGAGCTTCCCCCTCCTCGGTCAAAGAGAGAAGTGAGGAAGAAGAGGGGTGCCGAGGGGGTATTATGCCCGGAAATGACGGAGATGGAGGGCGTGAGGCGGAGTAGCTCGGGACCGCCAGCGGATGCGGCGGATTGTGGCGTGGAATCCGCCGTTCGGCAGCGCGGAAGAGCTCGGCGCGTGGCACGGGATGCCCGAGGTCAAGCGGGAGGTGGGAGGCGACACGACATGCGGGACCCACCGTGGCGACTCAACGCGTGGCGGGAGTGTGAGTTAAGTGGATCGGCGCACGCCGTTGGATCTCGAGTGGATGGCTCCAGTTAAAGGAGGCGTCGGAAAGGGTCGAAGAGGTGCGCGATCCGGACCATCGAATCCTCATCGGACGGTAGACCTCGGTTGGGTTCGGCGCGGTGCGTTTAGGGGGTTAGGACTAGCCGGAGGGTGCGGTTGGCTCGAGCCCAAGGAACAGTAGCAGCCGGTTTAGGGTTTTCGAGTTTGATTGATAATTAAATTGTTTCTCCACTTTGACCAGAGGCTTAAAAATATAAATAAAATTCCTAAAATCATGAAATAAATCATGAGGGTTCCTGGGATAGCCTAGTGTCCATAAAAATTATTGAAACCTACTGTTCATGATATAAGGTGTATAATTTAAATTCATACATAAAGGTAGTCTTTAAATTGTGTTTGAATTTTTATAGGGTTTAACCCAATCCCAAAAATTTGGGAAAAATTATGTTAATTCATGATAATTAATATAGTATTTTAATAAATTATTTCCAGAGGATCTTCAGTAGCATGTATTTCAGTTTTAAGTTTGGAGTTCAATTTAAAGGGTATGTTTCAAATGTGTTTAAAGATTTTCCAAGTACAATATGCAAATAAAAAGTTTCAAATCATGATACATGCTAATGAGATGCATAATAATCCTCTTTATTAATTTGGTTATTTGACAATATTCTTTCTTCAATTATTCTCTCTACCATACTGAACGTTAGTTCTGAAGAGACAGTGGACACCGACACCAGTAGAACATCCCGTGCGAAATGTGACAACACAGGAAATATCCGCTTGTTGTTCTTCCACCACTCGAGCAAGTCTATTTTGCCTTCGTTAGTAAGATCAGGATTGATGTTTGCAAAATCATGCTCCAGGTAGTGGTTTAGCTCTGAGGCAGAATTCCACATGGGGGGCGCCTGAGACTGAGAGGACGAAGAACTAGACTTGCCCTTTAGCTTCTTCCAAAAGTGAAATGTCAAGCTTGTCGTTTCTTGTTGCGTCTGCTGTGAGGCCTCCAATCTCGCGCTGCTGCTGAATTTGTCATGATACAAGCGGAAAAGACAAAAAAGATCCTCTTTGACATGTGCGAAAGCTTCCGAGTAATCAAGACCAAGGCATTCACCTATTCCCTCCACACCGATCTATAAACCTACCAACTTTTTTGTAGGATCGAAAATAATAGCAAAGCAATACACACAAAATAGAACCAAAATATTTAATAATTTTTCTCCATTAGTGCGACAGCATGACCTAAAAGGGGATCCTTTCTAGATTTGGCAATCTTTTCTGCAATTAACCAAATAAATTCTATAACTAAAAAAGAGGTAGGGTAATAAACACCAGATAGAACCTTTGTTGTTTTATAAAAAGGTCTTAAAAACTTTCAAAAATGACTAGCAATATGCCAATCTGAATTAGTAACTACCAATTCATTGTTTTGAGAGTTAGCATTGACAAAAATGGATATGACATGTTCGTACCTTTGTAACTTCTTTAACATGATGTATGTCGAGTTCCACCTCACCTTCATTCAAGACCGAATTTTCTTGGCTCCTTCCCATTGGCTGCGTAGTACTCCACGAACCTGGCTGCCACTTGTTAGGAATTTGTGAGGTGGCGAATGGCATCACAGGTATTGTTCAAATATCCACCAATCGCTTGCATATCGTCTTGAACAACAAGGTTCAAGATATAGCATACGCATCTCTAGTGGAGAACATAACCACCAATATACGTCTGCAATCTTGGGGTGAGGATGTTCATAGTAGTCGTGTTCGCTGATTCGTTATCAAGAGTTATAGAAGAAATCTTATTATCTATCTTAAAACCATCAAGTATGTGTAGTATACACTCGGCAATGGCCTCTCCCGTGTGTGATTCGTTAATTACCTTAAACCCTACGACTCTCTTGTTTAGCTTGTAATTGGCGTCTAAATAATGAGCTACAACACTAAGGTGGGCACTTCTCTTATGTGATGATGTCCAAATGTCTGAAGTTATAGCAAAAGCGAACTGAACTAGTAGGAATAATTCTTTTAACTCTGCTAGTTCCTTATGATACATCCGTAAAATATCAGATGTAGTGGTTCTTCTACTAACATGTTGGTATTGTGGGCAAAAGCCACGTTGGATCATTCTTGCGAACGCGCAACTTTCATCCATCCTAATCGGTTGATCTTCTGCAACAATATATCTAGCAATTTCCTCATAGGCATAAATCGGGTTGTATACCCAAGTACTTACAGAGCCATCGGCCTCGAAGTTTAGTTGCGTTTGTACTCCTCCCCCTCGGCTCTGCGCCCCCATCTTGCGCAAATATGCTTTGTAGTGTCGGTTCGAGTGCCCTGTCCCTACAGCTGTACGAGCAGTTAATTTATCTTTGCAATAATTACAAGTTGCGAACTCTATCATTTGGTCGTCTTAGATTTCCTAGCTCCAGGTCATGTGCTTCCAGCAATTCGCCCTTTGTCCAGACCCACCAATGTTGCCGTCCATGGACGGGGGAGAGAACTCTGGTGTCCTCATTGACTCTGGACTGCCCTGGTACTCCTCGTAGCCCTCCGTACCATCCATATGAAGGTCATCCATGCCGTAGTCTCCCATGCTTGGTAAGAGCTGATGAGCATCAACGGGAGTCGAAGCCAAAGGAGGACTAGAGGAGTGGCGGCGGGAGCTTACACTAAGTCGCCCTGCTGCCCTTTTCGTGCTACGACTCCTCGATAGCATACCACTCGGGAGCTCCTTGGTTCTCCAACTCTTTGGTAGCATAATGGATGGATGGATGGTGAATAAATGGGGAGAATAGATGGATGTTGAAGAAATGAGGAGAGTGAATGGATGGTAAAGAAATGAGGAGAGCCGAGAGTGGATGGATGGTGAATAAATGAGAGTGGATGGATGGTGAAGAAATAAGAAAATGAGTTGATTTTATAGCCATCCATCAAGAAGAAGGCCGTTGCTTCTGAACGTTGCTCCCAAACGTTGCTAATGACTGTTGTCTGCACCTCCCGAACATTGCTAATGACCGTTGTCCGCATGCATGAAACTATGCAAGCTTGATTTGAGTGAAAACCAAACAACCATGCATGTCCCCGTACACCGGTCACTGCCTCAATCTAACTTTCCTCTCTCTTTGTGAGACCCCAAATTTGCAATTTTGGAACACAACCTCCGGCCAAGGCCTGGTCGTCGACCTGGTTGAAGTCCCGGTCGAAGACCTGGTTGAAGTCCCAGTCGAAGACCTGGTTGAAGAACCGGTTGAAGACCTGGTCGTCGTGAGCCTCCCAATTTGCAAACTTGGGACCTGCTATGTCGATCTGTGCTATTCCCTGGATCAGTAGATAGCACACACACAGTACATTCTTGGATCATTCACATATATATCATACAATAGCTTGGTAGATTTCCCGTTCGACCATATGGCCCACTGTTTTACAAAAAGGGCACTGCGGCCAAATCGTTACATAGTTTGGAGTACAAAGTAGATGATATGTGCGGAAGCAAAAAGAAGTAGTAGTGGATCCATTCACTTCACCCACAGGCAAGCGACTGGAGGTCCCGACCTAAGCGACTCATACTACCCCGACACCTGGTCGAAAGTTGCGACTAGGTGGTCGTAGAAGGCTTCGACTTCGTCGTCGAATAAAGAGGTTTGACCACGACTGATCGAAGGCTTGCGACTAGGTGATCATAGAGGGCTTTTGACTTCAAGGGGGTCCCGGCCTAAGCTTCACAATCTTCACCACCGTTTGGTCCAGCGGCCACGAAGTAGGCATAGGGGTCTTAATCAAGCGGCTATGAAAGATTATATTGGACGAGCCTGAGTACACAACCGTACTAGCGAGCCAACACACAATGCAATTGTTATAGATGCAAGGCTAATCAAGGGGTGGTTCATGGTTCTTTTATTTGCACCAAGCCAAGTTTGAATTAGATTAAGTAGTAGCAAAACCCGAGACTTAGCATTTTTACAAACCGGTTTCATAAACGAGTTTTCAGTTGTAAAGTACTAGTGGAGGTCCAACCTCCTATACCATTGAGTGGCTCCGACCACCCAATGCTCAGGCTAACCCGTAATTACCACTGGTCCCGGTCCAGGCTTTCTCAACTTTCCAGGCTCCAACCAACATTTTCAACTGCTGGGCTCCAACCCACCCTTTTCATTCCACACACACACAAATGGTTTTATGAAAAAGGAAAACTATATCAAGCAAGTCTCAGCACCGCTCTTGACCGTGAGCACGGCTATCCAGATAATATTCTTACTCTGTAGAGTTTGTGAACTTTCCTTACAAGAGATAAATCAACTTATACTTCCCCGACACACTTCCGTAGGTGTGTGGTTAATGTTGATTATCACAAGGCCTTTATAATGTTCAACCCCTTTGCAACTTCGCACCGCTAGGTATCACCCCCTTCGGCCTTTCCTGCTTGTCCTCGGGAGGACCCCCTTTAGCGTTGTTCGGTTTTCGTGGCTTCATTCTCCCCCGACTACCCACCCGCATCCACCAATGGCGAAGCCACATCGAGGCGAACAAATTAGTTAGTCAGGTCGTAGGTGTTACCGACTTGTGGTTGCACTGTTTAACATGAGAGGTCCACCAGATTCGGTCCTTAATTGACTCGGACAGTACATCCACATACCCACATCCTCTCGTGCCACTAGCACCATCCACTCTTTCCATCCGCCCAAGTCGAAAGCAGTTTTTCAGGTTTATTTTGTTTGGAAAATAATATGTGGATATCATGGGGATATGCTCATGATCTTAGGATGATGTGACAATTGGCAATGATGTTGAAGGTTTGCGGAAACACGCGTTTTCGGCAAAGTTCATTTCTTTGTCGAGCTTGATGATCGAGCCGGCGGTGGCGGTCAGAACGGCCTTGTGGCGGTCAGACCGGTAACCTCTGGCGGTCCGACCGATTTTGTTTTGGTCGTAAGGACTGGCGGTCAGACCGGCCAATGGTTGGCGGTCAGACCGGTCAGAGCGGTCCGACCGCCATGCTGGCGGTCTGACCGGTTTTGACGTAAGTTGTTGGCCTACTTGGCAGCAATGTGTTTGGGTGTTAGGTCAATCTCATGGGTGCCAGTGCATATGTGTTGCATGATGCATGTTTTGACTAACGTGGGTCAAGTTGTGAAGAACTTGTTCCCGGTTTCGATTTGCTTGTCTATTGTTGTGCAAGTTGCTTGGTGGTCAACGACGGTCAACGGTGAGGATGATCGGGACTAGGATTGGACAGCTGAGGTTCAGAACGATCGATGATGCCGGGTGAAGTCAATGGACTCAAGTATGGTGCAAGATGGACAAAGGTGACCGAACGGGCAGTTCGGTGCGACTGGTTGGATCAAGCGGTGTGGAGGTCGGTGCAAGTGCCATGGTGGTTTCGGTGGGAGCCGGATGGGAGAGACTTGCCGACATGATGAGAGCCGTTGGATCAACCTACACGTGGCGGAGCATGCGACTGCTTCGCGAAGATTGGACTCGGTCTTCGAAAAAGATCGAGAAGGGGTATTTTGGTAATTTTACCAAATACCACCTTGGTTACCTTTTGCCAACCCGCGGCGCAAGACGGTGCGTAAGAGAAGCGAATTAGGTCAAGAGGAGATGAAGACGGCGCTTTAAAATACGTGCGTGTGTGACCCGTTTGTTTTGGGCCTTAACGGGAGCCCATTAGGGAAGCTCTTCTAGAAGGTCTAGGCATTTGCTATAAATAGAGGAGGGAGGTGGCTGCACCCCCAAAAACCCTTTCATGTGTTTGAAACCCTAGTTTGCTTAGGGAGAGGAGTAGTGGAGGTTAGGGTTCTAGAGAGTTGGATTTGATTTCGTGCTCATGTATTGAGTCTTTGTCCTCCATTGATGGAGTGGCTGTAAACCAATACCATATCAAATCAATCCAAAGAAAGTTCTCTCAAAGATGGGTTCATTTGCTTTCTTTCTCTCTATTTGGTGATCTTGAGTCTTTCTTTGATCCGCGAGTTTTTGGTTGGTTTCTTGTTGTGATCTAACTTGCTGCAACATGTGGGAACCCATCTAGGGTCATCTTGATCATCAATCACCCACGAGCAAGTCTCTAGATCAGTTTTCGTTTTTGACTCAGTTTTTGAACCACCTTCACTCAAATGGAAATAGGTGTGAACTTTGGCAAGAATCTTCACGATCGTTGCTTGGAATAGGTTCCTGACATCCTTGAGAAGGTGTGTGTCAAGTTTCATGAGGTTTGGATGCACGAATCAAAAGTTAGCTCAATTTGCGTTTTGGTTTTTCGTGCTGATTTCAATGTTCATTGAACTAGAGGTCTGACCGCCCGAGAGAGAGGTCCGACCGCTAGGAGAGGTCCGACCGCTAGGCCAACCGGTCTGACCGCCCCGTGAGAGGTCAGACCGCCCGAGACTTGGTGTTTTGGTTTTGTGTTGATTTTGCTTCGGGGTTTTGATTGGATTCAATACAAGTCTTCCGCTGTGCTTGATTAATTGATCTTCATAGTTTTCATAGCTATTGGAGTGAGATTCGTATTGAATTTGATTTGGGAGAGAAAGAGTTTGTGCTCCTATTCACCCCCCTCTAGTCGCCTTTTCGGTCCAACATAATCCTTTAGTCCAACATACCAGCTAGGCTCCAACCTTGACTGCCCCAAATTCATTTTCATAATGGTGAATGATGTCGGGTAATTCCTTGATCGAATAATAGTGTATCTAAGCAAGGCTAAGCATGACACTTAGATACAAACTTATTAACTAGTATGTTAATCATTAAGTCTACGGTGACAAGGACAGTGTCCAAGTTCAAAGATTGAAAGTTTATACACAATTATTATTAAGGCATTTAACTATGAGCTAGACCAATATAGCTGTATAAATTATAGCAATGCACTTTTATAATTTAAAACAATATAATTTGCAAAGACTGGGTGCAATATGATCAAAGTATTGACTCGCCTTGGTCAAGGTACTGCTGCTCTTGTTCTTGGTCTACTCGAGGGTCTTTGGGAGCTTCAGATTCTATATACGCAAAGACAACCCAACATTCAAATAAGCCTATAAGAATTTGAATTGCATTTAAAAATTCAAATGAACTCCAAATAGGGTGGTCGACTAAATTGAGTGGTCGAGATTGAGTAATCGGAACTCTCTGGTCGAAACTGACTGGTTGAAACTGTGTGGTTGACACATACTGGTCGAGGCATAGTGGTCGAGACACCGTGGTCGAACAGAGTGGTCGAACGGGGCGGTCGAACTGAGTGGTCAAAACTCAGTTGTTGAAACTGTGCAATCGAACTGTGGGCGTAGCGCTACAGTACTCGTGGATGCTAAGTACTTGTAGCGGGCTGCGTTTTCATAGCGACCAAGTGGTCGTAGTGCTACAGTAGTTGTAGATGCTACAGTGTCATGCGCGGGCTGCGTGGTCATAGTGACCGAGTGGTCGTAGCGGGCTGCGTGGTCGTAGCGTCCGAGTGGTCATAGCGGGCTGCGTGGTTGTAGCGCTACAGTACTCGCAGATGCTACAGTGCTCGTGGGTGCTATAGTACTCGTGGGTGCTACAGTGTCTTAGTGGGCTACGTGGTCGTAGCGCCCGAGTGGTCGGAAGGGGTTTTCGACCACTGCTCAGAAGGGGTTCCGACCACCTGGTCGGAAAGGACTTCGACCACCTGGTCGAAAGAGGTTTTTGACTAGGAGTGGTCGGAGAGGGGGGTATGACTGCTCTACGCGGTCGTAGGAAGGCTACGACGGCTTTACGTGGTCGTAAGAGGGATACGACTGCTCTATGTGGTCGTAGGAGGGCTACGACGGTTCAACGTGGTCGTAGGAAGGCTATGACTACTCGATGTGGTGCTAGGAAGGAAGGCTACGACCATGCGTAGTCGAAGGGGTTTCGACTACATGGTCGTTGAAGATTTGGTTGGGCGTAGTCGGAGGAGTATCGACTACGTGGTCGTAGAAGATTTGGCTGGGTGTAGTCGAAGGAGTCTCGACTACGTGGTTGTAGAAGATTCGATTGTGCATAGTTGAAGGAGTTTCGACTACGTGGTCGCAGAAGATTAGGCTGGGCGTAGTCGAAAGAGTTTCGACTACGTGGTCGTAGAAGATTCGATTGTGCGTAGTCGAAGGAGTTTCGACTACGTGGTCGTAGAAGATTCGATTGTGCATAGTCGAAGGAAAGTTCGACTACGCATGAAAACTACACGGTCACGTGATCGAAAGAACCAAAAAAAGAACTCGAGAAAGAATCAGAAAAAGAACCCAAGAAAGAACAAGAAAAACATGGCAACTAGAACGAGGAGCATCTGGGCCACTAGGAACGCACCAGTATGGAGTTGCGGGGACAAGCTAGCCGGAGCTGGGCTGGCGTCGGTGGATCGCGACGGCGAGCGAAGCTCTGAACGGCGGTGAGGGCCCGAGGGAAGAGAGTAGTCTTCAATCCTCAGGACGGCTTTAGGGGAGTAAGTAGATAGCTCCGCGGACATGACTTGGGGTGCACCTCACCGGTGAGGTCAATTCGACTCCTTGGGCCACTCTGGTCGGAGGGGAGGAAGAACAAGGTCGGCGGTGGTTCCGACGGGTGTTCCAGCGACGGCGGTGTTGCGGTGGAGCTCCACCGAGGCGAGTGCTCGAGCCTTACCTGGAGCTCAAGCTCGCTTGAGGGAGGAGGAAGGTGGGACTAGCACTGGTGTGGCGAGGAAATACACTGAGGGGGCTCGGGGTTGCTATATATAGCAGCAAGGGGGTGGAGATGCCCAAGAGCCTGTGATGCATTCCACATAGCCTGACAAGGAGGAGTGGTGGCGATTTGATCGGGTTTGTAGCACAGTGCTGCCGGCGTGATGGGTTGAGCGATGACTATTGATGGCGGATTGATGGCGTCCGCTAGCGCACCCACCTGGTCATATACGGCACCCTAGTGAGACCGAAGGGGGGATGCATCTACCCTAGGTCTGCAATCAAGGAGTCTAGCTGCACCGATTTCAAACAGCACCCGGTCGGAGGAACAGGGGCGGGGAGTGATGGCACAAGCGCTGGTTCAGCTGGTACAGAAGGGAGCAAAAGGGACGCGCTGGAGCTGGTCGGGTCGGACCAGAACCAGACTAAACAGTACTTAGCCAAAGACTAAACAATACTTAGCCAAAGGGAAAGTAAGAAGAAAGAAAATGGCTAGTAAGGAGTGGGAAGAGGCAGAACAACAAAATTTTAGGTTTGCTAAAATTCTGATTTTCGCTTTGAGGAACTCTTACGCGATGATAGATAGAATCATGATAGCAGAAGAGAAAAATGCACTCTAGTAACTCCCAAAAATGCAAGCAAATGGAACAATAATAGATACATACAAAAAGTTTTTAAAATCCCATATTTTTACCTTTATGGATTTTTGGGCTGTTACACTCTTTTCCCTGATTCCCTCTCTCAGTATCTGTGAGGACCCCCGGGTATTGGAAAGGTACTTAATTAAATTCATACAGTAACACAATTATTAATCAAGGAGCAGTGCTGCCCCTTTATTAATGATCATGCTAGAGGTATAAATTTAACAAGTAGCAATCCAATAATCAGGATTCCAGGATATATATATACCACAATGGTTCCCAGGATCAACGACCATTGCATATATATCCTTCAACAACATTGCATCACACACATACAAGTCATTCATTTACATAATTAAACATAAGTTTACAACTTTCGGTTCTTGTACTACATTATAGAGTGACTTGGTCACTACAACAAGTTCAACAGCGGAAGCAAAACAAAATATCAAAATCCACCAATGGCCTCATTCACCCGCAGGCAATTGCGTGGAGGAAAGAAGTAGCTTTACTCGTTAGCGTCACCCTGATCGGCGCTAACGGGTACTTCATAAAGGTAACCATCCTCACCTGCAACAATAGGTGATAGCACCTTGAGTACGGAAGGTACTCAGCAAGTCTTACACAAACTAATAAAATAAAGTGTTTATTAGAGCCTATTCAAAAGAGTAGAATTTATACATGCATAAGGTTACAACAGGAAGGTAAAATGGTTAAGTTTTGTATAAAGCAGGACATCTTAACCTATAAAGACTAAATTTTGATAAAGCAGTTGAATAAATCAAAGTTGGATTAGAACAGTAAGTAAATGATATAATTAAAACAGTACAGTGCATGAATCCCTCATGCAAAACCAGAAAACCGAAACCAGATTTTTAAATCAAAACTTCTATACAGGTGACATCAACTCAAGTTATCGTCCATGACCGTGGACACGGCTATTCGAACAGTTTATACCCTGCAGGGGTGTACATCTTTACCCACATGACTTAGCTAGCTCGTTGCCTTCGGATGCCTCCGAATGATGACATACTTCCTTTGGTATGCCAACCGGGGAAACTAAGATTTGGTATTTTTCAACAAGCTAATACTATTGAGTTGGACCCCCATGTGTGAACTGATCTCGCTTAAACAACGACTGATAGTATCCGCTAACTGGGCACACATGTTGCGTCGAATGCCGATCCAAACAATTAAATGCGAACTAGGCTCACTACCCATATTAGGATGCAATCGGCATTTTTAAGGTGCGTATATGCTACGGAGCACATATCGCCCTCACCCTTCTAAGAACATCGATCTTGACATACAAGCTCATATGGCATACAACGCAATCATAAGACCAAAGCATCTATGCCATACAAGGTCAATACACATATTCTTACTTTCTGTTTCCAACCCAATAGTCTTAACATTTTACTTAACCAAACAGCGCCCATACACTGCATGTGGAAGTACGTGGGGGACTTGAATTGAATAGTCAGAGTTCGGTCCTTAATTGGTCCAGACAAGTCCACCACAAATCCCAATCTCGTGCACAAAAGCACCATCACTAGCTTCCTCTTGTCCAGATCAATTTAAATTTAAAATACAAGTCTGATTTAAAGAAACTGGACAAAGAGTTCAAAATAACAGAAGTTCATTTGTGATTTCCCATGTTTGACAAGATATGCTTGTCAAACTCTAAAGTCTCTAGACTGTATGTCTAAGCCAAAACTGAAAATATACTATAGTATACAGTACTGAGCTAGGGTTAAGTGTATGATTACAATTAAGGTAATCCACCATGTTAGGTTATAGCTAGCTACTACAGATCACATTTTGTATTTTTAGAAAAGTAGCATGCACAGATGTCACTGGATTTGTAAAACTATTGTATAAAATTTGGGATCAACATGGTGCAAAGAGGATGCTTGCCTTGATAATAATAAACCTCTGTTGCAGGCTCAGGTTGCTCAGAAATAGATTCAACCACTTCAGCAAAACCAGATTCTAAAAGAAGCAATAAGATTCAATAAATACCAAAACTAACAATAAGTACAAAATGGAAGAAATATGCATGATCACTCTAGAAATGCATGATTGGCAGTATGCTTAAGTTATATCTACCCTAATAGTAATACTAACCCATATTATAACCTACTATTTTCAAATAGCAGAAACTAGGGTTTAGTTCAAAGTTTCAGTTTTCAGATTTTGAAAAGAACCAAAACAGGACAGACAGCAGATTTTGGGAAAAAGGAAGATAGATCAAGCAAAGGTTCAGAAATGAAACTTAGCATGATCTTTTAGGGTAATTAATATCCCAAGCTAACCCTAATCTAACCCTAATCGATTAGATTACAACAGCTAAAGAGAAACCTATTTTGTCGGTTAAGCCGACAAAAAGAAGACAGAGACAGATCTCTGCTATCAAGATAAATAGATGATGACAAGGATTAAAAGAACAACTTATTATGCTACTAGGGTTTAGTTGAGACCTAAATAGGATGATAAGTTGACAGGAGAAACCCTAGGTCGTGAAAAAGATATGAAAAACCGAAAAGTTAGAATAACAACTTTCCAGTCTGTAACAAGTTGAAGCTACTGATATTTAAAAGAATGATTCATATGAACTCCTAAGGTCCTTAAGGTGCTCAAGATGTCAAAACTAAGGTTTTAACTTACCAGGTTGAGAGAAACCCCGAAAGTTGAGAAACCGACTCTGCTCAACAAAGAGAAATCCCTTAGTTTTAACCTACAAAGGATGTCAATATCTTAGTGCAAAGTGAAACCAGTGCTTAAGGTGGATAAGCAATTCGGAGGGCCAAGAAACTCCACTGGACGACAATGGCAGAAGAACAGCTCTAGTGGTCAACAATGGCAGCAGCCCAAAAGTTAGGGTTATATATAGATGTTGAGCTACAAGGCAAAGTGGAAGAGTCTAGAGTTGATGAGGTGTCCATTTAGGGCTAATTATCCCAAATATTAGTTGAATAACTTTGGGATAAATTCTTTCCTTGGTTTCCAGAGAGGGCTGCGCGCAGAGAGGCAAGGAGAAGGAGATAAGGACACTCTTACATGTGGGTCCCTTTGTCATCCTCAGTCGCGCGCGCCTCCTAAAGCTCGGAAGAACATTAGCCGTCCGATTAGAAAGGGGCGGCTGTGATAAATAGAGAGGTTAAAAGGTTTTAAACGGTATCGATTAATATGGATCGTGTGATCTTGATCGATCGATCGAGATCTAAACGAAACCCAGAGGGGCTTCGGGGCTCCACTTTCAAAGAGAGACGTTGGATTAAGATCCAATGATCAAATAAAAGGTATACACGTCACCCCTCCAGATGAGATGACGCGGCACCGTCCGATTAAAATTTTACGGTCGGGATTGACGCGGGCTCCAGATGGTCCGAATGCATACACTAATCTAGAACCTACGATTGAAATCCAACGGCCCACTAAATTTGGGCCTTAATTGCGCTCGGTCAAAAAGGAGCGCCGTGGGATTTAAATCCAAAGGCCCAGATAGCTGCGCGCCTTTTATTTCAAAATGAAACGAGCGACGCGGTTAGATCAAGAATGGACGGCGGAGATCGAGAGGGACTCCGGAGTCGTCCGAATGCATGCATCGCTCTGGACCATACGATGAAAATCTAACGGCCCAGAGAAACGCAGGCCTTAATAGCACGCGGTAAAGAGGGACGCCGTGAGATTTAAATCTGACGGCCCAAAGAAAAGTGCGCCTTTAAGTTTAAAAAGGAAAGGACAGCGCTGTTGGATCGGAAATGAACGGTGGAGATTGAGAAGGACTCGGAGTTGTCCGATTGCATACACTGGTCTCGATCGTTAGATTAAGATCCAACGGTGGAGGTTAGGCTCGCATACGTGGACAGCTCGTGTGATATCGCGAGCCCGACCGTTCGATTGAAGATCGACGGCTCACGGTGCGCGAGGGGTCTGAGCTCGCGCCCAGCGCGACAGGGACGGACCAGGTTGATTGGGTTGGACCCAACCACATGGCTCAAATCGCTACAGTGCTAGGTTTAGGGTCAGACCAGGTTAGTTGACCAGAACCCATTCAAAAGCTTAAAAGGTTTGACTAGGCTTTTAAAAATAGCAAATAAATTTGTAAAATCATGAAATTTTTACTGGAAGCTACTGGGATGATATATTTCCCAGATAAATTTTAAAAATCACATTATCACTTTGTAAAATACATAAACACTTATCTTAGCTCGAAAATGTTTATTTAAAGACAATTATTTTTCTTTAAGCCAAAATAATTTCTAAAAATGCAACAAAAATATTTCTAGCCAAGATAATTTATCTGGACTTTAATGAAAACACTTTACAGTCACAATACAAGTTTCATCTTGTATTCCTTTTGAGACTTTAAATGGGTTTTTAGACTTTGGCTAGAAAAAGGAAGGTTTTATTTGGTAACAGCAACCCCAATCTGGTAATTAAGAACAGTAATGCTATGAACAGTATTCCATTACTGTTCATAAAGCAGATTATTACTGTTTATAAAATTGGGGTTGTTACAGTATCAATCTCTCTCTTATCGGCTGAACCGAAAAGTCACAACCCTAGTCACATTTCACTATTTGAGTGACCCCTCTTCTCTCTTCTATCTAATCCGCATTCGGCCAAATCCCACCGACCCACTCCTTGTTGGCCACACCCATGACCCCCCAGTTCCCCATCTCTATTGATTCCCCACCTGCCCAGCACATGGCCGAGCGGCGCGGCAGGCGAGAGGCGAGGCGGAGCGGCTCGGGAGCCGAGGAGGCGCGGTGGAGCAACAGGGCGGAGCGGAGGAGGTGAGGTGGAGCGAGAGGCGGAGCGGAGGAGGCGCGGTGGGAGGCGGAGCGGCGAGGCAGAGGAGGCGAGGTGGAGCGGCAAGGCGGAGGAGGCGAGGTGGAGCGGGAGGCGTGCCAGCTATGACGGGCTAGCCTAAGCACGGCATGCCACACCGGGTTGTGCCGTGTCGCCCGTCGTGCTGTCTTTCCAGCCCGGCCGCTGTCCGTGCTGTGCTAGCCCGGTCCGCCACGTGGCGTGCCTAGGCCATGCTTGGGCCGTGCCGAGCCGGCTGGGCCTCGGGAAGGCACGGAATGGCCCGGTCCGACTCCCAGCTCTATACTGAGATGCTGGATTTTTGCGGCTTTTGCGCCGTTAGCCATCACAGTATTCGTGTGGTCCGTGCTTCGGTACTACACTATCCGCCGTGGCCGCGTCGGCGGGGAAAACCAAGAGAACCAGGAGGACCGGCTAGCTATGGAAGACACCGCGAGCAAGGTGACGATGGCGATGCTGGGAGCGATCATGACCGTCCTTGGAGGGTCTATAGGTGAGAAAGAGCACCAAAAGACGGGCGCTATGGACGTCTTCATGGTTGTCCTGACCTCCGCATTTGTGTCCGGCGTCGAGTTCATGCTTTTCACCGTCGTGCCGAGTTCGGCCAGGGCGCGCCTTGCTCCAGCTGCCAAGGTGCTGGCCTGGTCATCGATGGCGTTGTTCGCAGCCACCACAATTGGCGTATACGGTGTGGTGATTTTGATGGCACAAGCGAGAAAATGATCTCTAAACAAGTGACCGAGATTGGAAAAGGGTCCGTCTATACAAGATTCGACTATTTTTTCAGCCTAAAATAATCAAAATTTAGTTTATTTACAACTTCATTATACATAAATTATAATAAATTATTTATATAATTTTTGTTCTTGGTCACTGTAATTATTCTCGAAAGTCTTAATAACTCATATTTCTATTAAATGATTCAAAATTTAACATATACTTTTATAGGTTGAGCAAAAACAAAGATAAAAAATTAAATTAAATACGACAATGTGGTGAACCTGTTATGTTCCAAAGAAAAAATCATAATAAATTCGAACCCAGTTCATTATATGAGAAGAAATACAAATCTCAAAACATATTGAACGAATGAAAATTTGACTATTTTGAAAAAGAAAACAGTCGAATGTTGTTTAGCAAAACCGATTTGAAAAAGCATTTGCACTCTTACTTGCATGTCCTCCCACCCCATCCACCCTCCATTGTGCATCGAGATTCATGCATATGCATACAATCCAAATGTATTTGTTAAGAAACCTGGTTTAACGGTTGATTGGCATATTACCGCAACTTCCCGGTGGATTATAGTCTATAAATAAATACGAGGAATCTCATGTATATACGACATATGGATGAATAAAGATCACAGATCTTCCTTTATACTGTGTCTTTTTTTTTGTGCTAATTGTGTAATTGAATTGATTGTCTTCAGACCATACCATCGATTATTCGATACATTATCAGCATGAATCTCTCGCATGCCGCTGATCCGGGTATGTCGTTTTATATTCTTTGTAATCAAATCTATCTCGTTCTTCTAATCCTAATAGCAGATTGATCTATGTTTTGTTCGCATGGTACACGTACGCGAACATCGGAGGCCTATCAATTCAGCCGCACGCTCGGGCGATTGTCTTCACCACACGGACTTTTCTTATCCAACCGTGCGCCTGCACCATATGGAGTTATGGACTCCACGGATCCGGCCATCAAGCAAGCATCATGCGCACATCCATCTTGTGTGCATGCATGATAGTTATCTACAGGATGCATCTAATACATGCATTAACAAAGGTCTGGATTGATCTATTCACTTCCCAGCAAAACTAGTTCATGCTTATTCTTCTATCTTAGATGCATTATCTAGTTTCCAATCTACAATTATGCCAGATTAATCTACAAGATTAATGGCTAGACTGATATTACTGTTCATACGACGGAAAAAGATAGAAAAAGGATTCTAGTTGCAGCGCTGCCGGAGCTCATCGTTGTGGCGGTTGCGTTCGCGCCGTCCATGCGCCACCGCCGTCGGCCGCCGCCGCGTGTGCTGCAGCGCCGCGCCATGGGCCATGCGCGCACCAGTCGGACGCCGTCGCCGACCGCGCCGCGCCGCTGCGCACGCCGCGGCCCGGCTGAGCCACGCGCCGCACACCGCCTCCGTGCTGGCTCGAAGCCGCACACCGCGCGCCACACCCGGCCGTCCGCGAGCCTGCCGTGCCGCTCTCTCCGTCGCCACCCGCCCGCACGCCAGCCGCTCCGCGCTGCATGCGCTGCGCGCCGCTGCCGCCAGCCTTTTGGCGTTAGGAAACCCTAGTGGCCAGCATAAAAGCTGCTGGTTTTGGGCCGAAATGGGCAAGAAAAGGGGCCGAACCAAGAAAAACTGAAAAAAAAGAAAAAATAATTCTTGAAAAGAGAGAGAAAAAAAGAAAATCCTAAAAATTTCCAAATGGGTCCTCGGAGTTCTGAAAATTAAGTTCTGAAAATTACGAAAAATTATCGCGGATAAGGAAACTTTGAGAAAAACCCCCTAGAGTTTGAAAAATTCACAACGGATTTGATTTTTTAATATATTCTTGCAGAATAACTATTTGAAAATCCGATTTTTTTGTCGGATTAGTATGTTCTATGGTTATTTTATAATCTAGACTCTCGGCTTATGGTTATTTGCTTTAATATTATTTATTTTATACAATAACCTTAAATTAATCCTAGAAACTGAATTTTTATGTATATGAGCTTCATAACTGTGAAACCTTAGACCCAATACACCTAGGAATCATCATATTTTTATGGGTTTTTTCTAGTATCGTGTGTTTGGAAAATTAATTAATGTGTTTAGTAATTCTGAAAATTGCCTCTAGACTTTAAAACTATCAAAGAAAAATCCTAAAATACCAGGAAAATAATGGAAAATGTATAAAATTCTACTGAATAGATAAAATTAATCTTTACTATTTTGCACTCGTTTCATGCATTTAAAATATTTTACCAGCTGTAAACATATATAAATTGTATAAATTGTGTGGGATATGTTTGACATCGCTAAGTGGATATTTGTTTGTCCTTGATGACAGCAATGATAAGCTCATATTATGCTATATGAAGACCTGTAGTAATCTCCTAGTTATCCTTTAACTTTGTAAAGATATTGTTTTTTCGCATGAGTTGCATTAGTAGTATAGATTCACCTCTTTTTGAAACTTTCCACATTCTAAGTCACATGAAATCATAAAACCCTAATTTTCGAGACCTAAAATCCTAATTTTCGAGACTAAAACCCTTAATTTTTTAGATAATTTATAAAATTCTAAAAAATTACACAATCAAATCCACTATGTAAGAAGTATTCAATTTTTTCCATAATATTTGGACCTCATTTTCTATATTAAAAAATTCCTACAAACAATATATTTAAATGAATTTTTGAGAAAAAATCAAAACAGATAAAATTATAGAAAAATGACACAAGCAGGTACACTGTGTTGGGAGTCTCCACAAAATAATTTATATTTTTTGGAGCTCATTTTCTATATTTAAAATTTCCTGCAAAAAGTATATTAAAATTAATTTTTTCCAGGGTGCTATAGTGCACCGCACGGTGCCCATGCGGTTTTTGGCGCTATAGTGCTCCACCGCACGGTGGCCATGCTATTTTGGCTCATCCGCATGGCTGCCGTGTGGCAAAGGTTACGTGTCGGCTTGTCGATCGATGCTGCGTGGTGGCCGTGCAGTGGAATATCATTTTTTGCAAATTCCGCGCGACGAGTGCCATTTTTGCTATTACACTGGCAAATACCGCCATTTCGGCCAAAAGGATCACAGGAGGGCTACAGTATCCAACATTCAGTCAGTATAAAATCTGTACTACTGCCTCTTGACTTTTTGTGATAAGATACACCCTTGAGCACTCATTTTGATCATAATATGTTAGTATAAGTTGGAAATGTTTTATTAAATGATTTTGTTAATGCTTTTTAAAAATCAAACCCCTCGTATACTTATTTCCAAACATTTCCAAACAGGGTCCATCAATCCCATCATATGCTAATCATGGCTCTTTGATTTTCTTCCTGCTGTGCTGACTACCCGATCAATCCCATGTAGCTCAAGGATTGAAAATATTAAAGCCTACGAAAAATCTCTTAAAAATCACCAAACATTTAACTTCAGTCCAATAATAGCTGCCCAGCCCGAGGTTTGGTCTGTGGCTTGCTCCGACCTGCAGCTCACTGGCCAGACCATTTTGTGTTACAACGATTTCTTTTTTACTCCACTGTTTAGGTTAGCGTTTACGCTCGGTCAGTATCGTTTCACATGTATTTCGTCTTTGTGCGTCTTCCTGTCCCGTCGTGAGGTCTGTAGGCCCCAACAAATCAACAATTAGCTATTGTGTACACCAACCAGCTACGTACTAACGGTCACGGTTGAGTCATAGTAATATGCTATATGAGTTTTATTTGATCCCATAGTATCTCAGTTAAATATAACTGCGATAGCGAAAGGCATGTATGTTTTTTTTTAAAAAAAAAAAAAATGGCGAGGAGCTCTGTCATTCACTTATGAAAAAAGCACTCATGTTTGGAAGAGGGGATTGTTGCTTTAAAAACTTTTAGAATTTAACCCTCTTCCAAAATCGAAGGCCCTTAGTGTGGATTTTTTTTAATAAAAAAATAATCTTTTTATTCTGAAATACAGTGATATACCTTTTTTATTTTACATAAATAATCCTTTATCACTTCACCGTTGAGCAACTTAAGCTAGTCGCTCAACGGTTGAACGATTTGTGCTAATCGCTCAACGGTTAAGCGACAAAGTATTGGTTTGGGAAGATGTAGTATGCTGCCGCAGCCCTTGTCTTCCCCTTCAAAAGCATTCTCTTCTCGTGACATGTGGCAGCTTCCCCTTCATCCCTCTTCCCTTCCTCAAACTCCATAAGTTCATATTTTGAAGTTAGTGATCCACGTACAGGAACCATAAGAAGATTTAGAGGCTGTGTTTTAGGCTTTCAGTTTGGATGGCATGAAGTACCGCTTAGGGTTTTAGTTTTATAGGTTTTATTATTATTATTTTATTTGCAAGGCTCTCGTATCATTGACTTTAAAGAGGTTTTATTCCTAGTCTACCTCAACTTGTTTGGGATCACAGACTTTGTTGTTGTTGTTGTTGAAAATTTTGTGTTAAAAGAGGAATGAGAGGTGGGAGGAGGACGGAGGAGATGATCCGTGGCGTTCTAAGACGGTGTTCTTCATTTTTTGAGTTTGAGGGAGCACCAAATGGCAAATTCTCAAGCATTAGTCAGACAAACCCTTAACGCTCCCTCAAACTCTTGCGCTCCAAACGATCGAGGCCTAAGCAAAGATTTTCTTGGATGGAAACAAACATTTTTCCTTGGTTTTTTAAGTCCAAGCATCGACTCACACAAGCAGCGTTTATTCAAAACCAAACATCTTTTTTTTTTCTTTGTTTGAAACAAGGCAAAAACCAAACATTTGAAAGCTTCAACCTTTTCCTACAATTTACCCAAATGATTCCATTATCCTATAATTGGTTTTTATCTGTTTAAGCCATGGTCATGCATAAGATGATCTAGCGTGAAATACAGTTGGTAAACAAATATGTTGCGCCAATATTGTCGCACCAAATCTGAGCAACGGTGGACTTGGGACCTTCATTTCTTGTAGCAAAGTTTGAATCCAAATTATTTCGCAGATGGCATTGGCCAAGGACTTGTACTCGGCTCACACGTACTCGTAGAGACACCATCGCTTTGTTTTCGTGCACTCCAAGAAACAAGGTTCTGACCAAGAAAGATAGCAAAACCACTTGTGGGCGCGATCATCGACATTGCCCAATCGGCATCAGAAGGCGCTTACAAGAGTAGATGAATTTTCTTGATCTTCAATCGATACCAGAGTGTATTGCAAATACACGAGAATTCTTTGCAATGATCCGGTGATTCGTTGTTGGAGAATGAAGAAATTGGCAAACCTTGTTTACTGAAAACGAGATGTCCGGTCTTGTTAGGGTTAGATACTGAAGAGCTCCAACCATACTTCTGTAATGTGTTGCATCTTCCGGCCCAAGTGCATCTCCTTGTTGCACTGACAGTTTTTCTGATGTACACAAAGGAGTTACCGCCGGCTTACAATTCGACATATTTGCCCTTTTAAGCAAATCTGATGTATATTTGTGTTGGGACAGTAGAATTCCATCCTTCAGTTTTGAGATCTCAATTCCAAGAAAGTAGTGCAAGTCTCCGAGATCTTTTAGGGCGAATTCTGCTCCAAGATCTTTAAGTAAGGCTGTCACTGCACTTTGGGAGGAGCTAGCCACTATAATATCATCCACATATATTAGTAGGTATATTGTGACTAAGCCCTTGTTGTAGAAAAACAGTGAAGTGTCGGCCTTAGAAGAATGGAATCCAAGTTGCTGCAACTTGTGACTTAATCTAGCAAACCATGATCTAGGTGCTTGTTTAAGTCCATATAAAGCTTTGTCCAACTTACATATATGTTGCGGCATCATTTTATCTTCATACCCTGGAGGTTGTTTCATGTAGACTTCCTCCTCAAGAACACCATGAAGGAACGCATTCTGTACATCAAGTTGCCTGAGACACCATCCCCTGCTTACTGCAATGGAGAGAACAACTCGAATGGTTGCTGATTTAACTACAGGACTGAATGTGTCCTCATAATCAATTCCATACCTTTGCTTGAATCCTTTAGCAACGAGACGAGCCTTATATCTATCAAGTGACCCATCAGCCTTCTTTTTGATCTTATAAACCCACTTGCAATCAATTATATTTCTTCCTTCACTAGCCGGTACAAGGTGCCAAGTTTTGTTCTTGATTAGTGCATTGTATTCACAATCCATAGCTTCTTTCCATTGTTCATTTTCCAGTGCCTCATCAACACTTTGTGGTTCTCCTGAAGATGTAAGAAAACTGTATCTAATCTGACCATCAGTGTAAACTTTTGGTTTAGTGATACCACTTTGTGACCGAGTATGTGGCCGGATTGGTCCAGGAGCAGCGTCCTGATTTGCTGCGAGCTCCTCAGCGCTGACGTCGAGGGAATCCTGCGCTAACTCTGACGCCTGCATCGGCAATCCCGGGGTTGGGTTGCCTGCCACGGCATCGGATGCAGCAGGGAAATCCTCCTCGTGTTCGGCGCCGGTGTTATCAGGTGAATTTTGATCATAACTGTCATTAGAAGCTGCCAAATTGTCACCAAAATTATCAGTAACATCAGGAGAATTTTGCTCAGGAGAATTTTGCACATTAGTTAACTGATCACTTGATGGTTCACCCCCTTGATCAGAACTAGGAAGTAAGTGAGGAAATAAAAGAAGTTCAGATCGGAGTGGAGCACCGGCATTGGAATGAAGTTTGGTGAAAGGAAACACGTTTTCATCAAAAATAACATCACGAGATATGTAAACTCGTCCCGTGGAAACTTGCAGGCATTTATATCCCTTATGCAAGGGGCTATAGCCAAGAAAAACGCATTGTTGAGAACGAAACTCTAGTTTTCTAGAGTTGTAGGGACGGAGATTGGGCCAACACGCACACCCAAAGACACGAAGAAAAGAGTAATCAGGTTTTTGATTGAACAATCGTTCTAAGGGTGTGGAGTGTTGGATGACTCGGCTAGGAGTTCGGTTGATCAGGTAGGTGGCGGTGATGAAAGCTTCATCCCAAAATTTTAGTGGCATTCCGGCATGTGCTAGAAGGGAGAGCCCAACCTCTACAATGTGGCGATGTTTTCGTTCTGCGGAGCCATTTTGTTGGTGAGCATGTGGGCAAGAAACATAGTGGGTGATGCCTAGTTTGGAGAAGTGGGAATGTAATTTTTCATATTCCCCTCCCCAGTCACTTTGCATGGCAATAATTTTCCGGTTGAGGAGTCGTTCTACAAGAGCCTGAAATTCTTGGAACTTTTGCAAGACATCAGACTTATGTTTTATTAAATAAATCCAAGTGAACTTGCTGTAATCATCAACAAAGCTCACATAATATGTTTTTCTGCCCACAGAATCTGGAGCAGGACCCCAAACATTGGAAAAAATAAGATCTAAAGGAGCAACAGAGACACTTGATGACACAGGATATGGGAGTTGATGGCTCTTGGCCTGTTGGCAGGCATCACATACAGACCCATTACTAGACTCACCGGAATATAAAAGATTATTTTTAGAAATAACTTGACGAACTATAGTATGAGAAGGATGACCGAGCCTATCATGCCACCGGACCAAGGAGGGTTTTGTAGTATGGAACGCCTGCTTCTGATTGTTTGGTGTGGACGTTGGAGGAAGGAGGTAGAGCCCATCTTTACGTCTGCCTCGAAGAAGAACTTTCTGAGTGATGAGGTCCTTGATCAGGAAAAAATCAGGATGAATTTCAAAGAAGGCATTGTTATCAGTAGAAAATCGGCACACTGATATCAAGTTTTTCTTTGTATCAGGAGAATAAAGAACATTGTTGAGATGCAATTTTCGATAGGGAGTATTGATCTGAGTGTGACCAGTGTAACTAATGCGCATACCTGAGCCGTTGGCCGTGTGGATCTGGTCTCCACCATGATACTTCTCCCGTACACTCAGCTTGTCAAGTTCTCCGGTTACGTGATCCGTCGCGCCCGTGTCAACAGAGACAAGGACATCATACTCTAATTCCACACAAGTGCGGCATGACACTGCAACAATGCGAACGATTTCTCTCAAGATCGCTGCGTGATTCGTCACGTTGCATTATGCGAGTACTTCCACTCAACTGCCATGTGAACTGTCGCATTGGAACCGCCCTGGAAACAGCAAACTCCATCGTGATCTTCTTCAAGTCATCCAAACCATGCATACGCATCCTCGAAGCAAAGTTGTGTTTTCCCGTGAACCGGCAGATATTGGCGAAACATCTCCCAAAAAACGCAGCTTTGGCAAAACAATCTCGAGCCAAGTCTCAACTAAATGATGAGCCAGCTGATCTCCTTCAAATATCGATCAAACAAACGAGACCTTTTCCCCGTCAATGTTGCGTTAAGAAACTCGAGAGTAGTGGCGGTAGTTTCTACAAATTTGACGTGCAATGCGAAGGAAAGCTAAGGTTGGTATGGGAAATGAGTCATGGAGATGAACTGGCGATGAAGAGCAAATTTAAGGAACCTCCTTCTTGGGGCGATCACCTGCTCCACCAGCTAGCTAACTGAACTAGCCAGTTAGTGATAGATCAGACTTCAATACATCTGCTTCATTGGGTGGTGATTAGACTTCAATACCGCTACTTCATTGGGTGGTCTAGTCCTCACGGCCTACTCATGATTTACACTAACCAAATAGGGTTCCAAAAACCCTAAAAAACCGATAGGACCGGTTTATAGAATCTTAGTTCCGGTTCATCTGGTTCACCCCCTAAACCCTATTTTGAATTCAACTTCCATACCAATAAGCTTGAGCATGTACATTCCTTAGCATCTAAAGTAGGTGCTGAGGTGGACACATCATCTCTTTCTCTAGGAGACCATTGTTAGCTACTTTTACTCTAACTCTTAGCACCATCTATATATGCTAAAGTCAGATATTTAGCTAAAGAAGCGTTCAACTTTTACGACCTTAGCACAAGCTTCCAAGGTTCGCTTCGGTGCTATGAAATCCAGGTGTAGCACCCACTCCTTCACTTGTTGGCATCGGTGCTGAGAAGTTTCTCTCACTTCCAGCATTGCCTTAGCACCGAAGGATGCATATGCTCTAATTGTACCTAGTTAATACCCCCAAAGTTTAAATATGCAAAGGAATTTAAAAAATAAGACCAAATTGACCATTTTGACAAAGTTTGCCAAGAAACAAGATCCACCCTATCCGGTTTTGGGTCTGGTTCCGGTTTCCAAAACCATAAATCCAATAGCTCACGTACTATACAAAAACAAACACAGATAGACACATACAAATAGAGTAAGCAAATAATATACTTAAAACCAATAATCGCTGCTTAGACTAACATCAATAGCAATATGTAGACACTTATGTTCAGTTTGTGGTTGTTGTGTTGTGCTTATTTTTAAAGTTGCTTCGAAAAGGATGTAGCGGAAAGTCTATTAATCTGTTTGGTAATCCCTTTGATTCCAAATATAAGTCATTTTATCATTCTCAACTCTTCTCTAAATATAAGTCATTCTACAACTTCGAAGTACATTTATGTCGTTTATTCCTATTATACTTTCATTGAATGAAGTTTCATATTCGCATGAATAAATGAGGTCATCTCTCAACCTCTCTCTTTGCTGACATACTTAAGAATGAAATCATAAAATTATAGGAATAAATGAAGGGCAACAAGGTCATTTTTATTACTCCTTAATTCGTACACCCAAAGTTAAAACGACCTATATTTGGAATCGGAGAGAGTTACATATTAAGTTAAACAAAATTCTGCTATCCGTAGCTGTCCTTTGTCTCGCACATTTCATCTCATATGTTTTGGAACGAAATAATATATATCCATTTACATCTTGATTAGGAAAAAGTAGACAATCAAACATCCAAATATCTAAAAGCGGCACAACAAAACAAGATTACGATAATCCACCGCAATGCCAAAGGAGCTTAGAGCCTGTTTATCTATGGGCCTTGGTGCATCAGAGGTCACTTTTTAAAATATATATATACACAGACACACATATACATATATACACATATATACTTCAGCCAAAGTTTGTCTCATGAGGTAGTGGCATTTCTTTTGAATAACAACACACATCTTTTGAATAACAACACACAATTATTCACATAATCTCAATTAATCAGCCTCACAACAACTAATCACTTGGCGATAACTTATACATTCACTACCAGAAACCGCTAATTTCCCGAGTGCCCACAACACTTGGGAAAAAGTGCAAAACACTCGGGATTATATTTCCCGACGGTCGGCTATCGGCAAAAAACACTCGGGATAGTTTCGCCAGGTAAAAACTAGTTTCCCGAGTGTTACACTCGGTAGATATAAATTCGTCATGTGTTCAGATGTACACTCGGGAAACACCCAACACTCAGGAGATTAGTTGATACAACGGGTTCAGCTACTGTAACGGGATACTTTACCGAGTGTTGACACTCGGGGAAGTAGGGAAATTGTCACTCGGGAACATTTGTTGCCTCGAGTGTAAACACTCGGGAAATCTTGCCACGTGGCGATCCTTCCCCGACGGCTCCCGAAAATTGGCCCGAGTGTATATCAACCTAGGACACTCGGGAATCGTGTTTGTTTCCCAAGTGTATATCAAACAACCACACTTGGGAAAAGTTAGCCCAGGTGGGTGCCGAAAATTGTCCCGAGTGTAAACACTCGGGAAATATAGCCACGTGCCAATCCTTTCCCGGCGGGTCCTGGAAATTGGCTCGAGTGTATGACAAACAAGGGCACTTGGGAGTATTTTTTGTTTCTCGAGTGTATGACAAATAAGGGCACTCGAGAGTTACCCGAACAATGTATGCACCGATTTCGATTTTGTACGTACGATTTTGCATTGCATTTTGAACTGGGCTGACAGCAAACTCGGCAATCAAATAGACCATACATTGCACAGTAAGAAAAATACCACCAATTAGCCACAAATCATTACATATATAGATTCAATAACATTGACATAATTCCCGAGCTCACAATACAACATTCACACACACACACACACACACACACACACACACACACACACACACACATATATATATATATATATATATATATATATATATATATATGTTCAAATTCGAAAAGCTAGGGATAAGGCATGATACATATAACAGTTCCAAGTAGATGTTCAGTACATTGGGCATAGCAGCAATATTAGCCTCAGTTTTGGATTTGAAGATCTTTAGAATTTCAAGCTTCTCTTGGTTAGCTTCGGCAAGAGATGTTCCGGAGTCAGACTGCGGTTCAGTTGGAACTTATGCAATACCAAATAGGAACACTGTAATGTTTTCAGAATCTACACCGCTTTTGAGCATTATAATAAAGAATGCATCAAACTTCTATTTGCTACTGTCACATAAGGACACTGTAATGTTTTCGGGTTCTCCCAACCTAAGCAAAATTCCAATGCCAAGAGCTCATAAAGTTCAGGCACGGTACTTTTAATATCCTCAAATGCTCATGCCTGATGTAGTATTGTATAACAGCACAGTAGAAATCCATAGATACCAGGGGTCAAAGAATGACTGAACATATGTGTCATAACTATATACATCCCAAGGGTTAACTCAGATATAGACATCATGTTGTTCTCCAGCTAAATGGTGGTTAACACAGACAACTGGATGAACCTGTACTCTGAGCAGTGAGGAGTGAGGACCACCATATTGTTTAAGTGGAGCATGGAAAAAAATTGTATAGACATGGCCTCTAAGGAATCAGGCAAATGACAGTTCTTGCAAATCTCAACAAAACTTATATGGTTCTGGCGATCATTTTGGTAGTGACTAGTGAGCCAGCATTACAGGAGTCCCAACAAGCAGAAGACATACCAACCGGTCCAGTGGTGGCCAGTACAGCATGCCTTGAAGCTGTCACTTAAATTTGTACAGAATGAGGCAGGCACAGTCACCTAGCTACCACCAAGAGGATAGACATGGACAATATCTCAGAAGGAACCACTTATTGCAACTCTAGTAATCTGATCTACTACTAATCTGGTCTTAGGAAGCACAAGAGGAAACAGTGTAGGCCTAGTATTAGTTACTTGCCTAAAAGAGTTATAGATCAACCTCTACATATGTAAGAATTGGTCCAATGCTGAACATCTAGTATCTGACAAGTGACAAGTCTCTGACTAGCCTCACTCTTTTCTAATATGTTGCGAGAGAGCAGTGCCAACTAAGGCTTCAGGCACCGGACATACAACCCAACATATGCCAGAAGAGAAAAGTAACCTGACTAATATCAGAAAAGCTTAATAACTAGAATTTACACAAAGAGCCCGAGCGACACTTTTCTAATCAAGCTCGCACAAGGTCTGGAAGTTTAAGTTCCCTATAAACAACCCACAAAAAAGGACAAGACAATTATAGAGACCGTAGGAGCCTCCCCTACTGTCTTATTGGAACTTCATTGTACTGTAAAAACAAGTAGAGAGAGTAAAACAAGTAGGAAAACTATATTGCCAAGACAAATCCATCTAGTAAATTTATGTTTTATATAGAGAGAGTACCAATGACTCACTTATTTGGGTGACATACTGAATAGCTCACTTGTGAGTGTACTCATTCGCATTATCTTCGAGTGGCCTCTCGATAATGGACTCATCCACATGATCTTGGTTTGGGTTGCTAACATGTCTGCCATTGATCCCGCTGTTGCCTACATTTTCATAAGAAATTACGTTATAAGAAATCACATTCCTGATTTCTCTCATAGTATATAGCTCAACGGGCATAAAAAATGTGAATAGAAATCAATGTGCAGGAGTTAGCATAAATCCAGTTAGAAGTTGGAGTTCAATGTGTAATAGAAATCAATGTGCAGGAGTTTCAAACATGGTTTCATGCAGTAGATTGGAATGCAAATTTATGGATATGGTATATTGTGTGTTATGTGCAATAAATACTGAACTATCAGTTATGTTTTTTTGTTTTTGTTTTTAGTTGTTCTGCATAATTTTCAATGAGTGCATCCATGTGTACTCATCTGGTTTTACTATCACAGCTTTAGTAACATTATAAAATTTGGGATCATTGCCATTATTTCTCTTCTTTCAAGTCCTCTATAACCTATTTACAACACTGGTATGCTGAAATTTGCATTTGAACAGAAACACTAAAAAACATTAGCAAGCTCCACAAGAAAGTCATTTTCCGATCTAAAATGAGAAGGCTGATTTCATTCAACGTAGTCAGAGATAGCAAACTGACAACGAAAGACCAACAGAAACTCATGATGACTAATCGTGTGTTTGGTTCTAGGGATAATAGGGGATGGGACGGGGCGATCCCAGATTTGGACCTGTTTGGATTGGAGTCAGCAGGGACAGAATCTATCCTCTTTGGGAATATCCCCTAAATCGAGGATGCCCCGTCCCTCAAAAACGAGGGGATAGGCTCGTCCCTCTTCCTCGCCTCTCAAAAACAAGAGGATGACAAAAGGGACCCACACGTCGGATGACTCATCCCATAGTTTGATGTCCTAGAACCAAATAAATAACGGGGACGGTCCTATCCCTTACAACCAAACAAAGAACGAGGATGGTCCCATCCTTAAAAACAGGGATAGAGTCATTCTATCCCTACCGCCTCCGAACCAAACACACGCTAAAAACTTCAACAGATCAACGGCTCAACTTCTGGGAAAATAGTTGTAGCAGTAATGTAATAAGCATAAGTGCAACCAAACTGATAATAAACATGAGTTTGCCAAAGAGCAAAGATACAACTCCAGTCAAGGTTGCAAGGAGCGATCCTCTTCAACCAGTAATGACAACTTCAGAATGTGTACAGGTCATTTCAATTAATCGATCAAAGTAAAATGGGCATGATTGACAACGCATAGACTTATTGTCGGACCTGGATTTTGCAAATCCAAATCATCTAAAAACATTGTGCTATTCCCTGGATCAGTAGATAGCACTCACAGATATATCACGAATCAATTCATATATGGCGAAAAACCATACCATTCATTAATTAACACATCAGAGTTTATATAGACCGCATCGGGTCAGATTTTACAATAAGAGCCGAACAGGCCAAAAGATTACATTACAAAAGACAGCGGTAACTACAGCGGAAGCAAAAGGGTGGAAGCACATCTCTCCACAGGCAAGCGACTGGGGAAACCTGTGTACGTCTGATATTATCCAAAGACTCAGATAATATAGGATGCACGCAAGCACCGGCGGAGTCAGTTGGACTGAGGTGAGACCTAGACTAAAAGAACTAAACTACTCCTCATCATCCCCGAGCCTCCAACTTCTAGATCCTCGTAGTAGTCGTAATCTCCCGGATTTCCTGGTTCTGAGGGTTTTGGGGGGGAAGAGCGAGAATGAGCACAACTTTCGTGCTCGCGAGCCAACACACAATGCAATAATATACATGCAAGGCTTAACACGGATAGCTCGGGTTCTTTTATTTGCTAAAGTAATATTTTCAATTATCATAATTACAAATTTCTGTCACTTAGTGTTTTGACCAAATTGTATTTTTATTAAAGAGAGTAATTGTGCAATAGTAAATAACAGCAGAGGCTACCTTCACCCATGCTTAATTGAAATGTGGCTACAACCACTATTAGCAACACTGGGTTCGAACACCCGGGAACGACATCAGGTACGACCACCCAGGAACAACACCAGGTACGGGTTACATCAGCCCGACTAGTTTTCATCCCTATCCACAAAGGTTTTTGAAGTAGAACTAACTCTAGCAAAGTTCACATGTCCGCCTTTGACCGTAGGCACGACTGTTTAAATAGTTTTACACTCTGCAGATGTTGTACACTTTACCCACAAGAGATAATCGTCTTGATATGTATACAAGTTTTTGTAGACATGTGAATCAAGGGGGATTACCACAAAGCTTTTACAAGGCATCCCGTAGTATTAGTTACACCCCTAAGCTTTTACAAGGCATCCCGTAGTTTTACAAGTCGATGTTTGCCTTCACCCAGACCCCCTCTTGCGCCATCTGGCTTACGTCCTCAAAGGCCCGTAAGTCGTGCACCCTAACTCGTAGCCACGAGGACTTACGGCGTCGTGGGTCATTTGCCTGGTGCAACACGTACTGAAGGATACAAATTCTTTGGCCAGGTCTACACTTTGCCGACTTGCGGTTGTACATGTTTTACAAGGGAGGTCATCACCGGATTAAGTCCTTAGGGTCATCTGGACGGTTCAAACCACATACCACCAATTCTCGTGCTACATCCGCACCTACCATCATACCATCCGCCCAGATGTGGTAGAAGAAGTTTGGGGTTTTGAAGAGGAAAACCAATTTATCATAAATACTGCAGTCATGTACCTCCACGACTACCCTAAAATAATTTCATGATTTAAAGAGATGATGATTGGGGCATTTATTGCCCTGGTATTTAAGCAAGACTAGCATATCGCTTAAGTACAACCTATAGCTAGTAATTTACCATATATTTATTAGGGTGACATGGAATAATGGATTCAATTGTCAATGGATGGCATAATAAATAATTAATCATCAAATGTGTATTTAACTACCTTAAGAGTTAACATACTTTTGCTTAAAGAATTGAAGCATGTAGTTTTTGGTAATTTAAAAGAATATAATTTGCAAAAAATGTAGGCTCAACATGATCAAAGTATTGACTCGCCTGGATTAAAGGTAAGAGAGTTTTGATGGTATTGTGCTTGATCAAGTTGAAGAGCTCCCGTGTCTTCAAATCAGTGACCCAGTTCTTGCTAGCAGTGCATGGACCGAGTCCATGCTCACTGTGCTTGGTCCACCAGGGCTTCGGCTGCCACAAACGGGCTTGGGCCCACCTGTCATGGGAGAGGGAGGGGCAAAGGCAAGGGGCACAACCCAAGCAGAGGCAGGGGAGCCAAGGGGCGCACAGCTCAGGCTTGCCGCCGGCGACGGAGGGTGCGGCGGTGGTAAGCTAGGCCGGTGAATGGGTGGCCAAGGGATGGTGGCCATGAGGGTGCCGGCGGCGGGGCCAAAGGCGGCGACGAGCATTCAGGCCATATGCGGCGCCGGCAGTGGATCAGGCGGGGAGGAGGAGGGTGCATGCACGGGCTGCGCGGGGGTGTGAGGAAGTTGACTAAGTGGTTGGGGAGGCTCAGGGGTGTAACATCCCAAAGTTCTGTTACCAAAATAAAAATTAATAAAGTTATTCTTTTATTCGATTTTCTGAGTTTCAATAGTGTTTTCTTGAATTTCCTAGATTTAAAAAGTCAAAAATAAAATTTATTGAGTTTTATGAGTTTTTATTGAATTTAAAGTGAAAAATAAAATTTCAAATAATTTCTGGAATTTTAAAAGCATTTTACTATTTATTTTAAAACAAACTAATTACTGTTCAAAAATAAAAACCAACTTTAAATTTGAATTATTTTTATTAAGTCCAAAATAATTCAAAGAATTTTTGTGAATTTTTCTAGAATTTTTGGAGGCTATTTGCTATTTTTTAAAAATCTATTTGATTTATTGATTTTTTCTAAATCCGAAAATCAAGAAAATTGTTCGGACCACCCGAACCTTGTGAACAGTAACTTTACACGCTGCATGATGAACAATAATTTCGATAATAAAAAAACAATAATTTAAATTAAAAAAAAATCAGATTCCCGTTGGGTCACACATCCATGGGGCTGCTTCGTGCCATGCACGCTTAACCTCCAAGCCAATGCATGTGCTGCCACTTTCCATATTTGCTTTCAATTAATAATTATTCTCTCTTTATTCCTTTTATGCTCTCCCTTCTCTCTCCATCTCCCCCAACCGTTTTCTTCTCTAGAGACATGGCAGCAAGCACATCTCCATTAAAGGCCTTAGGAAGCTTTTGAAAACTCATGATTCCCTCCATCATTCCTCCCGAAATTTGTGGCATTTAATCCCCCGGTCATCACCTCCCCATTTCAGGCCATTAAACCTTTCCTTAATCACCTAATTTCGCAAATCACGCAGTTGACCGGCCGTGACACACGCGCATCATCCTCCTTCCTCGGTCCACCTCCATCCCTATAAATAGCAGCACTGGGTACCCCTAATCTCCCTCATCCAACCCCTGAAGACTCTCCTCCTCCCTCCCTTCCTCCATGACGTAGTCGAGATTTTTCTACCACCGGCCGAACGCCATTCTTCCACCTCTAGCGCCGTCTACAGTGGAGCTCCGCCACCATCAACCACACCACCGGCATCGCGATGTCGTACTCTACACGGTGCACCCTCTCTCTTCGTTGTCGCCATCGCCGGAGCGCCGCCACCCCGTGCACCACCGTGCGCTCGCCACCACCGGCCACCGTCCGTCGTGCCACCACCTCCTACGACATCGTCGCGGGGTAAGCAACCCATTTTCGTTGTTCGCCGACCACCTCTCCCTTTTTCTTCTCTAAGGCGCCACCATTTCTTAGCTTCTGTTCAACCGAAGCTTGAAGATGAACAGTACCAAAAAATTATCTAGTCACGTATGCATGCTTTGTACATGCACGTTTTATTCATTCCAAAAATTCGTTCTCTCACATGCAAGCTCCAAATCCGTTGATTTTTCCTCCTAAATTCATCTACTATTTACAGTATTTATTTCGGAATTTTTAGATTTTATTTATTTTTCTGTCATTTATTTGATCCATTAATCATCCCTCCTCCGTTCTCTCTCCTCGGTCACTCATTTCCTGAGCCGACCATGTCACGGCGTGCCCCTCAGCTTCCTCTTCCTATCTCTGGAATTTGCCCCTCCATCTCGCCTCAAGCAAAAGTTTTGCGCCAGCGGCCGATCCACCTTCTATCGTCATTTCCGATCCCGTCTTTGATCCCCTGACGACATCGTCCACACCATTGGCTTCGCCTCGCAACGTTCTACGCGGTGCTCCTTTCCTTTTCTCCAAAACACCCCGGCTCACCGGTGCTACTATTTATCCGACACTATTTTGCGCGCCGCCGCCGCACCGGACCTTCGCCGGCGACGCGACCACCACCATTGGTTCCGTCTTACTCCCGGGATTCCATTTTTGTGGTTCACCGGCCTGTCCTTTCCTCTCGCCCAGCATCGCCATTTCTCCATGCACTATGTTGGCTTGTGTCTACGTTGCATGAGAAGGAATAGTGCCATGCAAACTAGTCCATGCATGCACATGCATATCATTTTTGAGAATTTATTTTCTACAATTTCGTTCTCCCTCATACGAACTCCGATTCTGTCGATTCAACTTCCTAAATTCCTATAAAGTTAATACCTTTCTCCCAGTATTTATTATATATTTTTTTAGATTTTATTTGGATTTTATTTGAGTGTTATTTGAATTTAGCTCGTTTTCGCATATAGATTTCGACGACTTCGGACAACCGGATTGCGATGTCGTTTAAGAACAACGAGTAATCAAGCAAGGCAAGTTATACACTTGATCATATCGATCCCATTATTTTAAATTTATTTAATTCTGTTTTTAAATTACTATTGCATGCATAATTTTTATCCAGTTATTTTAATCCCTTGTTTAAATACTTAGTTATTCCAATTCCTTGTGTATAGCCAATTTGAATATTGCTTATCATTTCCTTGTCACCATTAGATAAAATAATATTGGAAAAAATTAAATGCTTAGCCAATGCCTAGATCAAATCTTGTATTTGGGAAGTTTTTAGCCAAATATTTCAAATTTGAATTAAATTGGATCTATGGTATCGTTGAGACCACCCCTTTTGACTGGTATGTTCACCCTAGTTTGAGTGGCCTCTTTGTTAGTCCTGACCTATCCCCTTTGTCAGCTCTGTCAGTACTTTTTCTACCTCTTGTCACATCATTTCTATTGCAAAAGTCTGTGCCCTTTTAGTATTGTCAGCCTTTCTCTTGTCCCCTCCTTTACCTATTCTAGTCCTTTTTGTACCATCTGGCAGTGTGCCTCTGCCACACTACCATTGAATCTGGTCACTTTTTTTATGGTGTTCTTTCTCCTTCTCCTTAAAAGAGCACCTAGGGCAACCTTTTCTTCTTTGTTGTTCTTCACCCAAACCCCTCCTCTTTGTCACTCGCGGCTCTGGAGAAGCTCTCCTTGCTCCTTTGGGACGTCTTCGGTTTTGGACCTCCCCCCTTGTTGGTCCTCCCTTCGTTGGACCCCCCCTCTCTGTGGATCTTTTCCTTCGGTTCTTGCTCAGTTCTTTTCGGTTGCTTTTTGGAGTTGCTTTATTTATTTGTTTTTCTTTGCAACGTGTAGATTCTGTTGGTGCTGAGGAGCCCGAAGATCCAGTAGCCCTCTTAGAAGTTCAGCAGCTCGCCACCGAAGGCAAGTTCGTGGTCCTTGATCATTTTAAGCTTATCTTTACAAAGTACCTTATTTTATTGTAAACATGTATGGCTATTTCTTTTATAAAATGGGTTGGGCTCTAGTTAAATACCTGACTATTTTATGCCTCCTTGTTTCTTTGGCAACTCACATGTTGACATGTTTCCTTGAACACCTTAGGATGGGTACTGTTAGTTGGCCTTTTATTGTTATTGCCAACATGGGTATCGTGTTGCTTAGCCATGCTCTAGTAGACGCTGGTCTCCTCATGAATCAATATTGCTTAACTTGACTAATTGAATTATGGAACTTTGGTCGGTGCCACTGATAAGCAACTAGGGTTGAAGCCACAGTTGTGTTGTTTGTGGTGCGAGACCACTTTGTTAAAATTTGTTGTGCCAAGATCAGGGTGGTCTTTGGCCAGGTAAAACCCCCAAAAAATGTTTTATGCTCTTGCAAGTTGGCATGATGCGAGTAGTGGGTGCTCCATGAGTTGTTGCTATGGAGTCACTCGGGTGCTCCATGATTTGGTGCTATGGGGTCACCTGGGTGCCCTAGAGTTGGTGCTTGGGGTCACATTGGGTTGAGGTTAGCCTTGCCTGAGCAGCCATTTAAGGACTGAACCTTGGGAGCCATTGATCTGGGTCTTACGGTGCAATCACATGTCCATTATAGGGTGGACCGGGTGTAATAATTGGTCATGCTCTGATTCGGTTCCATGGCAGAGGAGGTGTTGGTGCACCACATCACAAGAGGGGGGCCACCGGGTGCTATACACACACTGAGATGGCGAAACCTTAGCGTTTTGTGACTAAGTCAGAGAAGGACCTTGTAAAAACCCGGTGGTAGTCTCTACTTGATTCACATGTCTAAGGTAACGTGTGTAATATCAAGTGATTACCTCTTGTGGGTAAAGTTGTACACCTCTGCAGAGTGTAAATCTATTCGAATAGTCGCGTCCTTGGTTATGGACACTCCCGGAAATTTGGAATGACGGGTAGGATTCTTTTTATAAAAATTGCTTTCCTGGGCGCTTCGGCGAGAGGTCATGGCTTTCACCTTGAAGAGACGTTGGCCGGCTTCAGAGGGGTCATGGCTGGCTCGCGAAGTGGTCCAGGGGCTGGTCTTGTGTAGCTCTGGAGTGGGTGCTCCAGAGAGGTCTTGGTTGGTGCCCTGGGAGTGAGTGGGTGCTCATTGCCTCCTTTGAAAATTAATGTACTTATGTATTATGTTTTCTAACATGAGCTTTGCAATCTATTTATGTATTCACTATCAATTATTGCTTTCTGCAAAAACTAACCTTACAGCTCTCCATTGTCAAGCCGTGCATAAATATTATTTGCATTCTCATTACCCACGGCTTGCTGAGTACATTCAAAAGTACTCATTGGCTTGTGCCTCTGTTTTAACTAGCAGAGGAGGGAGATCCAGGTGATCAGGTGCTCTCAGGAGGGGAGAACTTTAAAGACCTTGCGCACTAGGACGTCCTCCACTGGTAGCCTGTGGGCTGGCCGAATGGACCTTGCTGTTATTTTGTTTCCGCTATGTTGTGTTTTCTCTTTTGCTGTTAGCCTTGGGAGGCTCCTCCTGTACAAACCTTGACCTTAAGGTCCTTTGTTATTATAAGTGCTATTTTGGTCTGTTTTCTCTTGGTGCCTGTTGTATGGATTTGATTACACTAATGTGAAGTCTGTGCGAGCTAGCCAGTCTGATCCTGGGACTAGTTCCGGTGCGCAGAGGCCAAGACCTCCAGGAGGTCTTGGGATCTCCTAGGAGGTCCTAGCGGACCTCTCTCGGGATGTACCGAGCGGTACTACCGCTCCTCTGTGTGGTAGTACCGCCGCTCAAAAAAAATCTGGTTGTGACCTTTCCCTGGTGCACTCAGAGAGAGCTCCTCACAGAGGTGGTATCAGAGCTCCATACCGACTGTAGGACGTAACCCTAGCTAGCTTGGTCGTTTTAGTTTGTTTCAAAAGCTATTTTCTAAATCAAACCAACTTGAAAACCTGATTAGTGGTTCTTTTCTTACCTTGTTTTTTTTTTCTGTTCTCAACTTGTCTCATTCTTTTCTTCTCTTAATCTATCTTTTTCTTGTCTTCTCCTTAGGTTCTTGTATCTTATCCCTCTGGAACTATGTTTCTAAGCTCAAAATGACCTCCTTATCTCAACAATCTTTGTAGGTTCTGGCCTTGATTTAGGTGGACCACCCCAATAGGCTAGGATTAGTGGTGTTGTTGCTAGGCTACTCTTTTGATTTCAGTATCGAATAGTCCTGTATCTAGGATCTTTTGTTGAGTTTTCTTGCCTCTTAATAGCTTTTCGGCTACTGGTTCTTTTTTTCGGGTTAACCTACTTCCCCCTGAATAGGTTGTTCCATCCTTCTTACTAGTTCTCCCTCGTCTTTGGTGCTTTTCCCTCTCATCTTTTGTGCTTTCTTTACCTCATCTTTTAAACCTGAGGAGCTTCTTGCAAATGGTCCAGACCTGTAGCTCAGCAAGTCAAGATGATCCAGTGGACCCCTCCTTGCCACCACCCCACCTCCTCCAGCAGCATCTTCAAATCAAAGCTTGGGGCAGTTCATGGCAGCTCAAGCTCAGTTGATGAGTGCCATGATGCAGAACATGAATCAGATGATGGCCCAGCAAAGTCAGACAGCTGCTGCTCTTCTCGCCATGATGAACCAAAACAACCAGACAGTTGCCATGCAGCCTCCAACTCCAGTGTTTCCTCAGTCTAGATTGGTGGATTTCGTGAGGACCCGACCTCCAACATTCTCTAGCTCCCCCGAGCCCTTGGATGGCGATGACTCGTTGCGCTCGACAGATAAGAAGCTTGCAATTGCTCAGTGCGACGACCGTGAAAAAGTGTTGTATGTAGCGCATCAGCTTGAAGGCCCCGCAGCAAAGTGGTGGGAAAATTTTTGTGCCGCCCATGCAGACCACCAGGGCATCACTTGGACCAAGTTCTCAGAAGCTTTCTGTCATTCCCATGTTCCTGATGGGATGGTTGAAATGAAGAAGAATGAGTTCCGTGAACTGCAACAAGGAAGCTTGTCAGTGGGTGAATATCTCAACAAATTCACTCAGCTGGCACGTTATGCTCCAGAGGATGTTTCCACCGATGATGCTAAGCAGAAGAAGTTCAAGCGAGGACTCAACCCCAGTCTGAAGGTTCAGGTTATTGGCAATGATTATGCAGATTTTCAGCATCTTGTAAACAAGGCCTTGCTGATTGAAGAATCCCACAGAGAGCTTTCAAAATCATTCAAGAGAAAGATGTCATAGTCCAGAGCACATCAAAGACCTCTTCAGCGTGCCAAGACATTTGCCCAACATAGCCTGGTACGTTTGGGGCCTCCACAGTAGCGCCCCATTCAGTCACTTAGGAATTCGACATCAACCAGCAGCCCAGGAGCACTAAGCTTACCGAAGGTATCCAGTGTTTCAACTGCCAGCAGTGGGGTCATTTTGCCAAGCACTGCCCTCAACTTCATCAGTGGAAGCAAGCCACCAGACCTCTGGTTCCTACTGCAAGGGGACAGGTGAACCGCATCACTGTGGAGCAAGCCCAACCGGCTCAGGACCTCTTCCCTGGTAAGTTTTTGGTCAGCGACGATTTTGTTTCACTCAAAAGAGAAAGTTGGAAGAGTGAGCAAACTCTGTGTTTCCCCAACCTATTCCTTAGTTAGCCCAAATCTCGGGGTCGAGATTCCCTTTTAAGGAGTGTACGTTGTAACATCATGTTTGTCCAGAGTTCTTGAAGTTTTCAAAATAAAAAGAACTATTTGGTTTTGTTGAGAGTTCAAAACTTAACTTGAGTTTTCAAAAGAAAGCTTTAAATGACTAAGTCAAACATCAACTAAATCAGCTCGTTTCCTTTTGGTGTTTGTTGGAGTTCTCCCTTTCTATCTGGTTGCTTCGTGCTTTGTCTCAGCTCTGTGCTCTCTTTTGGCATTTGGTCCTCCCTTGCCCTCTGGACCTCCTCTGGGGTTTTCCGTTTGTTTTTTGCCTTGTCCTTCCCCAGACCTCCTATGTGCTGGGATCTCTTCCTCTCCCTCCTTTTGTTATCTGGAACTTTCTTTGTATCTTTTGTTGGACTTCCTTTAGTCCAGACCTCCCCTTTGGAGATCTTAACCGCTCAGACCTCCCCCTTGTTAGATCTGGCCGTTAGGACCTCCCCTTTGGAGATCTTAATCGCTCAGACCTCCCTCTTGTTAGATCTGGCCGTTAGGACCTCCCCTTTGGTGATCTTAACTGCTCAGACCTCCCCCTTGTTAGATCTGGCCGTTAGGATATCCCCTTTGGAGATCTTAACCACTCAGACCTCCCCCTCGTTAGGTCTAACCGTTAGGACCTCCCCTTTGGAGATCTTGACCGCTCAGACCTCCCTTGCCTTTTGATCTTGACCGTTGGACCTCTTTTGTTAAGATCTAACCGTTAGGGCCTCCTCTTGTAGATCTTGTGGTCAGGACCTGCCCTTTGGTTATGATCTTCTCATCCTCCTTTGGACCCTGCCTCTGGTCAACTCCCTTTCTCTCTCTTCGCGTAGGCGCACACTGTCCGAGCCATCCGATCTTGGTCGGACGACGCTGCTTTATTGCGCGCCCTTTCTTGTTCCCATGACCTCTTCCTGGTTGTCTTGCAAGCATCACCTCCTAGATCCTTGTTGGTCTTTTGCAAAGACCTCGCCCCCTTGGTTAACCTTGGCCTCCAGACCTCCTTGCCACAGGACTCCTCTACCTCCAGGACCACCCTAGTGGCCCAGGGTTATCCTCTTGGTCACGGTTCTCTCCTGTGGTCAGGACCTCCTCGTTGTTGGTCTTTTGGACCTCTTGTTCATAGGACCCCCTCTGTGTGTTTACACCTTTGTGGTCTAGACCTCCTTTCTATTTGTGTTCAGACCTTTGTGGTCTAGGCCTCCTTCTCTGTGTGTTTAGACCTTTGTGGTCTAGACCTTCTTTATCTGTGTTTAGACCTTTGTGGTCTAGACCTCCTCCTCTGTGTATTTAGACCTTTGTGGTCTAGACCTCCTTCTATCTATGTTTAGACCTTTGTGGTCTAGGCCTCCTTCTCTATGTGTTTAGACCTTTGTGGTCTAGACCTCCTTTCTCTGTGTGTTTAGACCCTTGTGGACTAGACCTCCCTCTTGTGTGTTTGGACCTCCTGATGGTTAAATGTATCTTGACACCTAGTTCTTCACGAATTCACTTCAAAATTGCCGCTGAGAACCGGGCACCGTTATCGCGATTATACGATCGGGTACACCAAACCGTAATCACGCTTTTTGTTAGGAACCTCTTGGCGGCTTGCTTGTAGTTTTACAACCGCTCGGCTTCGATCCACTTAGTGAACGTGTCAATCATGACGAACAGAACTCAAAGCCCCGTGCCTTTGGGAAAGGTCCTGAATGTCCATCTCTAGGTTGCAAAAGGCCAAGAAAGAGGGATTGTTTGCAAAGCTTGAGACGGCCGATGTACTTGTCGGCTATGAAATCGACATTGTACGCACTTCGTCACGAGCTCTTTTGCATCATGAAGGGCGCTTGCCAAGAGTATCCTTGCCTAAAGGCTTTACCAGCGCTGCTCAGTAGGAATGGTGAGCTCCACGCACTCCTTCATGAATTTGGTTAGCAATTTAATGCCATCCGATTGAGATATGCATCTCATCCACTGGTTCCGTGGTTGATCTAACCATCCGGGACCACCCTCGCTTTTATCACAGTTGTTAGATCTCCTTGGAGCTAACGAGCCGTCAAGTCCCGCCAAAGAAACCTTCGATTCGCCGCATTATTTGTAGCAGAAAGTTTAATCGAATGGTGTATTTAAGTTGTTCGCCAAGAGGGGAAATCAAACGACCCGACTTCGAGCCTTGAAGCATCAAGGAACCATCAAAGTACATTGTCCATCGGTCGTGAAACTCGCATCGTTCTTGGGAGGGTTCGTGGTTTGTCCATTCGCAATGAATTTCGCTATTGCTTGAGACTTAATCGCTGTTCTAGGGACAAAATGGAGGTCAAACGCCCAAGCTCAACCGCCCATTTCGCTATTCGCCCCGATGACTCCTCGTTACCTAGGACTTGACCAAGCGGATATCCGTAGGTATGACCACTTTAAGTCATAAGGAGACCATAGAGCAATTTACGATTCAGGATATCGCTCTTTTGGTCCATGCAAGACTTCGCCACGTAATATATTGGTCGTTGGATACGATCACGTTCTACGACCAATACACCGCTAATCGCTGCGTGGCGTGCAATGACGTAAACTAGCAATGTCTCTTCCAATCTTGAGAGACTAAGACCGAGGATTCGTAAGATACCGTTTAAGCGCCTCAAAAGCGCCGCTTGCCTCTTTAGTCCATTCAAACTTCCATGTTTCCGAGAAGCTTGAAGAATGGGAGTCCTTTTCACCTAACCGCGCTATGAAACGACTTAACGCCGCCATCTGGCGGTTAGCTTCGACTTCCTTTTCGTGGTCGGGAACGATTCGATCGATAGCATGTTATTTTCACCGATTCGCTTCAATGCCTCTAGCGTAAAACTAGAAACCCGAGCGCTTTCGGATGAAACTCGAACGCACACTTTTCCGGATTTAATTTAAGGTTATGACGCCTTAAATTATTGAAAGTCTCTTGTAGGTCGGAATGTGGTCACCAATGTTGATACTTTTACGACCAAGTCATCAACATAGGCTTCAAGATTCCGACCTATCTGTACTAAAGGTTTCTCAGATCAACCTGAGTAATCTTTTCTTCCTTTAGAAATTTTCAGAACAACCGTAACCTCCTTATCGTTAGTTCTCGCGTGTTTCTTCTTCTGGGAGCTTTCTTCGCATTTCTTTTCCGACTTATCCGCACTCAGGTGGGGATCTTGTCTTTCGATCAACGACTTGTTTCCACTCGACCGCTTCGCTAGCCGTTGCGCATTTGTCAACCATGTCGAAGAGCTCGATGGTTGTTCGTGGGGATGAATTGCTAGATCCTCCGTAAACCTTCGATTTCTTAATCCCGCTTTAAAAGCCCGGATATGTAAGACTCGCAACCTCGAATCGAAAGGCGAACTTGGCTAAATCTCTTGATGTATTGTCGAAGAGTTTCATTAGGTTTTGCCGTATCTCGTGGAGATCATCCTCCTTTCCATGCGATCGACGCACTCGAAAGTTTGCAATTAGAAGATCGCAAAGTCGCTCCCAAGTATACACGCATCCGATAGGTAAATTTAGCAACCATGATCGGGCCGATCCTTCTAGTACCGTGGGAAGATAATTAGCCATTACATTTTCGCCGCCAGCAGCTCGATGGCGGTGGTATAAATCAAGAAATTCTAAAGGATTTTGGGTCCCATTGAATTTATCCAGTTGGCGTGTCGGAACTGTTTGGCCAACGACACCTTGGAGCCCCGCAGAAAGCTCGACAACCCGTGATCATCTCACGCGCCTTCTTTGAAAAGGTGCCGATTATAATCGATCGGAGACCGATTCCCGACCGCATCGCTGATTTTCTCGTATCCGACCGGCCGTATGCTTCGATAACGCTTTGACCGCTTGTTCGTTAAGATGATACCAAGATCATCGTGTCCAAGCGCTTTCTTGTTGGCGAGGTGAAGATTCTCAAACAATCTTCTTCCTCATGACTCGGCGGAAGCGCCTAAGTGGTCCTTGTGTTAGTTGACTCAACACGACCACGCCGCTTCGCCGTGGAAGAATGCCGAGATGAAGTCATGGTCCGACTCTGTGGTTGCCTTCGCTCCGATATGCTTCCGCGGCGCCGCATGGTCTCGCTGGATAATCTCCGATACTTGACCTACAAGTCGCAAAACCCGGAGTTTTCGCCAAAACAGGTCAAGTATTTAACATATTTCTAACTCGCCGCAGTTCAGATTGTTACCAAGGTCTTACGTGGTTTCTACCGTAAAGAGGTGTTTGATAGCTCGAATTCTCTGTTCTCCCGATCGGTCTTGCTCGATCTCCCGCATTGGCTAGGCAGATCAGCGAACTAATCGATGGACGCCCACCGCCCCGTGACTCGGCATTTGGTGCCCGACCGCTCGATCATCTCCATCATTATGTGGTGGCGAGGCAATGTGTGGAGGACCGCATACGGCATCTTGATTTGAATCTCCGATCGCATTGACCTCGTGTTTCCAACGATTATCCTCGATGAGCTTCCATCGTAATCAATGGAGAGCCTTTCGAGTTTTCACCAAGAGTTTCCACGATGGAGAATAATCGCGATCGCACTCGAGGTCCTTGTAATGGTCTCACTGATGCGCGAATCGCCGATCGTATGTCGAGCCTTATTATCCCCATCCGTTTATCACCGGGGTTTCATCGACATCGCTACCAAGTGTCGGTTGGCTCTCGAATTGCTAGAAGCCGTCGGTGAGTATCTATCAACTATGATCGCATCGAAGTATATTGACTTTGAGTTGATGAGTTGAGTTTTCTTCACCTTTCTTGCCGGCCGCGAGTCCGGCTTGTCGAACGATCGGAGCGCTCTCCGGAAACACCACTAATCGCAGGTGTATCCTCATCCATCCGGTCGATTTCGCTTGTTTCGCAACAAAGCGACCCGATGGAAGAGGAGGATGATGAAGAGGCTCCATTTTCCTCCATGGCGCATGCATGCGCCCATGTCAAGGTTGGCGAGTCCGCCGTGTCGAACCAATTCTCTTCGTCCCAACTTTTCGACATAACCGCATGAGCGATTACGAGTGGGAAATGGAAAAAGAATCGGTGAGCAACACCAGTCTTCCAAGATTCCACGCCGCGTTCCCCACGGACGGCGCCACCGCCGACGATCAAGTCGCCGATCTTACAATAAATGGAAAAAGAGAGAATGACGGGAAATCTTGGGATTGTAATGGACCGCTCTTTATTAGTATGAACTGAGATTTTACAAGGGTGTATCTCGGCGTAATGACGGATCGCTTTCTAGAGTACAAGACAATGCTTCTTTCTTTCTATCTTCGATGATCTCGATCTCTCGAAGATCTCATCCTCCCTTGATCCGCCTGTGTTCCATCTTTAAATAGCCTCGAAGAGGTGGCGCATTCCGAGAAGGCGCCGATGCGGCGCTAGTGCCCGTCGAGTCAAGTGATGGTTGATACAGACCACCGCTTGGCTGTTATATGTCTATGAAACATATAACCGCACGGAGGTTATTTATTGGCGTGTCTTGGATAAGATACGTCGTATGGAATATGCACGTGTTCCATTCATCATACCAGAGAATATACCTTGGAATCGGTTCTACCTTCTTAGCAGCTCTCCGGTCTGAGGCTTGGCTTGGGCCTTCGTCCACTGTGGTACCCATTATGTAACCTCTCGATCTCTACGACCAGTGAGGTCGTGCACCTCAAAGGTTACGACCATGAAGACGTATGGTCTTTTATATATTAAAGATAATATATAGAGGTTTTAATCCTCGTCAGACCTCCTTTGAGGACCTCCCCTCTGTGTTTAGACCTCCCTGCTGGTCTAGACCTCCTCTTTGTCTTCAGAACCTCCTGTCCTCAAGACCTCCTCTTTGTCTTTAGGACCTTATGTCCTCAAGACCTACTCTTTATCTTCAGGACCTCTTGTCCTCGGGACCTCCCCGTGGTCTTTTTGCAAAGACCACCCATGCGGTCAGACCTCCCCTTGAGGTCATGACCTCTGGTCTTTTTGCAAAGACCACCTTGGTGGGTTGAGACAACCCCTTTTGACTGGTTTGTTCACCCTAGTTTGGCTAGCCTCTTTGTTAGTCCTGACATATCCCCTTTGTCAGCCTTGTCAATACCTTTTCTACCTCTTATCACATCATTTTTATTGCAAAAGTCTGTGCCCTTTTAGTGTTGTCAGCATTTCTCTTGTCCCCTCCTTCACCTATTCTAGTCCTTTTTGTACCATCTGGTAGTGTGCCTCTACCACACTACTATTGAATTTGGTCACTTCTTTTTGACGATGTTCTTTCTCCTTCTCCTTAAAAGAGAACCCAGGGCACTCTTTTCTTCTTTGTTGTTCTTCACCCAAACCCCTCCTCTTTGTCTCTCTTGGCTGTGAGAAGCTCTCCTTGCTCCTTTGGGACCTCCTCGATTTTGGACCTCCCCCTTGCTGGTCCTCCCTTCGTTGGACCCCGTCTCTGTGGATCTTTTCCTTCGGTTCTTGCTTAGTTATTTTCGGTTGCGTTTTGGAGTTGCTTTATTTATTTGTTTTTCTTTGCAACGTGTAGATTCCGTTGGTGCTGAGGAGCCCGAAGATCCAGCAGCCCTCTCAGAAGTTCAGTAGCTCGCCACCAAAGGCAAGTCTGGTCCTTGATCATTTTGAGCTTATCTTTACAAAGTACCTTATTTTATTGTAAACATGTATGGCTATTTCTTTTATAAAATGGGTTGGGCTCTAGTTAAATACCTGACTGTTTTATGCCTCCTTGTTTCTTTGGCAACTCACATGTTGACATGTTTCCTTGAACACCTTACGATGGGTACTGTTAGTTGGCCTTTTATTGTTATTGCCAACATGGGTATCGTGTTGCTTAGCCATGCTCTAGTAGACGCTGGTCTCCTCATGAATCAATATTGCTTAACTTGACTAATTGAATTATGGAACTTTGGTCGGTGCCACTGATTAGCAACTAGGGTTGAAGCCACAGTTGTGTTGTTTGTGGTGCGAGACCACTTTGTTAAAATTTATTGTGCCAAGATCAGGGTGGTCTTTGGCCAGGTAAAACCCCCCAAAAATTGTTTTATGCTTGGGCAAGTTGGCATGGTGCGAGTAGTGGGTGCTCCATGAGTTATTGCTATGGAGTCACTCGGGTGCTCCATGAGTTGGTGCTGTGGGGTCACCTGGGTGCCCCAGAGTTGGTGCTTGGAGTCACATTGGGTTGAGGTTAGCCTTCCCTGAGCAGCCATTTAAGGACTGAACCTTGGGAGCCATTGATTTGGGCCTTACCGTTTAAAAAGAGTTTCCCTTTTTTGTCTCGAAGCCAAAATTAATTTGTTTGCAAAATAACAAAACTATAGTTATAAATAATTTTATGAAGTTCCATTTAACTCAAGGAATTTCTGTGTATTTTCTTGAATTTTTGGATTCTTTTAACTATTTTCTAAAAAGCCTATTTATTTGTTTCCTTTTCTGTAAAAGAAAAATCATTCAAAATCCTCTTTTTGCTCTTGGGACAAAAGCCTTAGATCTGGCCCATTTTCTCTCCCCGGCCGCTCACGCGCAGCCCAGCTCATCCGTTCCTCCCTCTCCGCGTCTCACTGCTAGGCGGGGCCCGCCTGTCGGCCTCTGTAAGATCGAGGAGGCCGACTAGAGGGGGGTGAATAGGCGTTTTAAAACTTCTATGCGTTAAAACTGAATTCTAATGCGGAAGCTAAATAACAATTCGGTTTAGCACAATTAAAGCCTAAAGCAACTATGTTCAACTAAGTGCACCAACACTACAAGTCAATAATAAATAGAGCAATTTAGCAAAGACTTGTAAGCTATCAACTAATGATATGATCAATAAAATACATACAAGATAGAAAACATACAAATGATTAAGCAATTATACAATGAATGTAAATTGCACAAAGTAAAGCATATGAAAGCTAATCACAAGAAGACACGGGACAAAATGATGTTTTACCGTGGTGGTGGAGACTTGCTTGGTCTCCCATAATCCACGTTGAGGGAAACCCAAACCAATTGGGCCGACTCCACAAATTAAGCCTTCCTCCGAGGTATCAACACCTCGCTCCACTAGGGTTGCTCTTACTCCACTCCGGAGATGGCGAGCACCAAGCCACTCACAAATACCGGGTCTTCTCACAAGCTTCACTTGAGAAGATCACCGGACCACGACGCCTCCACGCCGTCTAGGTGTCGGCAAACACCAAGAGTAATAAGCCAAGCCCCTTGCTTGACTCTCACCACGTGCAACGAATGCACAAGCTCAAGTGGATACGAAATCCACCTCTAGATGCAACACATGCAACTAGAGACCTCTCTCCTTGCTCACAAGGTGCAACACATGCACAATTGAGAGGAGAAGCTCACACTAGCTCAAGAGAGTGAAATGGGATGCCAAAGGTTGCCTCTCAACCGGCCAAGGGGGTATTTATAGCCCCCAAACCAAAAACTAGCCGTTTGGAGACGAAACAGCCAAAAACTAGCCGTTACAGCCTTTTGCGGTCGTACCGCACTCACAAGAGGCGGTACTACCGTTCTGCGGTACTACCGCAGTTATACGGGCGGTACTACCGCAACCCAAATTTCAGCACAGACGACACTCGGTAAAAAGGTCATAACTTTTGACTCCGATGTCGGAATTGAGTGATCTTGGACTCTATTGAAAGCTTATTCAGAGGGATACACAACCCACCTATTTGATTGATCTCAAACACATTTGATCAAATCAAAAAGCACAACTCAAAAGAGCCACTACCTTGGTCTAAGTCCAAAGAAATAGCAACAAGCAATCTTAGACCATATCAAGGGAATACACATGAATCTTAACCATTTGCAAAACACATTTGCAAACTTAGATCATGCCACAAGGAGTAGGTACATGGACTTCAATCATTTGCAAAACACATTTGCAAAGTATAGTCACATGCTACAAGGATTATCCATGAGCCTCAGCTATTTGCAAAACATATTCGCAAATATAGGCAACATGTTAGAGTGAGCTAGAGCAAGTGAGATTGAGTTATCAACACATGATGAGTCTCAAGCTACTAGACAAGACCCCTCTTAATAGTACGGCAACATATACTAGCAATCCGGTCTTCCAACCAAACACTAAGACCGGTAAAAGACTAGGAACACATCCTTAGCCCTAGCTAGTCATACCTTTGCCTTGAGCATCTTCTTGAAGGTTGATGACGTACATCTTCACTTCAAGTCCGGTCATCATCTTGACATGCATCAACTCATGACCATATTTTCTTCGAGATCTTGATATGTATCAACACATGATACATCTTCTTGAACCTTGACTCGATGACGATCAACTCATGATGCCATCCAAAGTCTTCATCACCCTGGAACATAACCTATTCATCCAACTCATGGAAAATGTTAGTCCCACAATGTCATTAACATTAATTAACAAGGTATACCTGCATAAATGCTTTTGAACAAGCCATTACTGAAGGTGCGGTATTACCGCCAACTAGCATCCGGTAATACCGCTCTCTGGTAGTACCGTTTCTCGGATGCGGTACTACCGATTTCCAGAGGCTCGAGTATTATAGAAAAACGCCTTCTCTGGAATTTACATACCGCCAAATAATAGACGGAACAACCGGGTTGCGGTAGTTCCGCCAACACATTTGCGGTCATACCGCTACGCGGTAGTTCCGCCACATGAACTCCGGAACTACCGCACATCGGTAGTACCGCTTACCAAATGCGGTCATACCGATTTCCAGTGAAATTCTTCCAGAAGCTTTTCGAAATGCAATGCATGATTCCTTTGTCTTGAGCTATGTCAATCTTTTATCACCTTTGCATTTCCTTTTCATGTCATCATTCAAACTTGAGGACTAAGCCTTGAACACATCTTAGCACACGCATTAGTCCCACAACACAATTTGCAAATAATTGAATATAAAGTAACATGAGTATATATGAACTACACAAGTTGTATATACTCATATGAATATATTAACTACGCAAGTTAAATATATTCAATGATATATGAGCATATATGAACTACACAAGTCTCATATGCTCACATACAAGTATATATGAACTACACAAGTTATATATACCAATGAGTATATACGAACTACACAAGTTGTACATACCAAGTATGAGTGTATACAAACTACTCAAGTTGTATATACTCATATGAATATATTAACTACAAAAGTTAAATATATTCAATGATATATTTCAAAGTAAAGATCCTTAATATATGTGGAAAGAGAATATGGATCAATACTAATGAAACCACAAAATATAGAATGAACTCCCCCTAAATGTGTGCATATACAAATATGTAATGGAAACATATGCACATATCCAAGTTAACCTTTTTGGTGGAGTTTAACCTATATTTTGGATCCGAGGAATGCAACAAGATATAATAAGAGGAAGTAGAATGCATACCTCTTGTATTTTCATCTTTATATCCAAACGAGACTAAGCAATAGATAATCAATAGAATTATTAGTCTCACAAATAGATTTGTCATTAATGAATACATACCTGTTTGGATTTTTGCTTTTATATCCAAGCTGAGACTAAACTTGATATAACAATAGGAGTGTTAGTCTCACAAGTGCATTTGTCATTTATCACTTAATCACTTTGCATGCCTTCATGATTTTCACCTTTATATCCAAATAAGACTACACAATATGTATATCAATAAAAGTGTTAGTCTCCCAATTAGATTTATCATTAATCACCAAAACTCCATTACCACATAATGGGGGTCTAGATCTTTCAGCCTCCTCTCCCTACCTTCTTCCTCAACCTTTCCCTCCCGTTGCCGCCCCATGTTGGCCGTGCGCTCGCGCCGCGAATCCCGCCGACACCTTCGTCCCGCCCCTGCCCTCGCAGCGCCTTTGTCAACAGGGCATTAAATGCCCGTCGCCCTCCGCCACCCACCCCATCCCGTCGCTCTCTCCGCGAATCCCGCTGCCTAAGCCATGCCCTGCCGGCAGAGCTCGGTCACGCGCCCGCCCGTTGAACCTCCCTTTCCCTCCTCCCCGACACCTATAAAAGCACGCACCCAGTGCATCTTCCTCTCCTCCTGCTTTCCCCTTTTGCCACTTCCTCTCTCCCATCCTCCCTGCTCCGTATTTCGCCGGCGAAGCTCCGCAACCGAAGAACTCACCGCCGCCATTAGCGCGCTGTCGAGCATCCCCGGTCGCCTTCGTCTCTACCGTCGGCATCGCCTCGTCGCAGTGCACCTTGTGTGCGCACCCACGTCCTCGCTCCCCCGCCGGAACCACATCGCCCTCTCCGAGCCATCGCCGCCGCCGCTTCGCTCGCCGCGGGCCACCGCTTCACGCCCCTCCGCCGCCAACCCGCGCACCAGGACCGGTAACGCTCCCTCTCCCTGTCAGTACCCTCGCCGAGGCTCGCCATGGCATAGAATGCCGGCGAGCCCTCACGGCCGAGACCACCGGCGACCCCGCGCCGACGTGGCTCCAACTCACCGCCACCTCGTCGCCTCCTCACCTCCACCTAGGCGCCACCTCGGCCGCCTATACCTACGTGGCCTAGCCCATGTGGCAGGCCCCTATGCTGTGAGCCAAGCTCACGGTGAACCCGCGTGCCCCGTAGACCCAGTCCACCAGTCGTGCGGGGCCCACCTGTCAGCTGCTTAGTCCCTTTTCCAATTAAAAATAAATCCAAATAATCAGGTAATTCCCAAATCCATCATTTCATGTATTTGTGAACTTCCGAAGGAGATATCTTCTCCATTCGAACTCCGATTCGAGCGATTCAAAATTCTAAATTCATATAAATTCAATACCTAGCTAGCTATACTAAAATTATTTAATTTGGAGTTTATTTGAATGTTATTTAGATTTTATTTGAATTTGGCTTATTTTCGCGTGTAGATTTCGACGACTTCGGAGAACCGGATTTCGACGCTTCTCCGGATTTCGACGCCGTTTAAGAAGAACAACTTATTAAGCAAGGCAACTTACATCTTTGATCATATTGAATCCCAGTATTTTAAATTATTTAAACTCTGTTTTGAATTATTATTGCATGCTTATTTAAATTCAAGTAATTTAAATACCTGTTTTAAACTTTATAGTTACTCCCAATTCCATTGTATAGCTATATATTATCGATATATACCGTACGGAGAACCATTCCGAATGTGATATATCTTGGAGGCATAAATTGAAAACATTGGATTACAAGATTACATGATCGATGAATATCGGATTATAGGAATAGTCGATTGATGAATATTGCAAAGATGGAATTGTCGGAGATTGAATTATAGAGATATATATTGAATGGATTATAGAACAACATGATCATTGGATATTAGATTATATGAATACATGATTTTTAGATATTCATTATACAATTATAAAATTGTTGATTGTTGGATTATGGGGTAGGATAATTGTTGGAGGTTGAATCATATGAATGCATTATTGACGGATGGGGATTGTAGAAATAAGTGATCGATGGATATTGAATTGCGGAGATAGATAAGTGTTGATATTGGAGATTGGATGGTAGAAATACCTTATTATTGGATTGTTGGAGTATATCTTGTTGGATTATAGAAATGTATAATTGATTGAATATTGGATTATGTGATTACATTAATATTGGATATTGGATTATAGGATCACATTAAGGTTGGATATGGGATTGAACAAATACAGTACCGTTGGACATTGGATTATTAGAAATACGTGATTATTGGATACCGGATTCTAGAAGTAGATAATTGTTGATAATGGATTATCGAGGATTGGATTATAGAAATAGATAACTATTGGATATCGGATTATCAAAAAATGGATTATAGGATTACATAATCATTGGAGTGATGGGTGTTGAATTATTATAAATAATTTTATTCAGGAGTAATGGATTGATGGATATCGGATTATAGAATTAGAGTATTGACAAATGTTGATCGATTGAAGTCGGATCATGGAAGTAGACTGATATGGTTGATATTGGAGTATAGGATTATATAATTGCTGGAGATTGGATTATTATCACAATACGGATGGTTTACTTACTGATCTCATACTTGACAATTCCTAAACATTGAATCCCTCACATCTTGTCACCCTAGATAAACTCTGGTTAATACATTGGTATGACTAGAACATGTTGGAAAATTATGCTTAGTCAAAGCGTAGACCAAAAATCTTGGTTTGGGGGAATTTACAGCCAAAAGATCAAATATTATTTAAAATGGTATCCATGACATTGGGTTGCCATGGAAGCTTATAAATGCTTTGAAAAACTAAAGTAAAATGAAAAATGGTTTGGAGATGGGCGAAATGGATGTTTGAATGGGTGCATATTCATGCACGGGATCGATTCATTTCTATGATCAAGGCCCAGGGTTCTTTTGGAAAGTTGCCCAAGTCAATTAAGGACCGATCTTCGAACCGCATCTTGCTAAGCAACATCATACTACCACATGTCTTGTGTATGGGCGGGACTTGGCTAATTAATTTGCAACGTTTCACCGTGGTCGTTCCATCCGGTTGCGTGGGTGGTCTTTTATGACCTACTTCTTTATATTCCCACCTGGCGCAAGAGGGGGCTATGAACTCTGCGGGTTTCTATCCAAAGGGGGCGAAACCTTAGCAAGGGGGGACTACGGTGAAATGGTGTATTATAAAGGCCTTGGCACATGCTCTAGACTGCTCACGTAAGGTAGTGAGCAGTGGTATTGACGGATGCCAAACAAACTAGAGAAATCATGTCTTGTGGGTAAAGCTATACAGCCACTGCAGAGTGTAAAACTATTCGAATAGTCATGTCCATGGTCATGGACATGCTGGCAAAGCCACTCCAAGTTAGATTTTTTGTTTTCATTTCAAAGACTTTATCAAATGATTTTGGATTTCTATCCAAATTGGGAAATTGAGAAGGTAGCCTTATGATAGGAAGGTATCCTTCACCACCTGTTGATGGGTTCTGTTGTGTCGGCTCGTAAACCTTTCTTGTAATCAACTCTGTTGTTTATTAATAAAGTTTTTCGTTTACGGTTGTTACCATATTTTTTACTGTGTGAGCTAGCCACTGATCATGGAACTAGTTTAGTTATGCACAGAGGATTTGGAGTATTAATCCCGGGTCCCTACAATGTCCTCTGTCGCCATTTGGAATGACAAAGACTCCGCAGGCCCCTGTTGCCATTCCAAATGGCGATTTGGAATCCAATCGATATTTGAAATGACGACATGGGCATTTCCCTCGGGTTTGCTGGCGACAGGGCTCATGTCCTATCGTCATTTGGATTGACGACAAAGACACTTTTTTGTGTTATTAAATGTATATTTATATTTGTAATTAGAATTAAAAATTAAATATTTGTAGTTCTAATTAAAAATATATTATTTACAAAAATCCATTTCTATCTATAGACTGTTTGGTCCATAAAAAACCCAACATTATCTCTTCCTCAACCTTCCTCGTGACGAGAGGAAGGAAATACGATTCAGGAGTGAGGATTACCCCTTGCGTATCTCTCTAAAGTGAAGCTGGTTCCATTGATCACTCTTCTTTTTTATTTCCTTTAGGGTTAATTGTCGAATGTGATACCACAAACATGGATCCGGATTCTCTACATCTGTGTGAACAGTGATTTTAGTTATGAAACAGTGAGTCAACATACTACTATAGTAAAGCATCGCGAAAAACCACCGTAGCAAAACACTGTTCAGATGTACTGTAGCTGTCGGGCTCATCCACCCGCGTACCATCTAGCGGGTAAGAGTGCTAATGCAGAGAGCATTGTGCGCCTCTGCCTAGCAACGGCAGAGGATACCGATCCCACGGACATATACATGTGTTGCACCCAGGGTTTTGATAACTGGTTCTGTTTTTTTACCAGAGGGTACCGATAGAACCGATTTTCAGAAAATTTTGGTTGATTTTGGCCGAAAATTGCAAACAACATTTTGAAATTTAAACAAATTCGGCTGAAAATCAGCAAGCCCCTTTCTATGCTTCCACTTAACTGAACCAAAGATTGCCAATTGTTGAACCAAAATCAACATACCACAGAAAGGACTCATGGAACAACAATTAATTCTATCAATTTCTGCAACTGGCATGGACTTATATGGAAAGAGAGATAGATAGAACCTCCATGCGCAAACCTGGGGGAGGGGCCGAAGAAGAAGCCTGGATGGGTCGCCGACTCGCCACAAACCTCCAAGCGCCGCTAGGTAGGGAAGAAGATTGGAGATGAGAAGAGGATTCGAGTCGCCGCTAGTGGGAAGAAAACCGAAGAACCTCCATGCGCAAACCTGGGGGAGGAGTCGAAGAAGAAGCCTGGATGGGTCGCCGACTCGCCGCAAACCTCCATGCGCCGATAGCCAAGGAAGAAGACTGGAGAGGAGAGGAGAATCGAGCTGCCGCTAGTGGGGAATAAACTGAAGAAGGGGATGGAGATGTTGAGATGGGTGAGCTCGGTGTGACCTAGGCTGGGCAAAGAAGAGAGCAGCCAGATGGGCGATTTGGGCTGGGCTCAATTCAAATAGGCCGATATATTCGGAGGTGGTTTGGATTTCGATCGGGGGACGCTGGTAAGCCCGATAGAACCGATATTCGGCCGAAAATCGGCGGCAACGAAATCCTTGGCTGCACCACAGTAAGTCAATAACCATGAAACGGTACAAAAGTGTTGTAGCTAGCAATCGTAGAACTGTAGCACTTGTGTTGTATTACTAAATTGGTAGTACTAATAGTCGCGTGAGCCCTTCTTGGAAGCTGGCTCTTTTCGACCGGTCAATGGACACAACGCCTTGATGCAAATTACTATTGCAAAAGGGGGATTTCATTCCTTAATGCAAGACTAAAAGAAAAGAGGTCTACTACAAAACTACAAATTGAGAAGTGCTTCATTATTTACGATCTCTCAAAAGTGAATCGGCAAAAGTCTGAGTTTGACACACCCTTTTTTTTAAGGCCAGTTTAACACACGTTGAACCGATAAATATATGAACCCTAGCTAGCTAGCAGGCCAAAAACTGGTTCCGGGATCATGTATTACTAATTATGAACTTTTTTGTTTGAAACATGAATTGGCACTAACTATGAACTTGTTATGACGCAACTTCCTGCATGTGTGATAATTCCGCTTGCGGTCGAGTTAGTTACTATGGTAATAAGTTAAGTGAGTATGGGTTAATAATCTAATCATCCAGCTCCCTGGTTGAGGGGATACGGGTAGGCTACAATAGGAATAATTCAAAATTTTTATCACGTAAACTAGGAAGCTAAGAAAGTAGATGATCACGGATCGTAACCACCAGACGCGCAGTGCAGCGGAAGAAGAGTTGAAGCAGCCTGATCCAACGTAGAGCGTGTCGATGAAGTGGTGGTAGTCGATCGTTCAGCATCCTCGTGAGTCGATCGTCTCCAACAACCTCTACAGTTATTTGTGAAGATCGCGGATCGTCCTCAAGCGTAACAGCAACTGCAGTAGCGTCTCTACGGTATCCACACGTCTAGGGAAGGAACAACCGGACGCCGGTGTGCAAGCACCAAGTCGCACGGTATGTCTCTCTTGAGAAGATGGCGGCTAGGGTTTCGGTGGAGCACTCAAGTCACGACTTTCGTGTATCTCATCTATCACCTGTGTCTCCCCAAATAGCCTCAAACATCTCCTTATATAGTGCCCATAACGGATTCTATCCGAACACGTTTTGTTCCAACCCGTTAAGTGTGTGACCCGTTAGGTTCATGCGTGTCGGGAGATGGCCCGAGTAGAAACCTCGAGACCCTCTGTGCATTCCGAGCTAGTGCCATGATCATTAACTAGCTCGCACAGTTGCAACATGGATGAAATCATATCCATACAACAAATTAAAGATGAAGCAGATAAATTAATATTTATAGAAGCAAAAGACCTTATGGTCAAGTCTAACAAGGTCTGCCGCACAGGGCTTACAATGAAAAAGAACTTGCAGCGGATCCAAAACAAATCGTGGAAGCCATTTGACATGCCCACAGGCTATCGAGTGAAGGACATCGCTTAGATCGCATAATCTTCAAAGTATTCCTCTTCATAGAACTCTGAACTCCCTAGGTCCTCTTCGGCGACTGATCAACCAGAGGGCATAAAGCTGTGAGTACTTTGAATGTACTTAGCAAGTCATAGGGAAATGTATGAAAATAGGATTCATGCAGGGCTTGACAAGGATAGCTTTATGGTTATTTTGCAGAAAGCAGTATTGACTGGAAATACAGTAAGTAGATTGAAAGCACAAGTTGAAAGATTAATACATAAGTAATCAGTTTCTTTGAAACAACTCGTGAACACCCCGTTCACTTCCCAGACCACTCGTGAATGCTCACGACCACCGGTGAATACTCACGACCACCTTTGTGCAGAGGTTGTGCAGCTTGACCCACAAGAGATAATCATCTTATATTGTCTGCATACACACTTCTGAGGTGTGCGACTAAGAGATTATCACAAGGCCTTTACGAAGCTCTGTTTTGACTTGGATTTGTTCGCTAAGGTTTCGCCTCCGACTGATTCCACAACTCCCAACATCCACCTTACAAAATAACACCCCAGTCGACCGGCCCCCTCTTGCGCCAAGTGTGAATGTCAATCCCAGGGTTCACACTTCCACCAAAACAGAACCGAATTAAAGCATTGCTAGTTAGTTGGCCAAGTCCAACCCATCCTGGACATATGGTTGCATGGTATGAACAGATCAATGGCACAAAGTTAAGTCCTTAGTGACTACTCAGGCGATACATCCTCATCCCAATGTGCTTCCTACACCCCCTTTACTGTATGATCATTCGTCTGAGTATGAAAATATTTTTGGTTCAACCCGACCAAATGGCAGCCCTTGCCAGGGCACAACAACTTTTAATAATAGTGGCCGCGCCACAATTCCATATTTCATTAGTCAAGTTTATCATCATTGAATCATGAGATCGAGAGACCTTCACGTAACTAAAGCAGGACTAAGCATAATACGCACCCATGTTGGTAGTACAATAATGTCCAACTAAGAATACCTAACATATGGTGTCCAAGGGTACATGTCAACATGTCATTCACATAGGTTCAAGGAATTATACTGCCAAATAGGTGTTTAGCTATTTTTCAAACAATTCCTATACATCTAGCCATGCATGTTGATATAAAACCATATAATTTTGTAAACTGGGTACAACATGATCAAAGGTCTACGACTTGCCTTCGATGATGATGAGGACATCACTTCCATGCATACAACCAACACTCATCACAATAGATCTGAACCTATGCACTTGCAAGGTCCAATCACAAGAGCTCGTGCACGTCAATTGAACCATCAGGTAACTTCGTTTCTAGGAGTGCATTTTATTTCTAATAAGAATATACTACTACCTAATGCATGTGATCTTCTTTTAATCAGGAACTTAGGAGCTGATCATGAAGAGAAGCTTGTGCAATCCAATTCGGCCACCGGAGACAGCACTGACTTCAAACATGCATAACTTTCACATACGGACTCCGTTTGAGGCGCACGAGTACTTTATTGAAAGCTTATTTCGTCCTCTTTCCAACGGATCTGGCCTTACCTCCAAATTCCTTTCAAGCGCACTGCAATCGTCAAAAGAGTCAGAGGCTATTTTTGAGTCGAACTTGGGCTCATGGGCCTTGTAACCCTAGGCAGCCTGTACTGTTCACACGGTTACTATTCACATGTGAACAGTACCACCACCCCCTGTTTTCACCTCTACCTCCTATACATAGTGGCCGCCGCCATTAGGGTTTGGTGGATTTCGTTTGCTTAGTTTTTTCCATTGTGAAATTCTTGTTCTTCGCTTGTATCGACTAGACCAACCATAAAGAACCTCTGCGGAATCCCACCTTTTGAACTCAATTATATATTTGCAATTCAGATTGCTTGTTACTTTGTTCTTGCTTGTTTTTCGATTGCTTGCAGGAATTGATCCTCGTGATCAGGTCAATCGGGTCTTTGGCACGGTTGATAACGACTTGGTGATTAGTTCAGCGATTGCTTGGTTCGTACGTACTGCATTCGTAGCCTGGATCGTTAGAGTTGATCATCATCCAATCGAAATTTATCCTTCTCATCGAAAGATCGGAACGACAACAGTTCATCAGATGAAGAGTTGGGAGGCTTCGGTCGAGGTCGTTGGGTCCACAAATTCTTCAGAGTAGCTGGAATCTAAACGTTCGAACAAAGTCAAGTAAGAAAAACAAGTCCAAATAAAGACCAAAGCAAATACCAAACTAGAGCCAAAAGAAAGGTACTAATTGAGAGATTTGATTCACTCGAATCGGAGCTCGAATGAAGGAGAACGGGCACTTGGGAAGAGGTTCGACTGGTTGAGAGGAGGAGGTCCAATGACCTGGTCGAAAGAGGTTGCAAGAGGGAGAGAGAGAGTTTGAGAGCTGAGTGGAAAGCAAAAGGGGCACAAAGGGCTTCTTGGTGCTTTATATAGGAAGGAGGAGGTTCGGGCGACAAGATGGAGTGGCGGGATTCGCGGTGGCACGGCAGAGAATGCCGCATTTAATGCGCGCGATGGGGGCAGGTGAGCCGGTGCAAAACGCACGCATGGCATTGACGCGGGCGGGGGTGGAAGATGACCAGGGCAGGTAGGGGAGGTGACCAGAGGGGAGAGCGGGTACGGCGGAGGCGACAACATTTAATTCAACCCAACAACATTTAATGCGCGAAGAATTTCGCGTCAGCCGTGACGCGACGAGAGGAAGAAGAAGGTGAGCAGGGGGTTGACAGGCGGGGTCGATCGAAACTAGGAGGGTGGTCGTGATAGAGAGTGAGGTCATGACCGAGAGGGTGGTCGTGACTAAGGGGGAGGTCGTGATCACAGGTAGGTCCTTAGGAGGAGGTCCTAGGGAGGAGGAATGGACTGACGGAGAAAAGGGAACAGACAGGGAAAGGGAATCTAAATACCGGTGAACTCCAATAACTCCGAATAAACCAAATTTGAATTAATTGAAGTTTGATTAATTCATATTAAATTGCTTTTAACTTCCAAAATTTCAAGTTAAGCTTTAGAAATTCAACAAAACCGAATGGTTATTTTTATTTTGAAATTTTTTGAAAACTCCTGAAAATCGAGATGTTACAATGGGTAATCGGTTGTGACTTGGAAACTCCTTTCCGATCACGAGTCGTCAGCGGCTCATTGCAAAACATAACGATTCCCGAATACACACAAATTATATTGGACGAACTTTAATGCAATATGATCTACGACCAGGCCCTCATCACTAATGACCAGCTCGTATCTCTATACGACTAGTTCATATTTAGTCTCGACCAGTTCGTAACTCCTTATGACCAGTTTCGACCACTTTCTGATTATGTTCGACTAGTCTACGACCAACTCATATCTCTATACGACTAGTCTGTATCTAGTCGAACTGAACGGCCTTCTCGTGTATTCTCCCTTTGCCTCACAATATCTGGTTTGAACTACAGGTGAGATATTTGTCATCCATGGACTGTTCAATACTTTTTCGATCGAGTGTTGAATAACCTTATGTGGCCGAACTCTTCGACCACCAGTAGCATAGCCATGCACTTTCTTTATCCAACAACTTCGAGGGGCCCAGAGATATCTCTCCTGTTATGTTAGAAGGGGCAAATCTTATATCCGACCAGTCACATCCCTCCGCATGTTTCATAGTATACCCGAAAGTTACCTTTATAACTACCCAGTTACGAGTAGCGTTTTTGCAACCTTTAAGAGTGCTATTACACATATAACGAACTATGCTGATCTCAGGTCTAAGGATTATACATTATTATTGTTTGAGACTAACTAATGACACGTAGAATCATAACAATCTCAATAGTATCTCAAGGTGGGTTTATCCAATCCTATGTTCTCTAACATGTATTCACATTATTGATTCGATATTCCTATATTCATAACTGATAAAATATAGTCATTAATCAATATATGTGTTGGTCGATAAGTCACGGACGAGAAGGCCTGAGGCTGGATGAAGTGGTGATGTTTAATTGGAGGCATCATGATGCCAGCCATGGGCCATCCGCATCCTGCTGCATGCGTACGTGAACCAACACACCTGGGATCCGCACCTCAGTTCAAATAGGCCTGGGAATGTTTGGGACTGTCGCTGAGAAAACGGGACCGGGCAAGTGGGCCCCTTTTGTCGGAGAGTGTTGTCCCCATTGGTTAATGTTTCAAAACGATCGCTCGTACGTAACTACGTACTCCTCGCTGTCTATAGTCTATACCCACTGACGAAGGAAAAGAGAAGCAAGGCCACAGAACAGAAGAAGAAAGAAAATAAAAGAAGAATTTAAAGTAACTAAGTTTTTTTTTCGAACTCATATACTCGATTTCGAAACCTGGCTTAAGTTTGAGTCATACCATCCAAAACAAAAGTTTGAATTACTCGAGAATTGGAATGTTCTTGCTCCGGTCCGGGAAGGTGGTTTTTTTTTTAATAATGTATTTTTTTTTAAAAAAAAAGTCAAAAAATAAAATTACAAAACTAAACATCTGTCGCCAATTCAATTAGCGACGGAAGCTATCAACTATTTCAATTGGCGACAAAAAAAAAAAAGGAAGCTAGGTCTCTGTCGCCAGAATTTGCGACAGGGACTTCTCAAGTGGTATGTGCCCGTTTCAAACAAGGGCAATTCAGGGATTCGTTCGATGTCGCCAATTCAATTGGCGATAGGGAGCTGAATTGGCGACATGGTCTTATTCCATAGGCGACAGGGTCCCTATCGCTAATTGAAATGAGCTGTCGAATTGGCAACAGAGCCCTGTTCCATGAGCAACAGGGAGTTGTCGCAATTTCAATTGACGACAGATGTTTAGTTTTGTGATTTTATTTTTTTAACTATTTATTTATGTAATTCTTTTTTTATAATGTATTATTTTTAAAAAATCATTTTTTTACGACCGGAGGCAGTAGTCTGTTAGTCACCGAGCCCTGGTGACTCTCCACCTAAAAGAAGAGTAGATGTGAAATGGGCCCGCCACGGTGGGTTCTGTTGGGAAACCATGGGCCTGACCCTGCAGTCGGCCCATTAGTGGGCGCTCCATCCCAAACCCTAGCAGGGTCGTAGCCTATAAATAGGGGGTGCTATTCATTGTAAAGGACTGATCGATGGATGAAGGAATAAAGAGAAGCAAGACGCCCCTATATCTCTCGTGTTCAATCTCTTATTCTCGTTCTTGTTGTTCATGCATTGTTCTTACGATTCTACGCTTGTCACGAGGTAATCGCCAGATCGACTCGCCAATGACGGTTCCTCAACACGTTATCAAGACGATCGACTCTCCTCGCATCGAAAGGTAACCGCCGATGAACGACGCTCGAGATTGAATCATTTTTCTAGATTGCTTTCAATTCTGCAAATTTGACTTTCTAGATTGTTTTCCTACGGTGCAAATCCGCTCTAATCTACCGCGAGCCGACTTGAAGTCGCCGGCCAAGCCGATCGGTGGATTGCATGAAAGAGTAGATGATGATTGTACCGTAGGTTGTATATGCAACCGCATGAAAGGCACCATGTGCACGGCACCGCCTGCAAGCGGCTGTCACTACTTCGCGACACGCACGGCCGGCATAGTCCGCCATCACGTATCCGGAGGTAACGACAATGCCACGCCGCTAACACGCGGCAAGCATGCACATGTCGGCATGAAGCCTCGCTTCCGTTGCAATCACATACTACATTACATTGAACATTGCATCGTATACATGACTGTCACCTCGCTGCATGAGGCCGCCGCCACCGCCCACGGCCCGCCCGCCACCATGGCTAGCCTGAAGCTACCACCGGCCGGCATCCACGGTCGCGTGAGCACGTACGCCGCCGACAGCCCCGCATGGCCGGCCAACCGTCCCACACGGCGCAACCCGAAACAAGAAGAAGAAAAAAAGGGGGGGCGTCGCCGCTATCGGCTCGCCGCCGCCCGACCGATCGCACCGCGTTAGGCCCCGCTACCGCCGGATCGCATCGCGCGCTTCGCGCCGCTCGCCGAGGCTCCACCGCCGCGCGCGACGCACGCGCGCTTCGAGCCGCATCGCGACGCCGCTCGCCCGCACCGCGCCGCCGTGCCGCGCGCTCCGCCGCCGCCGCCCCATGGCTCGCCGCCGCGCGCGCCGCCCACCGCCGCAGCGCGCGGCTTGCCGCGGCGCCCGCCCCCGCCCGGCCGCCGCCGGCCGCCGAGCCACGCTCGCCCGGTCACTTGCGCCTCGCGACGGTGCCGTGATCGCGAGTAGCCCGCGACGGGCTTGCAATCGCGTCGCTCGCCGCCGTGCGTGTTCGGCCGCGCTCCGCCGCCGACGCGTTGTGCCACCGCTCGAAACCACCACCGCCACCCAAGACAGCTCGGCGAAGCTCGCCGCTCGCGCGCGGTTGCCTGCGTCTTTGCATCACGCGCGCGCCGGTGAAACAAGCGGCAGGGAACCCTACAGGCGCATCCCCTTGGAACCGGCCAAGTATGAGGGCCTATCGGGCTGAGGCAAACAAAAGGCCGGGAAGGCCATTGGGCCAAAGCAATTGAACAAGGCCAGAAAAGCACCTACGGGAGTGAAAAGAAAAAGGAAGAAAAAAAAAGGGAAATTGAAAAGAAAAAGGAGATTTTGCAAAAAGAACCCTGAAGTGTTCATAATTGCGCAGAATTTTCGCGAATAAAGGAATTTTGCAGAAAACCCCTCGGAAAATATGAATATTACGCACAATTTCTCTCAGAACTGAGTTTTCGCGTTCTAGCCCCTGAAACTTGCAGTTTTCGCCGAAAAGTTACTTTTCCAGCAGAAAAGGGCTTCGGGAATCCAATTTTTTGCATATTTTGAGCATTTGAAGCTTGTTTAATTTTTTATTGTTATTTTTATGCAATTTATTTATTGTATTTACTGTTTTGATTATATGTGATTGTTTATATTACTTTTAATCACTGAAAATAACAGTAAATCTTGAAAAATACGTGAGAAAATACGGGATCATGAACCGGAAGTTCGAATAGCATTATGAGAATTTTGCAACCATCTTACGCAAATTACCAAAGAATAATCTTATGAATTTTGGCATGAATATGAAGATGATCGCATCACGAATCGAATTCAAGAATCGACCAAAGATGGCGATTTTGTATAAAATTTGTATCGGTCTTCAATTTCGTGGTAATGTAATCACGGATGAGCGAGAAGATGGAGAAGATTTTTCTACCTTTCACCCGAATGCGGTGCAATCCGCACGCAACTCATGTCAAGACGGCTACATGCGGATGTCGAATTAATTGATATCATGCAAGTTGCGAAACTCGTGATGATGTTCTCGTAAAGAACTATATCTCGCAGCCACCTAATAGCAATGTTGGCCATGAAGCCATCGCTAGCGCTACAGGTGATGAAGCCTCTCACGAATGAGAGGAGCAAGAAGGGTAAGGTAGTGCGTCGCACATTATTGATGTTTTCCAGTCTAAGAAAAAGGGCAAATGATAGCATGAGGTACACCTCGCCATTGCAGGCACAGAGGATTCACATCCATTAGTTGCACTTATGAATATGGACAGCCCAGTAGCAGCCCCCATCATCCCTCCTTTGGATATCGCGGCGCCACACCGTAGTCGCCTAAAAGGAGAAGATCGCGCATGGAGCCGATTGAGGCGAAGTTCTGAATACTTGTCTATTAGATCTAGTGCACGCATTGCACTCGAATCTTTATAGTAACTGCAGCTTTGAAATTGAAGCAGAATTTTGAATTATTGATAATGGTTGCAAGCTCTAGGAGAGCAAAGCATTAAATTCTTATTATGAGTCCTGCAAGACTTATTTTCCCGTCTTTATAATAGCAAGTTACGTTCTGATATCCGAAGTATTTTATTTATGTGTTGCTTGCTTTCTGCTACATATTAATAAAGTACATTATATTAGAACGCGTGTGGCGCCCTATGGAGGAAGTGTGCTTAGCATGTAGCGGCACAACGAATACCATCCTGAGAGAAATGGAAATTTTTTACCAATCGGCAAGAAGAATTTGGTAATCTTACGACAATCGCGGGCAGCGATACTTGTATAATAGGCTCAGGAAGGGCCATAATTATACTCCCAACGGGCACAACTTTGGTCATTGAAGAAGACTTGTTGTACCTAGAATCGACTAGAACTCTCAAGGATATTTGCGCTATGGTTTCCATGTAGAGACCAAGAAGAGTATGGCATGCAGAATACTGCTCACTACAAAGCATGAAGAAAGTGAAAAATAGTATTAGAATATCTTCCTTCATATGAAACTGGGCTATACTACACTAATGTTAAGGCACCTGCAGCCTATACTGCCTTGAAAACTGTATTTAAAAGCTCTGAACTTATCTATCTCTGGCATGATAGATTATGCCGCCTAGGTCTTAAGATAATAAGAAATATAATTAACAATTCACAGGGACATAATATGAATGTAAAGAATTTCCCGAATCTGGAAGATTTTGTGTGTCCCGCATGTACCACCGGGAAATTAATTATTAGACCTTTTGCTCTGAAAGCGAAGGATGAAGTCCCTGCATTCCTGGACCGTATCCAGGGAGACTTTTGCGGTCCTATACAGCCCCTATAAGGGTCATTTAGGTATTTTATGGTGCTCATCGATGCTTCCTCGGAATGGTCGCACGTATGTTTATTGTCTATGAGAAACCATGCTTTGCAAAGCTAAATCTCGCAGATAATTAACAATTGAAAAAATAATTTCCCTGATCATCACGTGAAGTCCATCTGAATGGACAACGCCGGAGAATGTATTCCGAAGGCATCTGATGATTATTGTATGAAAATGGGAATTAAAGTTGAGCATTCTATACCGCACATCCGCACCCAGAATGGACTAGCAGAACTTTGAAGAATTGTAATTTACCAACTATATGTTGGGGACACGCAGTCCTGCTCGTAGCAGCTCTAATCAATTTTAGACCGTCGGCCTATAACATCCATCCAACTATGCAACTAGCGCAAGGGTCAGCACTGAAAACTTCTCATCTTCGTAGGTTGGTTTGCAAGGGTTATATACCTATACCACCACCGCAGCGAACTGCAATGGGTCTTCTCCGAAAGTCTAGAATATACGTTGGTTATGAGACAACATCCATAATCAAGTATTTGGACCATATGACTGGAGATTTGTATAATGCCCAATTCGCTGATAGTACATTAGATGAGGTTAGTTTCCGTCATTAGGGAGGAAATCAACCCTTGATGATAATGTCGGAAATAATTGAAGTCTAGAAGACAATTGAAGTCCGTAAGATAATCGCAATCGTAAGATAATTGAATTGAAGTCTAGAAGACAATTGAAGTCAGAAGATAATTGATTCGCAAGTATTAGCGAATCAACCGCGACTACTTTAGTGATTTGAAGAGCGTGAATAAGTAGCATTTGCACGCAAGCAATGCACCGAGAGAGGTTGAAATACCATTGAAGGTATCCCTAATCCCGCCCAAAGGCCTCGTAATAAAGGACGAGAACTCCGGTCCTCGAATCCTGGCAACCGGGGACACCGGTGAAAAAGGATAAGAAGGACTTGACACACCGGTCACCAAGTGCCCGAACTAGAAGGGGAGCAGTTGAGACTGGCATCGGTATGGAACCTTCGTAAAAGGCATACGACTGAACATCCCCATGAAGGGAGACATCGCATGGATGTGTGCGCACACATCGGAGCTGAAAAACTAAAGGACTTGCCCGCAATTGGAAGCGCGGTGACCAAGTAGAAGCATTAGAAGAATCGCCCTCAAGAAATAGTTATAAACTTTATGTGACCACGGAGATTCTTTGAATATTACAACGACCAATGTCGACACTTACTTTGCAAAAAACTTGCCACGATCATCAATCTTGATCCGAGCACTCGCATCGCTCGATAAATGAAAGAGAAGATCAGATTGGAAGAAGGCAATAGAAATTGAATTATTCCTCCGAATAAAAGAAAGGTGTTTGGGCACTGTAAGCGCACGCCTCCCTTGTACACCACGTAGGGCATAAGTGGGTATTTGTTGAAAGAGAAATGAAAAGAAGCAAGGCTCGTTGAACAAGGTTTCACTGGACATCCGTAAGATGATTATGAAGAAACCTATTCCCGGTCATGGCGGAACTCCCTTTTAAATATTTATCTCAATGGCGGTGAACTTGAAGTTAGAAGTGAAATTGATGGATGAGGTACCAAAGATACCTTTATGAAATATTGATTGAGACATTTATATGAAGATACCGAATGTATCATCGTCCGAATCAAAACAGAGCAAATAGAAATATGTACAGTGTGAAACTCGAAAGTCATTATACGAACTTAAGCAATCAGTGAATGTGGTATAATCGCAGGCGACTTTCTATGCAAGAAAGGCTACACGAACAATGAGAATAATCTCGTGTATTTATACGACGATCCCGAATGGATTTTGTATAATCTCGGTGTATGAAGATGATCCGAATATCATCGAACCTCAAGGATATTAAGAAAGCAAGCTCTTACCGAGTCGAGTCCAAAAGAAAGGTTTGGGTAAAACCAAATATTGCTTAGGCTTGCGCTTGAGCATGCCCTGAAGGGATATTAGTGCATCATCACCTACACTCGTAAGGTGTTAGAAAGGTTCGACTTTGCGAAGACATACCCTTTGAAAGTGCCAATGGTCGGAGATCTTTGCAGCAAGACAAAGACTGCATGCACCTAAAGAAGAGGGGAGGAAGTCCGGGACCGAATTCCTACACCAAGTGCAATAGAAGCACTAATGTATTTAGCAAACTGTACTAGAACGGACATTGTATTTGCCGTGAACCTACTAGCAAGGTATAGTGCAGAACCTACCAAAGGCATTGGTAGGGAATAAAAGACATCTTCCGATACCTCCAAAGAAGCAAAGAATCTAGTCTGTTCTACAGAAAGGACCAAGACCTAACTATGTATGGCAATGCAGATGACTGCACTGTAGGACTCGTGATACACCAAATCGCAAACAGACTATGAACTCCTATGTGGTGGAACTGCAATTCCATGAAAATCGTCTAAGAAATATCTTGTATCGACTTCGACGAACCACTTGGAGATCATAGCATTGTACAAGGCCTTACAAGAATGTGTTTGGCTTCAGCGGATGATTCACCACATCCAGCAGTCGTGTAGATTACATACCGCTCAAACCCCTACTTTTTGTATGAAGATAATGCAGCTTGTGTTGCACAAGTACAGATGAGTTATGTGAAGAATCCTCTCACAAAGCATATCAACCCCAAGTTCTTCTATGCTCTTGAATTGCAAAAGATGAACGTAATCAAAGTACTACATACTGAGTCATGTGAGAATCTTGCAGATTTATTCACTAAGTCACTTCCAGCGTCTAGCTTTGAAAGATGCATACGTGAATTGGAATGATAAGACTTAGAAGTGCAGAATTCAGGGGGAGAACCTTCACGAACTCATTATTAAAGCTTGATCATGAAGATCGAGTACCCAAAGAATAAATCCAGGAGATTAAATGAAATTGGGTGGATTGTACTCTTTTTCCCTTGACGAGTTTTCCTGAAGTTTCTCGGCTAAGGTTTTTAATGAGGCAATTCGTGCATCACAGTAACGTGTATCATGTACTCTTTCTCCAAATTTTTCCCACTGGGTTTTTATGGAGTTTTGACGAGACATGGACATGAAGGATGGGTGCCCAAGGGGGAGTGTTGGGAAACCATGGGCCTGACCCTGCAGTCGGCCCATTAGTGGGCGCTCCATCCCAAACCCTAGCAGGGTCGTAGCCTATAAATAGGGGGTGCTATTCATTGTAAAGGACTGATCGATGGATGAAGGAATAAAGAGAAGCAAGACGTCCCCCTATATCTCTGTGTTCAATCTCTTATTTTGTTCTTGTTGTTCATGCATTGTTCTTACGATTCTACGCTTGTCTACGAGGTAATCGCTCGGACTGGACTCGCCAGCGACGGTTCCTCAACAGGTTCCAGCGGCAGCTAACCGAGTGGTCAAGCGGTAACGTGAGAATGAGTAACTGAGGTAATATCATGCATATGTAGCCATGTAGGAGGCCAGCTGGTTAATGGCGCAGTTAGCTTCATCAGGATTCCCCAATGATAACCCAAATCCGGTTCCAAATAACCATCATTGCATCTGATCAACCAAGCAAACCCCAAAACTCCTTTCCGTTCCGGACAATCAGGCTATCTGCCCCACACCTGCATGCACTGAACCCATCGATCCCTGACGTTTGCAGTTTGCATGCTTCGCTTTCACAGGATCTATCTTTCTCTAGTACAGTGCACAGTACCCTGCTGCAAGTGCAGTCAGTTGTAGGAGAATGGGCCTGCAGCTTGCTTTGCCTTGGGCCCAGTAGGTGGTCTGGCTTGACCTCTTCTGGGAAAGCAGTGCAATGCCGACAGCTTTCGTCCTTGAAGCTTTACACTTTCTTCTGCTTGCTCTATGCTTCTGCTGGCCACAAGCTCACACACGCGAGGTGGACGCACCGCACGCTTTCACGAGGAAGACGATGAAACACCGGTCTCTTGTGGTGCCGCAACGGCCTAGCAGTTTTCTTGCTTTTTTTTTCTGTCATTAATCTCAACTGAATGCACGAAGGGAAGCTTTACGTTATACACGACGCCACGAACCCGGGCTAAACGGCCCCATCCTAAACTCACGCCATGATCAAAGCAACAACTAAATGTGTGCAGACTCTCTCTCACACACACGTGAACAGCACAATACAGGACTCGACTTGCATGCATGACTCAACTAAACGTGCAAAACTACTTTGTAACAAGATTAAGCATACCATACACAGTGTTCGGCTACTCGGCCGATTCCTAATCTCTAAACTTTTTTGCCTTGCCCTTCTGTTGTGTGGATGTGGCGGCCGCTGAATCTTTCTTGGCCTTCTTCAGGGCCTCCACTAAACCTGCCAAGCAGTCGTCCCGGTATTTGTGCAAGTGTTTGTACAAGCATTCGTCAGCGTCCCTCTTCCTCTTGTTGCACTTGGGCATCAGGTTGTGTGCCACGTCGGCCGTCGACATGTTGGTCTCTTCGTCTTCGAGCAGCTGCCGGATTTCGCCGAACCGCCGGTGCTCGGTGACGTCCAGGCAGTTTCTTGCAAGCACCTTGAAGGCCTCGAAACGGCAGTAGGGCATCTCGATGTGCATGTCCATCCTCCCCCTGCGGGTCAGCGCCGGGTCGAGCCGGTCGACGTGGTTCGTCGTGAACACGATGATCCGCTCGCCGCCGCACGCCGACCACAGCCCATCGACGAAGCTGAGCAGTCCAGACAGCGTCACCCTGTTGCTGTCGTCCTTGACGGACTTGTCCAGGATGTTCTCGCCGTCGCGCTTGCAGTCGTCCTTCTTGCTCTTGCGCTTGGTGATGAGGTCGACCTCGATCGCGTCGATGTCCTCGATCACGGTGATGGACTTGCCTGTCGTGTGGATGAAGAGCTTCCGCAGGTCAGCGTTGCTGTGAACGGACGTCAGGTCTAGGTCGTAGACATCGTACTTGAGGAAGTTGGCCATGGCTGAGATCATGGTGGACTTGCCCGTGCCCGGGGGGCCGTACAGAAGGTACCCGCGCTTCCACGCCTTGCCGACCTTGGAGTAGTAGCCCTTTCCCTGCTGGAATGCCCTGAGGTCGTCGACGATCTCCTCCTTCTTGACGGGATCCATAGCGAGGTGGTCGAACGTCGCCGGGTGCTCGAACGGGACGTGGGTCCACGCGCCCTCTTTCCAGTTGTTTGTGAACAGCCGCCTGTGCCTCTTGGCGACGGTGAGTTCGCGCCCCCGCAAGACGATGCGCGGCAGGTAGGTTCCTAGCACGAGCTGGCGGTGGCGCTTGTGGAACACTGCCCGGTAGCGCAGCGGCTCGTTCTTCTCCGACGCGAACCTGATGACCGGGCCCCGATTATTCTTCGGGGCCTGCCTGGACAGGTTCCACCAGACTCGGGCGCCCTCGTAGTCGTCGGTGATATCCTGGTTCTCGTCCAGCGTCACCTGCAGCATCAACTGAGGCTGAGGGAGATCGCTGTCCTGATCGGTGTCCAAGTCGTCCGACTCCTTACCGAGATCGGCCTTAAGCTTGCCTGCGCGTTTGAGACACCGGTCGCGCAGGTAGACCTCGATAGCGTCGAACAGCTTGCTCCGCCGGAGCTGCTCGTCGTTGTACTCGGAGATGGTGACCTGCTCATAGGGGTTGAAGTAGGAAGCCACCATCGGCATCCACGTTGTGATGAAGTTCGTCACCTCGTCATGGACGTGTTCCGGCATCTTGGACCACAGCAAGGCGAGGCCAGCCATGGCCGACCCCAACCCGACCCACTTCTCCACTGTCGTCATGCGCGCCTGGTTAAGCAGAGCTAGCTCTAACTCTTAATTTAAACTTCCTATGAGTTTAAGGTTAAATGATATATCTCCATTTATATAAGTAACGCAGACGATCCAAACTCGTATACGGCGTCACGAGGCAGTCAGGCGCGCGGTCCATGGAATGGAAGTACGTGAGCATCGATGTTTCTCCGAAGGTTGGCGGAACCGCGGAAGCAGGTTAGGAGCTCAAAGATGAATAGTTGAATCTTCTCGGGATATGGCCTAGCTGACAACCAATTACGTCAACAAGTCAACCAAAAGAATCTTTTCGGTAGACGATTATGTATTGCTCGACAACACGGGCGGAAACACGAATTTGGAGACTCCGGGCCAGGGCAGTACGTGATATTTTAGGTGTCATGTGTTAAAATAAATTCGAGACCTTGTAAATAGAAAATGTGTACATCAGTGTTGCTAATGTTACCGCTAAGTTTAGCTAGCCTATTCAACATACTCATCAACATTATTATCAAAGTTAATTTCTATTAAACATGGTTGAAAAATAGAACATCACATAAATGCAAAAATATAAAAAGAATTGCAACAATAAATGGAGTGGTGTTAAAATTTAGAAACAATAACTAGCCCAACTGCAACCGGGCACATATAGCTCTCAGAGGACCCAAAGCGGCACGAAAGGACCACTACAGCGACGAAGCGGCATAGTATCAAATCCCAACGATTGGGATGCACAAATATCAAAAGTACGAGACATCAACGCAAGATTGAGAGGAATAATTGTGCGCTTAAGGTATTGAACTCACAAAGAAACCTAAAGTAATTGACAGCAACGTCCAGATAAGAATTAAGAAGGGAAGAGTTAATTTTGACAGTATTTTTTTTCAATTTAGCCTTTTTTTCGTAAAAAACACACATTTATACCTCTGCTAGTCTTATTTCCAATTTTGGACCCAGGGGGTCGGCGCCGTGACTCACGGCGCCGAGCTGGCGCCGAGGTCCCGAACCCTAGCCACCGGGAAGCGGCGTGGCCACCGGGCTAGGGTTCGGGACCTCGGCGCCATGACTCACGGCGCCGAGCTGTGTTAGCTTAGCTCGGCGCCGTGAGTCACGGCGCCGACCCCCTGGGTCCAAAACTGGAAATAAGACTAGCAGGGGTATAAATGTGCGTTTTTTACGAAAAAATAGCTAAATTGAAAAAAAATCGGTAATTTTGATTGTGAGAATTCGGAGACATTTGTAGTTGTCTTTGTTAGACAACATAAGGAAGTGAAGAGAGAAAGAGAAAAGTTAGGGGCATGGATGGATTCTAAGTTTTGTTCACTTAATTCTTACTAATACTAAGATTAACCAAATGATAATAAAATATTAGTCCGAAAATGTGGCCCTTGAATTAGTGGGGGCCCTGTGCAGTTGATCACACTGCACACCTTTACCATCCGGTCTGTTCGGAGCAAACTTGTAATGTAAAAAATACCTAGATATAATGTGATTTAATAGTCAATATAACTAATGCATGACAAGAAATTTGCCGTTCATTCGTCTGAACCACTTGGCCTGAAGGGCAGCAGCTTCCCAGCAAAGGCAATGCCTGTGGTACCTACATACCTGGCTACCTAGAAGAAGATTTCTACCTGCCCCATCGGAGAAGAAAATATGCTGAACATCGGAGGAGAAGACAAGATGCTGAAGTCATCGTCTACCTGCCGAGAAGACTAAGATGCTCAAGTCATCGTCTTTAGATCAGGGTTTCTTTCTGATCATCATCGTCTCCCACTCATGAACGTTTAACATTCTTGTGTTTCTGTTGATGTCGGCAGGGTTCAATAATTCAGCTTTTTAAGTTTCAGGCTAACTAGTCAAACGGTCTAGAAAGATGATTGGTCCAATAAAAATCTTTAGGTAGGTTCGTGAGCCGTCGGACATGCTCCAAGATTTGTGCGTCTGAGATGTGTTTGTTTTGTTTATGTATCAGTGCGCCTATGTAACAGTGCGTCAGTTTCGCCGGATCTGAAGTCCTTTCAAATTTTGGATGCTCCGTCTTTTTTGCCGGTTCCGTTACCAATCAAATTGATTAACGATGGTAGCAATGGGCCGTGCAGAGCTACGGTTAGTGGGCTCCTTAACAAACAGGTCCACAGTCAAAGGAAGGGATTGCCGTGGCTGGGTCGGGTGTTTGGAAAGTGCTGGCGTACGCATCATCTAGCTACACGACCTCCTGGCGGCGGATCAAAGATTGTAAGTAGTACCCGGCGCACTTGTCTTCCTGGCGGCGGGTCAGACTTTGCAAGTGGTGGTCGGCGCACTTTTGTGGAGGTGGTTCGGGATTGCAACGAGATGGCTTTGGTCGGGGACTTGACGGCAATGATCAGCTAAATAAGGTCTTGGTGTGGCAGTCCCGGTGGTTAGTTTCAACAATGATCGGTTCCCAATCTCTACAGGAGTGGGAGATATGGCTGCGGGAGTTAGTCTCGGTGGGGGACAGCAGAGGCCGAAAGGCAGGGGTTTCTTCGCTGGCAGGGATGGCTTTGGGAGTCAGGCTGTTGAACCAGGTGAAGCTGCAGCTTTCGGTGGTATGAAGAACCCGGTCATCGGTGGCGTTGGCCAAGCTGGTGGACAGGCTTTCTTCGGAGGAGGACAGTTACCTAGCAATGGAGGTTCTGGGTAGTTTAATCAGGTTCAAACCCGGTTATCTAGCAATGGCTATGGGAGGGTTGGAGGCGGCATCAGAGGTCGAGGGCATGGCAGGTTTGGAGGGGGTTTGTTTTCATCGTGGTTACACCGGATCCGCAAATACTATTTCCAATACTATTTGCTTTAGGTGTAAGGAGAAGGGACGTGGAATAGACAGTTGCAAAGTAATCATGTTATGTGACATCTGTGAGGGTGATGACCATTTGGCAAACAAGTGTCCATTGTTGTCGAGACCGAGACATGTCGCTAACTTGTGCGGGTTCGGTGCTGATGGGTTGGGGTTTTACCATATCCCAACATCTAGGTCGAAGAAGCTGAAGAAAGTGAATAATAAGACGACCCTTGTTAGGATCATTGGTGATCAACTGTCAGAAGATATTATGATTGTGGAGCTGAGAAGACTAATTCCAACGAATTGGCAACCTCAAGTGGAGATTCAGGGGAAAAGGCTTTTTTAGTTCATTTTCAGACCAGGCTTGATATGCTTCGTATGGCGGCCATTGGAAACGTGCATGTGAAAGAGCGTAAGGTGGTGCTGCAATTCGAGGAATGGAATTTGAAGCCAACACCTAAGTACCCGCTTCAGAAGGTTTGGGTTCAGGTTTTGGGGTGCCTTTTGAAGTTCGTGACTTTCTGAGCCTTTGTGCTATTGGATCAATTCTTGGTACCGCTTTGAGAGTGGACATGGAAAAGGTCCGCAAGAATGATCAAGTTCGTATGTTGGTGGGAGTGCTCGACATAGAAGCCATACCTTCAAGTGTTGAGATTGTGGTCGGTGAATATGTCTTTGACATTTTCTTCAAAGTGGATGCTGAGGAGATAGCTGATATCAGCAAGAGGATCATGAAGGGGAGGACAATCAGGAAAGAGGCAAGGATGCGGAGATGGAGGATAGAGATTCTAAAAGATTCAAGAATAATTCAATTCTTAAATCTAGCACTCCTGAGAGCCGCGAGGGTCAGTCCACCTCATTAACCAAGGGGAATACCGTGGGGCTTTTGGCCTCGGATACAGTCTGGTTTACACCAAGGGTTGCGCCTGTTTCATGAGGGGATGGTGTGCGCATGGTGAGCACTAAGGAACTTTGCCCGGTTACAACCATGTCTGGTTTTTCCGCAAATCAATTAGCTGATTCAAAAGATGCTGAGGTGGAGACGACGGAGGGTTCTGCTTTGAAGTGGATGGAAGGGCAGGAGGCCCCGGGTGTTGCGTCGCCACTTGAACAGAACGTGGTGGCGATAGAGGCTACTGAGCAGACCGTGGTGGCGACAGTGGCTGCGTTGGATTTGTTGGATGTTCTCAGGCTCTGGGTGCTGTGTCGCCACTCTCACATTTGAACAAGGTCTCGGCCGATGCTGTCTCGGCTGCTGCTAGCTGTCTTTTAGCTAACGGAAGGACTGAGGAAGCAGGGTTTGTCAAGGCCTTAGCACATCCCAAAGTTGGTCAGTGTGAAGACTGTTCTGCATAGGATTTCGGTGGTGGCAAGACAATTTCCACCGGTCAGATTGATTACATCTCTGCACTGGATTCCAATGGAAGCAAGCGAAGCAAGGTGGGCTGTAGCTGTCCTGCCACGGTGGGGTTATTCGGTCATCCTTAATTCACAAGGAGGATACGGTGGAGCCTAGGTAAAGTGAGCGCATTAAGAAGCAGCAGTCTGGAGATGGCGACTCGGTTAAAAAGGCGATACGACGTGCGAAAGTGCGAAACTTGGAGATTGACTCAAGCAATCCAAGTAAGTCTGGTAATAATATTTCTTTTGTGTCTTTTTCCAATGAGCAAATTGTTGAAAAATTGCTAGCATTGGCATTTCATTAGGAGTTGATAGGACTGAGATTGGTAGCTCAATTAACAATCTTAAAACAATTGAGCTAGGAAGATTAAAAAATAAAGATATTGTCGAAGTAGAAGACTTAGAGGATGAAACTCTAGTGTACAATGATTTATCTTCCTGTAGTCACTTATGCAATGATTTAGATGGTAATTTGGAGGATGACCAATCTAATTTCACATTAGTGAAGTATAAAAAGAGATCCAAAAAGAAGAATTTCCATAATAGTCCAATTAAATTAAAGTTAAAATGAAAGGTCTTTTTTGGAATAGCAGAGGTCTGGAAGACTTGGCTAAGCATCGTTACATTTATGATTTGGTTAAGGAACAACATCTAGATTTTGTGGAAATTCTAGAAACTGGCAAAAAAGACTTTTTAGTGGCTAGTCTTAACCATCTTTATGGTGGGCAGGATTTTTTGTGGCATTTTCCCCCACACAAGGTCGATCGGGGGGGTATCCTTTTAAGAGTGGATCATCAGGTTTTCGATATTGGTTCTATTGATGCTGGTGATTTTTATGTTAAGTTTCATCTAAAAAACAGAGATGATGACTTTCAATGGGTTCTTGTGGCTGTTTACGGTGCAGCTCAAACTCAATTCAAGGAAAAGTTTCTTACTGAACTCGTTCATGTCTGTAGGAAAAAATCGCTTCCTATTTTAATTGGGGGTGATTTTAACATCATCAGGCATTCAAATGAAAAAAATAATGATAAGTTTGAGTATAGGTGGCCTTTCTTGTTTAATGTTGTGATTAATAACTTGGATTTAAGAGAAATAGTTTTATCAGGTAGACAATATACTTGGGCCAATTCTTTAGATAATCCAACCTTTGAAAAGCTAGATAGAGTCTTAATGAATATAGATTAGGAGTATAAATTTCCTTTGGTCATAGTTAATGCGCTTGAAAGGTCTTTATTTGATCACACGCCCTTGCCATTAAATACGAGAGCGGCTTCTTTTAGAGGAAGACAACCGTTATTTAAATTTGAATAAGGTTGGTTGGGTAGAGAGGGTTTTAGGGAGTTGGTGGCTGATGTGTGGAAATCAAATACTAGGGGTCATTCTGCCTTCTAAATTTGGCAGTGTAAGATTAGATCTCTCAGAAGCTTTCTTTGTGGTTGGGCTAAAAATACCAGTGGAAAGTATAAAAAGGAAAAAATTGAGCTTAATTTATTAATTGATGAGCTTGATAAAAAAAGCTGAGGTTGTGAGATTGTATGATCATGAGCTTAATCTTAAAATGGTTGCTAATGAGAGATTGGCACATCTTCTGAGAGAAGAAGAAATTAAGTGGTATTAGAGGTCTAAAGCGAAATTTCTTTTGGATGGGGATAGAAATACATGCTATTACCATTTGATTGCGAATGGGAAGCATAGATGTCAAAGAATTTTTCAGCTCGAATAGGAGGAAGGAATAATCCGGGGTGATGTCAATTAAAAACGTATATCATTAATTATTATAAAGTTTTGTTTGGACCTTCCGAAAATAATCATCTATCTATGGTGGATTCTGTTGTGAATGATATACCTCAAGTTTCTGAGGTGGAAAAAAAATTTCTTACAGAATCATTCACTGAAAAAGAGGTGAAGGAAGCAATTTTTCAAATGGACCATGACAAAACACCTGGGCCAGATGGCTTCCCTGCCGAGTTCTACCAGGTGTTTTCGGATATCATTAAATATAACTTGTTAGCTATGTTCCAGGATTTTCATAAGTGTTCGCTTCCTCTTTATAGCTTGAATTTTGGGATCATTACATTGCTTCCCAAAAAAGCGGACGCTAAGCAAATACAACAGTACAGACCGATCCGTCTTTTAAATGTTAGTTTGAAATTTTTTACTAAAGTTGTTACTAATAGGCTTATAGGGGTAGCTCAAAAGGTGGTTAGACATTCCTAGTCAGCTTTTTTTGCAGAGGAGATTTATTCTAGATGGAGTTGTTATTCTCCACGAAACCATTCATGAATTGCATAAAAAGAATTTGGATGAAATAGTTTTCAAGATAGATTTTGAGAAAGCTTATTACAAGGTTAAATGGCTGTTTTTAATTCAAACTTTAAGGATGAAATGATTCTATGCTAAGTGGTGTTCCTAGGTGAAAAGTATAGTTAAGGGAGGGAGTGTTGGAATAAAAGTTAATGATGATCTTGGCTCCTTTTTTCAAACTCAGAAGGGTCTTAGGCAAGGTGATCCTATGTCTCCTATTATTTGTAACATTGTAGGGGACATGCTTGCCATTTTTATATCTCGTGCTAAAGAAGCAGGCCTTTTATCAGGCATAGTTCCTGATGAGGACATGACCCCTATAGATATAACCAAATTTGCTATTCTTGTTGTTCAAAATACAAGAGCTCGTACACTTCACTTAAATTATCAAGTGAGCTCGTTTTTAGGAGTGTCTTTATATTATATGAACTATATGATGCTACCTAATGATGAAAATGTATATTTGTGCAGCACCACGTCACTTTGTGTCCAAGCTAAGCAAGAGTTCAGGTTGGACACGTTCTGGAATCCAGTTCGGCCTCTAGAGACAGCTCTGACTTCAAACGAGCATAACTTTCACATACGAACTCCGTTTGAGGTCCATGAGTACTTGATTGAAAGCTTATCTCTTCCTCTTTCCAATGAATTTGGCCACACCTTCAAATTCCTTCTGTGCCCATCGTAATCATCAAAAGAAGGTGTTGTGTCACATGTTTGGGCCAAATTAGGCCTTGTAACCTATTTGGGCCGGCCACCTCCTTGGCCACCCCCTTTGGGCTGTACTATTCACAGCCCTACTGTTCACGTGAATAATACTCATGAATAGTACCACCCCCTTAGCTCTTGGATATGTGTGGCTCTCTCTCCCCTATATAAGGAGGGCACACCCCTCTAGTTTTTCTTGGATTTCGTTGAATTAAGGTTTAGCCATTGTGCAAACTTCTGTTCTTCAGTTGTGTCGGACGACCACCTGTCAAGACAGCCTTCGGAATCCCACCTTATCAGTATTTCATAAATATTTGCAATACATTAGATTGCGTTTTATCTTATTCTTGCGTGTTCTTCGATTGCATGCAGGAATAGGCCTTCGTGGTTAGGTTGATCGCGCTTCCAGCAAAGTCAATAACATCTCAGAGTTTGTTAAACGATTGCTAAGGCGCAAGCGTCTTCGTACGATTATAGTCGGATCGCGAGAGTCACCTCCACCAAAATCGATATTTATCAATCTCATCAAAAGATCAGGACACCCCGCCTCCATCAGGTGGTATCAGAGTTACAGTTGATCGGTGAGAATTTCCAGTTTTCTAGTAGTAGATTCGTTTTTCATACCTAGAGTCCAGAAAATTGGCCAAATTTTTTTTGCATCTATCATCTGTACCGGACCCCTTTGAGCCATTGCAATTTTCTTTTCGATATTTTGCTTGTTGAATCATTGGTTGCATCGTCGTGTCTAGTTGCTGATCTTTAGTTCTAATTATTGTCTAGTTGGTCATTGTCTATATTGCTTCCCGTGTTTTCCTTCGCGTTGCTTGATTTTTTTTTAGGGTTCTTAGTTTTCGCATCTAAAACAGAAAATTCGTGGGTTAGAACTCCTCTAATCCGCACCAAAAATAGAAAATTCATCCTGTTGTTAATAAAAAAAAAAGATGAGGTTTGTTGTGGTCTTTTGGGAGATTTGATGTTATTTGCGACTTGCGGCAAACCGTAGGACCGACCAGATAGAAGGCAAAAAAGGCAACCGCAAGAACAAAAGCCGCAGTAAAAAAATAAAAGAAAAGAAAAAGAAAATAAAAGCATGTAAAAAATTAATTTATTTTCAAGTTTATTGACTTTAACCAATTTGCATTTTATTAATTGATTTGCAAAATTCAAAATATGGCAAAACTCCAAATAATTTGCAGAATTTTTACACAGCGCCAAAATGCACTAAAAGTTTTAAAAGTATCACATTTTCATGCTCCATAATTTTGGTTACAAAAATTTAAGATGTTGCAATACCACCTCTCAAAAAAAATCGCGGTGGGTCCAAGGATCATTTGATCAGCAAAGATCATCCTACCACAAGATATTTGCTCTCTTATACTTTCGGCTTGGCAGCTCACCTATTCTAAACCAATCTTTGTTGTATGATGAGTACTGGATGATGGGAAAAAAATTCTATGTAACATGCATAAACACAAGCACATGTCTTTTTTAAACTAAAAAGACCACAAAAATTGGTTATCGCAGCCGTCCCTAAAACTCAACAGCCGATAGGTCACATGGTCTAATCCGGGAAAATCTATAAACAAACATATCTAATATGTAGTTAGTGGGACTCAAACCGTGATCGTTAACCACTAGGAACATATCAATCGATCTAACCACTAGCTGGAAATGTACATGTTACATGTAGATTTCAAATTAGTCAATATAGCCGCGCGGGCGAATGAGCTAGTTCCACGTACTGTGCCTGGAAATTTTGCGACTTAAGTAGTACTAGCTAACCAACAACGGTCCGCGTGTGTTTCCAAACTTGGGCGCAGCGTTTGGCTATGGGCCAGCCGGCGTGGCTCGCCCAACTCATGCTCGAGCCCCGCTTCCACGGCTCGGCCTGTCCCGAGTCCAGCCCACACCAACCCATCAAAAGCCAATATCAAGCGTCCGTCAGGCGTCGGATGTGCCCAAGGGAACACGTGTGGCCGTCCGGTGGGCGAATAACTCTAGTCTGTAACGATGACATCCGGGCCTTCCAATCTTGAATCCAACGGCCTAAAATAGAGAAATGCGTTCTCTGGGGTTGTCTAGCAAACAGCAGATCAGTGGAGCCTGCTGCCACGCGATGTCATGCGCGTTTACCAGCGATCCGGATCCTCTATGTACTACAGAGAATGATTTCAGTATGCTTAAATAGTTCTCGGTAGTAGCACTTAGGGATGTCAATCGAATCCAAATTATCCGAATTCGGTTAGTAGTGAATATGGTTTATGTTTTTTCATCCAATTAACAATTTCCCTAGCTTATTCGTATTCGCATTTGCATAAAAAAATATGGATATAAATATGGTATGGACTTTTGCCATCCGAAATGTTATATCCACACTATGTGTATTCGTATTCGAATTCGATAAAACAATATACATATTTTATTGCAGTGTGGCTAATTAGTTGGATGAGTATTTTTAGTTTAATATGAATTCATGTTATTAGATGAAATAGATAAACTAGAATGATTAGGTGTGCTATGTACGAGGAAATATCTTGCAATTACGTAAGTACGAGTATATCCAAATCCGACCGAATTGAGTAGGTATTCAATTCGTATTTGTATTCGTTACAACAATCAATTTGTATTTGTATTCGTTTTGAAAATACAAATACGAATACTGAAATACCACTATTCGATCCATTGACACCCCTAGCAGCATTGTAGCAGATGCTATAGAAACAACTAGATGTCTACTGTAGCAAAATACGGTGTAGCAATTTTATCGTGCTTTTGGGGTACTGTAGCACAAGATATAGTCCGTACAAAAACTTTTGGATCGAATTGTGAAGATCAGAATACGTATCACTGTACTCCTCTGCATTAGCCCATGTTAGTACAGATGATCCGCTTCGGTTTACCGGACTAACTACACCGTCTACACGTGCCTAGTGGAAGCAACGAAGCATATCCTGATGCTGGGAAACTTTTCGCGAGAAAACGAAATCATCTCGCCAGTTCTAATCCGAACTGTAGGACGCTCGATCCAATGGCCACAAAGTGCCAGACGGCAGGAGAAGGCAGAGAAGAGGAATGGCAGAGGATGTGCTTCCTGACCTAGTTGCTGTTCTAACGAAGCAACGCAAATCAGTACATACGTAAGAAGTTGTTTAATTTTATCCGTATCATCTCCGGCTAGATTAGTATGTTCTGCATTTCAGGGAAGTTAGCAACCGTGACATGTTTGCACGAGCTGTCGATTTAATTAGCTAGCCTCAAAGTCCCGAGGGACGAAATGAAACAGCAGCACGTCTCGTCTGCATGCTTGCGATGCTTAAACATCTAGTATAGACTGGTGCAGTTGGACCAGGCCGACCGGCATATATGGCCCGTTGCCGTTGGACTGACAGGAAATAGAGCCGAATTGAATACTGGGATTATCAGTCCCAATAACGGGTCATGTTGGCCATGTATTAGGTGCATGTAAACTCATGCATGGGCTGCTTGACATACTGACTTTCTTTTATCTTTACTAGCGGCTTGTGCGCGCCGCATGGCGCGCCGAAAACGAAGGATCCGCACCCAGTGGGGCAGGGTAGGGCTGACCCCACGTCATAGCGCACCAAAAACGAAGGATCCGCACCCAGTGGGGCAGGTAAGGCTGACCCCACGTCATGGCGGCCGCAGCGGCGATCCGCGCAGTGGAGGCGGTAAGGCTGACCCCACGTCATGGCGGGCCGAAAACGAAGGATCCGCACCCAGTGGGGTAGGGTAGGGCTGGCCCCACGTCACGTGACAACCATCGCTGTTAGGCTGCTGCTGTTAGGCTGCTGGCTTCCATTCATCCCTGTTAGCTCTAACGCTTTCCGACAGATCCGCTTTCCGACGATCCCGTGCGCGTGTCTCCCTTGGCTTTCTTTCTGCAAGCGCAAAGGCACAACGCCTAGGAAAATCGGACGGCCGATAAATGGAGGAAAGAAGATCGGATGGCTAAAAAAAGGACGACGTGACTATACCTTCATCAAGATTTATCCCATGTTTACAGATATCTGTGTGCCAGAAAGCATCTACTTACTTCCAAATTGACCATCATCTGAAAACACGAAGGTTCGAAATGAACCTAAAATAAAGCACCATGAACTCCAAGTTGTCCTTAACAATACTTCCAAAGCATGGAATCTCAATGCTCCATGTAACACGGTAAGCAAGAGAAACTAAAATGCTTACTAACGACTTAAAAAGGAAATGTCAACTACAGCCACCGAATTTTGTTTGCGATCACCAGACCCAGCGGTCCTAGCCCCTTAAACCATATAATCGCAAACTTCCAAATGGTCTTCATAGTTCACAGGCTACATAGTTCTCAAATTTATCGAAAGATGGGATCAAATACCTTGAGCATTTTAAATTTAATTCTTCAATGAGGCTTTAGTGGAAGAAAATGACAGGATCATGACACTGTAACAGTATATTTTCATCCTCATGATACTCTCGTGAGTTTCTGAACAAGAACCTCTTAACTCTCTGAATATAAGGAGATACAGGTTCATCGCGATATTGTACAGCACTGCAGCTGCAATGTAGCACTCACAGTCCTTAAGTTTAACAGATCAACTGGCAAAACAAACAATGAACAAATCCTATCACTGTTCATCCTGGCAGCAAACCAGCAGTTCTTCAGCCAGAAACCATCAAATGTTTTGACCAAGAGAAACAAAGTTCTGACTTCTGCCTTTCATACAGCAAAGAAGTACATGTACAAAACTCTACAAAACCGAAATGAAGTGAATAAATCTACAAAGGTTCCTACATCACGATTTAGCTCCTTATCACCAAACCCAAAATTGAACCACAAACCTCCCAACGCTCCAAGACATTGACTATACAGAGTTTCGGAGCTGTTAGAATCTATTTGTGCACAAAACGGTGAGCTTAAAAATCATGTCCGAATTCGGCAGTCCACAAACAGAAAACCCAGTTTCCCAAAGAACTCCACTACAAAGAATGAGAAAGTTAACAAATTTACGGCATATATGCATTGAACTAAACTCGTAGCACAATTTCGCGCCACGTTACCAGCGCCACAAATTCCCCGAAACAGCAAATGAACGGAGAAAACCCTAATCTTGCCGAAGCGAGAGTCCAGGGAGGCCCTAGAGGCGGGGTGGTTATTCCTGAGCGGCGAAGAGGCCGTGGCCGCCGGTGCGGGGTGGGAGCGGCGAGGTGGCGGGGGCGGTGGAGGAGGAGGCCTTGCGCTCGGCGAGCTTGCGGTAGGCGTCTGCTCGAGCTGGAGACGGGAGGGACTCGGACCCTCGGGGGCTCCGCTGGTCAAGAGCATGGGCATCGATGCGCTGCAGCGCGAAGGCAGCAGGCACGCACGGGAATGGAGGCGAACAGGACGCGTGGGACGAGCGGCGCTACTTGAGAAGCCGCTAGAAAACGGCCGAGGAAGCGTGCGAGCTGCGCCCGCCAAGAACGCGGCGACGCCGCGGCGCCCATCGAGCAGCGGAGAAACGGCGGAAAGCGATCCGGCGGCCAAAATGAAAAAGGCGACGTGGCATGGACGAGGGGCGCCGAAGTCTGCCTCGAATGGAGTGATTGGGTGGCTATGGCATATACATCTAGTTACAAAAAGTTGTGTGTAGCCGTCAGCAACCCTAGCTGCTGCCCACAGCTCTATCCGTTCACCGTCGGTCGTCCTCTGCAGTGGCGGAGCTGGGTCTCAGGCCTCCGGGGCAATGGCCCGAGGCCCAGCTCAAATTCTCATGTGAAATCTGTGAACAAAACAAAAAAATGGCTGGGCCGACCCAAGGTCTGGCCATGGGCTGGCTACGCCCTGGTCCTTTGCTATTCTCTGGTGTTCTCGTCGATACTGAGTGCGTGGGACTGTTGATTTCAAAAAGTAAGTTCAGGTTTCTTCTACTTTTTTCCTCGATCAAATTGTTCTAGTTTTGTTCTTCTCTCATGAGTTCATAGACATTTCCTTTACGCTTTGATGGGTTTTACCGGACCGACTCATCTGGACGACGATGGAGACGTGTATGTAGGAGATTGACACCAGGCCGAATTAGTTACAAATAAATTTCTTCTGATTTTCTTCCAACAAGCGAAGCCCCTGCCAGGGCGCGTAGTTCCTACACATCATTGGTGATCATCGAGAATTGGGCTCCGCTACCGTGATCGTCGACAATCATGACGCCGTTGCGAGATGTAGAGTATCTGGCAAGAACATAAAGAGTTCAACATATTTATCGACTAAAGGACTTGATGATAACAAGTTGATCATCTAGAATCATCAATGTAAAAGTTGGGTTCTTATCTACTTTATCCATGAGTTATTAATAAAATCAAAGGATATTTATAAAGAAGTTACAAAAAGTTTTGAAAAATATTTTCTCGCCTAACGTTTTGTAACACCCCGGCCTAACACTGAGCCCATAATATCACCTTAATCATTCTAACTACCAATTTAAACCTTAATTAACAATAATTCCAGTAAGGTATGCATGGAATAAAACTTAACAATATAAATGCATAAAGAATTAACTTTCACAGCTTGGTCACATGCGCCAAGAACGCTCAGGTCACACATGCACTTGAGAGATGCTCTGGACACACACGCCCGAGAAACACCAGAACTATGCTCCTAGTACATAAGATGGCAACAAGTAATAATAATCAAACTATTATTAAATCAACCAAAGTCCCAATCATTAAACTAAATAATAACCAAGTCTAGTAATAAATCCTAAATTGAACTATCATGTATCTAGATTTAATGAAAGCGCACTAAAATATATAATGTTTGTGTAATGATTACATGTGATACACATGTGCTACTACATCTCATGCATGTCACCTTCAACGATAACTTAAAAACAACAACAAACCAAGAGTGAGTCTAAGACCTAACAAGTACATAATATAACAATAAACAAACTGCTTATCATTCAATTAAATCATCATCATCATCATAAGCATATCCATCTGTCATTCTCATCTTCCATATAATCAATTCTCATAACTATCTTTTCATGTATGCAAATACTCAATACAAACTTTATAAGCTATACTGATGTAGCGGAGTGTTCACCCGTCGATGACACACTGTACCCTCCATTGTAGCATCCCAATTTCTTGAGCCTTTTTTAAGCTTTAAAAATAAAATGAATCATTTGTATTTTATTGAATTAATTTAAAGCTTAATTCAAAATTTCGAAAATAAAAACATTTTAAATGATTAAAATAAATTTCAATTAAATTCAAATTATTTTATTCAATCTATTCAGGTTCCAAGGATTTTTGTGGAATTCTTGATTTTTTTGAATTATTTTTATTGTTGGATTTTTTCGGATTTTCTTTTCTCTTTCCTTTTCTCTCTCTTCCTTCATCTTCTTCCTGAGAACGTTGCTTTGCTCTGATCTTCCTGAAATCTACACCTTCCCCTTGCCCCGTGCCTCCATGGCCGTGCCGCCCAGCCCCACCACCGCCGGCCCCGACCACTAGCGCATCCCCCTTGTCGCACCACATCCCCTTCCTCCCCTAGCCCTCCCTACGCCGCCTGACCGCCCAACCGATCCAGCCCGCCATGGTCGCCAGGCGCCAGCCACCTCCACCCCATTTTCTTCGCACTCGAGTCACCAAAAGCAATTCCATTTGAAGCATTAAGACCCCACGACCCTCGCCCACAAGTTGCAGCAATCAATTGCACGTTTCCTCCATCAACCACAATCAATTTTGTCGTTTCCCTGTTGCCATTCATTTGCAACCCGAAACTGTCCCGTTTTTCCCATGGAGTTCCCCATCGATTCGAGCACCGCATTCACATTATAAAGTGAGCACCGTGTGTTCTCATCTCCTATTTTCGATTCGCTCCAAGTCCCATCGCCTAATTCCTTACCGTTTGCCCAGAACGCGTGACGCCACCTGTTGTCTTCCCCAAGTCCAGCGACAACATCTTCGCATTGATCTCTCTCGGTAATCCTCTGGCCAATTTGATCACGTCATGTCGTGTTCCCGATACTCATCTTCCAATCCCCCACCTCAATTTTATTTTCCCGTTGTCGGAGTATGTCGCCACCGTCGCCGCCATTCTTGCACCGTCGGACGACGTGGAGCCATCTCCTTGGCCATTCTTTGACCTCTTCGAGCGGTCTATAAGCTTATCCAAACCCAGGCGCAGCCCGTGCTCACCCTATTTTTCCCAGAGCACCGCGCCACCCGCCGCCGCCGTGCGCCCCGACCACCGCTGCGGCCGCCTCGCTCCGTCTCCGGCGCTGCCGCGACCACCAGTGGGTAGAGAACCTCGCCAGGCTCCATTTTGCCCATTCATCGGCATCCCCACCGCCTGCCTTGCCGGTGCCGCCGTCTTCCCCAGTGCGCTGGAGCCGCATCTCCTCTATTTCTTCTTCTGTTGGTTGCTCTGTGTAAATTGTTGACTCACTGGCATTGGAGGCCCATAAGTCATTGACTCTTCCCTTCCTGGCATTGCTTCTCTGTTATTTCACTAGCAAGTGGACCCATGAAGTCTTACACACAATTCATTTGCTCTTCACTGTTAAACATCATAACAGTATTTCTAGGATAGGCATTTTCAGATTTTTCATCATTCCATGTGAAGATCAACTTCCGGATGTTTGTTCTCCTTCATATGAACTTTGAATCAGTCGATTCTTTCTCCTAAATTCATATAAATTCAATATCTTCCTTCCAATATTTATTTATAATTTTTTGGATTTTATTTCTTTTATGTTATTTATTTTGGTTTGATTCGCGTGTGTAGAGTCCGACGCCGCCGACACCAGTTTGGACCAACCGGAAGCGTTAACCTCCAACATCAATGAAGGCGAGTCTCCTCTGAACATTCTGTACCCATAATTTTTAAATATTATTATCAGTTTTAAAGTATTATGCATTGCTATTTTACCTAAAATTGTTAATACCTTCCTTTTATATTGTTATTCTATACCTTTGTAACCCTAGCATAGGAATTCCGCAATATTGATTACAACTTTGTGGAATAGTTATACACGGTAGAATTGTTTAGACATACTTTTCGATCTTGTTCAACCTTTGGGAGAAAAACCATTATTACCATTTATGCTTTATTTGGAAAATGTATGGCATTAGGTAATGTCAGTATTTGGAAAATAAAATAAAATGATGAACATCTGTTTAGACTTGGGTGGATGGTAAGATTAGACGGGTGCAGCTAGAGCACGAGAACTTGTATTGTGTAAAGTTCGCCCAGGTCATATTAGGGACTGATGCTTGTGACTATCCAAACTGAGCACTACTGTACAACCACATGTCCTAAATGGGAAGGACCCGACTGACTAATTTACTAAGTCCAGACATTTAGCCCGTAGGCTGTAGATGGTAGGAGTTACCTGCGTAGTGCAGACGATGATAATTGATGTTCATATCTGTCGGGACTTGTGCCAGGCGATGGTAATCGACGTTCACGTCCGGGCAGGTTATCCCCCACAGTGGTGAGCTCTGGGTCGATGGTAAATGACGTCCATGAACCGGGGTTAAGCTCATCGAGCGGGCTAATGTTAGGATAAAGTATTGTAAAAGCTCTGTGATAATCGCTTAGTCGTATGCCTAAGGAAGCGTGTTATAGCCGACATTATAAGTCGATTACTCGTGTGGGTCAAGCTGTACAACCTCTGCAGAGTGTAAAACTATTCAAATAGCCGTGCCCACGGTCAAGAGTAGGCAAGGTGCGTTTTCACATGGTAGATTTTGGTTTTGATTTCAAAAGAGTAAACTTTGAGAACCCGGGAGCAGTTGAGACTCTCAGGTGGTTTCTAGCAGCTAGAGCTAGTTGGGCAGCTAGAGCCCTATCCTTTAAACCTTGGTGGCTAGAGCCTTGATACTAGTGGTTGGTAGCTAGAACCTCCACTAGTGATATAATTAGTTTAATTATTGAAACTACTTTTTGTCAAATGTCCTTTATGAAAAAAAAATTAAACTTAAAATATTGCTTTGTGCAAAAGAACCATATAAGCTCCACTTGTTAAAGCTATGCATATGTATTTTTCCCAAGACTCGCGAAGTACTATATGTACACACATGGTACTCTCAAAACAAATCCCAAAAGTCTACAATGATGCCGAGGACGATTCGACTACTTTGCCTATGGCTTTGATGAAGGGCATCCAGAGTACTAGGTTGCGCTCCCCAGTCCAATGTCGGTGGGAAATTTGATGGGTCACCACTCGGAGTTTATCATTTGTTATTTTCGCTACTGTAAGACTTAAGATCTTTTGACCTCTTTTGTAATAAGTGGTTGTAATGCCGGTACTCAATTGTTTATTAATGTTATTTCGTGATTCGAACTTGTTATCAACGATATTTTCACTGTGTGCACTAGCTACTGATCTAGGACTGGTGCAGAAATACATAGAGGGTTCGGATTCAAAAATCCGGTCTTGACAGAGTCCCTACCTCTCTAGGATTTTATCAACAGCACTCCGGAATAACCATGTAGCAAGGTGGTTCTCGTCAACCTGGTTCTTATGTAAGCAAATTATGCAACACTGTTCACCATCCATTAGCATTATCTATTATCATCATTAGTTCATTACCGTGTCATCCCCATGGTCATGCCATCATCATTATTATGGTATTTAAATTAGCATAAATAAATGTCATAGCAAGTTAATTGTAAAGACATGGGCAAACAAACCATTGTCTATCACTCTACCATGAACTTGCCTTTTAGCCACGAGAATTCGAACGGTGCAAAGGCGGCATTGAACTTGAGACAATGCTCCATGGAGAACAACAAATAACACAGATTAAAAATATGTCATCACACACATGATCCACAAACAACTAAATATCGCTCCTACGTGTAAACCAGACATGAATGACCCACCTTCACCGGACAACATACTGGTTGTCCTAATGATCAAATACCCACAACTTTTACTTCAGGACTCCAAATATAGTAAACTATATATTTTCTATAATCTACATGAAATTTGCTATATTTTCATAGCTATGTAAATTCTCTTATTATACCATCTAGTTCTCCATTTTCAACTCAGAAGGTTAATGTGCAACTTCATAGAACAGTTGACTTCATAATTTTATAACTATTTTTATACAACTTGAAAAATAGCAAACCATACTACTTATGAAAACTACAGAGAATTATCTAGCTAAACCGAATTATGACCATAATTTAATTCTATCATCTATTGCACGTAATAAAGCAATCTACACAACTGCTGTTAACGGCGATGGAGTTCTGGACAAACAATACTTCTGAGGCCATAACTTTTCAACCGCTAATCCAAATCTAATGATATTGTACTATATTGAAATCTTACAAAATTATCTACAACTTTACTTACACGGAAAATTCGTGAATCTAGAAGGAGATACCCCATAAATCCACCCACGACGTTCTGCAATACATCTAATCGAACTAGGGCATCCTGAATTACCCAATTCCCATGATCAATCTACTCCAAACCTTGAATAAACAACAATCTAACATCAAAGCAAGGTTGTCCAGATCTTTACCCTACGAATTTGGACGATAAAAACGGATGGATCGTGAAGCACTAATTTCCTCCTCCTTCCTTCCTTCCTTCCTTCCTTCTTCTCCTTCCTTGCTGGCCTTCTCTTGCAACTACAACAGGACGAATCTATTGAAACACATACTTTGCAACATATATAACATGTGTTGCAGAAAACTCAACTGCAACACATTTTCTTATGTTGCTATGACCCAAGTGTAGAAAGCTACAAACATAGTCAACATTGGTATGTTACAACACTTTGTAGTGTACATTACAACACTTAATAGACATCTTGCTAGGTCAACCTATAAATTTTATGACCTTTATCACCTAATGTAATAAAAATAAATTGATAATCACATAAGTTGGAAAGCTGGGTTAAGATACTTCGTTGTTCTAATTCTACTAATCTGCTGATTTGATTTTATTAGAAAGGAACATCCATACCATCAGAATGTGGTTGTCGATTCCCTCACCCTGGCAGTTGCATGCATCCAATCTATAGTGACTATAAGTTATTACATCGAAAGATCTATTGATTTGTATAATATTATAGGCAGATTAGTTAAAGATCAACATCTCACAAACAAGAGTTCAATATTGAAGAAACATATTGTTTGGCTTAAATTTCGCTCCAGTTTTTTTTTGTGATTTTCAATTTACCTTTTATTATTAATAATAATAAACCATCATTCTTTAAAATTGGGGAATGAAATAAATGGCAGAAAAATCCCTCTCCAGATTTACTGATTTTTGATATTTTTTTTATTACTAATGAAAAAACCACCACTGTTTAAAATTGTTGAACGATTGGCCAATCGACAAAAAAAAAATTCTGCTGGAGCAATACTCGAACCTAGGACCTGTACGTTGGAATCCAACCACACAACCAACCGTGCAATTTCCGTTTCCATTCTATATCGGAATAATTCAGAATTTACCATAGTGAATAGATGGATTTCAGAATTTGTCCCCCTATATGTCTATGATATGTGAAATCTAAATCCACGTGTCATAAACATATAGAAGGCAAATGCTGAAATTCGTCAAGATTATATAAGGGGAGTCATCTCGCGACTTATCCCTTCCATGCGGAAATTCTTGTCCCAAATCCATTCACCAGCTCGCATCTAATCGAAAGTGCTCGGCAGTCCATAGCGCCCTTAGACCAGTTGCTGCCCGTTCTCCCTCCCTTCTTTGCCGTCGGTGCCTCCCTCTCCCTCCGCTGCCACCGGTGCCTCCCTCTCCCTCCCTCCACTACCGCCGGTGCCTTCCTCTCTCTCTCCCTCCGCCGATGCCTATAGGAGTCCAGGATCCCACCCACCGCTGAGCTGAAGCACCTCCTCCAGCCGCTCACCAATGTCCTCCCCTGCCGCCAGAGGTCATCTGCAACAACACCGAATCCGAAACCCTTACCACCTGAACGCTGGCTTGCTTCCAACTATCAATCCCTTCTTGTTCTCTTAATTACTCCCTTGTGATTGCAGGCGAAGTGCTCGCGGACACCGCGACCCTGAGCTCGATGTAGGTGGTGGACGGATCCAAGGTCATGCTCACTGCCTCGCAGGGTCTCCATCGGGGGTAAATCACCTCGATGTCTCCTAATTTGGGCGTTGTTTCGTTGTGTCCATTCGATAATCTTTCATGTGACTAACAATGAATCCATTGGGATTGAGTGCAGTCGGTGAGCATGCCCAAAAAGTTCGATTTGGATTAGTTGAGCTTTTAGGGCCTCGAAGTGGAAGAAATTTTAGTATTCGGTGTGCCCATAGGATAACTAGCTTGATTTCACTAAAATTTGTTGCACTTTCTTTTGAATGCTTGGGTTTATCTAATGTATAGGGGAAATGGCTATAAAGTCATAGTAAGATGACATTGATCCAAAATTCAGCATTAAGGATTCTATTATTTTAGTTGTCCTATGCTAATCATTGGTGGATAGTGGTTTTCACTGCAGAATGCTGATCTTTGTTTAAATTATAATTACTCTCACCCTACGTATTGTCTTCAAATTATCTAGTATCTGCAATATTTCCCGAATTACCTGCAAGTGAGTTAATTAAGCCACGTATGACTAAATGGGTGTGGTTTAATTATTTTGGCCCTTGATTACAGTCTTCAGAACAAGAACAAGTGCATTGTGCAAGCTGTTGCACTACTTAACAGTTATCTGAATATATGTGATAACATTTGTTCTTGATATAATTGCTACCTTCATCCATATCAGTCAGTGATTTCAGCCAGACTTAAGCATGGTTTTTAAGGCGTCGCCTAAGCGTCGCGACGCTTAGGTGGTAAGGCGGTCGGGAGCGCGTCGCCTCGCCGTCGCCTTGCCAGGAGGGCCTAAGGCGTCCGCCTCAAGGACAAGGCATCGCCATGGCGTCGATTAGGCGACATATGGTGCCGGGAAGCTCCGAGGCGGCCGCCTTATGCATGAGGGGAGGAGATAAAAGAGAGGGGATGCGGGGGCAAGCAGAAAACTTGCATGGGTGTCGCGTCTTGCGTGAAGCCTCACGACCGAAGCCCTAAACCCTAGCGCCGCCTCCATCCCCGTGGCGCCAGTGGTGCCACCATCCCCGAAGCGGCGAGCCGGCGACCATATGCTACGCCACCGTCCCGCCTCCATCCCTATCGCGGCGTCGCCCTCTCCGCTCTAGATTCAGGTTTGCCCCACCCCCTCCCTCCCAGCCTCCACCTCCTTCCCCAGCTCCCCCTCCCTCTCCGGCCTCGGCGGCGATGCGGGGAGATGGGAGGAAGGGGGAGGCGGGGAGAAGGGAGGGAGGTGGAGGTCGGCAGGGAGGGGGAGCCGTGGAGGGAGGGGCCGGGTCGTCGCCGCCGCCCGTCGGGTCGCCGGGAGGGGGAGTTGGGAGAAGAGAGGGAGGCGGGTTGCGTCGGCACTTGGCAGAAGGGGAAGACCGAAGTGGCGAATAGAGGAGCAAATGCATTGCTTTATGCTTATCTGCTACTCTGCTACTGTGCTGAGCTGCTGGGTGCTAATGGCTGAACTGCTGCTGCTACTAATTATTACTTATCTGATCTCTCTAATGCAGAAGCAAAAATATGGCAAGTGCAAGTATTGCATCCTTCGAGTGATCTAAAGACCGATCCAAAACGCAAGGCATTGTCAACAGAAGAGAGGAGAGATTGTCAACAAGGTATGTCACTCAATCCGTATTTACACAATTAATTGGAATACAATTTGTATCTATTACATTTATAACAATCTATATGTTGAAACTTGCAAAGGGGGTGGATGCTACATGGGAGGAGCAATTGGAAAGGGGAGATGGGTGCTACATGGGCTCAAGAATTGGCAACGACAAGGTACATATGCTGCTAAAATGCTCATTTTATTCGCTGCCTTAGCGCCTTAGGACGTGAGTAAGGCATCACTTCGCCTCATGCCTTACCGCTTAAAAGCTGTGAGGGGGGGTGGGTCGCCTCGCCTCGCCTTACCGCCTTAAAAACCATGGACTTAAGTTAATTTTTCATTCTCATGATAGATCTAAGCAATGGCAGCTACTTGTCCTTGTTACATTCTTTTTTCAACTAGATGCCAGCTACATGAAAGGGATCTTCACTTTGGAAAATCTTTGGCATGTCTGGACTTGCCATTTGGCTTAGTTTCTCTATGTTTCGACAAATAGTCCAATGTGTTCAATGACTACTCTGTTTATGTGCGGCCATCTTGGACACATGTATCTACGGTATATTGCCCCCCACGGCTGGGTCAGTCATCAATTGTCATATACATACATGTAACATCCTGTAGACTATATAGGACATATTTAGTTACCTGTGATTTTTCTCATCTTAGTTAATTTATCTTTATTTAGAGGAAAATCTTGCAAAAATCAAATGAAATTTATAACAGGCTGCAGGGTGTGTTACATCTTGACTTTTGAATTCTACAGTGCATTACCTACATCATTACTTTTTTATGAAAACAAGTGGTAAACAACAATGAACAAAGTACAGTGCCATCTTTTTCCTGTGAACTTGTTTACTTATACCAAGTAGATGAGTTATTTATCTATTTTTTTTACCCCGATATATGTAATTCACAAATCTAGGCATCAGCTACAAAATTAAATGCATCAGTTTGTCAGTACTTTTTAAACATTGATGTTTTGGGGTTTCACATTTTCGTTTGGCAATATTTTTCTTGTACTTTGATGAAATGGAAGCAGTGTACTTTAGAGTACTATTCTTATGAAATTGGTTCCTCTATTTTTACTGCTCAATGTAGGTGTGACTCATGAAACATGCTTATCTACAAGCTAATTTGTCAATATGGTGCCATCACACATTTCGACTAACCTTCTAAATGTTTGCATTCCTATTGTCTTGTTTCAATTTCAATGCACATATCTATTTAACTCCCAATTACTTACCATTGTTTTTGTTTCATTTACAGTGAGGCTATCCAATAATGCATACATCTGAAATTTTTGTCCAGAAAACCTGAAGCACTTTAATTTATGTGTGTAGTGACTGATTTTTTCCGAAAACTTGAAGTACTTTAATTTATGTGTGTAGCGACGGAGCAAGTTCAAGACAACTAGTCTCATATTTAGCTGGAAGTTTTGTACGATGTTATTCATCAGGATTTATGTGAATTATTGTAGGGGTGTCAATCAATGGCCAAAGAATGCTTGTGGCTGTGTCGATTGTTGACCAATATTACTTGTTGACTAGACTTTTGAGATGGAAACAAATGAAATGAGTCGATGTGCCAAAGTATGTTTGGACGATCTTGTTTATTTGTTGTGTCAATAAAGAATAATGAATTTATTCCATGTTCATTTGTATTTTGTTGTGAATTTATAAGAAAGATATTAAACAATATCATGCTACAATTTGTGTTGCTGGAATATGTTGTTGTGCTATGAAAATATGTGTTGTTGTTGATAGAAAAGTGTGTTGCTACTTGCTATACCTATCAACACTATTTATTTCGTATGACAGCATTTAATATGTGTTGCAGTGGACCTGCCCTAGCAACACCAGCAATAACAACACTTATCTTTTAGTTGCTAGGGGTCCTAGCATCACATTTTTGACCATATAGCAACACATGTTTGTGTTGTTGTAGCCCTGTCCTATTGTAGTAGGTAGTTGGCCTCTTCTCCACGACAGCAATGACACAAGAGGGGTGTCTAGGGAAGAGGGAGGGTGTGGTTGAGGTAGAGAGACGATGTTAGGGTGGCTTGGCAAAGTGAGGGCAAAGGGCCTCGAGCTTTGGGCGCATTGGGGGGCGCTAGTGTTGGGTAGCCCCCTTGCCCTCTTATTTGGGGCACGAGCCCCTGGCGAGTCTACCCCGGACTCGATTAGGGGCTAGTCCTTGGTCCTTGACCTTGGCTGGCCCACCCACTCTCTCTCCCACCTCTTCCTCTTAACTCCCTACTTTGAATTATAATTCTCTTTACCTAAATTTTTAAATTAAAAAATGATATTACATTCTACCCTTTTAAAAGAATTCAACCTCAAATTCTACTCGAAAAACAACAAAACTGAAATAAACAACAATTAACACATACCGTTATGGACAATTCCCTAATGTGAATTTTAGGTCTCTTTGCCTAATTCTTTTGATTAAAAACAGGATATTACACTTTTTCCCACTCCCCATCATTCCTACTTAGGCCTTGTTTGGACTTCTAAGACTCCTGGAGAACAGAATACGTTTAGCTCCTGCCAACTGCATGCCACGGTGCCACGATTAATATCAAACCATATATGACTTAGGATAATTAGTTAATGGTGAGAAAAGTGTATGTAAAGTGCATAAATTACATACATATGCACCATAACCATTCTCATTAACAAATCGGCACATATCTACATTCATACATTCACTAAAGAAGGCAACTAATATCAAAGAAGGTAAATCCTATGATATGGACTTGATGAACTTTCTGTTGTCGTTCGGGCCACTTTTTCCCTCCCTCTCTATCGGCAACGTGCTATCTACTCTATTAAGTTCATTGTATCATCCTTTCCTTGGCAAAAACAGGGAAAATCTTGGGTTTTTGCATGCATGCGTAGGTTTCAGTTGAATAAAGTTGGCATATGCACACCTACTTAAACCGCCGCCGCCTCCGAATATGTGTCGCGGAGGAACATGCGCAAGCTCTCGTTGTGTCGCGCGCGATGGCTGATCTAGTCCGAGTCGGCGCGGATTGCGGGTTCAAATCAAGTTTGGATCGAGGGTCCGAGTCAAGCTCGGAATCAAGCTGGCATTAGGATTCACGAGACGATGATATATATCATGGGTTCAAATCACCCAGCAGCTCTACGTATCGAGACGGGTTGAGAAGCCGCGCGCAGAAGCAGCTGATCCGTAGTGTGTCATGGTGATGAGGAATGCGGCCGAAGGGATCATGAGCAACGCCGAGCTGCTGGACGTGCTGTACGCGCCGGTGGAGTCGTCCATCCACGTGTCCGACGACCCCGAGATGGAGGCGCTCCGGAAGGAGTCCATCAGGCAACGCCAGCGCACCCGCGTCCTGCTAAACATCCTCGCGAGGCCCGTCCACGAGCAACTTGCCCTTATCGCCATGATCTTTGGAGGCGGCGGCGGCGACGACGACGCCAACGAAAACGACGACGGCTCCCTTGGCCTCGGCCTCCTCTTTGGCACCGACGACGAAAGTGACCTATAACATCCACCGACGTTCGCCTCCCCATGATACAAGTCATATAATATATATGTGTGGAATGGTATTGCTGTAGTCTTTTTTTTAGTGGGTAGCTTAAATTGGTGGCTGTCTTAAGCACTTTACTCTTAAGCAAACATTGATGACTGTCAATGATTTATCCGTTTCTTCCACGTACCATAATCCGATCATTCTATTTTAGACCTACAGCAGCGTGAGTTATTTCATTCCCTTGTGGTACAGGTGAAAACTGATATAATAATGGCGGATTTTCACATCTCGTATATTCTTTGCTGTTGTGCAGCGCCGGCCATCAGACCACTAAACCAGCGTCCTATCCTGGGCCCGCTAAACCAGCATCCCAGGCCCAAGTCATTGGGCTGTTAACCCGTAAACCCAACTACAGAGCAACAATCAAGGAGTCTCGGACCATCTCCCTCTAAAACACTAGCTTGATAGGTGGGTACATCCCCACCCTTATAAATTATGCTATGTCTCTTCCCACAATCGATGTGAGACTATCTCAACAAATCTTCCCCTCACACATCGGGTGTGCTCCCTAGCAACTGTGATCAAGGCCTAAGATGTATCGGGGATACCTAGACTCTTATACCAATTGTTGCACAATGTCATCGGACCACTAAACCAGCATCCGATCCCGTGTCCGGTAAACCAGTGTCCCGGCCCCACGTCGTTGGAATAGTTCCACATCGGTTGTGGGAGGAGATAAAACATGATTTATAGAGTGAGAGTGTACCTACCTATCAAGCTAGACTTAGGAGGGGGGGGCAAGACCCTTTGATTGTTGCTCTAGAGCTGGGCTTGCGGATTAGTGGCCCAACGACTAGGGGCCAGGACGCTGGTTTAGCGGGCCTGGGATCAGACGCTGGTTTAGTGGTTCGATGGCGCTGCGCAACAATTGGTATCAGAGCTCAGGTATCCCGGATACATCTCAGGCCTCACGGTTATCAGAGGCGAACACCCGATGTGTGAGGGAGAGATTTGTTGGGATAGTGTCACATCGGTTGTGGGAGGAGATAGAGTACGATTTATAAGGGTGAGGTGTACTCATCTATCAGGCTAGTTTTTTGAAGGGAGATGATCCAAGACCCCTTGATTGTGACTATGTAGTTGGGCTTGTAGGTTAGCGGTCTAACGACCTAGGGCCGGGACGCTGGTTTAGTGGTCTTATGACGCTGCACAACATTTGCCATAGGTACCTCGAATATGGCAAAATTGCAAAAAACCTCCCAGAAGTACGTGAGAGTTGCTTTTTTTTCCCTCACTATTTTTATGGCACTCCACCCTCCAATTAGTATGCGGTTGTCTAAAACTCCCCTCACTACCTGTTTCATGCGATTTCTGATGACTTGGCGAGGTGGTCTTGTAGCATAGAATGATGACGTGGTCTTCCGACGTGGCATGAGGGGGATGTTAGGCTGCTCCCAGTGCTCCACCTTGGCTGGTATCTTAGTATGCCATGTAAACAAAATAATGATGTGGCACCATAGTTAATGAAGAGAGAGGGTAGTCTAGTATCTAATTTAGATACTAGTTCAGCTCGAAATCCAACGCAAAACAGCTCATGCATGTAATTAAATGAAACAACTTAAGATACTAAACCATAAGAAACAATGCATTGGGAAAATAGTATCTTAACACTCCTCATGCACTAAGAAATTGCACTAAGATACTGCCCATTGGGAGCAGCCTTAGGCATGACACATAGTGAGGCAAACTGTTTCTCTCGTCAATATATTCTCAGACAACTCGAAGCAACCCATGGTGGCAGGAGATAGCGAAGGTGATCAGGACCGATCTACCAGGAGCTGCTCTTCCCTAGGTCACCACCATCGAACCCTAGGTTGCCTCCTCATCGCTTCATTACTTCTTTGCGTTGAACCAATTGGGTTGGAGAAGAAAGCTGAACTTATTTGGCCAGGTCAAACCAATTCGTTGCATTAAAGAGTTTGGTTCCGACCACTTTGGTGCGCTGGAAAACCGCCTCACCACGCTAAAGTGCGTGGGGGGCGGGGGTTGTTCAAATAAGCACACACTAGTGGACGAAAAGTTCCAAAAAATAGTTGTAGAGGGAAAATCAAACTCTGACATACTTTTAGTGGACTTTTGATATATTTCCCTCGAATATTGATCGGATGTGAAACCAGCCATAATAGTGTAGGTATTGTGTTAACAACAAAAATATATGGGCCAAATTGCTTTGAACCATCACAAAGATCATTCAAGTTGATAACTTTTGTAGTGCCTCCGTTATTGTGGATTTCCTTATACTCATTACTATATTTGTAACTTTTCTCGACGGTTTTTAGTATATTGCTTATGATGATAACCCCTTTGTAATAATTTTTTTAGTGCCTATGATCTTGTCAGCAGTCTTGTTGTCGGTTATTTGTCCTTACCGTCGAGAAATATTCGGATTACACTAGAAACACCGTCGGGAGTGAATGAACCGCCCACCATTCACAAATAACCATCCAGAAAGATTGTAAATCTTGTAGTGACTTTGTTCTTATGGTTGAATAGAGCCAAAACATCTAGATGTATTAGAGTTGAATAATTATATAATAATTGTATCTTTAAACAAATTACTTAAAATGTTATCTGTTGAATACATATATGGAAATCGATATTGCTGACCCTATCTTGAAGTTGGCAAACATTTGAGAATATTCACAGATGTGGCATCAGATGAAGCCGTACATCATCCGACCCACCTATCCTGCCTACCCTCACAGCGCTATAATGTTACCAGTTTACCTTCCTCAAAGTATGACAAATAGTTATAAAAAATTCTTAAAAATTAGTTAGATAGGTCATGATATTAGCCTGTGTACATCATTGATGTAGAGGCCGGGAGAAGTTTTCTCTTTCCTGTATAAAATGTGAAGTTCGATTTTTATAGCCAAGGTGTGCAACACATACCTGAGTTTCATCATCTTAGTGCTTATTGTCAGATTATATGCAAAGTGATTGTTCATTAATTTTGGGTAGCAGTAGTAGTAGGTGTTATAATAGGTGGAGTTAATGTTTCTATTTATTCGTGTGTGAAAGAAAATTGATATTTATTATGCGGTTTAGGACCTCATATGTTGATGTGTATCACTATCTTTTGAGGTTCCGTTGCAACGCACGGGCACTCTACTAGTTATCTAAAAAAGATAGGTCATGATATGAAGAAGTATCGTACAAAAGTTCAACTGAAAACATGACTTGCATTAGGAGAAAAAAAAGACAAGTTTTAGTGAACAATACTTTATATCTAACTACCTGCCCACGTTCTTCTTCCTCGTTAGTCATCAGTACCATCTGAACTCTTGGGTACAAGAAGACGTCGTGATTTTTTTTATTGAAAGAAGGTTAATTTTAGTGATTTCTTTTAAAATATCTATAATCTAAATTATAGCGGGGTCAAACCATGATCCTTTTAAAATATCTAGCTATAAACTTGAGCTTTCTATATCATATTTAGCAAACTTTTCCCATGCATGTCCTATATATCCATAAGGTGGGAAGGAACACTAATCAAGTCCTATAAGAGAATGGTAGAGGAAGATCACCTTCATATCCCTTTTCTTAATATCTTGGGTGATAAGAAGGATAATAGTTAGTGTGAATGTTTACTCTTAAATGCAAAAGGGAGAGGGAAGATTTTTACATATATTAGCCAAAGATTTTTTTTTCAATGTAGCTATGAATCTTTCATGAGCTCACACCTAATGGAGGTTAGATTTTCACATGTATTAGCTCAAAAAATATTCAGGTTCATGCTATAATAAATTATATTGGGGTCAAATGAGTCCACCAAATCTTAGGTAATATGCCAACTACGGAAATGCTTTGTAAAAGTAGTTTTTTTTTATGAATGAATTAGAGTCTTATTGCCTTCAAATAAAAAGAAGTACATGTGACAAAAAAATCAAATGTACCAAGATATTTGTATCAACTGTAGCAAACTAGTTGTAGGGACTAAAGAGTGGGGGCGAGGGTGATTTCCTTACGAAAAGTGAGAAGAATATGTCAATGAGTAATGTCAATGAGGTTCAATTGCGTCGTAGGGTACATGACTATTTGATCAACAGTTATATTGACTATGTGGAGGCTAAGGAGCATATCCGAGATCAGATTAATAGAACTTCTGGCCTTCCGGTGGGACGACAACCTCTGCTTATCAATCACCCAAATCAGCTCCTACCCGAGTCAGTTTGTATGGAAGTTGCTTTAAATGGGAAGGAATTTTCATACCTTACAATAAAGCTAGTTGCTGTATACTTGTATGCAAGTACTATTTTGTTAGCTTGTAGGAGAAACTGAGATGTTTATGATATATGTTAGTGATGTCTTATCAATTCTGCCCCTTCGTAGCTTTTTTTGTCGATGATTGTCACATTTTCTTCTATTATTTCTGCTGTATGCTAGTATCTGTCTTATCATTTTTGCCCTTAGTACCTTTTTTTGTTTATGATTGTCATGTTTCTTCTAATATCTATGCAATTAATTGGGTTCCATTATGGATTGTGTCCTACGGCTTTCATAATACTTGCTTTTTTTATGACGAAATATGATTTGTCGATGATTGTCATGTTTCTTCTAGTATCTATGCAATTAACTGGATTGTGTTCTACGGCTTTCATAATACCGTGCCTGTGGTAGTTGCGAGCAAGCAGGGCGGTGGCTCGATTTGTTCGACGAAATGTTTTTAAACTGCCAAATATCTGAAACTTGCTTGAGGCTTGTACGATTTCTGTGAAACTTTCCTAAAAATATTTTGAGAGACACAAATTTGTGAAACTTCCTGAAACTTGATTAGAGCTCATTGTTCAAACCTGAAACTTGAAGTTTCAGTTTTTGAAACCTGAAACTTGTTTTGAATTTCGAAGAGTCAGATTTGACACCCGTTGCAACTCTTGAGTTTCAAGAAGTTTTAGTTTTGCAACTCACTGAAGTTTCAGTTATAAAGCCCCTGTACCATTACAACGGTAGCATCTTCCTTAGGATTTGTTTAGATAGATGGGGCAATTTTCCTGCCTATCCAATGTTCTTGGGCCTAATCCTCACAGTGTGTACTATCTCACTGTTGGTGTCATGTTTTGTCAATTAGCAAGTTTACTCATTCAGTTAAATTTGTCATCGCAGTAAAACTCATTCACTCTGTTCCATCGTTTGGACGATATTAGCCGATTTGGCTTGAAAGGAAAGTAAGAAGAAACTGCTTCCTTTGTTTTTGTTGAGGAGAGAGCTTCCGTCGAAGGAAAGAGCTGGCGGGGCTCATCAGCATTCAGCAGGCAAACAAAATTGTGGTGGGATAGTTGGATTAAGAATCGTAGAATCCTAGGAGGACGACATATTACCCATCAAGTCCTTAAGTTGGCAACGAACCTGATGGACTCTTTTAATTCCGTCTTCCTCACCGCAGAATCCGATTCTAGCAATCGATGGCGACGTGATAACAGACGAGCATGATAATGGAAACTACCATGGGTTTGCAGAACCTATGCCTCAAAACTTTTTCGTGTGTAAAGCAAACTGGATTATTCTTCGCACGAATTGTATCGAACCACCAATCAGAGACTGGGACGGGCCATGGACGTCGTACTCCTATGCAAGTCCGGGATTAATTTGGATCGGAACGGAAGACGTACTGAAAGCCCAACGGCCGAAAGGAGTCCTCGATCTCTTCTCAAAACCGAGTCCGGAACTCCGGATCGGCGGAGACGAAGCATGTAAAAAGGAACGTAAACCCTCGGCCAAAAGCTGGATCAAAGACGAAAGAAAGAAGTAGCTCGAGAGACGCGAAAGATGGAGAACGGCGGCAAGGGGAAGATCAGCAACGCCGGCGAGGCTGAGACCGAGCAAGCCACCACGCAGCAGACGGAGCCGGTGGCCGATCCGGCCGCCGTGGAGGACGTCGTCGGTCCGGCTGAGGAGACGGCTGCTTTCAGCGCGCAGATGGACGCCATGCGCGCCATCCTCGACAGGGACAAGGTCCTCATCGAGCGCTTCCGCGCTGCCACAGCTGCCTACTCCGATCGTGATCCTGGCCCGACGCACCATGACCCATCGTGTGATATTATTTCCGTCATGGTCGATCTTTGATTCAGTATCTTCTAGTTGTAGTTTAGTTTGGACCATCCCTGATCGCCTTGGAGATTAGTAATATTTAGCCATGCATGCATGATGCATCTTTGAATCAATAGTGTTCTAGTTTTGCTTTGATCGGCTACTAGATTGATTTCTTACTTGCTCGATGATCATATTCGTTAATTGGCTGTGTTCTGCTCTGTTCATGCTGGCGTCGAGTTCACATCTCCTTTCTCCTTCCCCACAAAACCGCACTCGGCCGCCTCTGAAGCGTCGTTGTCATGCGTGTGGACTACTAATGCACGGACACGACACGGGGTTCGCCATTTTCAAAAAAATAGTGATATGAGTACACTATTGTATATATATAAAAATAAAAATAATATATGTATATATATTATTTAATATTTTTCTATGTGTTTATCAAACTGAAAGTATAAAATAGAATTTCACCGAAACTCTCATGGTGTTGTAGCATGCTGCAAGCACGTGGAGCACCTTTTCAAACCACACGAGTAAGTTCAATTGAACGTTGGATCGATTCAAAAGTTCCTACAGCGGGAGCAGCGCACCTAGCATCTGCCATTCCGGGAGAGTAGACTTCCACCTTCTTTTAACAGTACTTAGGACTTATCATCTATTTGTGTATAGGAATAAATCCATATTACACCTCTGAACTTTGGTCTGAGTCTAAAAAACCTCTGAACTCTAAAATACCGTTTGGTTTACACCCTCGAACTGCCAATACACGATCACCCAACCCCCTCGGGTCGAAACCACCCGGTTTATCGCATATATGGCATCACTAATTAACTCAGGCCCACTACAGACACAAATGCAGATAAAGAGAGAGAGATAGAACGCTTGATTCCTCCCCAAATCTCTCTTCCTCTCCACTCTCTCCTGGCGCCGCCGCCTCTTCGCCCGGCCGCCTCCGGGTTCAGCCCGTGCTGCTCGTTGGCTCCGACTCCTCCCTGTGTGCCTCCCCGGCTTCCCTGTGCGGCTCGGCCCTGGCTTGCCTCCTCTTGGCTTGCCTCTGGCCCAGCTCCCTAGCCGTCGGCATGCTGGTGCCACCATCGGCGCCAGCTCGTGCGCCGCCGCCCTGGCTCGCACCCGGTTGGCCCCTATGCACCCGACTCTGGCTCCCTTTGGCCTAGCCGCTGCTTGCCGTGTCCGGCCGCCGGTCCAGCGCCGCCTCCAGCTTGCCGCTCCTCTCGCCTGCAGTCGCCTCCGGCCGCCAGCGCCTTGGCCCGGTCTGCCGCCTCCTCCGGCTCCTTTTAGCCCCGGCTCGGTTTGCTACTGAGGTGCATCCTCACCTTAATCTCTCCCTCTACTCCTCTCCCTATTGCTATGTGATGTGATGAACTGAGAGATACTGCTATGGATGGCTCCCGGTGGTGCAGCCGGAGCGGGAGGCGGCGGGGAAGGAGCGGAAGGGGTGGTCAGTGACGATGCACGACCTATCGGGCTCCCCCGTGGCGCTAGCCTCGATGGTGACACCGTTCGTGGCATCGTCCGGGACGGATTGGCGGTGCAGCAAGCCAACGGAGGGCGTGGCGGCGTTCGTGGACCTGAGCATACACGTCATACTATGACACATCAGCTAAACATGTACATGTGGACGCCACGTCATTCAAAACCAGGGTGGTTTAGGGTGAAAGGGTGATTTGCTCCGATTTCAATAATTGAGGGGTGTAAATTAGACAATTTTGTAGTTGAAAGTGTTTTTTGGACTCCAATCATAGTTTAATGGTGTAAAGTGGACTTATCCCTTGTATATATAAACTGTCTAGTTTCAACTTTTATTCCGCTTAATTAAAGCTGTGGGCACTCTGCCTACAAGTTAAAAAAAAGAAGATTCGGAAGTTCTTAAAACCGTTGGAAAGTTCACTCAAGGATTTGAATGTTCTTCGATTTTTTTTTTTGGGTTAAATATCCCCCAAACCGAGTTGAATTTTTCTTCGATTTTTAGTTGAAAGCCCCCGGTTCCAGGTTAAAGCACCCAATTCCAATTCGAAAAACAGTAAATTCTTGTTGAAAGTTTCTTTGATTAACGGCTGCATCACAACAATATCAATTGTACCAATTAAAGTGCAACAAACCCAGCGCCCTCATCTCACGCAGGCAAGCATGCAACCTAACTGCAAATGCAGTACGTACAGAGTACTAGAACGCGAATGAATCAACCTATGGATCGACGGATCACATGACGGAGCACGCGTTGGGGTTGTCGTCACTGAAGAGCGTGGCGAAGCGCTCCTCCTGGCTGGCGTCGTGGGCGGAGGCCGGCATGACGGCGTCCACCTTGCGCACGTGCCCCGGCGGGGCCCTCTTGTCGTACGCCGGCGGCACCACGTAGGTGTTGGTGTACGGCACGTACGGCCACAGCTCGGTCCGCTTCCCCGTCGACTGAGCTCGCCGGAGCACACGCTGCGGCTCCACGAACCCCCGCACCGTCACCTTCTGCTGCTTCCGGTTGATCTCCACCGACTGCACGCCTGTGATTGATATATACAAGCCCCAAAGGAAAAGTTAACTAATTTTGTCATCTTCTTGCGCGCAGCAGTGGAAGGGTACTCTCCCGTTGGCATGTATGCATATTGTGCAGGGAAAACAATTTTGCCGAAATTTTGGTGATTTCATTGCCCTCCGAAATAATTCTGTTTCGTTCAAAAAAAAATCGGAAATATTTGAATTTATACAAATTACATCATAAATTCGGCAACATTTGAATTTGGATGAAATTTGGTCAAATTTCGTCCAAACCTCGGTCAAATTTCATCCAAATTTCAAGCGCCTGTTTGAAAACTCACCGAAATTATAACCAAAATTCTGAAATTTCGGTAATTTTGCACCCTAACGAAATAAATTCAAAAACGGAATTGTTTTCCCTGATGTGGCGTGAGTTGGTTGTGCGTTGACACTGCTCATTTGTAATAAGCTGCCTCTCGAAATAGATTCAGGGCTAATGTATAGAGGTAAGGACACGTGACGTGCATCGGTAGGCGTGCAGGCTCTCGTGCAGCTGTCCGATTGGACAATTGGATGGCTGAGGTCGATCACCCTGATCAGATGAGAAGCTGGAGCTTCCCTCATGAGAGGTGCCTGATCTAAGCCGTCCTTTTTCCAATCCGACAGCTCCAGATAATCGTTGATTCACTATACATATATACATTCGATTCAATTATCGACTACGGAAAGACGGCGCCATGATCTATTCAGTGCGTGCGTACCTTTCATGTTGGCGAGGGTGTTTCTGACCTTGAGCTCGCAGCCGTCGCAGTCCATCCTCACCTTGAGCTCCACCGTGTTGAACTGCTTCCTCTTCTTGTGCTTCTGCCCGCTGCCTCCCAGCAGCAGATGAGACAGGTAGTGCAGGGTGCCTCCCATTATCAGTTAGTTGCCCCCTCTCAAGTTTATTATTACCACTAACCTTGTGCACTTAACTAAACTTGCTTCTTCCTGAAATGCCCAAGCCAAAGTGTACTAGAAAAGAGCTATACGAAATGGCAAGAACCAGATTAGCTAGCTGGGACCTGAATTGTGCTTAATCTATATATACATGGAGAAAGAATGCAAGATAGACACAAGAGAGAAGTCTGCGCATACCTGAAGAGTGCTTGATCTTAATCAGCTGTTTCTCACGGTTGCACATATATATAGCGCTATATGTTGATCTTAATCAGGTGTTAATCAGGTGTGGAGGATGGCAACGATGGCAATTTGTACAGCTATGCGTTGAGTCGTTGGCAAGAAGCTTTCCCGGCCGCGATGCCTTATTCCTACCTTTGTTTTGCTCCTACAAAGACAGCTCTCTCTGCTCTTATCCCTCGCCTAGCTTTTCCTTGGCCTCGAACCAAACCAGATTGACTGTTCTTATATAGCCTTTCGAAAGGAGATATCCAGCTCCCAAATAATTAAAGGTATGACCGACCATTTTTAATAAAGTAGGCATAAGTGTGTTCTTCGCCACATTCGTTCCCTGCTTACATTATAAATTTCTTTTGCCCCTGCCTACATTTCTACAAACTGAAATGACAAAAGAAAAATAAGTTAGATGCACGAGTAACAGATACTCTTCTATATATTTACGAGTAGTACTTCGGCGTGTGCATGTCCTGGGCGAAACTTTTTTTAAAAGAAGTATAAAAGCTTTGCACAACTTTTCATTAAGAATGATTAAACACATACAAACCAAAAGCAAAGCAAAAAGAAGACCGCCCTAAGACGACCAAAACATTACCCAACGAAGAAGAAAAAAAAAAAGAAAAAAAGAAACTACTTATGCTCTATGGGCGCCTCCTGACTAGTCACCGCCGCCATACACCAAAGGTGGTGCTCTTCATGAATATGAACAAGAACTTGACTGATAGAAGTGATAACATTATTGAAGATCCTTTGGTTGCGCTTTTTCCAGATCATCCAGGAGACGATAATAATATACGAGTCAAGATCCTTCCTACGATGCTTTTGTTCTGGATTCCTTGCTGCAATCCAGTGATTCTGAAAGGTTGCCTGGCCAACAGGAACTGCAGCTTGAAACCCAACCTGACTTAAGAACTTCGCCCAGACTTGTGTCCTGTGCGAAACTAAACCGCACAAATCTTAAAGCATTCTGGTTAGTAGTGGATCCAATTGTGGCTTTATGTGTGGCAAGGAATTTTTTGTTTTTGTCAAAGATAAGTCTCATTTGTGCAACTGAAAGTGAAACGTACGTTTCCCTGGCTTGATGCATAGACTGATATGATAGCTAGCGCTCATGGTGCAAATAAGCAGCAAGACTAGAGGAGGACAAGTAAGCAAGGCACACGTGGAATGTATCTAGCCAACCAAAGACTGCCATCTGTCAGCTGTTCATGTTGTTAAATAATTAAAGCTAGAAATATTGCGTGATTTGGCCGTGATCAGGAGGGTGGCCCCACTTGCTAGCCTCTCCTCTCCCTTGGTTAGAGGTGTTGAATTAAGTGTAAAGTAGTAGACACCGTACAAAATATTCTCAAAAGACCAGGACGTATTTACAGATAGTACATGCGGCCTTAGGAGGTGATTGATCGGTCATGGATATTGTTTGTTTCTTACTGGCACGTACGCATGCGACCTTGAGATGGCACACGTGCAATTTTTGTCTGAGTATTTGCCATCCAGATAGATGAGCGAGAGCAACCATACATAGTTGCTGACATGTTCTAGAACGAGTAGGTTGGCAATTTATTTTCCCTGTAGTTTTAAGGTGTGGTTTGAGGTGCGGTTTCTAAAATTGAATTATGGTCGTTGATTTGTTTTACAATATATTGTTCATAACTATAAAATCGTGATCACAAGAAAGTACTCTCTTTTGTTTTTTTTTAAATAAGACAGGGTTGACTTGTTGTGGTCTCCATAATTGAACTCTAACGGTTTATTTCTTTTATTGTATATATAAACTATCTAGTTTCAACTTTTATTATGCTTAATTAAAGCTGTGGGCACTCTGCCTACAAGTTATAAAAAAAAAAAAAGATTCGGAAGTTCTTAAAACCGTTGGAAAGTTCACTCACGGATTTGAATGTTCTTCGATTTTTATTTTTGGTTAAATATCCCCAAACCGAGTTGAAATTTTCTTCGATTTTTAGTTGAAAGCCCCCGGTTCCAGGTTAAAGCACCCAATTCCAATTCGAAAAACAGTAAATTCTTGTTGAAAGTTTCTTTGATTAACGGCTGCATCACAACAATATCAATTGTACCAATTAAAGTGCAACAAACCCAGCGCCCTCATCTCACGCAGGCAAGCATGCAACCTAACTGCAAATGCAGTACGTACAAAGTACTAGAACGCGAATGAATCAACCTATGGATCGACGGATCACATGACGGAGCACGCGTTGGGGTTGTCGTCACTGAAGAGCGTGGCGAAGCGCTCCTCCTGGCTGGCGTCGTGGGCGGAGGCCGGCATGACGGCGTCCACCTTGCGCACGTGCCCCGGCGGGGCCCTCTTGTCGTACGCCGGCGGCACCACGTAGGTGTTGGTGTACGGCACGTACGGCCACAGCTCGGTCCGCTTCCCCGTCGACTGAGCTCGCCGGAGCACACGCTGCGGCTCCACGAACCCCCGCACCGTCACCTTCTGCTGCTTCCGGTTGATCTCCACCGACTGCACGCCTGTGATTGATATATACAAGCCCCAAAGGAAAAGTTAACTAATTTTGTCATCTTCTTGCGCGCAGCAGTGGAAGGTACTCTCCGTTGGCATGTATGCATATTGTGCAGAAACAATTTTGCCGAAATTTTGGTGATTTCATTGCCCTCCGAAATAATTCTGTTTCGTTCAAAAAAATCGAAACATTTGAATTTATACAAATTACATCATAAATTCGGCAACATTTGAATTTGGATGAAATTTGGTCCAAACCTCGTCAAATTTCATCCAAATTTCAGCGCCTGTTTGAAAACTCACCGAAATTATAACCAAAATTCTGAAATTTCGGTAATTTTGCACCCTAACGAAATAAATTCAAAAACGGAATTGTTTTCCCTGATGTGGCGTGAGTTGGTTGTGCGTTGACACTGCTCATTTGTAATAAGCTGCCTCTCGAAATAGATTCAGGGCTAATGTATAGAGGTAAGGACACGTGACGTGCATCGGTAAGCGTGCAGGCTCTCGTGGAGCTGTCCGATTGGACAATTGGATGGCCGAGGTCGATCACCCTGATCAGATGAGAAGCTGGAGCTTCCCTCGATCATGAGAGGTGCCTGATCTAAGCCGTCCTTTTTCCAATCCGACAGCTCCAGATAATCGTTGATTCACTATACATATATACATTCGATTCAATTATCGACTACGGAAAGACGGCGCCATGATCTATTCAGTGCGTGCGTACCTTTCATGTTGGCGAGTGTGTTTCTGACCTTGAGCTCGCAGCCGTCGCAGTCCATCCTCACCTTGAGCTCCACCGTGTTGAACTGCTTCCTCTTCTTGTGGCTCTGCCCGCTGCCTCCCAGCAGCAGATGAGACAGGTAGTGCAGGGTGCCCCCCATTATCAGTTAGTTAGTTGCCCCCTCTCAAGTTTATTATTACCACTAACCTTGTGCGCCTAACTAAACTTGCTTCTTCCTGAAATGCCCAAGCCAAAGTGTACTAGAAAAGAGCTACGAAATGGCAAGAACCAGATTAGCTAGCTGGGACCTGAATTGTGCTTAATCTATATATACATGGAGAAAGAATGCAAGATAGACACAAGAGAGAAGTCTGCGCATACCTGAAGAGTGCTTGATCTTAATCAGCTGTACTGCTCACGGTTGCACATATATATACAGCTATATGTTGATCTTAATCAGGTGTTAATCAGGTGTGGAGGATGGCAACGATGGCAATTTGTACAGCTATGCGTTGAGTCGTTGGCAAGAAGCTTTCCCGGCCGCGATGCCTTATTCCTACCTTTGCTTTGCTCCTACAAAGACAGCTCTCTCTGCTCTTATCCCTCGCCTGGCTTTTCCTTGGCCTCGAACCAAACCAGATTGACTGTTCTTATATAGCCTTTCGAAAGGAGATATCCAGCTCCCAAATAATTAAAGGTATGACCGACCATTTTTAATAAAGTAGGCATAAGTGTGTTCTTCGCCACATTCGTTCCCTGCTTACATTATAAATTTCTTTTGCCCCTGCCTACATTTCTACAAACTGAAATGACAAAAGAAAAATAAGGTAGATACACGAGTAACAGGTACTCTTCTATATATTTACGAGTAGTACTTCGGCGTGTGCATGTCCTGCACGAAACTTTTTTTTTTAAGGAAATGCAAAAGTTTTGCACAACTTTTCATTAAGAATGATCAAACACATACAAACCAAAAGCAAAGCAAAAAAAAAAAAAGACCACCCTAAGGCGACCAAAACACTACCCAACGAAGAAGAAAAAAAGAGGAAGAAGAAAAAAAAGGAGAAAAAAGAAAAAAAGAAACTACTCATGCTCTATGAGCGCCTCCTGACCAGTCGCCACCGCCATGCACCAAAGGTGGTGCTCTTCATGAATATGAACAAGAACCTGACTGATAGAAGTGATAACATTATTGAAAATCCTTTGGTTGCGCTCTTTCCAGATCATCCAGGGGACGAGAATAATATACGAGTCAAGATCCATCCTACGATGCTTTTGTTCTGGATTCCTTGCTGCAATCCAATGATCCTGAAAGGTTGCCTGGCCAACAGGAACTGTGGCTTAAAACCCGACCTTACTTAAGAACTTCGCCCAGACTTGTGTCCTGTGCGAAACTAAACCGCACAAATCTTAAAGCATTCTGGTTAGTAGTGGATCCAATTGTGGCTTTATGTGTGGCAAGGAATTTTTTGTTTTTGTCAAAGATAAGTCTCATTTGTGCAACTGAAAGTGAAACGTACGTTTCCCTGGCTTGATGCATAGACTGATATGATAGCTAGCGCTCATGGTGCAAATAAGCAGCAAGACTAGAGGAGGACAAGTAAGCAAGGCACACGTGGAATGTATCTAGCCAACCAAAGACTGCCATCTGTCAGCTGTTCATGTTGTTAAATAATTAAAGCTAGAAATATTGCGTGATTTGGCCGTGATCAGGAGGGTGGCCCCACTTGCTAGCCTCTCCTCTCCCTTGGTTAGAGGTGTTGAATTAAGTGTAAAGTAGTAGACACCGTACAAAATATTCTCAAAAGACCAGGACGTATTTACAGATAGTACATGCGGCCTTAGGAGGTGATTGATCGGTCATGGATATTGTTTGTTTCTTACTGGCACGTACGCATGCGACCTTGAGATGGCACACGTGCAATTTTTGTCTGAGTATTTGCCATCCAGATAGATGAGCGAGAGCAACCATACATAGTTACTGACATGTTCTAGAACGAGTAGGTTGGCAATTTATTTTCCCTGTAGTTTTAAGGTGTGGTTTGAGGTGCGGTTTCTAAAATTGAATTATGGTCGTTGATTTGTTTTACAATATATTGTTCATAACTATAAAATCGTGATCACAAGAAAGTACTCTCTTTTGATTTTTTTAATAAGACGGGGTTGACTTGTTGTGGTCTCCATAATTGAACTCTTAACGGTTTATTTCTTTTACAATTATTGTCCATGGCTACAAAATCAAGATCATAAGAAAGTATTTTCAATTACGAATCCAACTCTATCATTTTTGTGTGACAAAATCGATATATTGTTGGACTAATTGTTGGTAAAAAATTATAAAGTTCGAATCTCGATACGTACGAGTGCTTTATAAAATTCAACGGAGGGTGTACTTTCGAGTACCGATACAACGGTATCAATTGTATCACAAAATTTTTCTCTGAGCCTGTATTTTGTCTGTAAAGCTGCTGGAACCGGGAAGTAGTCATTAACGACTGTCTTAGTTTCTAATGTGGCGAAAATTGCACACTTTAATCTGCTCCATTCTTTCAATGTAAAGAGGGGGAGATGTCAAAGGGTCGTATAGTTCCTCTACGGAATTAAGCATGGTATCTCTAGGAGTTAGCTACTTGGTGCTGCCTAGCCCTAGCTCTTTAAACGGCAGCCGGTGAGTCACCTTTTCAGCTCCAGTTCTTCTTCCACATTTAAAATGACGTGAGCTTACTGCTTTGCAATGATGTATTATTGCTTCGAGTTTACATAGCATGTATTCAGTGCTAACATTACTCTCGATGCTAACACGTGAACTCTCTCACGTGAGCAATATTGCAGACTCTACCTACACAAATAATACTTGCATGAGCTAATCCCCAAGTTCCAATATGTACAGTACCAAATCCTTGATTCTCCCACAAAATTGAGGGTTTATCGTTCGATGTTTCGCTGACATGTGATCATGTGTAGATATTTACGGTGACACAAGAAGGCGAAAGATCATGCCCCTTGCAAAAAGAAAGACCATGCCATTTTCTTCGTTTCAAATGAACAAGAAAACACCGTGCGAATTGGTGAATTACTCCTCGCTCTCTTTCACGTGAAAAGTGTGTGTTTGGATTACTGAGCAACACGTGCACACACACCATGGCGGGCGCTATCTGACTTCGGTAAGATTCTTAACTAGAGACTAGGCCGTGCGACCGAACAAACAATACATGGCTTTTTGGCTTTTTGGCCTGCCTAGTCTTCTTTACGTGAAATTGTCAAAAATAACACCGCGGTTGGATAGACAGCGACATGTATCCTCTACGGCGCTTCAGGTTCTGTAGTGTTCTCAGATCACTTCAAGACCTGCGGCGATAAGACGGAGTGCGCGACAGGTTATCTGTCACGGTTCTAGTTCGTGGTAGGTCGTCTGCCACGGTCCCAGTTCACGGCAGGTGGCTTTCCGTCACGATTTTGCACGGCATGCCTTCCGTGGTGGTTCTGCGTGGTAGGAGTGTCATTTTGACATTTCGTTTGTACAGATACTAATTTTGCTATTTCGTTTCAAAATATGCTTAATTAGCCAAAAGCTCAACAATATGTAGCCATCAGAAAGGACGGCATCGCAGAGATTAATGGTTAAAGAATACATATCATCTCAAGTTTTCCGATCTTCTGTTCTAATTTGACCACCTTTCTCTTAGCTACACGGCAGATCTTGCTCGCCCGCATGGAACTTTTCTTCCTTCATGTGCCGCAGATACTTCATAAGGAATGGATGGCCAGAATTGTACGCGTAGGTCAACGTTGCCAAAGTAAGCACATTTCACCTAATGGAGTTAAACAAAAGCAAACATATGTTAAATATATAAGCACATGTAGGTCTAATTTAATCCATAAATTAATCATGACAACATGCACGCAACATAACAGAACCATCACAGGCATAACAGATCTAGACATGTCAACTAGGAAACTGAACATGAACAGATCTAAAACGGAGAACATTACGTACGCATCGATGATTCTCGCTCGATCGGTTTGTCAATGTTGGCACTCGCAGATACGCGAGTGTGGATGATACGAAGTCGATGACGATTTGCCGCTTCGAACGACGAGGAAGACGAGCCGAGCTACAGAAGCGATCGCGCAAAGCGCTTCCCAAAACCTTATTCGCCTCTCTCCGGTGCGAACTTGGAAGGCGGCGGTTCGGAGACTGCTCTCCGAATGTCGGTGCGCGGCGGACGGGACGGGTAGACTACGTGGGACGGCGCGTACAATGGAAGAGGCAAAACCTAGATTGATTTTCCATTATACCGTATGGAGGCGGTGATTCAGTGTTATGGAAGAATCGGGGCGTGTGATCAAGACGCCTGACGTTCTCCATAACTCGTAGAATCAAACGGATTAGTCGCGTAACCGATCCGGACTCACCGCCACACAAAACGACAAAGATAAAACGCAAAGGAAACCGCGTCTGCGCAAGCACGACGCCGATTTTGGCGGACCATTCACGCAGTGTCGTGCGCCGCTGCCGCCTGCTGCCGCCAGCCCACGAGGCGAGGCGGCGCGAGCGCCGCGCGTGTGTGTTCCTCTAGTTCTCTCCCACACATGCCTCAAGTGACTAGGAGTGCACCATCCCTTTTAAGGTGGTCTTCCTCTCCTAGAACTAGCAATATGGTACTAAAGTTCACATGCAACATTCCTTTGCATGAGTGGGCCTTTGAGATTTAATTTAGGAATTATTCTTCTTGTATGGGCTAGGCCCACATAATTCAACAATCCCCCACCAGATCTCAAAGTCCCACAGAGATTTACCAATTCCAATGTCTTGTTTATATATCGGTGTTTGATGGAGACCGATTAGGTTGAACATCCATCTAGAACTCAAGCTACACTTACTCACAACTTGAACAATGGACTAAGCCTTGAATTGCAAGTTTGGTGCAAGCAAGCTTCACTTAAAGACTTAACTGATACTAGGCCGCCAGTAAGCTACCCCTCGGTTGGAGCGTATAAGTCATACTCCTTGGTCTCTTCATGAGCTTAGTAGGAGATTTTCCCAAAATCTTCATAGACTGCGACTAACAGTCGGGCTCATATAGGTGTGTTCTTTCAAGAGCGTTCTGCAGGATAACGTCTTCGCTTCTGAAAGCCAATGGAACACATTAAGGCCTTAACCAACCTGCCTTGCAGTTTTTGAGAGTATTGCATCTTCACATAGAGAGGGTTGAAATTACTCTCCTCCAGTTAACTGATGGCTTGTTTTTCCTGCATCCTAATTCACGGGATCTCCGATCACATAGGTTGGGTTACTACCATAGATAACTCACATGGGTCTCATACCCATCTCCTTCGATGCACTATCTATCACATTTCGTGATAGTCCCTTTGTGAAGGGATCTGCCAGGTTTCTAGCTGTTTGGATGTAATCCAAGGTTATAACTCCGGAGTTTCTCAATTTCTGACAGCACTTCAATCGTCTCTTGACATGCCTAGACGATTTCATATTATCCTTAGAACTGTTCACTTTAGCGATAACGGTTTGATTATCACGATTCATGAGGATAGGCGGCACTGGCTTTTCTACCGTAGGTAGATCCATCAATAGATCCCGTAGCCATTCTGCCTCAACAATAGCAGTGTCTAGTGCCGCAAGTTCTGCTTCCATGGTTGACCTCGTCAAAATGGTCTGTTTGCAAGACCTCCATGAAACAGCACCACCACCAATCGTGAAAACATATCCACTAGTGGCTTTGATCTCATCAGATCGAGATCCGGTTGGAATCACTATAACCCTCCAAAGACCGACGGTACCCGGTGTAGTGAAGTCGAAAGTTCGAGGTACCTTTCGGATAGCGCAACACTCGCTCAAGTGCCTTCCGTTGATCATCTCCGGGTTAGATGTAAACCGGCTCAACTTGCTCACAGACAAAGAGATGTCCGGCCTTGTTGCACTAGCTAAGTACATAAGAGAGCCAATTATCTCGAGAGTATTCGGTGATTCCTAGCAATTTTCTTATTCTACGAAGTAACACGCTAGGATCATAAGGTGTTGGAGAAGGCTTGCTATCAGAAAAACCAAAACGGCTCAAGACCTTTTCCACATAATGAGATTGCACAAGTGTAATCCCATCCTCACCTCTAACCAATTTAATGTTTAGAATAACATCAGCCACTCCCAGATCTTTCATATCAAAATTTTGAAACAAGAATAATTTGACTTCATTTATCACATTGATGTTTGTCCCAAAAATCGGATATCATCCACATACAAGCGAGAGAATAACTCCCTCACCCCCACCATAGCGATAGTATACACATTTATCTGCCTCATTGACAGCTAAGCCTGCAGATGTCACTGTTCTATCGAACTTTTCATGCCACTGCTTAGGAGCTTGTTTTAGACCATACAAAGATTTCAACAGTTTAACACCTTGCCTTCTTGACCTTCTACTACAAATCCATCAGTGTTCCATGTAAATTTCCTCATCCGACTCTCCGTTAAGAAAAGTTGTCTTAACGTCCATTTGATGAACAAGAAGACCATGTGAGGCAGCCAAAGCAAGTAGTACTCGTATTGTGGTGGCCTAGCAACAGTGAGTAAGTGTCAAAGAAATCTTCGCCTTCTTTCTCGAGTGTAGCCCTTGGCAACAAGCCGAGCCTTGTACTTTTCAATAGTACCATCGAGCCTAAGCTTCTTTTGAACACCCACTTGCATCCTCACAGTTTGCACCCATAAGGTCTATCTGTCACCTCCAAAGTTGCATTAGTGATAATGGAATCCATTTCACTACTGACAGCCTCCTTCCAGAGTCTGCATCGAAGATGCATATGCTTCTAAAATAGACTTGGGAGTGTCGTCCACAAGGTACACAAGTGAAATCATCACCAAAGGATTTGGTTATCCTTTGTCTCTTGCTCCTTCTAGGAGCTCCACCGTCATCCTCCTCATTGACAAGTTCATGTGTATGTTCAAAAGGTTCTGTGGTGTGATTGAACTGGGAATTATTTCGGAGGGTTGGCTAGTAGTGTTATGTGTATCCTTCATTGGAAAGATATTCTCAAAGAACGTTGCATCTCGAGACTCCATAATTGTACCAACATGCATGTCGTACCTCGGTTTAACTATCAAAAATCTATAGGCAATACTATGATTAGCATATCCCGAAAGACACAATCCACGCCTTAGGTCCAAGCTTGCGTTTCTTAGTTATTGGCACATTGACTTTCGCCAAGCACCCCCATGTACGCAAATAAGAAAGTGATGGTTTTCTCCCAATCCATACCTCGTATGGTGTTTTGTCCTTATTTCTGTTAGGAACTCTATTCAATACATGATTAGACGTTAGCAAAGCCTCCCCCCACCATGCCTTAGGTAAACCCGCCGTGTCTAACATGGCATTCACCAAGTCAGTCAAAGTGCGGTTTTTCCTTTCGGCAACCCCATTTGACTCGGGGGAATAAGGAGGCGTCCTCTCATGTATAATGCCATGTTCCTCACAAAATAAGTCAAATTCGTCTGAGAAATACTCTCCACCACGATCTGACCTAAGTCTTTTATCTTTCTGTTTAGCGGTTTTCAACTTCGCCTTATAGATTCTAAAATAGTCTAAAGCCTCGTCTTTCGTTTTCAATAAATACACATAACAGAACCTAGTTGCATCATCAATCAATGTCATGAAATATCGTTTTCCACCCTTCGTTAACATGCCATTCATCTCAGAAAGATCTGAATGCAGGAGTTCTAGTGGTGCCAAATTTCTCTCCTCGGCAGCCTTGTGAGGCTTACGAGGTTGCTTTGATTGCACACAGCTATGGCATTTAGAACCTTTGGTGATGGAAACGTTTGGAATTAAATTCATACCGGAAGCGAGACATTAAACCAAAATTAATATGACATAAACGTGAGTGCCAAACGTTAGCCTCATCATCCACACCGCCACAAATATGGTTCACGCTTTATTGCAGAAATCAAAGGGAAAAGCGGAACAAGCCTCGCACTCATAGCCTTTACCAATAAAATGTCCATATTTAGACACGACTACTTTATTAGACTCAAATACCAACTTAAGCCCGTCTCTACATAAACGGGAGCCACTAACGAGATTCTTGTCTATAGAAGGACATGTCAGACGTTCTTCACCGCACGATCTTTCCCAAGTAAACTTGGATCTACCGTACAACACCATGAGCGAAGCATGTGACCCATTCCCCATTAGGACGGAGGAATCCCGGGCGACCTGATAAGAGGAAAACAACGAAATATCAGCACACACATGTACATTAGCTCCTGTATCAATCCACCAATTGGTAGATTGACTAACTGAAAGAACAGTAGGTAAATTACCATACCCAGTCCCATCTCCAGTCTTGCCAATGGTCACGTTGACGGCACTTAGAAGTCCGTCTCCCGCAGTGCCTTCTTTCCTTTGCGTTGTGGCGGCTTGGCCATGTGACCGTGCTCACCGCACACAAAGCAAGTTCTATCATCCTGATTGTTGTTGTTCTTCTTCTTCTTGAAGTTGGTTGTCTGTTGGACTTTGACAAATTTCCCTTTGTTCTTGCTTGAGGATTTCTGTACCACATTGGCACTAGACTGCCCTCCATCACCCTTAGACACAGCGTCCTTTTCCCGAGCTTTCTCCTCAATTTCAAGAGATCCAATCAGACTCTCAACAGAGTGCTCTTGTCTCTTGTGTTTGAGTGTTGTTCCAAATTCCTCCATGAAGAAGGTAATTTGCAATAATACATCCAGCCACAAACTTGTCGGGTAAGGCACACTTCAGGAGTTCGAGTTCCTTGCCAATGGACTGTATCTCATGAGCCTGATCTACCACAGAACGGTTATTAACCATCTTGTAGTCATGAAATTGCTCCATGACATACATGTCATTCTTGGCATCGTGAGCACCGTATTTGGAATTCGAGCAGCATCCCATAACTCCTTTGCGTCTGTCATGTGCATATACACCTCGCATGCATGATCAAGAAGAACACTAAGAATGCATCCAACAAAGAGAGTAGTGGCGGTCTCGAATTCTTTTGCTTTTCAAAGATCAAGAATACCTTTAGGCTTGCCATTACTAACCCGAATACATTCATAGCAAGAAGCCACGAGTGACCCCGATCGCCATCTCTTAAAGTGCACACGAGAACTTCTCCGCCTCGATCATCGGCAAATCCACCATAGTAAGACCACGATTGCCTAGAATAAGGTTTTGGATTGTTAAATATATAAGCACATGTAGGTCTAATTTAATCCATAAATTAATCATGACAACATGCACGCAACATAACAGAACCATCACGGGCATAACGGATCTAGACATGTCAACTAGGAAGCCCGAACATGAGCAGATCTAAAACGGAGAACATACATTGCGTGCATCGATGATTCGCTCGATCGGTTTGTCAATGTTGGCACCGCGGACACGGTGTGGATGATACGGTCGATGACGATTTGCGGCCGAACGACGAGGAAGACGAGCCGAGCTACAAGAAGCGATCGCGCAGCGCTTCCCAAAACCTTATTCGCCTCTCCGGTGCAGAACTTGGCGGCGGTTCGGAGACCGCTCTCCGAACGCTGCACGCCGGCGACGGGACGGGGTAGACTACGTGGGACGGCGCATTACAATGGAAGAGGCAAAACCTAGATTGATTTTCCGTGATATCGTATGTAGGCGGCGATTCAAGATTTATGGAAGAATCGGGGCGTGTGATCAAGACGCCGCACGTTCTCCATAACTCACCCGCACCGATTTTGGCGGACCATTCACGCAGGTGTCGTGGCGCCCGCGCCGCCGCCTCGCCGCCCGCCTCGCTGGCGAGGCGAGGCGCGCGCTGTGTGTTCCTCTAGTTCTCTCCCACACATGCCTCAAGTGACTAGGAGTGCACCATCCCTTTAAGGTGGTCTTCCTCTCCTAGAACTAGCAATATAGGTACTAAAGTTCACATGCAACATTCCTTTGCATGAGTGGGCCTTTGAGATTTAATTTAGGAATTATTCTTCTTGTATGGGCTAGGCCCACATAATTCAACAACATATACAGGTTCGGTTGGATTATTCCAAATGGCATGTTTAAAACGCAAGAATTTCTCGTTGATATGAAATTTTGTAGGAAACAGTACTACAATTCACACTTGATTTGTACAAATTTCTTTCATCCAAACAGAGAGTAAATGTACATGGATAACTTTGGTTCATTCTATTGATGCATGCTCTAATTTAGAATTGTATTAGGAGCTAAGTTAGCTAATTGATTGTGCCACCTTTGCATATGTAGGTGGCTAAGCCGGGGAAGACTGGCTAAGAGAATATGAGAACTTGGTGACGCACTGTAGAGTGGGACTGAGCTCCAAACAGTGACCTACTACCTAACTTGGAACATGTACCTTCCAATTATTGGGCTCCACATATCACAATCTATTGTCATGTTCACCAAGGAATACTTTCGTTGATCTAGCAACCTAAGAATTCTCGATTGAGATTTAACGCATATAAGTTCAAGTTTTTGCTATAAAATTAGGGTGAGTGCTTGTGAGACCCAAAATTTCTAGACACTATTTCGCCAATGAAGCGAATCCTCTACATTAATTTGAACAGGAAGGACATAGAGACCCCTTTAAGCCTTCGAGGCGCCGTTTCAGACCGTCCAATAAGATCCGATCGGTTGAGATCGAGACAGCGCGCAATCAAGAAGCTCCAAGAATGTCATAATAACACACCCCCACTGCCACCAGACCTCACTTGCATTGATCCAAACCATTGGTTTGGCATCGAACGGACATCTCAGGCTTGGCATCATGCCGTTCCCTCCACAAAAAACAAAGTCCATATACGCGTGGTTTTGGTCAAAATGATTGTAGCCTATCACTTTGATCTTGATTCTAGGAACCATTACTAGCAACCTTTCGGCAAGCGACGATCGATCCATGAAGAATGAAAAATATAGCCGCTCTTTTGGAAAGAAAGATCGTGGAGCATCGCGTGCCGAAGACTAACGACCGATCAAGACTTGAGAGGATGTTAGTTCGGTACCGCATGTAGCCGTCGCACTCGGAGAACTCTTGGCCATGATCAATGATCGTGGCTTTCTTCTAGCTTAGTGCCCAGAAAAAGGGAAATTTTATGGTACATTCTACCAGTAGTATATGGTTGTAGTATAAATTAAATCTGATCATCGATTTGTTAAGAATATAATAGACTTTTCTTTGTATTTATAATTTTTCTTGAGGGTTTATAGACTTTTCCAACTAGAGTTGAAAATATTACCCCACATGGGCAATTACAATTCTACCATCTTTGGGATTCTACTACTCATACTACAGGTATAGTATAACTAAATTCTAACTAATCTGAACTATTAGATTAAAAAAATGGACGGCATGTATTAAATTGAGTGTACCATAAAGGAGCTCCAAGAAAAGGGAGTTTATAAGTTGCATTTGGGATCTTTTGCTCGTTTATACATGCAACAGGTGAAATTAACTTGCATTTTTTTATGGTATGTTGTCCATGAATCACGGTTCTTCCATGGCATCATTACATGAACAATTTGTGTCATTAAAAAAAAAATAGCACGACTTACTCTAGCTGCATGCAGTTCAGAAATGTGACCAATTAATGGAAAAGATTGCTTCAATTAATAATGTTAGCTGCTGTGTGAAACACACTGGTTCCTAGCGAAAGTAGCAACGCCCTCTGAAAAGTTTGATTCGCCAGCCTGCGGATAGCATCAATGTGTAATGCATCCTACCTAATCACTCATGTTAATTATGGGATTTGTCTAGGGGGAGGGAATATGATACGTACTTACTTGCTAAACAGAAGTTGCAATAGACCATACTCCAGAATCCAGATTGTCATATTTCAGATTGAGGTATAGCAAGAGGAATTAGGAACTCGATTTGACATTTGGAGGACAGCTCGCCGTAAGTGCAGAGCACAAAGAAGCAAATAAAGCAGAAGAAACCTTCAATGTAAATGTGCACGAGAGATTCAATCACATGGTGTTGAAGAATTTTAAATTTATTTTTTAAAAAAATGCAATTGGTACACACATCGATGGAGAAGTGCCACACAGTGTGATTAAGTATACATACTATCTGAGGAGCGACCTTTGCTCGCTTGGTTGGCTCGTGTTGAGATGAGCGACTGGTCGGGGGTTTGACCCCTAGGCCTTACGTGGACTGCGCTGGGGCACAGTGAGGTGAGAATTGTGCTAGGGCACAGTGGTTTGAGAAGCTTTAGGTTCCTCGCCTGTCACGATTCGAACGCTGCTCCTGTGGATGCCTCACAAAGTAGGATACTTCTTCTTCTATATCTGATCCGGATGAGAAAAATCCCGAACCTCTAAGAAAAGGGAGGCACTACCGGTCGGACGTGCGGTGGGAGCTCCCACCGCATTTCGGATTGGGTTTGGTTACGCTGAGCTTGGAAAAGGAAGATCTCGCTGATCGCCCAGATTCAACATAGTTGGATTATTTATGACTGGCCAACCAAGGTAGAATTAGGTTGGCTGGCTTATTTCTTCGTAGATGGGTTAAACTATATACACAACAGGCCATAGCTTCTGTCTGTACTTGGGGTTCGGTTTAGGCCTACTGAGCATCTTCAAAGATGTAACTGAGCAAACTATGAGTAGGGCCCACGAAGGACCCGGTTTGTTTTGGGCCTGTCCGTTTGAGACTATGATCGGATGTCCGGGTTCTCGACGTGACGAGCACAAGATTTTCTCACCGCACATGCGCATCACATCACCACATACCGATTCACGATGTGCGTATACATCGCAAAGGGTAAAATGCCCGACTTTAATTTATTCGACCAAGATTAACACAAGTAAAAGGGGCATAAATGCCGCCGCATGCAACATCCCGGACACGGTTGCAACATCCTAGAACAACGGTTGCAACATTCGGGACAACGTTACAACATCCTAGGACAACGGTTGCAACATCCTCGACAATAGTTGCAACATCTCTAGACAATGGTTGCAACATACTAGGACAACGGTTGTAACATCTCCGAACTGATTGCAACATGCTAGGACAATATTTGCAACATCTCCGGACAACGGTTACAACATCCCCGGACAATGGTTGCAACATCCCAAATCAAAACAAAGCATCTGGAAAAAAACGTTGGAAAAAAATTGCAATATCACCGTGAACCATATGCAACATTTTTTTTTTCTATAGATGCAACACTTGCAACATCCCTGGACAACAGGTGCAACATCCTAGGACAATGGTTGCAACATGTCCGAACAACGGGTGCAACATCCTATGACAATGGTTGCAACATCCCCGGACAACGGGTGTAACATCATAAGACAATGGGTGCAACATCACCAGACAACGGTTGTAACATCCTAGGACAATGGTTGCAATATCCCCATATAACGGTTGCAGCATCACAAATCAAAAACACAAAGCATCTGAAAAAAAAACATGATGGAAAAAATTACAACATCGTTGTGAACAGTATACAACATTTTTTCCTACAGATGCAATATTTTTTTTCTACAATTGCAATACTTTTTTTTCTACCGATACAATATTATTTTTCTAATTTGGCTGGCACGCAAAGTGCACCCAGGATAAATAAAGTGGACGGTCTATTCACCTGGCCTCTATTAATTACGGGCCTAATTACATTCTACTGTGCTGCTGTCAACATAATTAAGTGAGCACATACGTGCAAAAGCAAGATTAGGTCCTCTTTGAAACACAGATATTGCACTGGAATTTTGGGAGAAACAGTTGAAATACTCGGGTATTTTTCTTGAAAAATTTTGTGTTCCAACTTCCAAAGATTCGTATGCAAGGACCACGGTATGATTGCGTGCTGTATGATCTTTTTGGGCCCACAGTTTGATTTGCCTGCTGTACTATCTTTGGGCCCATGAGCCAGAGCGCTATTGATATTTCAACCCTTGATCGGTGGGTCAATATTCAAGCCGCCTCGTGGGCCTTATTATAAGAGCGTCACGACGCCCGGACGCCAGCGAAAGCGTTTCCCTAAGAAAAGTATACGCACTATACCGTAAGGATTCACACTGCGTGATAGAATCGAATGAAAGAGCTTCTCTGTTCTCTGTTTCTATTGAATAAATAAAGTTTGTTTTATACGCACTAGCATGAAGGCACCAGTGGTCTAGTGGTAGAATAGTACTCTGCCACGGTACAGACCCGGGTTCGATTCCCGGCTGGTGCATTTTTGGTTACCTCATAAGAAAACTCCTTCAGAGTCAGAGATGCACAAGTGGGCAACCATGGATGAATTCCCCAAAAGAAAAGAGAGTATTTACTCAACTCTCTTTTTCGCCATGCATCATTGGTAACATGAAAAACATTAATCAGTTGCATTCTTTTAATACTTGCTTCCAAAATATGCATAATTGAATAAATAATGGGATTCACAAGTTGCTTGTCTAACTAAGGTAGCCCATATCTTAAAAAAAAAAACCGTAAGGTAGCCCAAAGCCCCAAATTACAATGGATTCCTCCGAAGCATGGACACGCCACACCGTATCCATGTCGGTCACCATGTCCAACACAGATACGATACGGACATGCTGAGAACACATATCGGCGGCATGTCGAACAATTAAACAGTCAAAATATTTTTTTATAAAAGATACAGCTTCAACACGTATCCGACACAGCCCGGCCCAAATCGGCTCAGGCATAACCCTAGCACGTACCCCTGCATGGCTAGATCAATCACCACGCACCTCCTTGCGCCTCGCCTCGCCGCGACCGATGACCAGTGACGCAAAGCGAGACCAACAGAGACTAGCGAGCAGTGATGAGTAATGATGAGCGGCGGCAAGCCGGCGAGGTGATTCTTCCCTTTATGCCCAGAGATACTTGTTCTTTCTATTCTTCCCGTTCTTAGTGATTTTCGTTCTTGATTTCTTGTTTTTCTTCCTTTTAGAAAAATGGAAACCGGTGATTCAAAGTGCCAAAGAGGAGCAAAACACCAACAATAGGTCTATGCCTCCATTGTGGAATCATATAGAAAAATGAAAATCTCTTATGCGCGGGTACTGCTCATAGTCGGTGTACTAGCACCAGGTACGGTACCGGGTACCTGTACGGCTCAGGTACGATGGCGGTATGGTACCTAGAGGTATCAAGATTTTTACGAATTAAAACAAAACAAAAATCGGGTACTGTTGGGTACGTTTGGGTGCTGGTACAGCCCAATAAAAAGAACTGGAAGACTAGCCCATGAAGCCCACGAAGATGCTATTAAGTGAAACCCTAGCAATGCAAAACACCAAAAGCCATTCCTCATTTCTCTCCCCAGCCGCCAGCTGCAACTCCCAGTGGGCACGAAGAAGCAAGGAGAGACTCTAGCAAGGCTCCGGTGAGGTACTTCCTCTTCTCCCCTTTTCTTGTTCCCTTCTTGGCTTCTTCTTGTTGCTCCCTCCGCCGATACCTTCTTCATCCCACCGATCTCTTGTTGGTTTCTCTTGTTTCCTTCGTGTTTCCTTCTTATTTCACTAATTCACTACTTTTGTGCTTCCGCAGTTTATCAGTTATCTTTTATATTATATATTTTTATAACTTTTATTATATATATACTACCGCACCGACGTACCAGAGTTTTTTTTGGAAATACCGTATCACCGCACTAACGCACTGCACCGCGCATCGTATCTCGCACTCCATGCATCATAGATGAAAATTGATACAAGTGTATATTATTATTATTATTTAAATATATATAGCCGTGTCGCCGTATCGGTATTTTTTGAAAAAATAATGAATTCCCGTGTCGGTGTATCTGTGTCCATGCATCGTGGATTCATGAGGCGCTGCCGGATGTTGTCAGTGAGAAGTGAGAACTAGCATTTAACCCTCTCGGCTGGTGCAAAACATGGCTGCAGGTGCAATTTACAGCATACTTGAGGAATACCAATAGACCCTACATATTTCGTGTCATTTCCTCCCTTCCCTCTTGCTTCTTTAGCAACTTCTTTTCACGAGTAATATCACAGCCATAATAGCACTTGGCCAGAACATTCTTTCTCGTTGCTGTCAGACTAGAAATGGTGAAAGACAGCAAGTAAGATAAGTCCACGGTACAGCAGACTCTGCGCATTCAGTTAACCTGATGGTGAACAGAATATTTACCATGACAATTAATAATGCTGTGGGTACAAATTCGGGCTGGGTAAAATAGCTATGGTAACCAAATAGGATGAGACTATAGACCTGATCCAAAAAAATCAGTGACAAACCCAGAATTTATTAGATGAGTGTTCAGAGTTAATAAAATAATGTTTAACGAAAAAAATAAAGGTATGCAATAGCAAAAATCAAAATACAAAATTTTCATATTAGAAATAATACCTCAAAGAATTGAGAGAAATTTAAAAATAATTAAGATAAAAATGTTGATTCGGGAATTTAGGATTTAGGACTGAGAAATTGAGGAATGGGGGTGCTGCTATCAACATGTGTAGGCAGCCTAGGCTGTTGACTCACATTCTCTCCCTAGGCCACGACTCCCATGAGGCCCGGACGCCCGGTTATGTCTCGCTCGCCACCCACATTCTTGGCGCTTACTACATTACTCCTACCGCCTAGACAACAAGCTTGTGCTCTTCACACGCCGCTACCAAGGTTCGGCCAAAGCCTAGGAGCCGCCCTTGCCTTTGCTTACACCAAATCGCCTCGCCCGACACCTGGTTGCCTCGTGCGCTGGTGCTGCCTAACGGACTGAGAGAGAGAGAGAGAGAGAGAGAGAGAGAGAGAGAGAGAGAGGTTAGGGCTTGGTTTGAGGGAGAAGGTGTCTTCGAATGGGCTGGAAGCTATTCGGTTGGTGAGCTGAGCCAAACTATTTAAGACGAATTAGGAAGGAGGATGTGGCAGTGGGATAAAATCTATTAGGGGTATAAATGTATGAAGTATTTAGCCTAACTATTAATATATATGCATAATATACCTACTAAATACAAAATATTTTATAAAAAAATGGGTGTTCGACTGAATACCTATGACCCATGTTAGGACCACCCCTGCATAAAAGTAAAGGCTGCCTGGCCATAATTTTACAGGGAGTTCTTAAAGTTATACTTGGAGCTTGGAACTAGTACAAGGCTAGACAAAAATGCTCAACAGTTTGGTCTAAGAAGCAAATAGATTAGTCAGCTTTGTAAAAGGCTAAAATCTTTTCTAAAAAATACCTAGTGTTTTTACGTCTTAAAATTTTCTATTATTTTCTGGCAGTAAATGCCAAACATTAAGGAGAAAGATATTCTAAAGCATGTGTCCACCAGGACTGCCCAGAATATGAAAGAGAATGAGTAATAATGCTGATCTTACTTGGAAGTGCACTGCATCTGAACTTCTCTTCCGATGGAAGGAATGTTCTTTTCCTGAATGAATATCAATGCTCCTGCAATTTGAGTGAAGTGCATACAAATAATGAAATACTTGTCAGGTTCGGGGATATAAACTGTAGACAATATAAACAGTAGACCATAAGAGTCTACTGTCTACATATACATGTATAGAGATTTGATAGGAAAAGTAGGGCCTAACCATAACGCATTGCATATACATTAACACAACACAGCATCGATAGCATCGAAACATAACAATGACATATTATCAACATGTATCCAAACTTTGCTACTACTACTTTTCAAGCTACACTGGAGGGATCCAAATCAATAGGCAGAGCAATAAGTATCCACCATCCAACCATATCATACCAAAAACTAGTTTGAATATTCATAACATGCAACGCTCTACATATCACCAACATCAACATGCATATACAGTGTCTGATTGATATGTGCAATGCCCATGACAAAGTTATAAAATGGAAAATAGTGCTACTTGTTTAGCATAACAAAAAGGAAATCAGCGCCCAGAAAATAACAACAGTTCTACCACCTTGCACTTTTGAACCGTTCGCTAAATATCTGATAGCTGCACAGTATTTACATCACCAATAAACTAAAACCGAATTGGAAGTCTCATGTTGTTACGAACCTTAGTTCATAACGGGGTAAATACCGCCAGAAAGAAGGCCGAACGGCGTCGGCTTGGTGGGATGAGAGATTAGACTATAGACTGGGATGATAGAACCTTGAGAGGAAGACTAGGTTAATTTATCTTTCTTGGTTGATTGATAATGAAAACATGTTACCTTTTTTATATGGATGACTCGACTTGACCCTTAAGAAATAATTTCTAAGAAAATCTATCTCTAACAATCTAATCAAATAATAACTTGCCTACATAATAGATAGATTCCTAAATAATGAACTTCCCTAACAAGCGCGGGTGGTACAGTAGCCCCGGCCCGGCCCATGACACATATCAACAATAATGGTGATATTAATAATAAATTCTATTCTTGTTGCACTCTGTTTGATTTCACAACACACCCACAATCATGGCTATACTCGGATTAAACACAATACTACTAGTAATTGATCTATCTAATGCTCTTACATTTCATCAATGAGACGAACATAAATTTCAATGGAAATATAATTACATGAAAAAGATGGTGCTGACTAATACATCAGTACAAAATGAAGTATCGTAAATTCTCTACAGAAACTGTAAGAATGGCATGGACAATTTTAGTAGCTCATGCATTCAGGCTGTTAGAGATATATATGTATATGTATTATTCCCCATTGTTATAAGGGGTTCTTTCCATATTCACCACATGTACTTGTGTATATATACTGGCCCATTGGCCCCATATTGAATACAAGCGCTATTCACAACATGGTATCAGAGCGAACCTAGGGTTTGCCGTCGCCGCTTGTCCCCGCGCCGGCGCCGCCTCGCGCCTCGGCCTCGCGTGTTCTCCGCCACCTCCTCCGGCCAGCGCTTCTCCGGCCGCCGCCGCGCTGCGGGGCACTGCTTCCTCCACCAAGGCCCTCCCGTGCGTGTCGCGGTAGCCCGTCGCCGGCCCCGCCGCGGCGCGACCACACCTCCATCCGCCCGCCCGTGCCGCCGCCGCCGGGCCGCGCGCTGCCGCCGGGAGCCACGCCGCCGCCAAGGGGGCCACGAGCGCCGCTGCCCCGGCCGCGGCGTCACCGGCCACCTTCCATCGCCGCCGCCGCTAGGCGCCGCGCCGCCGACACTACGCCGCCCGCTGCGCCGCTCGGGAGGGTCGCCGCCGACCCGCCGCTCCTCCAGCCGCCACGCCGCGGGGAACCCTAGTCCCCGCCTCGCGGCGCGTGCGGTTGTGTTTTGTTTGGGCCGCCACCACGCCCGATAGAAAAAGAAAGAAAAGAGTAAAAAACATCGTTTAACGCGCCGCCCGGCCGCCGTTAGACTTCGTTGTCTTGGTCGCCGCGCAGCCCGGGCCACGCCTACCAATGGGCACCGCTTTCCTCCTCGCTGTTCGGTGATCTTCGATGGTGTTAACTACACCGACTTTGTGTCTCACATGCGCATCCACATGCGTGGTCTTCATCTCGGGCGCCCTCTCGCGATGTTACCGTCCGCCTTGCCCTACACCTCCGACGAGTTTATGCTCGCTGGCGCTCTCAACACCGGCTAAGGCCTTTCTTGAGACCGCCGCCTTGCCGATGATGAGGTCATCTCGCCTACCAGAGGCTCGACTTCTACAAGGATCACCGACCGCCTACACTCGTGAGTACGACGACGACGCCGCCTGCTGCCTCATCATCGCGATCGGCCTCGGTTCTCTTCTCGAGGTTGTGGGACTCATCGCTTCCGGATGTGGACTCACCTTCGCGGCCGCTTACGAGCCCTCGGTGATGCTCTCTACCGTCCGTGGTCCGCCAGAGCACTCTCGCAGGGTGATGCTATCGTTGACGCCTTTACGCCGAGCTCGGGCCGTTCGGCGCCACCGATTCTCTCCGCTTCTGGTTGTCGCCATGTCGTTGCCGCTTAGCATGACGCGGCCGACACGGAGTTTCAGCCGATCTACGAGTTCCTTACTCGCCCGCCCCGAAGTTCGAGCGGCGTGCGCGCTCAGCCTGCACGCCACCCTCGTGTCACTCTCCGAGGCTCTTATCGAGATACGCGGAGGAGACTCGCCCGAGTGGTGCCGCTCGCTACCACTTCCTCCGTGCTCGCCCCGCCCACTGCTACACCGACGGCTCCACGCGCCGACATCGCCTCCTCCAGCCGCCGCCACAGTGGTGGTGGCCGCTCCATCCGGCGGTGGTCGTCCTCACCGCTCCTACCGCAATAAGGTCGCCACATTGAGTCCCATGCTATAAGAAGTAGCGGCATCTTTTCGCCGTTCTTCTACTAGCATTGGCATTGGTGCTTCTACATCGACGCGATCGACTTCTTCAGCTTTCTCACCGAGCGTGAGATAGCCGGACTTCGACGCCTACTTGCCGCCGTGTTCTCCTCGGCGGTGTTCTCGCAGCTCACATCGACTCTTCGGCACCGAAACCACCTTCTACATCAGTACCTCCCGTGGATTCTTGATTCTCGAGCATCTTTTCATATGACTCCGAGCCTTCCACTCGTCTTTCATTACACCCTTTGATTCTCCCCGCTGTTCTTACCGCTGATGGTACATCTCTTTTCGTCTCGGTCGAGGCCCTCTTAGCAACTCATCTTTTCATGTTCCTTCATTGCTTATGTTCCTCGCCTTACCATGCGACTTCTTCTCACGGGCAGACATCGATCTTGGTTGTCGGGTCATTCTCGACTCGACTCTTGTTGTGTTCGTGACCGCGCACGGAGCTCGGTTGGTTCGACCCTCGCGCCTTGACTCACGGCGTCTTTGGGAGCTTGATCGGCTTCACCTTCCTTCCGCCGCTACCGTTGTCGCTCGGTCTCTCGGCTTTCGCCACTTCGCCTACCACTCTTTTCAGCAAAGGGCATCACCGCCTCGGTCATCGTGTGAATCTCGTTTGTCGCCTTTGGTTCGCCGTGGTCTTCGGGTCCGTCTCAGAGATGTGTCTTTAGATTGTCAGGGCTGTAAGTTAGGTAAATGTATCAGTGGTGCGATTCTGTTGAGCGTCTCAAGAATCTAGACCGCTATTATATGTTAATGGTGTTTTGGTTATTAATGACAAATGCTTTGTGAGACTAACACTCTTTTGATATACCTATTGTTTAGTCTCAATTGATTTAAAGATCAAAGAGGTATGCATTCGACAACATCTAATTATATCTTGTCGCATTCTCGGATCCAATATATAGGTTGAACTTCACCAAAAGGAAAACTTGTAAATGTGCATATGTTTTATTTACACACTCGTGTATGCACACATGTAGGGGGAGTTCAAGCTATATCTTGTGGTTTCATTAGTATTGATCCATATTCCTTTGTCCACATATATTAAGGATCTTTACCTTGAAATATATCCTTGAATATATTTAACTTGTGTAGTTAATATATTCATATGAGTATATACAACTTGTGTAGTTTGTATACACTCATTTTGGTATATATAACTTGTGTAGTTCATATATACTCATGACCTTGTTGTTTCATTAGTATTGATCTTTGTGATCTACTTTGAAACATAACTCTTGAGTATATATATATAACTTATGTAGTTTATATATACTCATACCAATTACATTCAATTATCTGTAATTGTGTTGGTTATCATCAATTACCAAAGAGGGAAAGATTTTGGTATCTTGTCCCAACCATTATGAGTTAATGGTATGTTGTGGTAATTAATGATAATCACATTATGGAACTAACGTTTCTCGTTGAGTTGGATGAATAGGTTATGTTCTAGGTGTTTGAAGACTTTGGATGACATCATATGTTGATTGTCATCAAGTCGTGATTCTTGAAGAAGAAGAAATCATCATGTGTTGATGATGTTCAAGAAAATGATGATCATCATGCGTTGATGATATTGAAGTGAAGAGCTTGAAGTAAAGGATGCATCATGAGTTGATGCGTGTCAAGTTCAAGAAGATGAGATGATCATTGGTTGATCATCAAGACAAGAGAAGGTGTCATCATGTGTTGATGGACATCAAGTCGAAATCATGAAGCAAAGGAAATCATCATACGCTGATGATTGTCAAGCTTCAAGAGATGTGCAAGGCTAAGGTATGACTAGCTAGGGCTAAGGATTTGTTCCTAGTCTTTTACCGATCTCGTGTTTGGTTGAGAGATCGGATTGCTAGAATAGGTTGCCGTACTCATTAAGAGGGTCTTAATTAGTAGCTTGAGTTAGTCATGTGTTGATAGCTCATTGTGTTTGCTCTAGCTCAACTTAACATGTTGCCTATATTTGCGAATGCGTTTTGCAAATGGTTGTGGCTCATGGTTAATCCTTGTAGCATGTGACTTTAGTTTGCGAATGTGTTTTGCAAACGGTTTAAGTCCATGTACCTTATTCCTTGTGGCAATGATTCTAAAAGTCTGCAAATGTGTTTTGCAACTTGTTGAGAATCTAGCTTTTATCTCTTGTGTACATGTTGCATCAATTGGCAAATATATTTTGCAAATTGAGTTGAGGCAAATGTACAAAGCCTATTTTCGCCTTGTCGATCGTCATGGTCCGACCGCCCCGTAGCGTGTCCATCGTGGTAGCGTCGACCGCCATTGGATGGGCTAGTCGACCGATTCTTGTGTGTACCGGCCATAAGAATCGGTACTACCAGGGTGCGGTAGTACCGGGAGTTTGAAACGGTACTACCGGAGTGCGGTAGTACCGATATTTGTTTGGCGGTATGTATTTTCCGTAAGAGATGTTTTCGGTTTTGCTCGGTGCTCGCTTGAGCGATCGACCGCCTCAAGCGCCTCGGCAGGTGAGCGTCTCGACCGCCATTGGTTGGCGGTCGGACGATTGTGAGTCCAACGGCTAGTTTTATAGCCGCAGAGCATTGGCGGTCCGACCGCCATTAGTTGGCGGATCGACCGATTTTGTCAGAGCCTCGAATCTTTTCTCAACGGCTAGTTTTTGTATGTGGGCTATAAATACCCACCTTGGTCAGGTGTGAGAAAGTTGTTGCTGGTGCCCCATTGAGTTTCTTTGAGCTAAGAGCAAGCCTCTCATACTCTTGTGTGCATGTGTTGCACTTAGTGAGTGATTGAGAGCAAACCCTAAGTGCATGTGTTGCATTAGGTTGTGGATTGCTTATCCATAGAGCTTTGGCACTTGATTGGTTCAAGTGAAAGTTGAGTCTTGTTACTCTTGGTGTTTGCCGACACCTGAGCGGCGTGGAGACGTTGTAGCGTCGGTGATCTTCTCAAGTGAAGCTTGTGAGAAGACCCGGCGATTTGTGAGTGGCTTGGTGCTCGCCATCTCCGAGCGGAGTAAGAGCAACCCTAGTGGATCGAGGTGATAAGTTCAAGTTGGAGTCGGTTCAAGCGGTTGAACTCACTTAGAGGTGTTGGTTCGGTTGGAACCGGTCCAAGTGGTTTGGACTTACCTGAGGTGGTGCCTCGCGTTTGGAGCCGATCCAAAAGGTTGAACTTACCTCAACGTGGATTAGGAGACCGCAAGTCTTCGATCACCACGGAAAAATATCGCCGTGTCAATTGTGGTTTGCTTTCTTGAGCTTTACCTTATTGCAATTTACATTCATTGTATAATTGCTTATTTATTTGATTGCTATCGTATGTGCTTGATTGATCATATCATTAGTTGAAAGCTTACAAGTTCATGCTCTATTGATTATTATCTTTATACTTGTATTGTTGGAGCACTTAGTTGAGACTAGTGATTTTAGGTCTTAATTGTGCAAACCGTATTAATATTAACTTCGCATTAGAAATCGGTTTTAGTGCATAAAAATTTTAAATTGACTATTTACCCCTCTAGTCGACCTACTCGATCTTACAGTGTCTTTGTGGTCTTCTTCCCGACTACTCGCTCTTCGCTCTGCTTGGTGCTTTGTTATGTTCTCTCGCCCTCGAGAACGCACCAAACCGATCGCCACCGTTGAGTGTGTCTTTTTGGGATACAATGCGAGCACAAAGGATATCGGTGCCGGATCTGTTGGTCGACGGATGCGGATTTCTCGGATGTGACTTTCGACGAGTCTCGCTCCTTCTACCCACGCCCTACCTCACGCCCCACCTCTCCTTGGCTTCGGCTTCCTCGCGGAGTCTCGCCCTTTGACCTTTCCGATACACCTATCTCTGCTTTGCCTCATCCACCCGCCCCATCGAGTCTTCACATATTTCTCATGTGGCCTCTCCGCGGTGCCGCCGCCGCCTGTCTCCTACGGCTCCTCGTGCCTCCCACTACACTCGCCTACACTCGCCGACCTCGTATTGAGGATCTTTCGGATGAGCCATCTTCTCCTCGATGTTCTATCTTCTCCCGATGATCCATCTTCCTCGATGGGTTATCTTCTCCTCGCCACGCTCCGCGATCGCCACGATTCGGCCTCTGCCCGCTTTTGGTTTTTAGTGCAGCTACTTGAGCTCGTCTCCTATCGAGATGTCGTTACTCATCCCGAGTGGCGCATGCTATGGCCGAGGAGATTGCTGCCTCGAGCGCATCGTACTTGGGATCTTGTTCTTTTCCATCTCACTCTCGCCCCATCACGTAAGTGGGTCTATAAGATTAAGACTCGCTCGATGGTCTCTTGAGCGCTATAAGGCGCGCCTTGTTGCTCGTGGCTTCCATAGAGCATGGTCGTGACTCACGACAAGATTTTTGCTCTGTGGCTCACATGACCACCGTCCGCACTCTTCTTGCGGTGGCGTCGCTCGCCATCGTCTGCTTTCGACTTGATGTCAAGAATGCCTTTCTTAATGGCGAAGGCGTGAGGAGGCCCACATGCTTCCGCCACCGGGTATTCGCTCTCGAGGGCATGGTCTGTCGCCTTCGCGTTCTCTATGGCCTTAAGCAAGCTCCTCGTGCTTGGTTTGAGCGCTTCTCCTCGTGGTCACCGCTGCTGGCTTTTCACCTAGTGATCATGATCCCGCGCTCTTTGTCCACACTCGCCTCGTGGTCGGACTCTTCTTCTTCGTATGTTGATGATATGATCATTCAGGAGATGATTCTGAGTACATTGCCTTTGTTAAGGCTCGCCTTAGTGAGCGCTTATGTCGGATCTTGGTCCTCTTCGTTACTTCCTTGGGATTGAGGTTACTTCCACCTGATGGTTTATTTATGTCCCAAGAGAAGTATATTCGAATCTTCTTGATCGCGCTCTCTCATCGATCAACAGATCGTTGAGACTCCCATGGAGCTCAATGTTCACCTCCGACCTCCGATGGTGAGCCTCTTTCGATCCGACTCGCTATCGTCATCTTGTTGGGAGTCTTGTCTATCTTGTCGTTACTCGCCCGATATCACTTATTCACCCACATTCCGAGTCGCCAGATCGCTCCCACTCAGTCCACTACAACCACCTTCTTCGAAGTTCCCGCGATACCTTCGTGGACTATCTCTCGCCGCCTTTTCTTTCCAAACTCCACTGCATACCTTCAGCTTATTCGATGTTATTTGGGCCGCCGATCCTCCGATCGCCGGTCTATATCCGCATCGTGTTTTTCTTGGTGGTTCTCTCATTGCTCGGAAGACGAAGAAACAGATCGCAGTTGTCCCGCTCGAGTGCAGAGGCCGAGTTACACGCCTCGGCTCTCTTGACAGATTACTTGGCTTCGGTGGTTACTTGAGGATTTTGGTGTTTCGTCACTACACCGACTCTCTCTTGTCCGACAAGACAAAGTGCTATCGATGTTCGTGACCGTGAAGCATGAGCTTACCAAGCATATTGGTGTTGATGCTTCCTTCATGCGGTCTTGTGTGCATAATCGGTGATTGCTCTCAAGATGTGCCTTCCGAGCTCGGATAGCGGATTTCTTCACGAGGCCCGGACTGAGCACAAAGACGGTTTCTACCTCTCCAAACTCAGTGTTGTTGATCCACCATGAGTTTGAGGGGGGGGGGGGGGGGTGTTAGAGATATATATGTATATGTGTTATTCCCCATTGTTATAAGGGGTTATTTGCATATTCACCACATGTACTTGTGTATATATACTGGCCCATTGACCCCATATTGAATACAAGCGCTATTCACAACACAGGCAACCTCTAGCAATTATGTTACCATATATCAAAATGATCAGGACAGATTATATAGCACCACCAAGAAAAAAAAAGCTTATTACTTCAGCAGAGAAAAAACAGAACAGCTACCATAACATAGAAAAAAAAACCCATCATGTATTCCAATAATCACTTCCCCTTCACCTCTGCATTTAATGCTAGACTGAGAAAAAGAGTAAATCTAAAACGCATTTTAAGATCATACATTACCTTCATGCGCACAATTATTATATTGACTGCACAACCAACTGCCATGACAATCCTCTCACGTTCACAGCTATTTCCAAACTCTGCAACATACAATATCTATTTGTTTTAGCTGACTATTAGAAAGGCTAACCACAAATTTAAAAGAAGAGCAATCCATCAAAAGAGAAATAATTTTTTAGAATATAACTTACGGCTACCTGTCCACATTTATGTCTATTGCTGCTTAATTTCAATTATGTATCTCATAAACTTTCATGATGCTGGGATGATTTAATCAACATCATTTTTGTTCTTGTAGCTCCATTGTGGAAAAAAAAAATAGAAGATGGTCTTTGGTAATTATGTTCTGCAATGGTTCACTAGGTAAGGAAAAACAGTCCTCTTCGCCAGCTCACAGTTAGTCCTTTCTGTGTCATCAATGGCTATTCACTGAAATAGTTCACTAAGGAAAAGCAATCCTTTCGACTGTTGGTTCTTATGAGCAACAATCTCAAAATTTCCAAATTGGACTTGCTATACTCCTATCCAGCTCACAGTTAGTCCTGTCTGTGTCGTCAATGGCTATTCCTTTCTCTGACATCTCCTTCCTCAGAGCTTCTATCTTAGATTCATCCCCACATTTCGCATAGGTCTCGACCATGATATCATATATGGCAGTGCTAGGAACAACATCCTTGTCCAACATTTCTTGATACAGATTTTTCCATCTCATGTACTCTCCCTGCACCACCCAATGCACTAAGGAGCATATGAAATGCTCTCAGTGTAGGTTTGATGCCACACTTGTGCATTTCTTGCTGAAGTTCCAAAGCTCTATCAGTATTGCTCGCTGACAACATCAGGTGTCAACCCGTGATTTCTTAAGCTGTAAATTAATTCCTCTGCTTCAGAGATCCGTGACTGCTTGCAAAGGCCTTTTATAAGCAAATTGTAGGTAACTATACCTGGAGAGACCCTACTACTCTTCATCTTCTCAGCTAGAATGAAAGCCTGCTCAGACGCACCACACTCTATATATGTGTCTATGATAGTGTTGTACACATGCAAGGAAAAAAACCCGGCCGGTTACCGGCGGTAACCTAACTTACCGGTGAGAACCGGGATTCCAAATACCGGTCAGAAAACTACAAATTCAAAATTTCAACAATTTCATCACGAATTCAAACTCCATTTGACGAAATCCAGCTGGGATTTTTCCGGGATTTCTGGTTACCGGCCAACGGAGAAATGGCGTCGGGCTGGATTTTACCTAGTTCCGGTTTTTGGATCCTTGTACACAGGTGCATTTGGTAAAACATCTTTATGGAACATATCATCCAAGATAGCTACTGCTTCCGGGATTTTTCCATTCTTGCAAAAAGCATTGACAATTGAACCATAGGAGACAACATTTGGCTTTAGCCCCTTCTCTTGCATATCGGAAAGTAAAATGAAACATTTTTCAAGCTGTCCAGCCCTTCCATAAGCATCAATAAGCGCATTGAAAGTTTCCGCAGAGGGATTCACTCCATTCTTCTCCATCTCCATGACCAAATCCTGCGCTTCGGTGATCCTTTCCACCTTACACAAACCATTTATTAGTGCATTATAAGTGGTGTGATCTGGCCTAATGAGGCGTGCCTTCATCTGCTGAAAGATCGAGAAGGTCCCTTCAAGCTCTCCAATCTGACAATACCCACTGATTAGAGTGTTGTAGATCACCCTTGGTGGGACTAGTCCTGCATTTACCAACTTCTGCAACACCTGTTCAGCCTTTGAAACCTTGCCATCCTTGCATAGACCATTCAGCAAGATACTACAAGTGTAAGCCCCCATGTTGACACCTTCACAGACTCCTCAAACAAGGAAAGCATGGTCTGTGAGTCTCCAACTCTGGAAAGACCATCGAACAAAATGCTATATGTGAAACCATCCGGCACTATCTTTCGTGACACCATTTCATTCAACAAGGCTGTCGTCTCTCCCATCCTGCCAGTACGGCACAGCCCTGACAGGAGCACATTGTACGAGATCACATTCGGCTTCAGGCCATGACGCAACATCTGATCCCGCAGCCTGAAACCAGACTCCAGGTCCCCGCGGCCCCGCCCTTGATGTGTCCATCAATCATCGTATTGTACGTCACCATCCCTCCCTGCCCTCCGCAGCCCCCGCGATGACCACATTGTACGAGAACGCGTTGGGGGGCGGCGTGCCGTCGCTGTCGCCGTCGCAAACCATCCGCCGGAGCATGGCGACGGCCTCGTCGAGGTCGCCCGCCACGACGCACGCCTGGATGGCCTTGTTCCACGCGTAGGTGTCGGGGCGCGCCCCGGCGGCGGCGAGGAGCTCGAACGCGCGGCCGCCGCGCGTCGGCGTGGCGGCCGAGGGAGAGGAGCGACTCGAGGAGGTCTTGTACTTGTTGCCCTCCGCGGCGGCCGAACCGGTCGTTTTTGTGTCCAATCTCATGTACAAGTGCGCGTTTGCAAATGTTGGCGGCGTGAGGTCGGGCCGCGAAGCGGAGCGGCACAGCAACTGAGCCGCTGCGCCGTGCCGCGCCGGTCACCGCGTGCTGGCTGCCTGTGCGGCTGTGCCTGGCCAAGGGGTCGATCGGCCGCGTGCGCTGGGCGCGTTGCACGCCTGTGCTCAGCTGCACCCCCGCGCGACGCCTCATCGCCGGCCGCGCTCAAGACTGGAGTGATCCAAGGAAGAACAAAACAGTGAAGCTGCGCAGGTTCAACTATGCAGTCAACCTCGGCCCGCATGGATAGTAATACCGGAGCGATGTGCCGGATTTGGATCGAGAGAAATCGACGAGTTCTCCGTGCACCGCAGACGCAGAAAGAATGGATAACAATGTGATGATGATGCTTTCTTTCTGCGTCATTTTGAGCTACGAAAGACGTCGTCATGATTCCCTTCAAAAAAGATGTTCTTACGTCTTGTGCAATTCACCATCTATATGCAACACAGTAAACAATCCAAAACTGTGTGTTCTCTCATCCTTTGTGGGAATGAACGATCTGAACAAACAAATCAGATGTTCTCTACAGAAGCAAATGGAACGATCGGGGCTATTGCGAGCGCGCGGAGCGCCGGCTACCGTGCCGGTGCGGCGCCGCCGCGGCGGCGGAGCTCGTTTGTGTAGTTGAGGATGGAGTTGAGACGCTGCAGCTTGAGCTCCTCCCGGAACTGCCGGATGAACAGATCGGCGCGCGCGTTCACCTCCGCCTTCCCTTCCACCTCCTCTGCTCCCCGCCCGCATGCGCGCGCGCCCCGCTTGACCTCCGCCAGCTTTGCCGGCTCCCTCTCCCTCGGCCTCGCCACCGTATCGGCGACGGCGGCTGGTGGTGCCTGCCGCGCCTGCGCATGACTCTGCCGGGCCAGAGCGTATGCCTCGTCCAAGCTGATGGATTCCACGTCATCCTCAGCCTTAGCCTCTTCCTCCTCCTCGCTCTCTGACGCCGACTCCGCCGCGTCTGCAGCTGCCGCCGTTGTTGTGACAGGCGCGCTCGCTGCCGCGGTGGTTGCTGACGTCCCGCTTTTTCCGGCCGCTGGTGCTGGCTCGGTTTGCCGATCTCAGTAGCTACCCTGCTCACCAGCCACTCCTCCTCTGCTTCCTGCTCCTGGGACGTGTAGTCGTACTGATCTTGCATGTGGCGGAGCTGCGACGCCGGAGACGACGCGACGCCGTAGTCGGCCGCGGAATGGAAGGAGAAGATGGAGATGGACCGGAGGCGCTCCATGACGACGGTCGAGGCGGTGCGAACGAGCTTTCGCCGTGTCGCCAGAGCACGGCCGCCCTGCTCCCCCCGGGACATGACCGCGATGGCGCCGACGACGATGTTGAAGAAGATGAACCACGCGACCCCGGGCTGAGCCACGGCAACATTGGCCACCACCGAAACTCCACCGCCATGGAATCCCGAATCAAACACCGCCCCTTTGCCCTTCTCTCTCTCTCTCTCTCTCCGCCTCTCTGCCTCTATGTTTCCGTCTTGCTCTTGGCCTTGCTCTGCTCGGTGATGCGATGGCTCAGGTGACCTGTGTACGCGTATATATGGGCTCTGAGTCTGAACTGTGAGTCTGCGATGCAGTGACAGCTTCTTGTGTCTGTCAATAAACAATCAAAGGAGAAGGAAACTCAAAGTGAGAACACCCATAACGGAAAGCTGCATTTCCGACTGCGCCGCGTACATTCGCCGCGATAGGCAGTACTCCGGTCACAAATATACCTATTCGATATGGACTTAGTTCCCGGAACGTAGCTTTGGTCACTAATTTAAAATATAATATATTTTACAAAATCTAATAAAATTATAATGTTATAGAAATATTTTTCAAAATAAATTTATACATATCATTTCTACGTATCTAATATAAATGAGTGCGACTAGCGCTCGGATGTATGGTCCGAGCGCTAGCCCCGTACGGCATGTTTTGACGTTGGATCTGGAAAGATGCTCTACAGCCGTCGATCTCGCGTGCATGAGAGAGCCTTATTTGAGTCGCAACTTTTTTTTTTTAACGGGACGTAACATCATCGTGAACAGTATGCAACATTTTTTTCAACGAGTCGTAACATTTTTTTTCCAATGGATCACAAAATATCAAAGAATAGTATGCAATAATTTTTTTAACGGGTCGCAACATTAGAAACAAAAACAACAGATGATGATTTGCCAAGTTTTTCCGTGGCTGTGGTGGCAGCGTCCTGATCCGATGGGGGTGGTGGAAACTGGGGAGCAGCGGTTTGATCTCCGTGGCTCAGCAACGGAGCTTGACAGGAAATTCAGAGAGGTTCAGAAGTGGAGGCCTTCTCCTGGGGGCTTCGTTCGCGGCCAGCTGCCTCCTCGTCGTCCGCCTCGACCGGCCACTTCTCCGAGGCGCCTCCTCCAGAGCAGGCCGTTCATCTCGCGTGAGCAAACCTGCTCCCGAACATCTCGCGCAGCACAGACATCATAAAAAAAACAGAATCATTAGGTGAGAATTTGAGTCACAACATTTTTTTTCAACTGAACGCAATATCACCGTGAAGAGTATGCAACATTTTTTTCCAACAGGTCACAACATTTTTTTCAACGGGCCGCAATATTTCAAAGGACAATATACAATATTTTTTTTGATAGGTCGCAACATTAGAACAATTCGAGAGAAAAATCGCTGAAACCTCCACGATCACACCACCATCCTTACAAAGACACCAAGCATAGAATAGATGCACCAACAAAAAAAGAAAAGAAAGAAAGGGGAAAGGCAAATACATGACTCCTAGAACCACCCATTAAGAAAGGAAGGAACACTGGGTTTCGCCGTGATAACATTCTTCTCAACAGAATGAATGTATGGAGAAGGGGGAAGCGATGGAGGAGGATGGAATCGCTCACCTGCGGTGCTCCAGGAGGAAAGACTTCGGGTTCTTGGGTGGATTTGGGCAAATAAAGGGGAGGGCCGAAGGGGCAAAGAAGAGGAGTTTTTGGGGTTTTGCTTGTAAGGAGTGGAGCTGTCGGTGTGGGAGCTGTGAGAGCCTGAGAGAGAAGAGAAGAGGGAGAGAATGCTGGTTGAGAAATTGAGAGAAGAAAGGAAGCGGCTTGGGGAGTGAGAGAGACAAGAGAAAAAGGAACGGGGATTGAGGTAGACTCCGAAGAAGAAATACCAGTAAGCGGAATTATTAATGGGAGGTGTGTAGAGTCATTAAGTAAAGGGGGCAGTAGGCTGAAAATCTGACCCGTCAGACGTATGGACAGTACCATTTTCCAATCTAATCTAACGGGTCGGATGCATGAACAGTACCATTTCCTAATCTAAATACATAAAAAAATATATCTACAGTTAAGGTTTAAAATGTTTACTGCACTCGTGACAGAAGGAAGTAGTCGTGAAAGGTTGGCGCCACTGCGGCTTTGCTTGCTGTGCATGTGTGGTTCATGCGAGTTGGAGCGATTTTTTATTAGGCCAAGTAGGCAGGCAGCAACCAGCGCGAAGATTCGCTTCAAGGATTTTACATTAACAATGTTAGTAGCCCCTTTAGCCTGCGCGTCCATGCATGCACGTGTTGCTTTCGGTCTAGGATGTATTTCGAACCTTAATTGCCAGGATACTGCACGCCATTCACCTCACTGTTCTTCGTCTTATCTTTCAACCTTTACTGCTTGGTATCAAATCTTGACTCTTTTTTTAGGCCGGCTATACTACAGGTTACCGAAATTTTTAGAAAACACAATCATTTTTTCAGTCCATTAGATCACCATCCAATGGCTTCTGTTTTTTTTTAATCATTGTGTTGATTGTTGATGTATCTTTAATGGGCTCACCAGGGTTCAATTTTAGACCCATTAAGCAGGCCCGTTGTTTAGAAAAAGAAAAAGACATAAGCATGGTCAAAACGTTTCTTCCTCAAAACACAGAGCAAGTATACCTCATGACTCTTATTAACCCCAACTCCAATAACATATATAATATATACAAAAAGAGAGAGAGATCAAACAAAAAAGGAAAAAGGAAACAAAGGAAGAACACTAGTGGCAAAAAAAGATTGGTGGGATAAAAAAAAATAGCACAAGAAAAAAAATCCAAGTTACTAACACTTGACTGTGCTTACGGACATCCTTCCTCGTGCTCTTCTACTAATGATCCACATTCCCTTGCCCCTAATTTATCTCTATTTATCACACTTACGACTATTTTTTGGTATACACCTTGTGGTTATGATCATTGTTACATTTCTGGAAATATGTGCTAAGAGCACCTTCTGTTCGTTTTTCTTCAGTAGTACTGATAGACCATTGCTCCTGAAAAAGAATATATCACAAAATTCATCACTAATTTGTTGAGCATAATAAGAAAGCATCATATCCAACTTAATTTGGTCAATAAGTTAGTAAAAAAACAACTTAAATTAGTCAAGAATGCAGTATGATACATGTTCTGTACTAGACAAAATCAGAAAAATTCTTTTTGGTCCTACAACTAAGCATTTTTCTGAAATAATAAAAACAGAGACATAGACAAAAATAATTAATCTATCCTAGACAAAAAAAAGTTATGATTTATGAACCCTTTAAAAACAGAGACATAAATTTTATCTAAACTTGACAAATACAAATTAATGATTGGTGAACCCCTTGAAAAAACTGAGATAGTAATTTTTTCAAAACATGAACTGAAAATAAATGCACATATGACTCAACTATAATCAATGTTGAGTGCACATATTGGTCTCAAATTAATTTGGTCAATAAGTTAGTAAAACACAACTTAAATTAGCCAATAATGTGGTATGATACATGTTCTGTACTAGACAAAATCAGAAAATTCTTTTTGGTCCCACAACTAAGCATTTTTCTGAAATAATAAAAATAGAGACAAAGACAAAAATAATTAATCTAACCTAGAAAAAGTTATGATTTATGAACCCTTCAAAAACATAGACATAAATTTTATCTAAACTTGACAAAAACAAGTTAATGATTGGTGAACCCCTTAAAAAAACAGAGATAGTAATTTTTCAAAACATGAACTGAAAATAAATGCACATATGACTCAGCTATAATCAATGTTGAGTGCACATATTGGTCTCAGCTTAATATGGTCAATAAGTTAGTAAAACACAACTTAAATTAGTCAAGAATGCAGTATGATAGAGACATGTTCTGTACTAGACAAAATAAAAAAATCTTTTTGGTCCCACAGCTAAACATTTTTCTGAAATTACAAAAACAGAGACATTGACAAAAATTATTAATCTAATCTAGACAAAAAAAAAGTTATGATTTATGAACCCTTAAAAACCAGAGACATAAATTTTATCTAAACTTGACAAATACAAATTAATGATTGGTGAACCCCTTGAAAAACAGATATAGTAATTTTTCAAAACATGAACTAAAAATAGATGCACATATGACTCAACTATAATCAATGTTGAGTGCACATATTGGTCTCAAATTAATTTGGTCAATATGTTAGTAAAAAACAACTTAAATTAGTTAAGAATGTAGTATGATACATGTTCTGTACTAAACAAAATTAGAAAATTCTTTTTGGTCCCACAACTAAGCATTTTTCTGAAATAACAAAAACAGAGACATAGACAAAAATAATTATTCTAACCTAGACAAAAATGTTATGATTTATGAACCCTTCAAAAACAAAGACATAAATTTTATCTAAACTTGACAAAAAACAAATTAATGATTCGTGAACCCCTTCAAAAAATAGAGATATTAATTTATTCTAACCTAAACAACTAAAAAATTAAAAGTTGCTGGACCCCTACAAAATACAGAAACCAGGCTGAATACAAATTTGCAGATAAAATTAATTGCAATTGCACCTCACATAAGACTGCAAAATTTATATAAGTTTGGCATAATTTCTTACCAATCACATGGTTGGTCTAAAATTCTTGGAGAAGGAGGAGCACTACATGACAAATTAGAAGAAAAGAGAAAGGCACATAGTTGGTATTTCAACTTGAAATAGAAAAGGCTACAGGTCAAAGAAATTACAGATCTTCAATACTGAAACTCAAAGAGAAAGTGAAAATCATGAACAAACGTAAAATTGCAGCAAAGCTTTTCTAAAATTGCATATTACTTCGAGCCGCAATCTGAACTTAAGTACTATGAAATTTTCATGTGGCAGTTATTTTAATAGCATGTAAGCTATTCTATCATTTATCTTTACTATTTTTCCCATAAATGCTTCCATGCATGTGTTCCCAATGCCACTCCATAACACTACACTGCATAGTATATATTGAAGTGTGTCAATATGTATACTTGAATTTACATTGAATTTGCACCTTAGTAATGCGCAAGCATAGTGTTGGGATTGGATTTCTGAATCCAAGCCCTCTGTGTATTTCTGCATTAGTCCCAAATCAATAGCTAGTGTACACAGTGGATACAACATTGATAACAAGTTCGAATCACGATTCAACATAAAAGTAATAACAAATTACTGGCCTTAAGGTCACTTATTACAATAAAGGTCACACAACCTCAAATATTACAGCAGTGGAAACAACAAATGATAAATTCCGAGTGGTGACCCATCAAATTGCCCACCAGCAATCGATTGAGGAGCGTATCCTAGTACTCCGGGTGTCCTTTATCAAAGCCACAGGTGAAGTAGTCGTAATCCTCGTCCGCGTTGTTGAAGGCTTCAAGAATAACTTTTGAGTGTAGCACATGAGTACATAAAATACTCTACAAGTATTGGGAAAAGCACATATGCATAGCTTTAACAAATGGGGCTTATAAGGTTCTTTTGCACAAAGCAATATTTTATGTTTCAACAATTTTCAGAAGGCAACATTTGACTAAAGTAGTTTCAATAAATAAATAAATTGTTTCATTAGTGAAGGTTCTAAGCTTCTAGCTACCAGCCACTTGCAAATGAGGCTCTAGCCGCCAAGGTTTAAAGAGTAGGGCTCTAGCTGCCCAACTGGCTCTAACTGGCATAACGACAATCCAAGAGTTCCAACTACTCCCGGATTCCCAAAATAATTCTTTGAAAATAAAACTGAAATCTACCATGTGAAAATACACCTTGCCCGTCCTTGACCGTGGGCACAACTATTCGAATAGTTTTATACTCTGCAGAAGTTGTACAACTTGACCTATATGAGATAATCGACTTATAATATCGGCCATGACATGCTTCCTTAGGCATGCTACTAAGTGATTATCATAAGGCTTTTGCAATACTTTATCCTTATATTAGCCTGCCTGATAAGCTTAACCCTAAGTTATGGACGTCATTTACCATCGACCCGGAGCTCACCGTTGTGGGGAACAGCCTGCCTGGATATGAACGTCAATTACCATCGACCGACGTAAGCCCTAACAGACATGGACGTTAGTTACCATCATCTGCATTACCCAGGTAATTCCTACCATCTGCAGCCTACAGGCTAAATGTCTGAACTTAGTAAATTAATCAGCGAGGTCCTTCCCATTTAGGACATGTGGTTGTACAGTATTGCTCGGTTTGAATAGACACAAGAGTCAGTTCTTAATATGTCTTGCGCAAAATTTAACACATTACAAGTTCTCGTGCTCTAGCTGCACCCGTCTGAACTTACCATCCGCCCAAGTCTAAACAAATTTGCACTATTTTATTTTATTTTATTTTATAAATCAACAACAATACATATTGCCATACATTTCCCAAAATGATTTGCATAAAAGGTAATAATAGTTTCCTCCCAATGGGTGATCATGATCATCAACGCATGTCTGAGCAATTCTACCGTATTAATTAATCCAACAATACTATAATCATTATCATGGATTTACTATACTAGGGTGACAGTCGATCAAGGATAACAAAAACAAATGAAGAAGACATTAACAGAGTTAGGATTAAATAACATTATAGGATTTGAACTTATCATTTTATGTAAATAGCAATCCATATTAATTTTGAAATTTAAAGCATGATTGGGGAAGCATAGGTATAATATGATCAAAGGAGACTTGCTTTTGTCGAAGTTGGAGGTTAACGCGTCCGGTTGGTCCAAAGTAGCTTCAGCGGCAGTAGACTCTACACGCGCGAATCGAGATAAAATTAAATAAATAATAGAAAAACAAATAAAATATAATAATTATAAAATTAGTACAAATAGAGATATTATGAATTTAGATGAAAGAATCGACAAATTCAAGTTTGTACTGAAGAGAACAAACTCTCTAAGATTTGAAAAGGAAATCCTAAAAATTGAGATAAAGGGGAATATTCCCTAGAATATTCTTTTTCAGAAATAATTGATTAAATCTAAAAAACTGATATGTGGGGCCCTTTTGTCAGAGAGAGAAATAGAGAAATAGAGAAATAGAGAGAAGATGACGGGTGGGGTCCACCTATCATTGAAAGAGAGAGAGAGAGAGAGCAATAGGGGATAAAAATAGAGGAAGGGCACTGGCGACACGGGCATGCGGTGGCACTAGCAAACGACAGCGTGGGAGGGCTGGGAGTTGGGTAAAATTTGATGGCGGCGTCCCGGGGAGGAGATGGGAGGTGGCAGCGCAGCACGGTAGCTGTGGCAGCGGCGGCAATGGCACGGTTGCGTGGGCGCGTGGTATCACCGGTGGTTTGGCGGTGCCGCGGGGGAAGTGGCGCGTGCACGAACACAACGCGGCCATGGGGAATGCGCTGGGTGGGTCGTGTGACCGGAGGGGTGGCCGAGACTGCGTGGCGCCGGTGTCGGCGGCAGTGAAGATGGTGGTGGTGGTGGGAGAGCTCCTCGATGGTGAATTGGCCGAAATAATATGGGGGTGGATAGAAAGAGGATGGGAACACGAGGTGGTGCGATCAAAACGGGAGAAAACCCGCTAGAGAGGGAGATCAGGTGAGGAAGGTGCGGCGGCCGGTGACAATGAAGACGATGAATCAACATCAATATTCATTGCAAATGAAATCTGTTGTAAAAATTGGGTGCTTGAGGTAATTGGAGCAAAATGATTCAATTTAGGACTTTTTGTCTCTCAGATTGTCTTTGTTAGCTTCTTGATCTCACATTGACATTCTGATATGGCCATTATCACTCTAGGATCCCTGTTGATGCACTTGCTAATTTTGAAGCTTTGCTTAAATTGTTACAATTCAATGCTTCATCTTGAGCCTTCTAGCTTAGCTTTGTTATATATGTCTTAACATGATTTTGCTAGCACTTATAGGCTAGATTTGTATTGAGTAATAGTAGAAATGCTAGCTTGCTCTTTTGGGTAATCTTCAAAGCTTTTTGTACTAAAAATTGAAAAATACAAAAAAATAAAGCAACTCCATTGCATTTCATGTATGCTCTTTCTTATGCTTCTTCCTCATTTCTGCACTTTTCATCTCTGGATGAGAGGAATGTGTAATTCCTTGATGACTCCATTGTCAAAGGGGGAGAAGATATAGTAAAAATGTAAAAAGGGGAGAGCTATTTGGAGAAAATAAATTTTTCTGGAAAAATGATGATCATAGTGAGGGGGAGCATTTAATTTGCATTCTTATGATCTTATTGCCATTTCTGAACTTAAATTGCAATTCTTAGAGCCTCACAATGATCAAAGGTCACATTAAACAATTGTTCTTTCATATGGACTTTAAGTGAGATTTTTGACTCTTCTTTGGAAATTAAAGCTTTATTGTTTTCTTTTGCTTTATCTCACTTGCCTATGCTGATCTGTAGCCAGCTTGGTCATTTCCATTGCTTTCTCTTGATTTTGGATCAAGTTGTGCCTTTGCGCGAAAACGTCGAGTTTTTTCATTTTCAAACCTCAAACTTATATTTTTGAAAAATTGCCAATGCGTTCATCAAGGGGGAGATTGTGGATATCATGGGGATATGCTCATGATCTTAGAATGATGATACAATTGATAATGACGTTGAAGGTTTGCGGAAACACACGTTTTGAGAGTTTCGGCTCGTCGGACTTGGGGTCGACCGGCTAGGGCAATGGTCGACCGCCGTGGCGGTCGACCGCCACTGGCGGTCAACCGCCAAGGCTTTGGCATAATGGTAGGTGGACAGACCGGCTGATGGGCAGCGGTCTGACCGGCCATTTTTTGTTTGCGAGTTTGGAGCTAGGCCAAAAATAGAGGGTGTAGGCAAGAGAGGAGGTTCTACTGCACTTGGTCCTATATTTTTTAGAGCTTCCAGGCAAAAGATCTATTCGTTTGAAATTTCTAAAGAGGTTGTAGTTTTTCAGGGATGAAATTTGGCTAAGTCCCTAGGCTGGGCGGTCAGACTGGTCAGGTGGTGGTCAGACCGACCAAGGGCGATCATATCGACCGTGGGTGGCAGTCTGACCGGTTTTGACTTATTCGCTGGTCAGCTTGGTGGCGATGTTTGCTTGTTAGGTCAAGTTCATGGGTTTCATGGCATATGTGTTGCATGATGTATATTTTGGCTAACGTGGATCAAGTTACGAAGAACTTGTTCCCGGAATCGATTTCTTTGTCTATTGTTGTGCAGACAGCTTAGAGGTCAACGACGGTTAACGGCGAGGATGATCGGGACTAAGCTTGAAGAGCTGAGGTTCAGAACGATCGAGGATGCCGGGTGAGGTCAATGGACTCAAGCATGGCGCAAAATGGACAAAGGTGACCGAACGGGTAGTTCGGTGCGACGGGTTGGATCAAACGACGCGGGGGTCGGTGCAAGTGCCATGATGGATTCGGCGGGAGCCGGACGGGAGAGATTTGCCGATATGATGAGAGCCGTTGATCAACCTACACGTAGCGAAGCAGGCGATTGCTTCATGAAGATTGGACTCGGTCTTTGGAGAAGGATCGAGAAGGGGTATTTTGGTAACTTCACCTAAATACCGCCTTAGTGACCTTTGGCTAAACCGCGGCGCAAGACGGGCAAGGAGAAGCGGTTTATGTCAAGATAAGATGAAGATGACGCTTTAAAATACGTGCGTGAGTTAAACCCGTTTATGTGTGGGCTTAACGGGTGCCCAATAGGAATATGTTTCTAGAATCTAACCTCCAATATAAATAGGAGAGGTGCTGTCCAGCACCCCTCATCCCTTCATTTGGAAAAACCCTAGTTAGGGCTTAGGGAGAGAAATAGGTGAGAGGTTAGGGTTCTAGAGAGTTGAGTTGATTGTGGCTCTTGTGTTGAGTCTTTGTTCTCCTGGATGGAGTGGCTGTAAACCAACATCCTATCAAATCAATCCAAGAAAAGATTTCACTAGATGAGTCTCTTTGTGTTCTTGCTCTCTATTTCGTGATTTTGGGGCTTTCTTTGATCCACGAGTTTTTCTTTGGTTTCTGGCCTAGATTTAGCTTGCTGTGACATGTGGGAATACATCTAGGATTATCTTGATCATTAATCACCCACGAGTAAGCTTCAAGATCATATTTTGGTTTTGACTCGGTTTTGGAGTAACGTTCACTCAAACAGAAAAAAGTCAGAACTTTGGCATGGATCTTCATGATCCTTGATTGGAATAAGTTTCTAACATCCTAGAGAAAGTATGTCTCAAGTTTGGTAAGGTTTGGAGTCACGGATCAAAAGTTAGATCCTTTTTGTGATTTTGAGTTCGGGTTGATTTTACTGTTCATTGGCCTGGAGGTCAGACCGATTTCTAGTTGGAGGTCAGACCACCAACTAGTTAGAGGTCAGACCGCCAACTACATAGAGGTCTGACGGCCCAACTATTTTGGGTTTGGGTTTTTGTGATTTCGATCTATTTTCTTCGGGGTTTTGATTGGATTCAATACAAATCTTCCACTGTGCTTGTATATTGATCTTCATAGCTATTATAGCTATTGGAGTGAAATTAGTGTTGAATCCGATCTAAGTGAAAAAGAGATCGTGCTCCTATTCACCTCCCTCCAGTCGTCTTTTCGGTCCTGCAGCTTTCTTGGCCTGTTGGGCTTTATCATGCTCAGGACGGTCCGAGAGGTTAGCGTGCTGTGCTTGAATCGACACCTGACTCACGACCCAACACGACATGGCCTGATTAGTTAGCCGAATCGGCTGTGCTAGGTCTAATCGAGCCTGTGCTATGCTACTGGGCTGAGCAGTCCTTTTGGACACCAGTAGATGATGACTACGCACTGCTGCCAATCAGACAAAAGGGGACAATGTTGCTACTGCTACCGAGCTGGATGGTAAATATCACAGTGGGTTGTTTGGATGGACGGGGATTAGACATAATTCCTGTGCAGGAACACTATACTAAAGTCACACGTTTCTACATAATATCATTTTCTTTTATCTCGGTCAAATTATATATATCGTGTTGCTCGGAAAAGAAAATATTCTTTCCCGTTTGCCTGCGATGCGTAGACGGCGTTATACACGCGGCTTTAGTTTGCGAGCTTTTGTCTGTAGCTCGGGGAACAACTTGCTTTTACATGGGTCAACACGTGAACATCGAATTACATGGGGCCGCGTTAGAAAGTGGCGTCCCGTCCAGCGACCAGCGTACTCGGTAATTGGCTACACTTGTCACCGTCGATCTGCCGGTGCGCGTAGACACGCAGGGCTGCAGGGGGCATGGAAATTGGGAAGCACGCAAGAAACTTACCCTTGATTTTTTTTAGATTTCTGCCAAAAATGATTTTTTTACTAGTAAGATTTCTATGTTTTAAACCTGGCGATTTTCTTTTGCTAAATGTGCACGCATCGGAGCCGAAGGTTTGTATTTTTTTTTTTAAAGACCGTTTGTAAATGTTCAAGTCTTCCAAAAAAAAAAAATCAAGAAATATTTTTTCCAATATTTCAAGAGGATTGACTATATATCAGCCGTCTATAAAGTGCTTATATTATGGTCTTCTAGGTAATTTGGTTGGTTTGATACATTGTGCTATGTGATGTTAATTGTTGGAGCCGGTGGTTTGTATTTTTTTTATTTAAAAAAGACCGTATGTAAATGTTCATGTCTTCCAAAAAACTCAAGAAATACTTTTTTCAATATTTCAAAAGGATTGTCTATATAACAGCAGTCTATAAAATTCTTATATTATGGTCTTCTGGATAATTTGGCTGGTTTGATACATTTTGCTATGTGATGTTAGCTGTTGGAGCCGGTGGCTTGTTTTTTTTTTTTTTTTTTTTTTTTTTAAAAAATAGACCGTTTGTAAATGTTCAAGTATTCAAAAAAAAAAACTCAAGAGATATTTTTTTTCCAATATTTTAAAAGGATTGTCTATATAACAGCAGTCTATAAAGTGCTTATATTATGGTCTTCTGAGTAATTCGGTTGGTTTGATACATTGGGCTATGTGATGTTAGCTGTTGCTTGGTGTGAGGAAAACGTGATGAATTGTTTAATACCACCTGTTAGGGGCTAGTGATGGGGGAGCTATCCTGGTGCTCCTTTCTTTCTTTCCTTTCCTTCATTTCGGACAGCCTTTCGGTCCGGAATGGAGTCCACACTGGAATGCGGTTCTCCATTTGGTTCGTTCCTTTTTCTTTACAGAAAGGTTAAAGGCTTAAGGCGATGCTTAGCATGTTTATTGAGTTATACTCCATTTTGGTAGCACCACATATAATTGGCAGTGCATGGCTTATTGCCAAAGTGATGCTACATTGGTGTAGAGTCCAGTCCTCTCGGCCTCGAAATGTAGGTGTCTTTCTTTCTTCTTAATGGTAAGATATCCGATTCCTCCTAGGTATTCTTGTTCTTGCATGTACATGGTGCATGCATGCATGGAGGATGGAAGATAGATGAGACCGGGATGGTTTTCAATTGGATCCCAACTCAGATGTTGTTATGTGTGCTCTTTTTTTTTTTTTTTTTTTTCTGAGGCCCCATTTAGAACACGGGAATATTTTCTTATTCCTAAGGGAATTGAACTGTTTCATATGAAATTGATGCGGAATATATTCCTGTAAAATTTCTATGTTTCAAACGGGGGTGATCGATGTTTCATCGGTCTATATTGAGTATGCTCAAAAAGTGTTTTAGTAGAGTATGCTGAAAGAATTAGTTTTTTTTCCTCCTTCATATGTTCACTGTTGCAGCTGCGATATCCTGAACTTCAACTAGACCTGGACCTCACCTAAGAAGGAAATCATCGCCCTCATGATCCATCGAATTGGTGGGTAATCAAACTGGTGCTAAGTGCTAATTAAGACATAAATCTTTGAGCTGGCATGACATGGGAAATTATTGTGAAAAGTCTAAAAGAAATGGTAAAGGCAAAGAGAAGAACTGTCTGGTGGCTGTGCGTCCATTAATTGCCAACAAAAGGCATGCATATATCAGACATGGTTTTGTAACTTTTGATTTGGATTTTAGCACTTCAGATTGGGATTTTTTTTAATAGAAAATGAACTTTCAACTGCAATTTAAGATACTTTCAATTGGAGTTTAAGAATTTTCAATTGATATTAAAAAAATTGACCTTTTGAATGAAATTTAAGAAAGTTTTAATTGATTTTCGGGGGAAATATTTTTACGAACTCTAAATGGGGTTTAAGAACTCCTGCATGGGGTTGCGGCAGCGATTGGTGACCATTATAGTGTAGTGCAATGCAATTCATATAGGGATTTGGTCAGCACCAACGTAAGATTTGGGGGCAAGAACCACCTAAACCTAGGGTTTAGGCAAGAGTGGTGGGCCAAAAGAAGTCCATGCCGTGCTAAACACTAGTGAGCCATGTGTGTGCTGGGGGAGCCAGCGTTGGGCCATGCCCTAGGGCCTGAGCTAGACCGACTCTTCCTGGTCTAAGTCTACTATTTCTTTGAATTTTTGGCAATTTCTTAAAGAGGCTTTCATGAACTTTTGATTCTAGATCTCGCGCTATAACCTGTCCAGCCTAAGGCCTAGATCCACCCAAGAGGGTTTGGGGTTGAGAAAATGGGAGTGGGAAGTGGGAAGGATGCACACCGAATAGGAGAAAACGAGATCCAACGGTTACCACTAACATTTTGCTTCTTACTTTAGGCAGCCGTTCACCCAAAATATAGAATTAGTTGGCATGTCAACAAGTGAATTGGGAAGCATGCAGCACCATATTGACCATGGACAAACAAAACCAAATTAACGAACACAATAACAACATACTTATTTGGCTATAGACTAACTACGAGGCTATGTTGTGTGCACGATGATTGAGTGCTCCTTCATTACCTTGTTAAGCTCAAATGAATGAGATCGAGATACATCATTATTTGGCTATAGACTAATTACAATGCCAAATCTCCACATCATATTATTAGTAAAAGGAAAAGGTTCAATTTACAGCCTTGAATTTTGGCATCGATTCGATTTTCAACCTTGAAACTTTGAAGTCATTATCGAACCTCGAACTATATAAACCGCCCACTCCCCACTCAAACCGGGGTGATTTCGTGTGATTTGACACGACGTGCTGACCGACATCCACATACACGCCCACGCCAGCAACCACATCCTTCTTCCTCTTCCTCTCTCTCTCACCTTCTCTCCCATTCTCTCCCCGATCTCATCACAATGGACCATGGCGCTCCACCCCACCTCCTCCTGTCGCCTCTCATCCTCCTCACCGCGGTGTCGCCTCCCTCTTCTCTCGGTGGAGATGCGTCCTGTTGGCCCTCCTCCTGCGCCGCCGGTCACCGTAGCTAGAGCCAGGGCGGAACCACCCAAGAGGCAAGCCGGGCGGCTGCCCGGTCTCCCGGCGCGCAAACACCCTCCTCCCCCGTCCCGGGCCAACGCCATGACACCATGTCTCCATCTCCGTTCTCCATGAGCCAAGATCGGCCAGGTGCGCATGCAGCGGCAAGAGCCGAGCAAGGTGTGAGCCGTGGCCGTGGGCGTGGGCGAGTTCGACAACGGGCAGCCCAAGGCCCAAGTGAAGTTGCCAAGGCAATGAGACACCAGTGCACGCCTACACAACACCAAAGATAACCCTAAATCCCCATTTCCTATTCCCGCTCCAAAGATTCCTCCTCTTCCGCCTTTTCGCTCGGCTCTTGGTTCATCCTCGAAGGCTCGGATCCTCCCGTCGGGCGCGGGCTGCGGAGCGCTGGGTTGCGCGCACGCACACGAGGTTCTGAGGCGGCGAGGCGGGGGCTGCGCGCGCTGGGCTGCCGGCGCGAGGCGAGGGGGCTACGCGCGGCGAGCGGGTGGGGCTGCAGGCGAGGCGACGGGGCTGCGCGGCGCGGCAAGCGGCGGGCCGAGGGCAAGCGAGCGGGCTCCGAGGCAGCAGCCGTCACAACTCGCACCGTTGCGGACTCGCAGACGGCAGCAGTGAGCCAACGATTGAGCGCCCGAGCCTTGAGCCCTTGAGCATTGTTTTGATTTTTGATTCAATTTTAGTAAATTTTGATGTCTTGTAGGAATTCTAACGTATTTGACATCATTAGTTATATTGACTATTGAATCACATTATACCTCGGTATGGAATAAAGTTTGCCCCGGGTCTTTCGAGTTTCTGGTTCCGCCACTGGCTAGAGCCACTCGGTGCACTTCCCTTGACATCGCACACACGTTTGGAACTGCCTCTCTGTGTAGATGCTGAAGCCCTCTCCGATTTTTGGTTTCCCTTGTCGCCAAGCCACCGTCGGCCTTCCTCTGCCCTTGTCTAAGCATCCTCCATCCATTTTTGTCATTGCTCAGCATCCTCCGGCCTTCCTCTGCCCTCGCTTGAGCTCCACCATGGCCTCCCATGACTGCCTTTGCTTCTCTCTCTCATCTCTTCGAAACAAAGGGGAAGGCCCTTGCCTCACTGACGCCCCGGCCCACTACTCTAAATAAAAATCAAGACCCTGTGTGCCACTTACAAACAGACACCACCGGTAGGTTTTTCCTTCAATTAATCTTTAATTGATGTGCTTATGGCATGTGGGTCCAACCATTTTATAACCCTCAAAAGCAAATAAACTAGTTTGTATTCCCTATATGCCATTGACATGTGGGCCCAAATTCATTAAATTCTATTAGAAGTACTATGCTTATGACGCGTGGGCCAACACCATCTAATTGCCTAAAAATCTAAGGAAAAAAAAAATACAAAATCCACTTTCCTACATTGAAAGCGTCCTCCATGAAAATACACCATCTTCATCACCTACTTCAGTCAGCCATGTCAAAACACTAGTTGCATTGGAGACCACATCAGCCAATACCATCGTCAGGTCACATGAAAACAGGGGTTGTTTTGGGTCGAGGAAGTAAAGGGGATGATTTTGTTAGTTCAAGGTTCTGATTCAAAGAGTTTTAAAGTTTAGGGTTGAAAAACGAACCGAGGTTAAAAATTGGATTCTTTTAAATGTAAAAATGGAATTCTATTCCTGATTAAATCAACTTGTGCTCTTAAACATGGGACTTTCGTTTGACAAAAACATTTGTAATTTCTACATCCTCTCCAAGAAAAGTCCGTACATATGCCGTCCATGCATAGGGCTGGATGATGATTAGAATTAGAAAGAAGAAAAGCCTAACCCTAGCTGGCAATTCGACGACTCGGCCAATTGAGCTGCTTTACCTACGACGCTGTTATTCTTGGCATCCCTCCTCCTCCTACAACTTGTAACATCCCTATTTTGCAAAGTTTTTTAAAATTTTCAAAATTTTAAAAATAACCATTTGGTTTAAGTAAGTTGCAAAAGCTTAACTTAAAAATTTTGAAATAAAAAACCATTTAAGTTGAATTAATCCAACTTCAATTAAATCAAAAGTTGGTTTATTTGAGTTTTGTTGCTTTTCTGGATTTTAATTTGGTTTGTTCTTTTGTCCCTGAGTTAAAATCTATTTTGTTTACAAAATTAAAAGCTAAAGTATAGTTAAAAGTATTTTTATTAAGTTCTAATTAATTCAAGGGATTTCTGTGTATTTTTCTAGAATTTTTGGACTTCAATACCTATTTTCTAAAAAAGTCTTTTGGTTTTCTGGTATTTTATTTAAACCAAAATCTATTTTAAAAATCTTCTTTGGCTTTGGGCCAAATTCCCTCTCCGGCCCCGTTAACCTCCCCCGCCTTCGGCCCAGCAACCGCTGGCCCGCTCCGCCCGCGCGCCCTCTCCTCCGCTCGCCCACTGACGAGGCGGCCCCGCCCATCAGCGCTTCTTCTTCCTTCCCCCCCGGTCGTCTTCCTCCCCGCGCCAGTATAGGGGCCCCAGGCCGAGCGCCGCCCGACAGCGCCTACGCGCAAATCCCGCCGGCTCCACCACTCCGCCCCACGCCTACTCCTCGCCGCGCTGCTCGCAGCCGCGCCACGCGCGCCACCGCACGCCGCCGCCATGCCGCCATGCTCCCTCGGCCTTCGCCCATAGGAAGCACTGAGCCCCCTCTTCTTCGCCCCTCTTTCCCCTTTTTCTCGCCCCCGTACTCTCCTCCATACCCCCCTTGCACCGGAGCTCCGCGCCGCCGCTACGTCCCGTCTTCTCCAAAGCTGGTGCCGCCGCCACCCATCATCCAATCCACCGCTCCGGTGAGGTAAATTCCTGGCCAACCGCGTCTCGCAGCGCCACAAGACCTTGCAAGCAAAAGCCCTCAAGCAATTTCGGGCTTGTGCCGTCGGAGCGTCGCGCGCTGTCTTTCTTCCCTGTCCTCGGGCAAATCCACCGCCACGACCTCCTCTTCTCGCTCGGTAGGTCTCCGGTCAATTCTTCCCTTCTAGAGCAACCCCTCACCGTCCTCTACAACCCCCATCACCCACCAAGGCCCTACATCACCCGAGCGTCGCCTCCACGGTGAAGCTCTCCACGCCACCGCCGGCTCCCACCGCCAAGCCGCTCCAGGCCTCCTCAGCCTTCGACGACCACCCAGGTGGGATCCCCTAGGCCTCCTCATGCCCATGCTCGCCCAAAATCCCTCTCTCCCTCGTCGGTGCGTCGTCGCCCCACTTCCTCTCCCAGTTTCGGCCGCCACTCGCCACTGTCCGGCCACCCCCAGCCACTCTTAGCCGCGCCACGCGCGCCTGGGCGCCTCAAGACTGGTTCCATTTTGCCCACGCTCGGCCGACACCATCGCCTCCTCAGCCGGCGCCGCCCACACCATCGAGCCGCTCTGCCCTCCCCTGCTCTGCCTTCCCCTTTTGCTCAGCTCCATCTCTGTGTGGTTGTAACTTCCTATGTAAGCTTGTGTGTGTAGATGACAGTAAGCAATAAGCTTAAATTAGAGCTTCATTAGAGTATGATTTCCAGTAGCTCAAATGGTTTATGCTAGGAGCAAAGCTAGCAAGATTGCAGGATTTAGTCTTTAGATAATCTTTTGTCAAGTTGTATTTTCGGATGAATAGCAGTAGTGGTTTTGTTAATTAGTCGAAAAGGTAATTATGTGCTGAAGATTCTAGTTAGCATTCATAAGGTTATATTTTCATAATGACCTTCAGTGGCTAATTTGTGGTGGCTAGGTTAGATGATCAGATGACAGATTGTGGTTGCTTGTAGTAACATTCAGTAGATAAATTATGAAGTAATTGTGAGGACTAAATCAATTGCTTGGAGGATTCATAGATAATGCATCCTTAACATAAGTATTTGAGGAGGTGGGCTAACTATCAGTATATGATCAGAAGTTCTGTTGTCCGTATGTTGTAGACAAGTGTTTGTTAGTATGATGCGAAGGCTAGTCTGATTAGGAGATCTTTTGTCCAGTAGGAAGACTTATGACCATCAATAAATAATTGAAGTATGTCAACTTTTGAAGGTTAGTTAGTATGCTGATTAGCAAGGGAGTTTACTTAAACGGTTTGCAATATAGTTTGTATTAATCAGTGGTCAATTGGGGGTAATTGGAGTGCTAATATCATTTAACTCATGAGGATTGATTTTGACTGTATGATCATTGTGGATGTATACATAGAATGCCTGGAGAGAGTGTTGGTGAGTGCTAGGTGGCCCGTTATGGAAAAAAACATCACCATCAACGGTTCTCCTACTGATTGTTTGATCGACCTTGAGTGTAGTGTCCTTTCGGTCCTCCAGTGATGGCATAGGTTATTTGGTCATCTCTATAGGCCAAACTCAGTCCCTTATCAACCACCGATCAACATCGTTTAAACCCTAGCTATCACCCATCGCTACCCGTTCTCAGTAGCAGAACCCTTCTTGATCCGAAAGCAGATCTGAGAGTATTACCTAACCTAGTAATCTCTCCTATTTAGGTAACCCTCGAGGAATGTTCCTGCGGACATTCTCTCTCTCCCTATTGGATCTACCTCGTTTTGCTTGAAGTATTTCCTTTTGTTCGTTGTATTTGGATTTATTGGATTTCATTTGAATGCTTTCAGATGTTCTTAGGTTCGATCTATTTTGCGTAATTAGAACCTGAAGCTACATTGGGACAGCGGTCCGAGACAAGATAAGAACATGGCGAGGATTATCAGAATATTGGGATTTATCAGGATAACTATCGGAATCTTAAGCAAGAACAGGACCGGTGCTACCAGAATATTGAGCAAGGCAAGTCATAGACCTTTGATCATGTTGAACCCCTTTTACAAAACTATATTATTTGATATAAACATGCATTGCTAGTTTTATATTAAATGGTTTCGGGAGTAGATAATTGCCTAATTGATGTATGCCTCCTTGATAAATTGCAAATGACATGTACCCTTGAATGACATAAATCCTTGGACACCATAGGATGGGCTAGTTTAGTTGGACATTGACACTACTACAGAAAACGTTATCACAGACGGTTCGGAACCGTCATCACAGACGGTTCGGAACCGTTTGTGTTTTTGTACGTCTGTGATAACCGGCGGTTATCACGCACGATTAAAGAATAAATCGTGATAAGTAACAACACGAGCGGTTCTAATGAACAACCGTCGTGATATCCATATATCACGACGGCTATATTTACGATCCGTCAGTAATATCCAATATCACGACGGTTCACAATTCTCACAAATGCGCGATATATGGATATCGCGCACGGTTCAGTAAATATAGCCGTCGTGATATATGGATATCACGACGGTCATATTAGCACCGTCGAAATATCCACATATCACAGAGCGGTGATAATTATGAACCGTCTGTGATATCCATATATCACGCATTTACGATTTTTACGAACCGCTCGTGATATGTCTCTTCATCTCACCATCGCTCTGACTCCAGATGATTTGCGTCTCTTCATCTCACGCTCTGAATTTATTCCTTGTTTTATATAAAAGGATCATCCGCCATTGAAGATGATCATCCACACACTTATAAGAAAAGTAAATGGCCGCCTCTTCCTTGTCGCCGCATTGATACCTTCCTCGCCTTGATCATGCGAGCACCTCTCTCATTGTCGCGCGAACCGTCTTCTTGAGAAGAACACTTGTTTCAACGGTGTCTTCCTCCTCTGTCGGCCGAGAATTTGCGGAGCAGTGGACGGCCACCTTCGTCGTCTTGACATCCTCCTCCACCGTGTCTTCCGGGTGATCTCCCACTTTCGGCGAAGTTTATCGTGTCGCCGATGTGGTCCTCCAAAATGAGGTTGCACATCTCCAAGAGGCTTGCCGTGACTTGGACTGCGTTATCGAGGCGAAGAAGCGACCGAATCCATCGCCGAGACCCCAAGCAAGGGAAGAGAGGCTATGGGCTCAATACTTCTTGATTCTACTGAGACGATGGTCTTGAGGAGACACTCGAGCGAGCGCGTCGGTGGTGGACGATTTCGGCTTCGTCACGATCGAGAACCGTCCGATGCCGGCGCCGCGCTATGAAGTATTGAAGACAGAGATAGCAGCTTACCTCCGTCACTAGAAAGACTTTATTTACAAATTTTTCGGTTTCTACCTTTTGAAGACTGTTATCTTTTCTTAATCTTTTTGTTTAATTATATCAGAGATGGTTTAATCTTTTTTTTTTTAATTATGTAAGCGACGTGTGATTTTTTCTTAATCTTTTTGTTTAATTATATGACAGACGGTTTGTAAAAGAACCGTCTGTGATAAGTCAGTATCACAGACGGTTCTGATTACCAACCGTCTGTGATAATACACAGACGGTTAGTAGAATTAACCGTCTGTGATACCACAGACGGTTCTTATTAGGAACCGTCTATGATAATTCACAGACGGTTCCTAATAAGAACCGTCTGTGTTGAGTAGCTATCACAGACGGTTCCAAAAGGAACCGTCTGTATAAGTTTAACACAGACGGCTCCTTTGGAACCGTCTGTGATGAGGCGTTCAGCATGACCTGTTTTGTAGTAGTGTGATAAACTACCAACACGGGTATCGTATTATGCTTAGCCATGTTATAGCTATATGTTGGGACTCATGATCACATGCTCGTATGAATAAACATGACTAAATGAATTATGGAATTGTGGCGCGGCCACTATTATTAAAAGATGTTGTGCCAAGGCTAGGGTGGTCTTTGGCTGGGTTGAACCGAAAATATTTTATGCTCGGGTGAGTGGATGGTGGTAAGTGTGGGTGCCGTAACGCACATTGGAACGTGGATTAGTCTCGCCTGAGAAGCCAACTAAGGACTTAACCTTGAACTATTGATCTGGGTTATACCGTGCAACCATATGTTTAGACTGGGATAGACTTGGCCGACTAATTAGCAATGTTTTGATTTGATTCTGTTTTGGTTGAGAACAGCGCAAGAGGGGGCATGAATCTGGCGGGAGTAAAACCCATTAGAAGCGAATCCTTAGCGAGCAGAACCGAGTCAAAACAGAGCTTTGTAAAAGCCTTGTGATAATGACTTAGTCGCACACCTTCGGCAGTGTGTTAGACAGACATTATAAGTCAATTATCTCTTGTGGGTAAAGCTGTACAACCTCTGCAGAGTGTAAAAACTATTCGAATAGCCGTGTCTCCGGTTATGGACATGTCCGGAGATTTCACGCAAGGGGTAGATGTTTTCATTAAAATGGTGAGAATGATGGTTTGGATGGAATGGTTGGGTTGATCTCTAGTTGTTGCAAAGAACTGAATTATTTATGTATTAATCTTTTAAATTGTGCTTTCAATCTACTTATTGTATTTACTGTCAATATCACTTTCTGCAAAGTAAACATAAAGCTATCCTTGTCTAGCCTCGCATGAATAATAATTGCATACATTTCCCTATGACTTGTTGAGTACATTCAAAGTACTCACGGCTTGCGCCCTGTGTGATTAATCCCTACAGAAGAACCAGGGAACTCAGAGTATTATGAAGAGGAGTATCTTGAAGACTTTGCGAACTAGGTCGCGTCCTCTACTTGATTGCCTGTGGGCATGTCGTGTGGCCACCACGAGATATTTTGTTCCGCTGCAAGTTGTCTTTTGTTGCTAAGCCCTGTGTGGCGCACTCTGTAAGACTTGACCATAAGGTCCCTTTTACTACTAAGTAATATTAATTTGTTCGCTTCATCGTTAATTGGTTGTATGGTTATGCTTACATCTTTGTTGTAACTGTGCGAGCTAGCTACTGATCACGGGACTAGTTCGGAATGCACAGAGGGTCCTGGGGTTGTATACCCGGGGTCCTGACACAACTCCTCCTTGACGTCAATGTTAGCGTTCATGTCGACAATCACCGCGTTGATTGTTAGAAATCTTTATGCATATGGTATATCTAGATTTTACATAGAGTTTGTTTACGTAGTCCTAAATATTTAGGCAGTATTCATTATGGATACTAGAGTTTGTTCAGTATCTCTTCTGGATACGTAGAATTCTTTCCAGATACAAATAGTCATTTGCTCTCAATAAAATGCCACCCATGTAATAAGATTTTGTGAACAAGAGCAATAGAGCAAGAGAAAATCATAAAAGCTGTTGTTGTTCCGGCGGCACAAATTTTTTTCTTGTGTTCTTGCGTTTGTGCTTTAGGATTCCATTGTGTTCGTGTGTGTTCGTCTTCGGTTTGGGCCAACAATTGGTATCAGAACTCTAGGTTCGAAACTGTTGGACCCCAAATTTGCAACCTGGAATCCTCTGTGTTCACAGCACTAGTCCCTGGATCAGTAGCTAGTATCCACAGTTACATCATTGAATATCATTCACATATCATGAATATGTAAAGCTATTGCATAATAATAAACAAAACATAAATATACTTTACGGCTTTTGACTTGTAGAATGGACAACCAGACCAAATACCTTTAAAGAATCAGCAGCGAAAGCAGAATAATAATATAACATGTGGAACCCTCACGAATATACCCACAGGCATTCGACTGGGGCTCGCGACCTAGTTCTTCGTTTTCTTGATCTTTAGTCTTGACCAATACTCATAATTGTCCATGTAGCATTTTTTTATGCTTACTAACTAAAAGAATATAAATAGCGATCATGAGTACACAACCGTACTCGCGAGCCAACACACAATGCAATTATTATATATGCAAGGCTAATCAATGGAGGTTCATAGTTCTTTTATTTGCACAAAGCTAGGTTTGAATTAGTTTATGTAGTAACAAATTCCTGAGACTTAGCATTTTAACTAACATAAGTTTTCATAAAATGAGTTTTGTTGTAAATTATTAGTAGAGGCTCAAACGATCCCCTATACTATTGAATGGCTCCAAACACCCAATGCTCGAGTCACATCCCGTAATTATCACTGGTTCTCAACCAGGCCATCTCAATTCACTGGGCTTCAACCAACCATTTCCAATCACCAGGCTCCAACCCATTCTCTCATCCCACCCATAAATTATTTTATAAATTAAAGTTACTTCAAGTAAGTTCTCGGCACCGCTGATGACTGTGAGCAGGGCTATCTATATAGTTTTCTTATTCTACAGAGTTCATACACTTTACCCACAAAAGACAATCAACTTATAATATTCATTTAACACACTTCTATAGGTGTGCGACTAAGATGATTGTCACAAGGCCTTTACAATATCCCACCTCAATATAACCCCACGCCGCTAAGTATCACCTCCTTGGGCCTCGCCCCTGGGAGGTCTCCCATTTGCGCCATGCAGATCGATGACTCCCTTAACCTTAATTCACTCCACACACCCACTAATGGTGAAGTTGCAAGGCGGCGGACTAATTAGTTAGCCAGGTTATACCCATTATAGACTTGTGGTTACACTGTTTTTACACGAGAGGTCATCGCAAGATCCAGGTCTTTAATTGACTCATGCAGTACATCCACATACCCACTGTGTCGTGCACCCAGTACCATCCATTCTTTCCAGCCACTTGAGTCTAAATCCGTTTTTGGGTTTTCACTTTTTGTTTTAGAAATACTTTTCTTATCCAACATATCAGCCATGCTCCTACCTCAACTGCCCAATACCATTTTCAAATATTTTTTAATGATATAAAAAGTAGGTGCAACATGATCAAAGTGTTTACTCGCCTTGTTCAATATCCTGATAATCACCTTGCTCAATGTTCTGATAACCTCCTTGCTCAAGGCTTTGGTAATCTTGGTCTCGTTCCTTTTCTGTTAATCTTGATACCGGTCTCGTCCTTATGGGGATTGCTATTCCTGTCATGGCTTCAGCGTCTAACTATATAGAATACAATCGAACCCAAGAATGTCTGAAAACAACCAAATCCAATAAATCCAAGGACATTCAAATCAAATAAAAACACTTTAAATGAAAGTAAACAAACCTAGGCATGTTTGAAGAAGGAAACACTTCAAACAAAACTAAACATATATATCGGTCTTTTTGAAAGAAGGGAGTACTTCAGATGAGACCAAAACATACTCATCCGGAGGTGATGAATTAAATACTACAGACGAATTATATCTAAGGATACTTGGAAGGAAGGAAATACTTCAGATGAAGTATAACCAAAGAAGTTGATGAAGGAAATACTTCAGATAGAATGAAGTACATCCCGTGATAGTTAGGCTTAGGGTTAAGTAATCGTTTGATCCGGAGTGAGGGCGAGAGGGATCAGGTTCTCGAAAAGTCCGCTGGTGCAAGGAGTTAGGATTCCAACGAAAGGGAGAGAATATTCATATGAAAATTCTACATCGGTTACCGAGACAGAAGAGATCACTCAACTAGATAGGATCCTTTGATTCACCTTCAGATCATGAATTTAGTTAACAACATATATGGTAATGGAAACCTACCTAAATAATCTATCTTCATCAATCCAGTTACTTAAACTAACTACTAATCACTTAAGTTATCCTTACGAGATTATTCACTAATTATCTTAAGTAGAATGTCAAATTTAATTGCACTACCTACTAACTGGTTAACTATTCTTACTTACATCTCTAACAATCTTTTAGCTAACCACTAAACTAACTCCTATTTAACTTAATGAAATATCTAGTCAAAGATGTATCCTACTGTGCTTGAAGTTTTAAATATAACTTATACTGTAACAAAGTATCTAACTGAGCTAGCTGTTCAAATATACTCTAACTATTTTTAATTAGCCCCTAGTCAGCACAATTTCATCTTGCTAACTAAACACCTAGCAACTAACCACCTTATCAACTGCTAATCCATAGTTAATATCATCCTATTATTTGGATTCTAACTAACTACTTAACTCGCAGGGCCCACTGGTCAAAGAGGTGCACACAGAGAGAAAGATTGAGAGATTGCTTTCTATTCACAAGAGAAACAAAGGAGGGCAAAGCTGGGTCGGTGGTGAGGGCGGCGCCGGCTGGGTACGGGAAAAATGGAATAGGGAGGCCGAGGTGAACCCCTAGGTGGTGGAGGCGTGCTTAGGAGTGGTCAGGAGCAGTGGGGTGACGGCAAAGCGGTAGCCGGCCGTGGAGAGTAAAAGGCATGGTGATGCCGGAGAGGGAGAGGGAGAGGGGGAGAACTAGGGGAAGTATGAGCACCCACAAGTTGAGGGGAACTTATCCTAGTGACCGGTGAAAGCTGAGGGGGGTTAGAGGTGAGCCGACGACATGAGCCCGAGCCGACACGGCGGGTTTGCCATGGTGGCAGTGGTCGAGTGAGCTCCAATCGATGCTTGGGGAAGGATGAGATGGGTGAGGAGATACTTACAGAGAGGGAATCGAGCTGTGGCTCACCGGGGTGGTAATGGCAGCGATGGAGGCAAATTAGGCCAGAAATGCAGAAGAAGATGGCTTGTGATGCTCCTCTAGTGGGATGATGGAATTGATTGAGGGTAAAGTCTCCTTGAGGGCTAGAATGTGTCGTGACACGGTTGGGTGTGGATGGAGTTTGCCGGTGTGGCTGGAACGGCGGGACAGGTGCGGCGGCCGATACGGGTGTGGTGCTTTCTTCGCAATTGAGCTTGATGGAGAGGGGGAAGGGAAGGGAAATGACAGGGAGGGGTGATAGACAGGTTCTAGCGGCCATTTATAGGTGAGAGGGTAGAGAGTACAACATGGTCGATGTTGCTCTCATCGACAGCTTGGCAATGGACTTAACATTGTTTGGCAGCACTATGTCAACATGCATGGATGGGATTGAGGAGGTGACCCGGGCCAGTTGCAACATTGTGGTGTTGCCGAGGGCATAGCCGTGCGGTGGTAGAGTGTAATATTCCGAAAGTGTGAGGATCAACTATCGGGATAAAATAATTTAATCGGTAGCGATTAATTTTATTCGGGGGAATATTTTTCGTCAAATCTTGTTTAGAGAGGGGGGGGTTACTGGTGTTTCTTAGCAACCTGGGCCTGGGATGTGGCCCAGGTGGGCTGGACGGACCTCCTCAAGGGGGGGGGGGGAGGCACCATGGGCCTAAAGCCCATGCGCCCCCACACCCCCCTAACCCTAGCCGGCCACCTTTTCCCCTCTCCCTCCCCCCTTGGCCGCCACTTTTTCTCCCCCTCCTCTCTTGGCCGCACCTCCCTGCAGCCCCAAGGTGATCTCCATCCTCCATTGGTGGCAGCCGGCCCTTCCCTCTCCATTGGTGGCAGCATCCTCTCCCTCCACCCTTGGTACGGTCGGCCAAATCAAGGGAGAGCCCGGAGGCCGTCGACCATTGGTGTTTCATGCAAGGATCGGTGTCTCGCGCATCTCCTAGGGTAACGAGTGCTGATCCTCATAGATTGATTAGTGGTAGAGGTGTTTTGGTTCATTTTTTGATTAGATCGTATTGCTGCGAGTAGAAAGTTAAATCTGTCCAGTATGTTGCGTGGTCTTTTTCGTGATTTTAGAGGCCGAATTTGAGATGTTCATCTCCTGGAGTTATGTAGGTCTTGTTCTTAGATTTCGGTGGCCGCCAAGATCACCTGATTCCGACTTTCGAGTCAAAAGTTATGATAGATTTAGTATCTGCTGTCTAGAATTCTGACGAGAACTGCCTTTCTAGTTGTCTCCTAAAATATGATTATGTTAGGGGACGATTCAGGGTTTTAACTTAACTAGGTTATTGTAGAGCATTTCATAACCTTTTCAGATTGTTAAAGAACGCTCAATTTTGAGTTGTAGATTAAAAGTTATGGACGTTTTAATATTGCTGTCTTAACTGTTCGGACAGATTCTGTTTTGCTGTTTCAATTACCGGTTAGTATAATAATTTGGCCGAATTGGGTTATCTCATCAACTAGAATGCTGTAGGTATGGTTGTTGAGTTTATGTAGGATCTGGACTCACTTCGTTTCGAATCCCGGGTCAGTAGCTATGGTCATTATTGTGCGGCTGCCCAGTTGTGATTCCGTGGTGCTGCCTGTTTTTCAGATTTGGGTATCTGGCTATTACTTGGGTGATCAAGATGGTAGTGTAGAATAGTAATTCATGTCGCGTACCATGTGGTTCTTATTTCGTTTATTGAATTGTTTAGCAGCGAGGCTACTGAGTTTGGGAGTACCATCGTTGCACGCTAACGCTGCCGCAACGCCGAAGGCAAGTACTTTGTTGATTTTAAGTGCTGTGATTGTGAATGTTTACATGTTTATGATGTGACATCTTGTGTTACAAGAGATGATGAACTGTCGATGTTCTTTCAGATATGTTGAACCTATGCTACGAGTTAATACTTTCCATTGTTCAAATTCATATCATGCATCTATAATTCATGTTTTATCCACGGGAGTGGATTGTAAGTCCCACCATTCCAATGTGGGCAGTTTTGGACATTGTCATGTCCCGTCCATGGGAGTGGATAGAAAGACCCATCAATTCCAGTATAGGCACGTAAGTCCCATCAATTCCAGTATGGGCAGATTTGGACACCTGTATGAAACGTTCTTCATACGGGACTTGGATCCCCGCACTTTTGTTAAGGTGCGGGCTTAAGTGAACACCGACGGGTGTGTCACTAGCTATACCGGTATAAGCGTGTGTGCAGTCCATCCTTGATTACATTCATTCATGTCATGCATTCCTAAGTTTCCTTTCGATGTATGTTCGCATTCTTTAATGATGATGTCTGTTCGTATGTGTGTTCTGTCCTTTTCTTGTATTTACGAGTCATGGACTCATTCTTCCGTTGTTTGTTTATTTTAGGTAACCCCTGACGTTGGCTCACTTAGGAGGGAGTAGACACACACTACTCATTCACATCATCCTATTCAAGTTCAAGATTAAATTTAATTCTATCTTACATTCGTTATTGATGAACTGTAATAATTAATTCTAAATGGTGAAGGAAGGATACCTTCTCCACAATAAGTTGATTTATTACTGCATATGAACCTTCTTTATTGATGATCTGTAATAAATAACTTAGAAGGTGAAGGAAGGATACCTTCACCGTGTCCTGTTTGTTTTAATTCTGCCATTAGTTGATATACTTATTTCATATTCTTCCGCATTGTGTAGATTGTTAGAATAAATAGGTGGCATCTTGGCTTCCGAATAGCCAGGGTGTTACATAGAGCTTTAGCGACACGTGGAAGAAAAGGGAGAGACTCCAAATTTTCAATGCATGCAAAATGTGAGCTAATTTCAAATCACGGGTAGGGTAATTCTCCTCATGAGGTCTCAATTGTCTCAATGCATAGGTAACAACTCTTCCTTCTTGCATCAGAATGCAACCTAATCCTTGACGTGAAGCATCACAATAGATATAAAAATCCTTTTGAATATCTGGTAAAACTAGCATTGGGGCTAATGTCAAACGTTTCTTCAACTCCTAAAAACTTTCCTCGCAAGCTGGAGTCTATATGAATATGAACCTTTTCTCTTTCTTTAATAATTGCATAAGAGGCTTAGTAATCATAAAAAATCCTTCAATGAAACGACGTTAATATCCTGCGATTCCTAAGAAACTGTAAATTTGAGTCACTGTCTTGGGTGGCTCCCAATGTAACATTACTTTAACCTTACTGGGGTCAACTACTACCCCTTTAGTTGTTATCACATGACCAAGGAAATCAACTTCTTGTTGCCAAAAATCACACTTGCTGACTTAGCATACAACTGATGCTCTCTAAGTTTCTGTAGTATTGTTCTCAAGTGTTCGGCATGTTCTTCTTCTGTCTTGGAATAGACCAAAATGTCATAAATGAACACTACCACAAACTTATCCAAATATTTCATGAAAACCTTATTCATCATGTTTATGAAATATGCAGGGGCATTAGTTAAACCAAAAGACATGACTAAGAACTCGTAATGTCTATACCGCGAAGAAAAAGCAGTCTTCGGTACATCTCTCGGATAAATTTTGAACTGATGACAACTTAATCGCATATCAATCCTTGAGAACACTCTGACTCCTTTCATCTGATCAAACAAATCATATATTCGGGAGTGGATACTTATTTTTGATGGTAACCTCATTAAGGGCATGATAATCAATACACATTCTCATACTTCTATTTTTTTTCTGACAAACAAGACTGGTGCTCTCCAAGGCGACGAACTAGGTCTCATGAAACCTTTCTTAAGGAATTCTCCAATCTGTTTCTTCATTTCTACTAACTCATCAGCTGGCATCCGATAGGGTCTCTTAGAAATCGGTGCTGTTCCCGCTACTAAATCAATAACAAACTCAATGTCACGATCTGGTGGCATTCCCAGCAAATCTTCTAAAAAAACATCTGGATTGTCTCTGACAACAAGTACGTCCTCTAAAGATACAGTCTTCAGACTATTGATTATTAGATATCCATCACGTACTGTAGTAGCTAAAAACTCCACTTTCTTTCCATTGATACCTTCGATTGTTATGGCTCTTCGGCCACAATCTAACATAACTTTATACTTTGACAACCAATCCATACCAAGTATGACGTCTAAAGTATGGGTATCTAAGATAATGAGGTTGGCTAGAAACTCAACTCCAGAAATAAGTAACTTAGCTTCTAAACATCCCGAGTTAGAGCTTAACTCTGCTCCAGGGGACTGGACTAACAAAGTATGCTTAAGATGCCTAATTTTTAGATTATTCTAGCTTACAAAAACTCAAGAAAAAAAGGAACGCGAAACTCCAGAATCAAACAAAACTGATGTAGGTACTGAGTTAACTAGAAACTTACCCAGTACGACATCAGGTGCTTCCAGAGCTCCTTCCAAGGTCACGTAATTGACACGACCTCTAACCATGGACTGTGGTGCTCCTCTAGCTTGACCGGCAACTTGAGGTGCTCCTCGATTGTTGATTGGCACTGACGTCTTGGCTGGGGTAGCTTCAAGGTTAAAATGGACTGGAGTCATTGTTCCCTTCTGAGGGCAGTTGTTACCGAAGTGTCCCAGCTTTTGGTATAGCAAAGCCTCGGGGTGTTCTGCTGGTGACCTCCTGGATTGGGGTTGACTGAAGCAGGATTATGAAAATTCTGAGCAGCTGGATGAGGTGTTGAATCAGGTGCAGACGTCCTAAAAGAATTCTGCAGCGGAAAGTGAGTAAGCTACTGAGGAACTGTCCTCGCTCTCTGTTGAGATTGATGACTCCCTTGTTGAGCCATTTTGTGTTTGCAGTTGTCATCCAACTCCTTGCTCATATCTTCAAGGAACAAAACCTTATTAATCAACTATTGAAAGTCTAGGAAGGTATGAGTAATCAAACTGACTTGCAGTCTGGTGTTCAATCCTTTCAAGAAATGACTCTGTTGAGCCTTATCAGTAGCGCCATCTTCTGCAACATAACGTGCAAACTGAGAGAACTTGTTGAGGTAATCAGACACTATCATACCTCCTTTCTTAAGTGCACGGAACTCATCTTTTTTCAGTTCTATGATTCCTTCCGGCATATGGTACTGGCGGAAAGATATAGAAAACTCTTCCCAAGTAACGTTCTACGGGGTCTCATGCGCAGCACAAAAATTCTCTCACCATTCAGCAACATTTACTTCCATATGATGGGTAGAATAAAGGACCTTGTCGTGATCATTGCTCTGAGTGATCAATAACTTCCTTTCAATTACTCAAAACCAATCATCAGCTTCCACTGGCGAAACACTTCCAGAAAAGTCGGCGGATGAGTCCTCATGAACTCTGCTAACTTAGACTGTCCATGGTGACAATGAGTAGCTGATGCTATGTTGTTGTTGTTGGCTTGGTTATTGTTCATGTTTTGCATCTAATTCATCCTTGTATACATCATCTAAGCCTGGGTTTCCATGAATGCTCCAAAGTTTTGCAGATCGGCGGTGTTTGAGGTGGAACTGCTCCCGTAGAGGTCTGTTCACTTCCCTCTTCTCCATTGGTTCCATTGGTTCCTGATCCACTGGTAGCGGTGTTGCAAATCTGAACCATCTAGTAGAAGCTCGAAGAATTAGATAAGGTAGCAAGCACAAGATAAGTTAAGAATTAAGCAGGGTTAGGTTAAATCCAACAAACATGGCACAAAGAACTCAACTGAAATAACTATATATTAATAAAGGTCTTAGCATGACTGCAACAAATGCCTAAGAGCTTCTGCAGCTCGTACTGCACACAAGAAAACGGAAGCAAACCTATCACACAATTCTACCATCTAAAGGACGACACTCCTAATCTTAAGCTGACGTGGCTGTCACACACTAAGCCTCAACTGACTAAGCCTAATCCTCGGCTGACAATGACTGAGGTAACCTTCACAACCATCTTGATGAGCAGGCATCAAGGTAGTTAGGATCGCGATTCTACTCTTAGAGTCTTACGATTCTATGAACCCACGACAGCTTGTCGATCCAAATCGCACTATCGATCCTACTCGTAGAGACTTAGGGCAAAAAATTTTTTGTAATTTTTTTGTAGAGGCCAGGCTTTGCTGATATTTTGTTTTAGAGTAAAATTTGTTGATATTAATTTCTAATAATGAAACTATAAATAAACAAGGAGCGTGCAAAATATTGTATCAGTGTGGTAATGCTAGTACAAATATCTATATTATGGCATGAGCAATCTTGAGCTTGATAATCATAAGCTATTTTTATTCCTAGAGTATGTCTAGCTGCTTTTAAGAAACATGCAAGTGGTAAACCATATAAGAATCATACAAACTTATAGTATAGATGTTAAATATGTGTATTTTTATAATTCCATAGAATCACTGATTCTACAATTCGATACTACGATTTCGATCCTACCGAAGGCAAATCAATCCAACTCAGGATCTCGACTCTGACTACCTTGGCAGGCATCCTCGTGAACTGATCCTGATGTCCTGGAATCGATGCAAGAATAGGTGGCTCCAGTGCAGGCACGACCGTCTCTGGCTCCTTAGTCTCCTCGGGCTCTAGAACATACAAAGCTTCCTTTAACTAGCAATCCTCTCTTTTGCAAGTTGCAACGTCTTGTAGACTCCTTGTCATGGTAGTTAGGATTGCGATCCTACTCTTAGAGTCTGACGATTTTACGAACCCACGACAGCCTGTCGATCTGAGTCTCACTGTCGATCCGATCCTACTCAAGGTAGTTAGGATCGCGATCTTACTCTTAGAGTCTTACGGTTCTACGAACCCACGACAGCTTATCGATCCTACTTGTAGAGACTTAGGGCAATTGTTTTTAGAGGCCAAACTTTGCTGATATTTTGTTTTAGAGAAAAATTTGTTGATATTAATTTCTGAGAATGAAACTATAAATAAACAAGGAGCATGCAAAATATTATATCAGTGTGGTAATCTTTGTTCTCCTCAGTTTGAACTATATCACCCATCATGTCGAACCGGTATGCTTTTCTGTTGTGTGATAAGAAGTGTTTTGCCCCTTTTTTGGTAATAAGTAAGCGGTAAACCTTATAAGAATCATACAAACTTATAGTATAGATGGTAAATATGTGTATTTTTACAAATCCGTAGAATCGCCGATTCTACGATTCGATCCTACCGGAGGCAAATCGATCCGACTCGGGATCTCGACTCTGACTACCTTGCTCCTTGTAGCTCTGTGGCAGTAGTCTCCAAGGCTTCCTCTTGGGCGGCGATGAAGTGAGCAAGGTGAACCACAATAGTATCTTCTTCTCCATCGGTGGACAGGTAGCAGGCTAGAAGATCCATAGTGGAGGCGTAGGGGCGAAGGCGAAAAACTGAACCCTTCAACTCGTTGGCGTAGATGTTGCACACTTGTAGGATGGTAAGACGTGAAGACTCCTAGATCCCTTCATCGAAGATGATGCTCCGAGCGGTGATGTTCATGGGACGACTAGCCTTGGTACCCTTTGGGGGGTAGATGGTCAATCGACATAGCACACCACGGCTCCAACCATTCACCATCCAGTTGGTGTCTTGGTAGAGTGGCCTCTCAAATCCTCCAAGTGCTTGTAGAATCTTCCACAACTCAGTAGCGAAACCTCCGGTATGCTCTCCATAGATATGAAGCCGTGCCATCTCACAAAGACAGACTAAAGGTAAAAACCAACTTAAAATCAGCTGAGAGAAGAATTTCAACAATAGATGAGTCAAGAGAGAGAGATAAGAGAAGTTAAGCAATTCATTAATCTTGCAAGTTAATTTTTTGCTTTAGAAAATAGTTTTGAACTTATTACGAACGGCCGATCTAACTAAGGTCAAGACCTATAGTCAGTATGGCTCTAATACCACCTTTGTCAAGATCCAAATATGCAAATCTAGACCCTCTGTGTATAATGCACTAGTCCAGGATCATGCTAATGTACACAATGTCAACATGGATGAATATCATTCCACGCAAAACGAATATAAGAATAAACGACTATTTTTTATTAAAAAAATAACGGTTGTGACCTTATAGTCGAATTTACACTTATTAAGCCACCTAGAGCTAATACTAACTAAAGAAACAACAGCGAAACAAAAGCAACTCTAGCGGAAACCCATCGACTTACCATAGGCAACCGACTGGGATCAAGACCTAACAATCACCATTCTCGTATAGCTCCTCCTCGAAAGTAGGTGAAGATTCATCCACTTCAACTGAATGATCGCAGTAAGAATGAGTACTCCGAGTACTCAACAAGTTGTACCACATAATGCAATTATAGATAATGGCTTATTCCAAAGAAACTAGTTTCTATGGTTATTTTGCAATAAATTAGCATTACAATTGAATACAAGTAATAAATTGAAAGCGAAATTTAAAACGAATAAACAATAATAGTTTAACAGTTATTTTCATAAAGACATGAAGCCTAATCCATTTCTTTCACATAACCATATGAGTTTAAATCACACAACTGTTCCTTCCCAAATGTTTTATGAAAATCTCCCCCTTGTCTAAAATCCCTGAGCATGTCTATGACCGCGGATGCGGCTATTCGAATAGATTGTTAACACTTTGCCCATAAGATACAATTGATTCATCATGTCTACCATGACTCGCCATATGAAAGTATGTGATTGAGTAATCATAACAAAACCTTTCCTAAATTGCATCTCGACAATTGACTCTCCTAATGTGCATATTGTCGACCCCAACCTTAATCGCTGGTTCGACACACACCGTTGGATCTGGAAGTCTAGTTCGCGTCCGAGATGGAGACAATGAACAGTGCGGCTATGGGACCCACTTGTTAGTGGCGAAGGCTAGGGTGAAGCCGCATTGCACACGATACGCGTGCGACTGACGAGTGGGGCCAAGCGCGGGCGTGTGGGAGAGTGAGAGAAGCAGGCTAGGGTGCGGATGGGCTAGAAAGAATAGGAGATGGGCCAGGGCAAAGGAAATTCAGCCCAAGGAAATTCATTGATTTTTAATAGATTTTTAATTTAGAAAATCCAAATGGCAAATTTAAAATAGCAAATGAACTCCGAAAATATTTAGAAAAATTTGAAAAATATTTGCAAGCACAAAGAACTCAACTAAAGTAGTTTTGAAAATAATTGATGTTCAGATTAGTCACATTAAATTATTTTGACATTCGAAAGTCCATTTAAGCTTGATTACATTCAAATAAAATTTGGTGAATTTTTCCAAAGACTAAACTACTCCAAAGGTTTTGAAACTCAGAAAATTGGGATGTTACAACGTGACTTCGAGGTTAGCGCATGGGATGCCCATGATGCCCACGGCGGCGGCCTGGTGGCAGAGCGCGAGGTGGCAGAGCACGTTTGTTGGCCCAGCTCTTGGAGAGAACACACCCATGGCTTGCTTCTTCTCTTGTGTTCCTCACAAACACACACACTCGATGGAAGGAAGAAGAAACTCTGTTGTTTGGCGATGTGCTCTCACAGCCACATCTTTTCTCTGGCTTTCTTGTTATTCCATTGTGTACTAAGTACATGGTGTAAATAACACATGCCACTAACTAACACATGCACATAGTAAAGCACTTCTTACTCCATGTCTAGTAACCAACTCGATCCTGAACTCACACTAGAAGCCAGCAGACGTGGTCCACTAACTCAACTCGCCAATATCTAGCTGCATGCAAGCACTAAACAAACGTGCACTTGTATATGGTACCGTAACTACATGTGACCCTGTTCTACATGCATACACATGCAACTTGACACGGTAACAAGATTAACATCTAATATTCTCCCACTTAATCTTGTTACGTCTTCTTCACAACTCGAAGCCTGATCTTTTGACACATCTCCAAGAAGTTCTGCCTTCCTCTTACTGACAACAGCGTGTAGTTGTTGCCCGTCAACAGAGGACACACTATAACATCCCAATTTTTGGTTTGTTTTCGAAGCTTTTAAAAACAATGGTAACTATTTGAGTTTTCTTGTTTAAGTTAAATCTTAATTTGAATTTTCATAAATAAAAAATTAATGTGATTAATGTAAACTTCAATTAAATTAAAAGTTGTTTTATTTGGGTTCCTTGAATTCAAAATAATTTTCTAGATTTTCTAGGATTTTTTGGAATTTATTTGCTATTTAATCGGGATTGGTTCTATTTAATACAATTTCTAAAATTCAAAAATATTTTAAATTTGGATTTTCCCTTTTGGGCTAAAAGATTTTCTTCCCAGCCTAATTCCTTTTCCACTGCCGTCCTTTTTCCTCCATTCCCACTTTTGCTTTGCCCGGCTGTTTTCCTCTTAGCCCAAGCCACAAGCGCCCGCACCGTAGCCTAGCTAGCCCCGCCTCCTTCTTTCTCTGCCGAGTGGTCCCGCTTTGTTAGCCGCTTGGTCTCCTTCTTCCTCCTTTCCTCTTCGCAAACGACAACCTTTGCATGTGTCCATGTAAGAGACGACTCGTTGCCATCCTTGTCTTGGATACTCCCTTTCTAGGCCTATAAAAGTGCGCCTCCCGTGTCATTATCTTCACCTCGCCTTCCTCGACTGAAGCCCCAAGTTGACTTCTTTGATTTCCTCTTTGTCTCGTCGGATTTCATCGACAAGCCGTGGGCCACTGCAAGCCTTCCTCGTCACATTGCGTCGCCGTCAAAGGTCCTCTGTCTGCATCTTCACCACCTTGGAGTTCGGCTTGAGACGTTCTACATCGTGCTTCCACCGCCATCGCCCGAAGATCACCGGACCGTTGCCATCACCATCTTCTCCAAAACTAGCCACCACCTCCTCTGTTGATCTCCTCTCCGGTGAGTGCCCTCGCCCACCTAAGCGCGTCATATCACGTTCCAATCTCTTTTCTTCTGATTCCCCATCTCCTTGTTGCTTCTCTGTCACCGAAGTTCCCCACCGCCACTTGTATTATTTGTCACTAGTCATCATTGTTGCGCCGCCACTCCTATTGTTCTCCGGCCGTCCCGAGCTTTGCATCGTGTTCCTCTTGTTGTCACCAACCCCATGCTCCTCTCTGATCTCTTCGAGCACTACTGAAACACCAAAGTCGCCGCAAGCTCGAGTTGCTTCACCGCCGAGGTCACCGCCACTACCGAGCCATCACCGCCCTTGCTGAACCGCCACCCCCTTGTGTTCCTCTCATCCCTGGGAACCCGTTTTGCCACTCATCTGCCCCTACCTCACCTCCGTTCACTGTCGATGCCACTTGCCCGAGCTTCGTAGCTAGCTTCTTTGCTTCGTTTTCCTGTAGCTAGCTCTCCCTCTCTCTCTGACCGTGGGACCCCTTTGTCAATCTCTTTGTCTCTCTCTCTTTCTCTCAATGTCACCTTGGCCCTACTTGTCAATATCCTTCTATTTTTTCTTTTTCTTTTTAGCCGTAAATCTCTGCTGATGTCATGCTGATGCAATAATCTAGAATATTCTTTTCCCTCTCTTTTTTCCTTTTTGGCAAATCTTCCGAGAGTCCATTCTCCTTCCTTCAAACTACGATTCAGTCCATTCAAATTCCTAAATTCATCTAAAATCGAGATCTTTCTTTTATAGTTGGTTTTATTATTTTTGGATTTTATTTGAATTGATTTGCGCTTCGCCTGTTGTTTTCTCTCTCGTTAGACCATTTGTTTCACGAAGTAGGAGCAGAAGCAAACTTTAAAGATCCAAGTGTGGTAACTGAACAAAGCCAGAGCTAAGGCAAGTCATAGTTCTTTGATCATATTGAATCTATTATTTTAAAGTATATGGTCTTATATCAATTGCATGTTATCTTTATATCAACTGCTTTTGGGAATAGTGAATCACCTATTTGTCATTATGCTTCCATTTAACATTTGAATATCATGAATTACTTGTCACCATAGGATGATTAATATTAGTTAGACATATTTGTATCACCAACATGGGTATTGTAGAGATGCTTAGTTATGCTTAGTTGCGATGGGCTTATGATCACATGTTCAATAATGTTAAGTTTGCCTTAATGAGATATGAAATTGTGGTGGGTATCCACTATTGTTAAAATTTATGTGCCATTATAGGGTATGTCATTAGTCTTGGTTGAACAAAATGATTTCCGCTCAGACGAGTGATCGTGAAGTAAAGGGGGTGCGGTTAGCACGTTGTAGGATGTGGTAGACTCACCTGAGTAACTTGTCAAGGACTTAATCTTGTGTTCCATTGAACTAAGCTACAACTGTACAACCACATGCCTGATGGGACGGGCCTAACTTAGTAAGTTGTGGAGTTTTGACGTTGACTACTCAGGTAGTAGGTTTAGTGATGGGTGGAGGTATGAACTACTCTGAAAGTCACATCGATGGACGGTTTGCTGCTTCCAGGTCCAATGGTGTGCATCGAACCAGCGATGGGGTTGGGGTCGACGGTATGCACATCGGGAGAGTCAATTGTTGAGATAAAACTTCCAAAAAGTTTTGTTGTGATCAGCTTCATACAAATTGATTACATCTTGTGGGTAAAATGTACAATCTCTGCAAAATGTTAATCAATCTATTCGAGTAGTTGCATCCGCAGCCGTGGACATGCTCGAGGATTTCATACAAGAGGTAGAGTTTCTTTATAAAATGTGTCGGGGTGTGAATGGAAAGTTCACTTGATGAATATAATATTCGTTTGGTGAATGGGGAATTCACTTGGTTGGTTGTGTCGGAAAGTGAATAGGGATTTCATTTGGTGGTTTGGTTGAAGTGAATGGGAAGTTCACTAGTTGATTTTAAAGAAACTGTTTACTTTATTTATTATCTTAAATTATGTATTTCAATCTATTTACTATATTTATCATCAATAATACTTTCTGCAAAAGAACCATACAACTAATCTTTTGTTCAAGTCTTGCATGAATATTAAATGCACATTGTTTCTGTATGACTTGTTGAATACTTTATGTGCTCACAACTTAAAACTTTACTGCTCAGTTGAAGAGTATCAAGTTACTCAAGAGTTCTTCGAGAAGGAGTACTATGAAGACTTTGCGAATTAGAAAGCATTCTCCACTCGATTGCCTGGGCATGTTGATTGGCCTTTTCAAGATTATTTGTTTCGATGCAAGAGTTTATTTATTTCTTTAACCCTGCGTGGCAAGTTAAGTAAACATTGACCATAAAGTCTAGTTGTTATTACTATTTGTTATTTTGAGTTTTTTTAGTTAAATTGATAAATGGATGGTATTTTATCGATGTTTCCTGTGTGAACTAGCTACTAATCTGAGACTAGTTCAGAATACACAGAGGGTTTCGGATGTGTAAATCCGGGTCTCGACACACACTCCGTTCTCTTCCTCCCTTCGCAGTCGTCTCTTCGTCGCCGATGACATGGCTCACTGGCGAGTCCGACCTCGACGATCTCGGCATAATCTTGGGCATTCAACAACATGGCTCTTTTGTGACGGTGGCCTCCACACCATCGCTATTGCCTCTTTGCCGTCGGTGACACATCTCAACAGCGACGGAGATTCGAACCAAATCTTACACACGTGAGCACTTGGACACACACACAAGAACTCATGCATCATGCTCATGGACACAACTCACACGACACACGCAAATACGGCACCACAACCACATAGTACCAACACAACGCTTTCACCTTGGCAACACACAACTCACCTTGTGTTCCACCGATGTGCAGGCTACTCCTCACCACGAAGCCGCATGCACCGTGTAGTGCATCGATCGCGCCGCCGCAGCCGTGCACATGCCATCACACCACTTGCATGCCTTGTCGTGCACTTGCTACTTGCCGTGGAGACGTGCCCGATGCGCTGTCGTATGCCGCATTCATGCGTCGCCGTGCCTGAGGCCCGGTGTGCCTCCTCCGGCTCCACTCGACGCTACACAACCCTACTCTGATACCATTTGTTGTCCCAGCTCCTTGCAAGAACTCACCCATGGCTTGCTTCTTCTCTTCTGTTCCTCACAAACACACACACTCGATCGAGGAAAGAAGAAACTATGTTGTTTTGGCGACGTGCTCTCACAGCCACATCTTTTCTCTAGCTTTCTTGTTATTCCGCTGCGTACTAAGTACATGGTATAAATAACACATGCCACTAACTAACACATGCACACGGTGAAGCACTTCTTACTCCACGTCCAGTAACCAACTCGGTCCTGAACTCATGCCTCAAGCCAGCAGACGCGGTCCACTAACTCAACTCGCTAATATCTAGCTGCATGCAAGCAATAAACAAACATGCACTTGTATATGGTACCACAACTACATCCCTGTTCTACGTGCATACACATGCAACTTGACACGGTAACAAGATTAACATCTAATAACGTCGGAGAGCTCGGCTGTGTCGAGCTTGAGCTAGTGCTCAAGTTCGAGGATGATGCGCTGTCGTAGGAATAGGAGAGGCCTCAGGAGCTGCCCATGCCTATTAAAAGGGAACCATGCAATGGCATACATGCACATACGAGTCCTATATGTGTATGTGTCGTCAAAAAATTGGAGTTGGATGTGTGAGATGTGGTGGTAGGACGATTGAATTATTGAGGAACCGTCGCTGGTGAGTCCAGTCCGAGCGATTACCTCATAGACAAACTCAGAATCGTAAGAACAATGCATGAATCACAAGAACAAAATAAGAGATTGAACACAGAGATGTAGGGGGACTTCTTGCTTCTCTTTATTCCTTCATCAAGCGATCAATCCTTTAAAGTGAATAGCACCCCCTATTTATAGGCTAGAGACCCTGCTAGGGTTTGGGATGGGGAGCCCATACATGGGCCGGCTTCCGGGTCGAGCCCATAGATTCTTAACACTCCCCCTTGGGCATCCATCCTCACATGTTTATGCCTCGTCAAAACTCCATAAAAACCCAGTGGGAAAAATTTGGAGAAAGAGTACATGATACACGTTCTGCTGTGATGCACGAATTGCCTTATTAAAAACCTTAGCCGAGAAACTTTAGGAAAACTCGTCAAAGGAAAAAGAGTACAATCCACCTAATTTCATTTAATCTCCTGGATTTATTCTTTGGGCACTCGATCTTCATGATCAAGCTTTAATAATGACTTCGTGAAGGTTCTCCCCCTGAATTCTGCACTTCTCTTAGTCTCATCATTCCAATCCACATATGCATCTTTCAAAGCTAGACGCTGGAAGTTAATTAGTGAATAAATCTGCAAGATTCTCACATGACTTAGTATGCAGTACTTTGATTTCGTTCATCTTTTGCAATTCATGAGCATAGAAGAACTTGGGGTTGATATGATTTTGTGAGAAGATTCTTCACAATACTCATCTGCACTTGTGCAACACAAGCTGTTTTATCTTTATAGATAATAGTGGGGTTTTATGCGGTATTCAATCCACATGACTGCTGGCTGTGGTGAATCATCCGCCGAAGCCAAGCACATTCTCGTGAGGCCTCGTACAGTGCTATTATTTCCGAGTGGTTTGTCAAAGTCGGTACAAGACTCTGCTTAGACGATTTTCATGGAATTGCGGTTCCACCACATAGGAATACATAGCCCGTTTGCTATTTGGCTGTATGCGGATCCTTCAAGTACCCGTTATCTGCATTGTCATTCATAGTTAAGTCTTGGTTGTTTCTGTAGAACAGACCAAGTTCTTTGCTTCCTTGGAGGTATCGGAAGATGTCTTTTATTCCCTGCCAATGCCTTCGGTAGGTTCTGCACTATACCTTGCTAGTAGGTTCCCAGCAAATACAATGTTCGTTCTAGTACAATTTGCTAAATACATTAGTGTTTCTATTGCACTTAAGTGTGGAAATTCCGGTCCCAGGACTTCCTCTCCCTCTTTTTTAGGTCTGTACAGGTCCTTGTCTTGCTGCAAAGATCTCCCGACCATTGGCACTTTCAAAGGGTATGCCTTTTCAAAGTCAAACCTTTCTAACACCTTCTGAGTGTAGGTTGACTGATGTATTAATATCTCTTCAGGGGTATGCCCAAGCTGCAAGCCTAGGCAATATTTGGTTTTCACTCAAATATTTCATTTCAAACTCTGACTCCAGGTAAGAGCTTACTTTCTTAATATCTTTCAGGGTTCTGATGATATTCAGATCATCTTCATACACTGAGATTATACAAAATCCATTCTGGGATCGTCGTATAAATACACAGAGATTATTCTCATTGTTCGTGTAGCCTTTCTTGCATAGAAAGTCGCTTCAAGCGGTTATACCACATTCTGTCTGATTGCTTAAGTTCGTACAATGACTTTATGAGTTTCACACTGTACATATTTCTATTTTCTCTGTCTTGGTTCAGGACAGGGATACATTCAGGTATCTTCATAAAATATCCGAATCCAATATTTCATAAAGGTATGTTGGTACCCCATCCATCAATTTCACTTCTAACTTCAAGTTCACTGCTGACGAGGATTAAAACCTCTATATATTATTTTTAATATATAATAGACCTTATGCCTTCATGGTCGTAACCCCTGAGGTGCACGACCTCACTGGTCGTAGAGATTCCAGAGGTTACACAATGCGTACCCTGGTCGGACGAAGGCCTATGCCAAGCTCCCGACAGGAGAACTGCTCGTAAAAGGTATGAACTGATACTTGGAACTAATTCCAGGTATATTCTCTACCGTGTGATGAATGGAACACGTGCATATTTCATACCATACGACGTCTCTTATCCAGAGGCACTAATTAAATAACTACCATGCGGTTGTACCTCTCAGACATACAACCGCCGAACGATTGACTCTCTATCAACCGTCACTTAACTCCGACCAGTTGCAACGCTTCACATCAGACGTCTTCTCCAGAAGTAACTGACACCTCTTCATGGCCTATTTAAAGATGGAGCATGGACTGAACGAAGGAGAGGAAAGCAATCAGACTGAAGCACAGGCCTTGGATTCGTGTTTTAAGTCAGCTGGTATTGTAAGATAGCGAGTAGTGTTCTCAGTGTAAACAGGAGTAGTTCATCATCTAGTCAGGAGGCATCCCCTGTAAAACCCAGTTCATACTAATAAAGGAGTAGTCCCATTATTACTTTAGATTTCCCACGTCACTTTCTCCTTTTTCTTTTCGTAAGAGCGACGTCTTGATCGTCGACAGCTGGCGCCGTCTGTGGGGAACGCGGCGTGGAATTCTAGAAGAATTACTCTGCTCATCAAATCTTTGTCTATTCCCCGTTTGTGATCGCTCATGCGGTTATGGCGGAAAGTTGGGATGAAGAAAACTGGTTCGACCTGGCGGACTACTCCAACCTCGATATGGACGCATGCATGCGGGCCATGGAGGAAAATAGAATCTCTTCATCATCCTCCTCCTCCGCCGGTTCGCCCATCGCAGAGATCAGCGAGGTCGACCGGACGGATGAGGATACACCGCTACGATCAGTGGCGGCTTCAGAGAAAGTGCTTCCAACCAGTTCGGAACACCCAAAAGCCTCAGCAAGCCCGGATTTTTCGACTGGCAAAAAAGGTGACGAAAATTCAACACCAGAACTCGAGGTTCAATATACCTTTGATGCGATCATGGTTGATAGGTACTCACCGACGGCTTCTAGCAATTCCAGGAGCTAACCGACACCTGGTGACGGTGTCAATGAAACCTCCACTGGTCATAAATCAAGTGGGAATGATAAGGCTCAGCATTCAATCGGCAATTCGCCGAATCAGGTTGAGACCTTTACAGAAACCTCAGGAGGTGCTGATCACCGACAACTCTCCATCGTGGAAGCTTCTCGCAGAAGCTCTGAAAGGCTCTCCATCGATTACGACGGAAGCTCATCGGAGGATCACTGCTGGAAGCACGATGTCAATGCAATCGGAAATACAGATCAAAATACCGTGTACGGTCCTCCATACGTTGCCTCGCCACCACATAATAATCTAGATGGTACGAGCGGTCAAGCACCAAATGCCGGAGGTAACAGAACTAGTGGACGTCCATCAATTAATTCACCTGATCCTGCCAATGTAAGGGACCAGGCAAGACCGACCAGGAGATCGGGGGGTTCAGGCCATCAGACACATTCTTCTGGCAGAAACTCTTCGAGACCTTCGGTAACAATACAAAACCTGGAGCGAGTTAGGGACATGCTAAATACTTCTGACCCTGCTTTGGCAGAGACTCCAGGTTTTGTACAACTTGTAGGTCAAGTATCATAGATTATCCAACAGACAATGCAGCGCACAGAAACATATCGGGAACGAAGGCACCCGTAAAGTCAGACCCTAACTTCATCTCAACATTCTTCCCGAAGCAGGAGCCAGCATGGTCGTGTTGAGGACCAGCTGATACCACGACCACCTCGACGATTCCGACCAACAAGTCATGAGGGGAGAAGACTGTTCCAGGAATCCTCACCCTCACTTTGTCGAGAGGAGCAATCGCTTGGACCTGGTGATCTTCGGCATCACCTAAACCAGGCAAGCGGCCGGAGGCGTTCTAGTAACGTCCATGACCGAATCGGGACACCGAAGAACCAACAATCTAATCTTAGAAATCGGTCTCCGACCGATTATAATACGGCACCTTTTCAAAGAAGACGCCACGAAACTATCACAGGCTGTCAAGCCTTCTCCGCGGGGCTCCAGGCTGTGCGTTGGCCAAATAGGTTCCGACCGGCCAATTTGGATAAATTCAATGGGACCCAAAATCCTTTGGAATTTCTCCAGATATACACCACCGCTATTAGAGCCGCTGGTGGTGATGAAAATGTAATGGCTAACTATCTTCCTACGGTGTGAGAAGGATCAGCCCGATCATGGTTGCTCAACCTACCAGTCGGGTCCGTGTATACTTGGGAGCAACTTTGCGACCTTCTTGTTGCAAATTTCCAAGGTACGTATGATCGTCCTTGAAAGGAGGATGATCTTCACAGAATTCGGTAAAAATCTAACGAGACTCTCCGGCAGTACATCAAAAGATTTAGCCATACCAGAGGTTGCAGAATCTTCTGTTATACAAGCCTTCAAAGCGGGATTGAGAAATCGAAGGTTTACGGAGGATTTAGCTATACATCCTCCACGAACAATCATCGAGCTCTTCGACATGGCTGACAAGTACGCGACAACCAGCGAAGCGGTTGAGTGGAACGAGGCCATTGATCGAAAAGATAAAATGCCCTAACCTGGCTTAGATAGGACAGAAAAGAGGCAAAAGAAGGCTCTCAAGAAAAAGAAACACGGCAGAACCAACGATAAGGAGGTTCTTGCTGTTCCTGAAAAATTTACCAAGGGAAGAAAGGATTATTCTGGTCATGGCAAGGCTAAAGCCCCGACCAATGAATACAAGAAAAGTAAGAAGTGGTGTCCTCTGCATCAGCAAGCAGGACAAGACTTGCGCAATTGTCGTGCTTGGCAAAAGAAACTCAAAGATTATTATGCAGGTAATAGTCCACTCCCGTCGATACAAGAGCTCGGGGAAACAAGCTCCAAGAAGGACAAAGATGGTGACGAAGAAATAGAGTACCAAGAACCTCAGCACACTGTCGATGTGATCTTCGGTGGATCTTCTTCGTACGAGTCCAAACGTCACCTGAAAGCCATGGAGCAAGAAGTCAACCTTACCGTACCTTTGATCACCGTTAAACCTTCAAGGTGGTTGGAGACAATAATCTCCTTCAGCAAAGAAGATTGCCCTATTCCTTCAACTCGACCAGGTAGGTTCCCCATTGTCGTTGAGCCTACTATTAATAACTGCAAGGTTAATCGGATTTTGATAGACAGGGGTAGTTCTTTAAATATTTTATTTGCAAGTGCATTCAAAGACATACAGATTCCCAAATCCAAGGTAAAACCTATGAAATATGCTCTAGAGGGTGCCAAGATATTGGTCGGAGCAGAACTCGACCCTAAATAGGAAGAGTTGCTCGCTCCTTCCTCCGAGCAAACCAGGATGTATTCGCCTGGTAGGCGTCCGATATGCCCGGAGTCCCCAAGGAGGTGATCGAGCATAGGCTAGCTTTGCAACCTAACAAAAAACCGGTCAAGCAGAAGCTAAGGCGTTTCGCATCTGATCGAAAAGAAGCAATCTAGTCGAAGATTGACAAAATTCTCAAAGCTGGGTTCATTCGTGAGGTCGGCCACCCAGAGTGGCTCGCCAATCCTGTAATGGTTAGAAAAGTCAATGGAAAATGGCGAATGTGTATTGACTTTACAGATCTTAATAAAGCTTGTCTGAAGGATGACTTTCCCCTTCCTCGCATTGATCAACTTGTAGACTCTACTTCCGGGTGTGAGTTGTTAAGTTTTTTAGATGCTTACTCAGGGTATCACCAGATTAATATGAGTAAAGAAGATGAAGAGAAAACTTCCTTCATCACTCCATATGGTACTTTCTGTTATGTAAAGATGTCATTTGGTCTCAAAAATGTTGGTGCAACGTTCCAAAGGTTGATGCAAAAAATCTTTAGTCCACAGATAGGTTGGAATCTTGAAGCCTACGTCGATGATCTGGTCGTAAAGAGCGTCAACGCCGGCAATCACATTCTATATTTACAGGAGACTTTCAATAACTTAAGATGTCATAACCTTAAGTTAAATCCAGAGAAATGCGTGTTCGGAGTTTCGTCGGGAAAGCTTCTCGAATTCCTAGTTTCGGCTAGGGGCATCGAAGCAAACCCAGCGAAAATCACCGCCATCGATCATTTGCGCGCTCCGACCACAAAGAAGGAAGTTCAGAAACTAACCGGTTGTATGGCAGCACTAAGTCGTTTCATAGCGCGGTTAGGCGAAAAAGGACTATCTTTCTTTAAGCTTCTCCGGAAACATGGAAGTTTTGAATGGACTAAAGAGGCAAGCAACGCCTTCGAAGAACTGAAACGGTACCTTATGAATCCCCCAATCTTAGTTTCTCCAAGATTGGGAGAGACATTGCTGATTTACGTGGCTGCAACGCCACAAACGGTTAGTGGTGTACTGGTCGTAGAACAAGACCATGTTCAACGACCGATATATTACGTAAGCGAAGTCATACATGGACCAAAAGAAAGATATCCACAGGTACAAAAGCTGCTCTATGGTCTCCTTATGGTTTCAAGGAAACTAGGGTATTATTTTCAGGCCCACAAAGTGGTTGTACCAACTGGATATCCTCTTGGTCAAGTCCTAGGTAACAGGGAGTCGTCAGGACGAATAGCAAAATGGGCGGTTGAGCTTGGGGCGTTTGACCTCCATTTCATCCCACGAACAACAATCAAGTCTCAGGCAATAGCAGAGTTCATTACCGAATGGACAAACCCTGAACCCACCCAAGGGCCCGAGTACGAACACCACGATGAGTGGACAATGTACTTCGACGGTTCCTTGATGCTAAACAGCTCGGGGGCTGGGGTCGTCTTGATTTCCCCTACTGGCGAACAAATAAAGTACGCCATTCAGTTAAACTTCTTTGCTACCAATAATGTGGCAGAATACGAAGGTTTGCTGGCAGGACTTCGAGCAGCTCGTTCGCTCGGGATTCACAGATTGCTAGTGAAAGGCGATTCTCAACTAGTAGCGAATCAAGTGGGGAAAGAGTATCAGTGCTCTAGTACCAAGATGTCATCATATCTGGCGGAAGTACAAAAACTTGAAAAGCATTTCTTCGGTTTTCAGATCCAACACATTCCTAGAAAGGAAAACTTTCTGGCAGACCAGTTGACCCGGATGGCTTCCACAAGGACATCCGTCTCGCCCCAAGTTTTTCTCGAGAAACTTGATTCACCCTCGGTAGTCGAGCCTTCTGAGGACATAGATGTTCGCAAGGAGGTTGCACACCTTGATTCTGCAAACATGGATGCTCCACAGGTCGATGATAGTTGACGCCATCACGATCACGATAGAGATTGGATGACATCGATCTACAATTATCTTCAGCATGACCTCATTCCAAAAGATGATGTAGAGGCCGATCGTATCGCACGAAAAGCCAAATCATACACTCTAATTGAACGTACCTTGTACAAGCGAGGATCTCACGGAGTGTTGATGAGATGAATATATCACTCGGATGACATTAAATTGCTAACCGAAATTCATGGAGGAGTCTGTGGAACTCATCATTCGTACAGAACGTTGGTTGGTAAAGCTTTTAGGCAAGGATACCATCGCCAAGCGCCTTCATGATGCAAAAGAGCTCGTGGCGACGGCGCGTACAATGTCGATTTCATAGCCGACAAGTACATCAGCAGTCCCAAGCTTTGCAAATAATTCCTCTTTCTTGGCCTTTTGCAACCTGGGGACTAGACATTCTGAGACCTTTCCCAAGAGCACCCGGGGGCTTTGAGTTCCTTTTCGTCATGGTTGACACATTTACTAAATGGATCGAAGCCGAGCCGGATGTGAAAATTACAACTGAGGCTGCCAAGAGGTTTCTCACAAAAAGCGTGATCACACGATTTGGTGTACCCATCGATAATCAGCGATACGATGCACTAGTTCTCGCAAGATTTTTCGAAATTGCAGCGAAGACCTAGGTATCAAGATACATTTCGCTTCTGTTGCTCATCCACAAAGCAATGGAGTAGTTGAGCGAGCCAATGGTATCATAATGCAAGGCATCAAAAGACGAGTTTTTGACCAGTTAATTACGCGGTCAGGGGCTTGGGTTCAAGAACTTCTTTCTGTATTATGGGCCATTCGTACCACAACTAGTCGTGCGACCAGAGAAACACTATTCTTTTTGGTTTATGGGGCTGAAGCCATGCTTCCTCCAGAACTCAAAATTGGTTCTGCTCGAACTGATTGCTTTTTCCGAAGGTGATCAGTGTGAACGACGACTTGATGATGTCAATTTCCTTGAAGAACGCAGCGAAATCAAGCTTTGATACGATCGACAATCTACCAAGAAGCCATGCGTCGGTACTGATCGTAGGTGCAACCTCGCACCTAGTCAGAGGTGATCTGGTTCTTAGAAAAATTCAGAACCAAGCGGGTTGCAACAAACTTTCACCCAAATGGGAAGGTCCATACACTATGGTCGAAGTCACCCGACCAGGATTGGTATGATTAGCTATGTTAGATGGGCAAATTTTCTCTAATCCTTGGAATATTGATCAATTGCGTAAGTTCTTTGTTTAATTTCCTGTATTTATTTCATTTCATATTTTCATAAAGATGCATTTCCTTTTTCCACGATAAGTATGGTTGTTTATAATTATTATTCGTCGCACCTGGTCATATACCTTTATTGTTGCTGATTGGTCGGAGAAGACACTCATTCTCTCCGATATTCCTTTCGAAGGGATCTCCATTACTCATGGGTGCTGACTTTAAATGTCAAATACCACACCGGTCTTAGACGTGATCATTGCTTCAATGATACATACGCATGACCACATACTCTTTTCTCAGAGAAAAAACACACGAGTATAAGGAGTACAAACTCAGACAATTTATATGGTTTCGTTATTTCTCGAATTCGAAGATTACTATTTTATTTTAACATTCTGTTCTACTCAAGTTTGGCTACTGGTCGGGACACGGAAAACCTCCTGGTCAAAGTCTCTCCTCTCTGCACGTGGTCCTGCCTACTGGAAGGAGCTTCCTAGTGACGGTCCTTTTTCCTGTGATCCTCGCTGCCAGTCGGACTTGAGAATGGGCACGTTTCGCGAAATATTTTACAAATCTTCAGTTCTTGGGATTCGTTACGACCAGATTCAAATAATTTATAAACACAGGTACTTATTTTTTTTTTCTTTTTTGCATACATTCTTAATGCATATCTTCTTATCATCAAAACCAGTCTTTGTTATATCTTCAGACTATATGTGGTTTCTCACAGTGATTCGATAATGGACAAGATCTAAACTAGCCGAACTCATAAGCTAGTTCCGACAACATGATTTCCTAGTGTTCACTAGATCACTGTCACAAACATTATCAGCACTTCTACCATGGTCATTGTTATTACTCAGTTTCTTGGTCTACTGCTTTTTTTTAGTAACGTTCATCTACTAATATAAGCAGTCGGGGGCTAGGAGATATATGAGTACTTAATAACATTGATAAGACAAAGCAATGACTTCATTGATGATAAAAGGTAAGTTTCATTTATAAAGTTTTGAATTTTACATTCATCTACTTGTTAGAACCACCAGACTGGTCGCTGCGCGATGGAGATCCGACTTTCATTTCCTCAGCAACTTTCTCTCCGAGAGGTCTTACTTCCTTGAGAAGTTTTGTTGCTTCATCTTCGGAGCAGTCGAAGTCTTCTTCAACAGCTCTAAGACTAACAGAGGGGTCGGAAGCCTTCAGTTTTGCTAAGACAACACTGACTCCATTCGCAATAGCTTCCTTCATCGTCTTAGCATGGTTCTCTCGAAAAAGTGTTATCATTTCCTTGAGATCTGAGAGTTGATGGCCAAGAAAATTGATTCTCTCTGCAGTTCTAAAACTAGTGAACCATTAATTTCAGTGGCAAAGATCATATGAAGACCTATTCTATATTACAGTACAATCCTAGTGGGTTTTAACAAAACTTAGTTTGCTCAGTTTGGGGTTACAGAGAATAAGTTATGCATTTTACAAATTTTCAATGAATTTCTAAACAACCATTTCATATTAAACAAGTTATTGCAGTTTCTATCATTTTCTACTACATAACAGTGCCTAAATCCATTCTCAAATTAAAGTTCATACTCTAACAAAGCTACAGCAACTGGAATCATTCAAAAAGAAGCTAAAATGACAAAGTTAAACACTTTTGAAATTTGGAACATCAAAAGACTTAGAAAATTTGAGCTCTCGGGAGATCCAATTGAACTGGAAGACAAGGAGAGGTCGTGGGCCGTCGATCCTTCATCGCACGCCACGGACTCGGCACTGACGCACAAAAGACCTCCTCAAGACTGGGAGGTGCGGACCGCTGAGATCGATCCAACGGCCACGACCGGTGCATGCATAGCGCACGCAAAGGAGGTCCACGCGCCTAACAGAGGTCGTGACCGTCAGATCGAGATCTGGCAGTCCCGAGCACTAGGGGAGGTCCTAAGGCTTTAAATCTAAGGAAGAAGGTCTAGCCCGTTAGATCTAAATCTAACGGTTTAGACCAGAGGAGGAGGTCCTAAAGCTACAGATCCAAAGGATGAGGTCCTAGACGGTCAAGATCTCCAGAGGGAGGTCTTGATCAGCTGGGATTTACACGAGGAGGTCTTGGATGGCCAAGATCTATTCGGGGAGGTCCTATGCGACAGGGTTTTAACGGGAGGAGATCTGGACGGCTCAGATTAGGCCTACGGAGGTCCTGAACGGTCCAGATCGACGCGGAGGGAGGTCCTGAGACTAAGGATTTTACAAAGGAGATCTAACGCGTAGATCTAAATCCGGGGAGGTCGTGAACGGCTAGAATTGAGCCTAAGAGGTCCTGAGCGGGGTTTTCTTTGTAAAAGACCATGGGTGGCTTTTTACAAAGAGGACCCCGAGGGTGGTCTTTGCAAAACGACCGAGGGGAGGTCTTTTTGCAAAGAGGACCTCGGTGGAGGTCCAGGGGGTGGTTTTGGCAAAATGACCAAGAGGAGGTCCTTTTGCGCAGGAGTGGTCCTAGCGGCTAGGATTTAACCGGGGTGGTCCTAGACGGTTAGGATCAACCCTAGGGGAGGTCCTGGCACTAAGAGTTTTCGCGGACCAGGATCTAACGGCTAAGAGCTAATCCTAGGAGGTCTTTTAACGGCGGAGAAAGCTCTAGGAGGTCTGGGACTTAGCGATTTTGTCGGAAACGGCTCTACGGCTCAGATCTAGCCTGGGGGTGGTCTTAGACGGCCATGATTTACCCTGGGAGGTCGGGGCTTTAGAAGGCACGCGCGAGCTGCCGGCAAGACAGCATTAATGGACAACCTCGCATGACCATTAATGCTAATCATTGATCTCATATCTGCGAGTATGACACGGAAACACACGAGTCAAATAAAAGCTCGCGCGCGACATGGACCACGCCAATATGAACCAAGGGCACCACTAAACTCATAAAAGCACCGCGAACCTCTGAGCTAACTCTCGACGGCGACGGCTCGAACACCGTGAGCCGGAGAAGGTGGTAATTAGGTTTTCAGCAAAACCGACAAACACTAAAAGGCTTGCAACGCTCTAATCTAGCTAAACCTCGAGCTCAAAAGACTAAAGAGGACTCACTAGGGCCAAGATGAGGTCCAAAGGAGCTCGGAGGAGAGGTTGATGCCGAAAGAGGTGCTCCGTTGACCAAGCTTGCCGGAGACGAAGAAGAAAGCAGGGACGGCCTTGAAGAACAGGTCCCCACAATGCCTCCCCCTGAAACCAACCGATTTGGTTTAGACAAGATGCCCAAAGTGGATAATTGAACAAGTTGGAAACCAAGTTCGCAATTAAACCACAGGAGCTCGGGTGATCTTGAAGAACTTCAAAAACCGACAATGGTGGTGTTCATGAAGTTTGGTGGAGGGAGAGGAAGACTAAGGGAGACAAGGAGGAGCTCGGGGTCTTAAGAAGACAAAGGAGCAAAACCATGGACAGAGGCAAGCTTCGGGTGCACACCCCTACCATGGACTTGCTAGATGTGACAGAGTCGGTAGGGTGACTTCTTTTAGGGCAAAGGTGCGACACAATAAATGTGTGGCAGAAAGAGACGTTGGGAAGGACCAAAAAGTGACAGGCCACTTCTCCCAACCGCTCTGACACTGACACCGGCACAGGGGCGGGAAAAATCATGACGACCAGACCTCCAGGAGGTCGTGGAGAAGAAACACAGGGCTGAGGGGAGGTCCTAGACGTCCCTGATGCACTTGGGGAGGTCCTGGACGTCCCTGATGCACTTGGGGAGGTCCTGGACGTCCTTGATCTCCCAAGGCAGAGGAGGTCTTTGCGGTGAGGAGGTCTAGGGGGAGGTCGTGACCGCAGGATCAACATCACTCGGCTGAGGGTGCTCCAATGCTTAGTGGAGCAGCGGGGAGGTCGGGAGCATTGGATGAGAATCCAACGGCCTGGACCACCCACCGCTGACGCCGAGTGGCGCGAGCCCGAGGAGGTCTAAGCGGCTGGCTCGACCGAGACCAAAAGCTGGGTCGGACTCGGGTCTGACTCGAGCCCGAGTCTGACTCAAACCTAAACTGAGTTTTCAGGCTGATTTGGAGTTTGAGGATTTGATTGAGATAGCAAACTCACTCCAAAAATTATGAAATTTTTACAGGAGCTTGCTAGCTGAGGGATTGACCTTGAATAAAATTTTCAGAGGTTTTGGTGCTGTGGATTTTCCTCCAAAAATTTACCAAGGTGCTGGCCCACAGTTTGACCAGAATTTAACTAGGTTTGACTGACCTCCAAAAATATTCAAACAATTCCTAAAAATTGTGAAATTTTTTCAAAGAGGTCACACACCAACCCTAGAACTTAGAAAAAATATTTCCCGGAGATGATCATAACATTTGACAAGAATGTTTTTGAAGGATCAAGATTTGAATAAGCAGACTTGTGACTTTGTATTTCCATAACTTCTTGTACAATAGCTGTTCAGTACAAACAGGAAATACAAGATGTAAGAAAAAGTTTTAATTTCTACTCATTTTCTTACATTTGAAACACAAGCCCAAAATTGGGATGTTACACGTCAGCCCGGTACGACTTCATCGGAAGAAAGGTGTTCACATGACTTATTCATTTAAAATTCGGGGGCTAGCTGACGAGGATTAAAACCTCTATATATTATTTTTAATATATAACAGACCATATGTCTTCATGGTCGTAACCCCTGAGGTGCACGACCTCGCTGGTCGTAGAGATTCTAGAGGTTACACAATGGGTACCCTGGTCGGACGAAGGCCTATGCCAAGCTCCCAACCAGGACAACTGCCCGTAAAAGGTATGAACTGATACTTGGAACTGATTCTAGGTATATTCTCTACCGTGTGATGAATGAAACACGTGCATATTCCATACCATATGACGTCTCTTATCCAGAAGCACTAATTAAACAACTACCATGTAGTTGTACCTCTCAGACATACAACCGCCGAACGGTTGACTCTCTATCAACCGTCACTTAACTCCGACCAGTCGCAATGCTTTACATCAGACGTCTTCTCCAGAACTAACTGCCACCTCTTCATGGGCTATTTAAAGATGGAGCATGGACTGAATGAAGGAGAGGAAAGCAATCAGACTGAAGCACAGGCCTTGGATTCGTGTTTTAAGTCAGCTGGTATTGTAAGATAGCGAGTAGTGTTCTCAGTGTAAACAGGAGTAGTTCATCATCTAGTCAGGAGGCATCCCCTGTAAAACCCAGTTCATACTAATAAAGGAGTAGTCCCATTATTACTTTAGATTTCCCACGTCACTTTCTCCTTTTTCTTTTCGTAAGATCGACGTCTTGATCGTCGACAACTGCCATTGAGATAAATGCCTAAAGGGAGTTCCACCCATGACCAGGGAATAGGTTTCTTCATAATCATCTCCTGGATGTTCAGTGAAACCTTATGCAACGAGCCTTGCTTCTTTTCATTTCTCTTTCGAACAAATACCCACTTATGCCCTACGGGGTGCATAAGGGGAGGCGTGTGGCTTACAGGCCCAAGCGCCTTTCTTTTATTCAGATAGAATAATTCAGTTTCTATTGCCATCTTCCAATCTGATCTTTTCTTTCATTCAGCGAGCGATGCAGGCTCTGGATCAAGATTGATGATTGTGGTAAGTTTCTTTGCAAAGTAAATGTCGACATTGGCTGTTGTCATATTCAAAGATTCTCCCGAGGTCATAAATTTTATAGCTATTTCTTCAAGGGGCGATTCTTCTAATGCTTCTACTTGCTCACCGCTGCTTCCAATTGCGAGGCAAGTCCCTTTAGTTTTTCAGCTCCGATGTGTGCGCACACATCCATGCTGATGTCTCCCTTCATAGGGATGTTCAATTCTGGTATGCCTTTTCTGAAGGTTCCATACCGATGCCAGGTCTCAACTGGCTCCCCTTCTAGTTTTGGAGAACTTTGGTGATCGGCTATGTCAAGTCCTTCTCATCCTTTTTCAGCAGGCGTCTTCGGTTACTTCGGATTAGAGGGGCCGGAGTTCTCGTCCTTTCAGAGGCCTTAGGACGGGATTAGGGATACCTTCATCGGTATTTCAACCCTCTCCGGTGCATTGCGTGCAGGCACATGCTACTTGGTCACGCTCTTCAAATAACTAAAGTGGTTAGGTAGTTGATTCGCTAATACTTGCAAATTGATTATCTTCTAGACTTCAATTGTCTTCTGGACTTCAATTATCTTATGGATTTCTTTTGTCTTCTAGACTTCTTTATTTCTTTTACTAGTGCGCGGATCATATGCATAGATTTTAATTATCTTCTGGATTTCAATTGTCTTCTAGACTTCTCGTGGTTTGCCACGTTATTTCCTGACATTTTCATATCAAGGGTTGATTTCCTCCCCCTAATGACGGGAAAATTACCTCATCTAATATAGTATCAGCGAATCAGGTATTATGCAAATCTCCAGTCATAGGGTCCAAATACCTGATTATGGATGTTGTCTCATAACCAACGTATATCCCAGACTTTCGGAGAAGAACCATTACAGTTCGCTGCGGTGGTGGTATAGGTATATAACCCTTGCAACCAAACCTGCGAAGATGAGGAGTTTTCGGTGCTGACCCTTGCGCTAGTTGCATAGGTGGATGGATATTATAGGACGATGGTCTAAAATTGATGAGAGATGCTGTGAGCACGACTGCGTGTCTCCAACATGTAGATGGTAAATTAAATTCTTCAAAGTTCTGCTAGTCCATTCTGGGTGTGGACATGCGGTACAGAATGCTCAACTTTTAATTCTCATTTTCATGCAATAATCATCAAATGCCTTCGAAGTAAGTTCTCCAGCGTTGTCCATTCAGGTGGACTTCTGATGATGATCAGGGAAAATATTTCTACTTTTAATTATCTGCGAGATTAGCTTTGCAAAAGTATGGTTTCTCGTAGGCAATAAACATACGTGCGACCATTCTGAGGAAGCATCGATGAGTACCATAAAATACCTAAATGGCCCATACAGGGGCTGTATAGGACCGCAAAAAGTTCTCCCTAGATACGGTCCAGGGATGCAGGACTTCATTCTTCGTTTTCAGAGCGAAAGGTCTAGTAATTAATTTCCCGGTGGCACATGCGGGGCACACAAAATCTTTCTAATTCAGGAAATTCTTTACATTCATATTATGTCACTGTGAATTGTTAATAGTATCTCTCATTATCCTAAGACCTAGGCGGCATAATCTATCATGCCAGAGATAGAAAAGTTCAGAGCTTCTAAATTCGATTTTCAGGGTAGTATAGGCTGCAAGTGCCTTAATATTAGTGTAGTATAGCCCAGTTTCATATGAAGGAAGACATTCTAATGCTATTTTTCACTTTGTTCACGCTTTGTAATGAGCAGGTATTCTGTACCATACTCTTCTTCAGTCTCTGCGTAAAAAACTGTTAGCGCGGATATCCTTGAGAGTTCTAGTCGATTCTGGGTACAACAAGTTTTCTTCAATGAACAAAGTTGTGCCCATGGAGAGTATAATTATGGTCCTTCCTGAGTCTATTATACATGTATCGCTGCCTGCGATTGTCGTAAGACTACCAGCATTCTTGTTGATCGACTAGAAAAATCGTCGTTTCTCTCAGGATGGTATTCATTGTGCCGCTACCTGCTAAGCACACTTTCTCCATAGGGCATCACACGTGTTCTAATATAGTGTACTTTATTAATATGTAGCAGAAAGCAAGCAACACATAAATAAAATACTTCAAATATCATAACATAACTTGCTATTATAATTACAGGAAAATAAGTCTTGCAGGACTCATCATAAGAATTTAATGCTTTGCTCTCCTAGAGCATGCAACCATTATTCAAAATTCAAAGTTTTGCTTCAATTACAAACTGCAAGTTTCTATAAAAGATCCAAGTGTAATGTGTGCACTAGATCGAATCGACAAAATATTCAGGAACTTCTGCCTCAATCTGCTCTATGGCATCATCTCCTCTCGGGCAACTATGGCTGCGGGCGTAGCAATATCCAAAAGGAGGGGTGATGGGGCTACTACTGGGCTGTCCACATTCATAAGTGCAATTAATGGTTGTGGATCATCTGTGCCTGCCATGGCGAGGTGTGCCTCATGCTGTTCTTTGCCCTTCTTCTTAGACCGGAAAGCATCAATAATGTGCAACCCATGACCTTACCCTTCTTGCCCCTCTCATTCGTGAGAGGCTTCATCATCTTGTAGCTGCTAGCAGTGGCTTCATGGCCAACATTGCTACTAGGTGGCCGCGAGATGTAGTTCTTTCTTAAAACATCATCTTGAGATTTCGCAACTTGCATAATGTCAATTAATTCGGCATACTCCATGTAGCCATTTTGACGATAGTTGCGTGCGGATTGCACCACATTCGGGTGAAAGGTAGAGAGAGTCTTCTCAATCTTCTGCTGCATCTGTGATTACATTACCATAGAATTAAAGACTAATACAAATTCTATACAAATTCTGGTCATGCTGGGTCAGTTCTTCGAACTCCTGGTTCGTGATGCCAGTCATCTTTCATATTCATGCAAAAAGTTCAAAAGATTACTGCTGGTAATATACATAAAATGGTTGCAAAGTTCTCAAAATGCTCTTCGTTCTCCCGGTTCGTGATCCCGTATTTTTCTATGCATTTACATGATTTACTATTATTTTCAGTGATTAAAAGCAATATAAACAATCACAGATAATCAAAACATTAAATACAATAAATAAATTACATAGAAACAACAATAACAAAGTTAAACATGCTTCAAAAGTTCAAAATATGCAAAAAAAAAAAATTTGGATTCTCGAGGCCATTTTCTGCTGGAAAAATGACTTTTGGCAAATTCTGCAACTTTTCGGGGTTGACACGCAAACATTTCAGTATAGAGAAAAATTTATGCGCAATTTTCAAATTTCTGGGGGTTATTCTGCAAGAATTTCTTCATTTGCGAAACTTCCGCGTAATTTTCAGAATTTCGAGGGTTTTATTCGCAAAATTTCCTTCCACCGCCCCTCCCTGTTTTTTCATTTTTTTTCACCCGGCCGACTAGGCCAATTTCACGGCCCGTCCTCCCTAGCCCATGAGGCCTTTCCCGTCCCAGCCCAAATCCGGCGGCTCGCTTTGGCTGGCTCAAAACGCCGAGCTGGGTAGGGTTTCCTACCCTGATTTCAAAGCTAGACGCTGGAAGTTAATTAGTGAATAAATCTGCAAGATTCTCATATGACTTAGTATGTAGTACTTTGATTTCGTTCATCTTTTGCAATTCATGAGCATAGAAGAACTTGGGGTTGATATGATTTTGTGAGAGGATTCTTCACAAAACTCATCTGCACTTGTGCAGCACAAGCTGTTTTTATCTTTATAGATAATAGTGGGGTTTTGTGCGGTATTCAATCCACATGACTGCTGGCTGTGGTGAATCATTCGCTGAAGCCAAGCACATTCTTGTGAGGCCTCGTATAGTGCTATTATTTCCGAGTGGTTTGTCGAAGTTGGTACAAGACTCTGCTTAGACGATTTTCATGAAATTGCAGTTCCACCACATAGGAATACATAGCTCGTTTGCTATTTGGCTGTATGCAGGTCCTTCAAGTACCCGTTATCTGCATTGTCATTCATAATTAAGTCTTGGTTCTTTCTGTAGAACAGACCAAATTCTTTGCTTCCTTGGAGGTACTGTTCATCAGGGGTGCACACTGGTCATTAGGTGCGTGTAATGTTCATCACGTGGTATTGTTCATCAGGCGAGTGCACTGTTCATTCGATGGTGCGCACTGTTCATCACGTGGTGCTGTTCATATGATGCAATTATCGTTCCTGCGATTACCGATCGGCTTGGTCGACGGTGACTTCAAGTCGGTTCGCAGTAGATTAGAACGAGCTTGCAATTTTCAATATACGGTACAATCGACATATACTCTTTCATGTAATCTACCGATCGACATTGTGCCGGCGACTTCAAGTCTGCTCGCGGTAGATTAGAGCAAATTTGCACTATTGAAAAGCAATCTAGAAAGCTAAATTTGCAAAATTGAAAGCAATCTACAAAATACGATTCAATCTACGAGCGTTGTTCATAGACGGTTACCTTTTCAATGCGAGGAGAGTCGATCGTGCTGATAACGTGTCGAGGAACCGTCGCTAGCGAGTCCAGTCCAAGCGATTACCTCGTAGACAAACTTAGAATCGTAAGAACAATGCATGAGTCACAAGAACAAAATAAGAGATTGAACACAGAGCTGTAGGGGGACTTCTTGCTTCTTTTTATTCCTTCATCAAGCGATCAATCCTTTACAGTGAATAACACTCCCTATTTATAGGCTAGAGACCCTGCTAGGGTTTGGGATAGGGAGCCCATACATGGGCCTGCTTCCGGGCCGAGCCCATAGTTTCTTAACATGAATATTGATCCTTGGAGGAGTGGAATGAGTGGTGGGCTCCAAGCGTTGCAGGGTGTTGAGAGTTCGTTAGGTATTAGGGGATTTTGTTGCCAGTCAAGATGAAGGAACACTCTGGTAGTCGTTTGTGGTCTAAAACATAGCTGATGGATGGAGCTAAGATTCAAAGATTTCAAGTGAACACACCTACAATATGACCAACAGGAACAAGAATTGGTTTTGATATACATCGCTAGAACGAAATCTACAAAAAAAAAATCCAAATTTCTAACCTTCGATCCGTGTCACAATTCATGCTCTGGTGGTATGTCGACTCGGTGGTGCGCTAGAAGAGATGGGAGAGGAGGGGAAGGGGAGTGGTGCCGATGAGGTTGGCGCTCTGGGAAGGGGGCGGGGTCGCTACCCCTGCGGCACGTTGTTAGATGCATGGGGGACGAATAGAGTGAGGGTTGAAGAGGATTTTAATTAGGGTTAAGAGCACTTATCTCAAAGCAATCCAATAAATTTTTTTTGCTTTTTTGGAACAAATCACCCAGATGTTGGCTAGGCACAACCAATAAAAAATGTTGCAACTCAGTTAATATAACACAGGTACTCTGTTTCACGGTATTTGTCTAACTATCTTATGTGTAGATACCAAATAGGCACCAAATCTAAGCAATAATTAATGAAATTGGATCATACTTACTCCTATCAAATGTCGTATTTCAACCACTCAACATGCTTTGATCATTAATGGCACAAGATATAAGATGGAAAAGGTCTAATCACTACACACTTGACACTTTAATGAAAAAATATTGTGAAACAACAATTTCCAGTAAATTGGAGTGGATGGGATAGCAGGTTAATGGGAAAAAAGAATCAAACACCTGAAATGTAGAAAATCCACAATATTAAGCTAAGCATTGAGGTGCTACACTGATAACACTACTTAATAGTTGGCCTACGTGATACGGGGGACCCTGTCTTCTCGATGTAGGATTGAAGATAACTTGCACGCTTGACTTGATAAATCATAGTTGCTCACCTCATGCCAATGTATGAACTTGCAACTCTTTAATTCGCCTAATCTCATGTGTACTCCACCCGACCACCAAGTAGAGTTTTATCGATCCCTCAATTCCCAGAAGAAAGACAGAACAGTCTTTGGAATAAAATGCCCTATTCACCTTCAAGTCGTCGGCTTTCACCAAACTTCTTGGAAGAATAGAGCATTAATGCAAAAAGCAATCAAAATCTTTAATCATGGTCTGAGATTTACAATGGGGCTCTACCCCTCAATATATAGGGTTACTCTCCACCCCTATGGCTGGCCAAAAGGCCATAATCCTAGTCTAATTCGGAATTAGAGCTCCTACTCCAATTCAGACACATCCTAAAACAAAAGGAAAATTTTGATTTTACAACTGCCACATTGCTTCTAACATAGGTCAAATCTGAGGTTGAGAGAGGATCCATTGAGTCGAGCTTAAAGTTATCTTTTCAACAATTACAAAAACAACCAAATCGGACTCCATTTGTGAAGGTTATAGCCTTTTTAATCTGGACTGCGTTGCTGATTGTAAATCCGAATTTGATGCTATTCTGAATCTGAATTGAATACAAACATTCCTATCTTCAATTTCTTTAATTGAAATGACTTGAATTCATGTGAAACATGAGAAAGGAACTCTTGTAAACCTTTGGAAAATCATGGCATAGCTATATCCTCCCAAGATGTTGTACAAGACACGGACTCGTCAACTTTGTCAACTCTCGCACGTCGGTCGGTCTAAATATGCAACATACACTCTGCTTGATCCGTTAGAAAGTAGACTTGATAAGATTTCCAAATATATATATATATATATATATATATATATATTATGCATGCTAGATCCTTCTGAGTTGCTGCGAAGATTGTCGTGAACTTCAAGATCAGTATGGCACCATCTATTATTTGTCTCATGCGCCCCTACCTCCCATGCCTCCCATGGCCCGCATGCTATTTTTGCAAGCATCAAAACACCCTAAGAAGCATCATGTCTTGAACTTCCCATAAACCTTCCCCTTCAAACCTAACAACAAGCGATGATCCGCTATTAGGTAGTATAATATTCTCAACTAAATTTAAAAAAAATTCAGGGAACATATTCACCTGTTGGTTAAGCTTCTTTGCACAAGCTTCTCTTGTTCTTCATCTATTTTAGTATTGTCATGTTGTTCTAGGGTACTTGATGAATTGAAAACACTATATGGAATAGCATAACTAAGGATGTCTGCATTATCCTCTATTTCTTCAAGAAAAGGGGTCCTTGGCTTTTGATAGCCTGAAAATGTGCTACACAAAGGAAACAACGTATATGCATGATATATGTATGAATCAATTATTTTGTTCTTCTGGTTGTTTTGCATTGGATAGCCCTAAATTATGTCTCAAATTGCACAACTCACTCATATGAATGGATTTCACCCTCCTAATATCAAAGTCATGTAAAGTGGGTGAAAAGAAATTTAAAGCCTTCTATGCTTTAACTGTGCTACTCTGATTACTTATATATTTGAAAGATAAACAAGTAGGCATCATTTGTCATTCTAAACAGGAGACACTCTTATTTAAACTAATCTCAAATTGATCATGACATGTCACAGTAACACTAGATAGTTCTACAAGATTTTTGAACATGATATAGCAAAAAAAAAATATTAGGGATATTCGAGTTAGAACTTCTTAATGAGTGATCAAATCCACATTATGCAAATTAAACACATAAAATTTAGAACATGGAATCATCAAAGGAATAATAGAGTTCTTAGTTTTGTGCACCTTGTTTTGATGAACTATCAATTCAGCACCAATAGTGTTACCTTGATCGTCCTCCTCAATTGATGTAGGTGTCGTGGGTATGGTAACATCATCATGTAACAACGGGGCAGCAAGCATTTCCTCTCCAACCATGGTTATCTCTTCATATTTCTCTTCCAATGGTGAGGGCTCTTGAATGTTCAACTCCTTGTCTTCTTGGTCAACCTACACAATGTGAGATACAACACTAGAAATATAGAGTAAGTTGTTAGTTTCAAAAATAATCTCACTTGGCTTATCATCTCTCTCTCTCTCTAGGTGTATCTCTCACACCCTCAATTGGGATGCTCTCACCACACAAATGGTGGTATCAAACAACTCATTCTTTTTATCACTCTCACTCAATTTGGCTATATGGCTCTCATCCTCATATGGGTTTTGATACATCTCATCCTTATAAGACCGTGAGCCAGCAATGGCACAATTACCACCAACCATGACCTCCTCATGTGTTGTGAGTTGTGAACTCATCACCTCGGCCGAAGAAAAAAATCCCATGCTCGACCTTCTTCTTAAGTGACACACCAGTGGATGAATAAGAACTAAAGAGTCAGTATAGATTTAATTGATGTGTTTGCATGTCTTTAAGTCTCTTTTCTGCCTGTATAGCATATTTCACAAGATCTTGCAGACTATGAAAATATTCATCTTGAAGTGAAGCAACGATCTGAAAATTCAAGCCTGGTTTGAAGTATTACTTTTCTTGATATGCGCTAGTAATATTGGTACGGCGCATTGCATGATTCAGCTCAATATAGTAATCTTGGACAACTTTGTATCCTTGTGTAATGCTCTCCACGTGGCGTAGTAGTTCCCACTCATAATAGGATGGAACAAATTCTCTTCTCATTAACCTTTTTAAATAGACCCAAGATGTAATGAATTGTTTCCCACTTAGTTGTTGCCACCTACTAGATGTATAGTCCTTAAAAAAACATAGTGGTCACTCTCACTTCCTTGGCTTCTGATTCGAACTTCTGGAATTCAAGCTCAACCTCCATGTCTTGTACCCACTCAAGATACTCCTCTAGATCATTACTACCATAAAAGGGAAGATATGTATACTCGCGATCAGCCATTGTTAGTAGCAAAGCAAAGAATATGTATGTAGGTGTATGTGTATCTCTCAAACTCACTTGTCTTATGAAATCACATTCTTACCTTTCTGAAGTGAATTGAGGTGACAAACTCACACTTGATAGTATAGGTGAGAACAACGTGATAATTGAGCGAATTCAAGAGCAAGTCAAAACATGACAACAAATGTTTACGTGGAGCTTGGTATGGATACCTACTTAATCTTAAAATTCTAGGTATTGTAAAGCTAAGTAAATATCCAAACTAGAATTCAAAGCCTAGTTGCTGATCACAAAAGATATAAGTGAAAAATCAAAGGAACTCACACGCAATGACATTGGAACTTAATGCAATCAAGGTTGAGCTATGTAAGATATAAGTGAAAAACAAAATAGCTTGTATTATACAAGTTATAGAAAGACGCTAGCTAGTTGCAAATTATAAAACTAGGGCACAAGATTGCACAAAATATCGATATTCTAACAATTGAATCAAGAATGAGTGGGGATTTTGCACAATTTTAGGGTTCGGCCTTGCACTTTCTTTTTCCTTTTTCTCTCTTTTTTTGTCTCTCTTTTTAAACTATGGCCGAAATATTTGCTCTAACAAAATGAGCAATATATCTTTCCCACCTTTTGATTTTTTTTTTTAACAATTGCAAGAACACAAATATTAATATGCATCCCTATGCAACGTTTTAGCCAGCCTTATAAAGGTTCAAAGTATTTACAAAGGATTGAAAGGTTCACAAAAGATAAATTGATGTATCACATCTTTTTTGTGTTGTTTTTGGGTATAAAAATGACTAAAATAAGATCAAACTAGGCTCGAATAAAAAGCAACGCAAAAGAAAGATCAGCAAACTAAACTTGATTCTAATGAATAAAAACTTAACAAAACTGACTACAAATTCATATTAAATACTATGGCTAAAAGAAAAAAAAAATGGTCTTTTGTGTATAGGAATAAAAATAAATCTACTACTATGGGTAAAGATCCTACAAAGTCAACGGAACTCTGATACCAAGATGATACCGGGGGGGAGGGGGGATCTTCTCGACGTAGGATCGAATATAACTTGCACACTTGACTTGACAAATCGTAGTTGCTCACCCGATGACAATACATGAACTTGCAACTCTTTAATTCGCCCAATCTCACGTGTACTCCACCCGACCACCAAGTAGAGTTTTACCGATCCCTCAATTCCCAGTGGAAAGACAGAATGATCTTTGGAAGAAAACACACTACTCCCCTTTAAGTAGTTGTTGACCTTCACCAAACTTCTTGGAAGGATGAAGCGTTGGCGCAAAAAGCAATCAATCGTGGTTTGAGATTTACAATGGAGCACTACCCCCTCAATATATAGGGTTGCTCTCCACCCCTATGGCTAGCTAAAAGGCCCTACTCCTAGTCTAATTCGGAATTAGAGCTCCCAATCCACTTTGGACACATCCTAAAACAAAAAGGAAAATCTTATTTTACAATCGTAACATTGTTTCAGACATATCTTATGACACAGAACGAATCTGAGGCTGAGAGAGGATCAATTGAGTTGGGCTTAAAGTTATCTTTCCAATAAGTAAAAGAACAACCAAATCGGACTCTGTTTGTGAAAGTTATAGCCTTTTAATCCGGACTGCGCTGTTGATTCCCAATCCGAATTTGATGCTGATTCCGAATCTGAATTGAATCCAAACCTTCCTATCTTCAATTTCTTTAATTGAAATGACTTGAATTCATGTGAAACTTGAGAAAGGAACTCTTGTAAACCTTTGGAAAGTCATGGCATAGCTGGATATCCTCCCAAGATGTCGTACAAGCCACGGACTCGTCAACTTTGTCAACTCTCGCGCATCGGTCGATCTGAATATGCAGCATGCACTCCAATAGCCATAACTTTTTTTTTTATAGAAAGCTCCAAATCACATGTCGTTTGATCCGTTGGAAAGTAGACTTGATAACCTTTCCAAATATATATATATATATATATATATATATATATATATATATATATATATATATATATATATATATATATATATTATGCATGCTAGATCATACGAGTTGATCGAAGATCGTTGTGAACTTCAAGATCGTGGGGCACCATCTATTGTTCGTCTCATGCGCCCCTACCTCCCATGCCTCCCATAGGCTGCATGTTATTTTTGCGAGCATCAAAACACCCTAAGAAGCATCATGTTCTTGAACTTCCCATAAACCTTCTCCTTCAAACCTAACAACAAGCGATGACCCGCTATTAGGTAGTATAATATTCTCAACTAAATTAAAAGGAAATTCAGAGAACAGATTCACATGTTGGTTAAGGCCGCCTGAATAGAGGCCAAAGCAATTCGATCAAAAGATCGCACCTTCTGCCCCCTGTTGGCCTCAAAGCGAGCAAACACGAACACGAAATGCTCCAAATTCCCACCAGCTTGGCCTCAAGTTGTGCTAAAAACCGGGCCTTTCTTGAGAAATGACCCCAAAATGATGAAAAAGCTCGGCCTCAAATCGAGAAGTGTATCGAATTTGAATCCTGCGACAAATTCTTCCTCGAATGAGGGGAGAAGCGCTGGGAAACGGGGAGATTTTTCGGAGGCCTTAATGGCGTTGCAGAACATGGGTAGGACGCATTGATAAAACCTATTTCTTGGGATAATTGGGTCATTTCATATGGGAGGTAACGGCAAAGCCAGGAGAGGTGACTGGCGTGGTATTTCGTGGAATAGAGCGAAGGGATGGTGGTATTAAACTGAACTCGAAGAATACGATGATATTAAACTGAATTGCAGTTTTCCTGATGGTATCAACCCAAATATTCCTTTTTTTGTTGTTGTAAAAGTTAAGAACGTTGCTTTGCTGTCTCTTCAAAATGTATTTGCTGTTATTAACAGTACACCATTGAAGTATTGAGTACACCTAGTGTTACAGCATAAGCTTGTGGTGGTCGAAGTATTGAGTTCAAGTTCTTGGTCTCTCTCTGAAATCAAGACACTTGTATCCTCGTTTTTTAACCGGTTTTACCTAGTCCACATCACAAAAACAGAGCAAGCAGACACGCAGATAGGAAAACAATGCGAAGAGAGAGAATCTGACGCGTCAAACATATATAGTTGATTAGGACCAACGATGTTAACCATGACGATGTATACGTAGGATAGGAGTAATTTGATCTTGTAGTATATCCGAAAGCAACCCTGAACACGCAATTTAAACCATAATTAATCTTTTGCGGAAATTTTCTTTGCAGGTTGCTGCGTAAAACAACCGAACTAAATTATCAAATCGCCCTACTTGCATGAACTACACATGCTTAACTGCCGCAACTTTTGTATGCGCAGAGATGCAAAGCAATACGTGTTCTTACGCCATATTTTTTCTTTCTTCATGGAGCAACAAGAAGAAGCTGTCGCTGTATATACACCACACTTCTGACCACCAGTGTCTTGTTGTCTACCAATACACTACCGGTATCTCCTTGTCAAGCCTTCAAGAGAGATTCTCGATTCGATGGCGGTGGAGTACTCGTGGTTGTGGTGCCCGCTGCCGCCGTGGTTCAGCGGCCCCCGAGCGGCGTGGTTCATCTTCTTCAACGTGGTTGTCGGCGCCATTGCTGTCTCGTCCCGGGGGCAGGGGGGCCATGTGCCGTCCCGGCGCAAGCTCACTCGCAGCGCGTCGTCCATGGTCCTGGAGCGCCAGCGGTCCATAACCATCTTCTCCATCCACCCCGCGGCCGACTACGGCAGCAGCATCACGGCGACGCCGCCGCCACAGCACCACCACATCCAAGAGTGCTACCCCTACCACACCTCCCAACAAGTACACGAAGCAGCAGAGCAGCGGCAGGTGAGCAGGGCGGCGCCGGAGCCGGAATCAACGGCCGGAGAAGACAGGACGACGAGCATGGCGACACCAGCAGCAGACGCCGCGGCGACGGCGGCGTCGACGTCAGAGAATGAGGTGGCAGAGGTGGAGGAGAAGTCCGTAAGCTTGGACGAGGCGCACGCGCTGGCCGGGCGGGGTCCAGCTGACCAGCCGCCAGCTTCCGCTGCCGCTGTTCCCGCCGCCGCCGCGGGAAAAGTCAGGCCAAGAAATAAGGGGGCAAAGGTGGCCAAGTGGCGGTGCCGGTGGGAAGCGGAGGAGGTGGAAGGGAAGGCGGAGGTGAACGCGCGGGCGGAGCTGTTCATCAGGCAGTTCCGGGAGGAGCTCAAGCTGCAGCGCATCAACTCCATCCTCAACTACAAAAACGCGCTCCGCCACGGCGTCGGCGCCGCACTGGGACGGTAGCCGGCGGCTGTTGCGTCGCGGAAGCGTCAGCTCGGATCAATTTGTTTGCACATCTTACTAGAGAATTCATTTGTTTGTGTTGATATCGATCCTTCCTTCCCAGAAGGATGCGAAAAACACACAAATTTTTTTTAATGAAATGGCAAGAGAATTGCCATACCTACATTAAAGAGGGGGGAGGGGGCATTCACAGATTTCATATCGATCCAAAAAAAGCAACCCAGAAAACGAACAGATTACTGAAGGACTTTCTTCAGGAGCGCGACGCCAGAAAATTTTGCCTTCGTCCTTCTGGCCCTTCTGGCCGATACGAACTGGAGAGACAGCTCAGCCCAGTCGCCCCCTTGCTAAGTCGTTCTTGAAGAAATCGTCACGTCTCCCGTCGATAAGTAGGCTTGAAACGCCACTGTCAGGCCCCCGCCGTGCAGGGAAACTGATTAGGACATTTGGTGAGGGACACGCATGCCGCACTGGAGTGGGATGCTGTGTACTTCTTGGTGAGCTTGGAGCCTTGGACTTCAACAGACACTCGAGAGGAGAAGCACACCGTCACTGCTTGCTAGTGATTCTACGCTGCCAATCGTCCATGTCTTCTTGCCAAATTCTGCTGTCGCTGCCTGGTGATCTGACATTCTGAGCTCACTGAAATCACAGCTTGGTGTGTCAACGCCACACCCTTGTAGAGGATAGGGAGCATGACACCGGAGAACGACGTGAGTGTTCCCGTGATATTTGCAGGTCCTCCCTTGCTCTTCATGTTCAGTGACTTCACCCTTAGCAAGACAGCAGTGAGGAAATTGAGCACCAAAGACAGGTTAGTGAAAGTCATGACAAATGTTGCGGTTGTGTACTGAAACCCGTAGGAGAAGATGGATTGAAATAGTGCAGCTCCAAGCACCGTACTGAAGAAAAGGTACGCAAGGAACTCCAGCGCGATCTTTGGCCTTGTGCTCCTCAGCATTGGTGCCCCCTTGCTAAGCCGATCTTCAAGAAATCGCAATATCCCCCATCGGTAAGTAGGCCACCAAATTCTTTACCCCACTTGTTACCCAGGCCCTGGCTTCTTCTTTGATGATCGCTACGGTCCCGATCGCTTCGTTTCGCTGATGCTGAAAAATCCTTGCATTTCTTTCTCTCCAGACATGCCACATAGTGAGGATGATTAATGAGCTTTGACCCTTCGTACTCGTGGTCCCTTCTCTTTGTGATACTGCCAGCCACCAATCTAGGACCATCACATGAGCGTCCCACTATGCCGGTAATATGCTATTGTGCGGTGCCCAAGTTGCAACAGCATTCCAAACCCTTTCGGTGCAGAAACAGTTGAGGAATAGATGGTTTGTTGTTTCTAGGTTGTTTGTACATATTGGGCACCAGAAATCATTTGGCTTGTGTCTTTTTGCTAAAATATCCACCGTTGGTAGCCGTCCTTGGACAGCTAGCCATGCAAAAATTTTGCATTTCTGCGGCGCTCAAGAATCCCAAATGAGGCCGATGTAGGGTTTCTCGGTTGATCCCAAAAATTGTACCTTATATGCCAATTTGGCTATATATATTCCTATCGACGTCCACTTCTAGGAGATATCGTCCGATACTTCTGGTGTGAGTACTACCTGTGTGACTTTTCCATACAAGTGTACGAAGTCTAAGAGGTGTTGCTTTGTGATCTTTCTTCTGAGGTCGGCGATCCATGTGTTCTCCTCGATCGCCTCTCTCACTATCCTATTCTTTCTGGCCGCAATGGCGTATAGGCTTGGGGTCATATTTTTCAGAGGTATACGCCCCATCCAAGTATCCTTCCAGAAACTTGCCTTGTTTCCACTTCCTAGGGCAATTTTTGTTGAAACTCAGAATAGTTCTTGATCTTTCTCATCAATTGGCAATTGCATGTCGTTCCATTGTTTCTCAGGCTCCTTCCATTAATACCACAGCCAACAAAGACAGGGGGCCTTGTCGAATAAGGCTAGATAGAGGACTCCGAGGCCGCTAAACTTCTTTGGGTGGCACACCGTATTTCAGTTGACCCAGCATCCCCCCCTACATATGCTTCACTTCCACTCCAAAACCAAGCCATGTGACGCTTATCAATCTGTTTCCTTGTCCATGCCGGAAGGTCAGTCAATGTCATGTGATAGATGGGTATGGGCATTGTTAGTCTTCTAGCTCTGGATAGTATTTTCTTTTTATAGCCCCCAAGTCTTGCGTCGATCTTATCTATTAGGGGCTGCAATTGTACCTTCCTCAGCTTGCGTAGAGAAAGCGGGAGGCCTAGGTATGTGCACGACATGCGTCCCCTGCTGGTCGGGAAGTCATGCAGAATGTTGTCCAAATCCATATCTTGGCATTGAATTGGTATAACCGCACTTTTGCTTAGGATAATCTTTAATCCCATCACCTCTCCGAATATCCTATCCTGAGGAGCTCTTTTAAGTTCTCTATGTCTTGTTTGATGGAAGGAATAAAAATCATTGCGTCATCCGTGTACAGTGACAGCGTCACCTTGACCGTCCTCCCACTCAGAGGAGATAGCCACCCTTCGGATGTGGCCGTGTTTAATAGGCATTGTAGAGCATCAATCGCCAATATGAATAAATACGGTGATAGGGAGTCCCCTTGTCGCACCTCGCACCGATGCCAAATCCTTGGTCCCCAGACCCTGTTTAGAATTACTGCCAAGTTTGATGTAGCACGTAAGATTGAAATCCATTCTCTCCATTTTGGTCCAAAGCCACATTGGTGGAGAGTATCGAGCATGTATGGCCAAGATACCAAGTCGAATGCCTTAGATATATCTAATTTGATCATGAGAACTGGCGCTCTGGAGCGATGATAGCTGTGTGTCGGGTTCTGCACATAGAGGAAGTTGTCTTGTATGCAGCGCATCTTGATGAAGGCGCTTTGGCTCCTAGAGATTAGACTGTTCATGTGCTTAAAAAGCCTTAAGGAAAGTACCTTGGAGATTAATTTGGCCATGCTATGTCAAACTGATCGATTTGAATTCTACCATGTCGATGGGTTGGTCCTTCTTAGGCAGCAATACTATGTCTGCCGTGTTGATTTTTGCAGAATACGTGTTGTTCAGGTTGTAAAATTTTGTGAAAACCACCATAATGTCCGGTCTGATTATGTCCCATGTTTCCCTATAGAAATTCCCAGTGAATCCGTCTGGCCCTGGGGCCTTGTCCCATGGCATTTTGGAAATCGCCGCAATGATTTCTTGTCCAACAAACGGTTGCTCTAGTGGGCTTAGGGTAGTTGATTGTCCATGGCTGGTCCTAATGCACCCCTAGTCGAAGGTACTGGTCGTCGGCCGTGCTGTGTCGATGATACGAGAGTAGTGCCAAAATAACACCTACTCCTTCTATGCTTGCAGTGCGTAGGTGCCAGTTGAGTCCGACAGGACGTGAATGAAGTTTTTCCTCCTTGCGGTTGCTTTGGACTGAATTTTTTTTGTGTTTGCATCTCCTAGCTTGAGCCACGTTATCTAGGATCGCTGCCTCCATGCCATTCTATGAATTGCTGCTAATCCTAGGATCCGTGTTTTTGAGCCCATGTGTAACTCCTTTTCCGAACGGGACAGCTACCTTAGCTCCTATGCATGGTCCAGATGAAATATAATTTCATGAGCTAAGCGCATTTGAAGTTTCCTATTTCCAATTCTTAAATTGCTCCAAGCTGTCAAGGCTCTTGTCGTCCTTTGCATTTTACACAGCAGAATCTTAATCGGGTCGATTGAATCAACTTATTGTGACCATGATTCCATAACCACCTCCTTGTAGCCAGTCATTAGAGGCCAATAATTTTGAAAAGAAAAATGTCTCGGCGGCTTCCTCCTTTCTTCTGCCGAAATTAGCAGAGGGCAATGATCAGAGATCTATGAGGAGAGTGGGCGTAACATATGGTCCGAAAAAAGGTGATCCCAATCTGGATTGCCAAACACTATCAATCCGCTCTAGCGTCGGATTGGCCAGCTCATTTGACCAAGTGAATCGACAGTCCTGCAAATGTATCTCCTTTAATTCGCAGTGATCTATGGATGACCGAAATTGAGCCATGAGCCTCCTGTTCAAGTTTTGGTTGTTTTTATCGCATGCCATGTACAATAGGTTGAAGTCCCCTATAATCAACCAAGGTTCCTGGATTGCGGAAAAAATGTTCTTCAACTCCTCTAGGAAGGAAGGCTTATGTTGGTCTTGATGAGGTCCATATACCGTTGTTAGCATGCATGAAGGGCCTTCGTCGCATGGCATAACTCACGCTGTGATGGAATGGTCTAAAATTGTAAGGTTGTCTATCTGTACTTGATCTACATCCCAGATCATCAAGATGCCCCATGGTTCCAAATGCCAATTTGTGGACACCGCTGTTCTGGACTGTGCTCTTCCTATCCTGAGCTGTCGTATAAAATATGTACCCATTTATGTCGTATCTTTGCTATGTCACAATTGTAAATTGTGGCCCTTTTGCTAACCATAACAGTGTATTATCACTTGATGACCTCCCAGTGAATCGCACCTTTAACCATTCGTTGAACCGACGGTTGTGCTTTCTCGTGATCCAAACATCCGACTGGTCTAGATTCTGTTGGCATACCATGTATTTGTTCTCGTCGATGCACAAGAACACTTGGGTCATGTGTTGCAAGACCGTGAAATGGGCTTGAGCGTACATATTCAGATCGGTAGTGATTGCTTTCCTTCCGATGGTCCCGATACCTTCCAATCTCCCCTCATGACGAGATAGAGGCACACATATCGGATGTACCTGAGCCATGTAGTCGACGTAGAACTCAATGATCTCTTCGGTTAACCTTTGATGATGCTGCTCTCCGGTCGAGATCGATTCCGTACGTAAGACTTGAGAATTCTCATGTACCTCTCGAACAAGTACATATGACGTAGGAACACAGGCCACATATCTTTATCACTTTCACAAGATGAACAATGAGATGGATCATGATATCGAAAAATAACAGAGAGAAATACATTTCAAGATGACATAGAGTCGTCACCACCTCGGCCTACAGAGCATCTAGTATTTCGGAATCGATGACCTTCTGAGCAATTAAGTTAAAGAAATAACACAGCCTTAAGATTGCCACTCGGACCTTATTCGGCAAGATACTCCTAATTGCAACAGGAAGCATTTGTCATCAGCACATGACAATCATGAGACTTCAATTACATGACAATCATGAGACTTCATACCAATTAATTTTAAATCTTCCATAGAAACAAGTTTATTAATGATGGCGGAGTAACCGGACGGAACTTTCACACCATACAAGCTCTGGCACAGTTCATTTCTTTCGGCCTTGGAAAGAGTGTAGCAAGCTGGGGGAAGGTATGTTCGTACTTTATCGGTCTCTTTCAGTGCTAACTCAGTCCTTATGTTCATATCATCCAAGTCACGCCTTGCGTTAATACTATCTTTTGTTTTGCCACTAATGTTCTGTAAGAGACCAATCAAGCTATCACATACATTCTTCTCTACGTGCATTACGTCGATACAGTGGCGAACTTCTAAGTGCTCTCAATAAGGCAAGTCCTAAAAAATTGACCGCTTCTTCCAGATATTCTTCTGACGGGTCCTTAATTTACGTCTCTTCCTAAGCACAACATCGATATCTTTAACCATATCATAGACTTTTTTCCCTCTAAAAGCCTTGGAGTTGGACCGTCCTTCTTATTTTCGTCGAATTGTTTCTTCATCTTGTGGTATGGGTGAATCCTAGAAAAGAACATATGGTGAAGTATATACACAGTTTTACGTGAGTTGTTCAACCATACACTCTCGGTACCATCTAAGCAATGTGGACAGGCTTTGGCTCCTTTTGTACTGAATCCTGACAGGTTACCAAAGGCAGAAAAATCATTGATAGTGTAGAACAACATGGTGCGTAAAGTGAAGTTCTCTCGTTTGTACGTTCCATACTTATACCCCTTTATTCCACAGTGTCACAAGATCTTCCAGCAATGGTGCTAGGTACACATCAATATCATTCCCAGGTTATTTCGACCCTTGGATAAGTAGTGACATCAAAATGTACTTCTGCTTCATACACAACCAAGTAGAAAGGTTGTACATACATAGATTCATAGGCAAGGTGCTATGTTGGTTGCTCATGTCACCGAAAGGATTTATTCCATCTATACTCAAACCTAACCTTATGTTCCTCGGTTCCGCACCGAACTCTTCGAAGCTCCAATCAAAGTTTCTCCACTAGGCAGAATCTATAGGGTGTCTTAGCTTTCCATCTTTCTTACCCTCCTCCGAGTGCCAATGCAGCAATCTTGCCTCATTTCGGTTCGCAAATAAATGCTTCAAATGTGGGATCACAACCAGATACCAAAACATCTTAGCAGGAGGTCCTTGCTTCACCTTAGCAGTACTCTTATGCTTGTATTGGGATGCTTTGCACACGGGATATACATGCATGTCTGCATACTCTTTACGGTAGTGGATACAATCGTTCGGACATGTATGTATTCTTTCTACTTCCATTCCCAATAGACAAAGAACCTTCTTGGCTTGGTAGGTCGTGCTGGGCAACACGTTTCCCTCCGGAAGGATGTCCTCTAGGAGACCTAACAATGCTGTGAAACTCTTGTCGGACCAACCATTGCTTGCTTTCAATTTTAGCAGTTCAAGCACGGTTGACAACCTTGTATATTCCAGTTTGCAGCTAGGGAATAAAGGTTTCCCCGGGTTCTCTATTAAGCGCTCGAATTTACAAAACTCTCTCTCATTGTAGTTTCCTTCTGTATCGCGTAGCATCTGATTCAGATTATCATCGTGCGACTTATCCTCATCAAAAGCACAGTCCACATCCAACATATCGTTGACTTTCTCGGTGATGTCGTCATTATTAACTTCCTGTATAATCTGCTGTTCACCATAACTGGTTCAACATGTATACCCTTTTTTGAAACCCCTTCGAATCAAGTGCGCTTCGATCTACGCCGGGTTGTTAAACATCTTCAGATTACCACAATCAATGTATGGACAATACATAAATTCTATCCTCTTCTTCAACATATCCTGCTCAGCGGCTCTTCTAAAAAGCAAACACGCCATTAATGTACTCTTCACTCACACGGTTCGCACCGTACATCTGGTTTCGGTCCATCTACGCTACGCACAGAACAAATTAGTAGTAAATTAAATTAATAAACCGCAAGTACTCTTCCTATTGACCAAATATACTAAAACTGATTAGCGATTAACCTAGAGCAAATATAAAGAGTTACAGATCGTTATCCTCGGAGCTAATGACGAAAATCCCAAATATCCCGTGAGATCCTCCTCCCTTCCTCTACTCTTTATCTTCTTCCTTTCCTTCTCCTCCCTACCTCCTTCCTTCCCTTCCTTCTCCTCTCTAAGGTGGCGCAATGGGAGAGGAGGCAGTAGTGGGTGGCAGCTCAAACGGGAACGGGCAGGGGATCTGTCGGGACCAAGTATTTATATTGGCTCCATATCACAGATGGTTCTTATTACGAACTGTCTGTGATACGGACCTATCACAGACGGTTTTTAAATAGAACTGTATGTGATACTTCACAGATGGTTCTTAACAATAATCGTCTGTGATGTCCGAGATTATCACAGTCTGTGATACTTCATAGACGGTTCTTAGTAAGAACTGTCTGTGATAGGTCCGTATCACAGACAGTTTCTAAAGAACCGTCTGTGATGAGACGGTCACTATAGGTTGTTTTGTAGTCTGTGATACGGACCTATTCACCCCTTCTAGTCACTAACACGGTCCAAGGCAACCTCCCCAAGCACCTCATAGCCTACCCGGTCGGCGTTGGCGACCGCGGCAAGCTCCGGGAGACGGCCACCTTCTTCCTTGGCACCAAGGCTTGGGTCGTCAGGAGCAGTTCTGCCAACCTTCCGCCGATCCTCACCACATGACCATGTCTTGCGCATGTACAGACGTTGTGAATATAGCATGTGTTACACTGCTGCTGCTGCCTCTGCTGTAAATGAGATGATTTGTGAATAAAAGCACAGTGAAATGAATCATATGCAGAGGTGGACCTAACATACCTTCGTTATCAAAATATGCACTTCCATAGACCTTCATTGGTCTCGGTGATCAGTGACATCCTCAGGCAGGCCTTGACGAACATCTGGTGCCACTGATAGCCTCTATGGGTGGCAATTGAGTTGAGCTTGGATCGCCGCGCATTCTCGAGAAACATCCCTGGCATTGGCCTCACTCTCACTGAACCACATGGAGAGTAGCTATGCCTTGGGTCCCTTTACACCGATGAAGTTGGCTTGCCATTCTTTTGCAAACATCTCCCTTCATAGGCCATAGCCCATAGATGCTTCCCTGAATTTCTTTCTTTCTCAGCAATTTCTCCTTGGTTTTCTCCATGCTTGTTGTGTAGTAGTTGTTTACTCTTGTTACCAAGGGGTCCTCACAACTCCTGACCTGACTGACATGCTCTTCAAGAGATTTTTCTTGCTGCTTTGAGAAAATCTTCCAGCACAAGAATGATTGGATCCAGGTGTAGAACCGGAAAGGCGACTAGAGGGGGGTGAATAGACGCTTTCTCAAATTTCACCTAATTAAAGTCAACAGAAACTTTTCTCCAATAGCTATGAAAGCTAAGAAGATCAGTATACTAAGCAGTGGAAGCCTTGTGCTGAATCTAATTATCCCTCAAAGCAAAAATCCCAAAAAGCTCACAGCAGACAGAGCTAAGCGGTCGACCAGAGACTGGCGGTCGACCGGTAGGATCGATCGGGCCAAGCGGCACTGGCGGTCGACCGCTCTGATGATGAACAGAGACGAGCAGAGCCAAAAACCAAACAAAATCGATCTAACTTTTGATCTACACGGCCAAACCTGATCAAAATTTGAACACACCTTCCTAAGGGTATTAAGAATCTATTCCAAGAAGCGATTGAGTAGATTCACGTCAAAGTTTTGACCTTTTTCTGTTATACCGAAGGAAGGTTCAAAACCGAGCAAAAATGAAAAACATGATCTAAAACTTGCTCGTGGGAGATTGATGATCTTGATGATCCTAGATGTATTCCCACACATCACAGCAAGGTAAAAGAGGGCAAGAGATCAACCAAAAACCAAAAGATCAAGGATGAACTCAAAATCATAAAACAAGAAAAAAGAATACGAAGAGACACATCTTTGGGAAACCATCCATGGATTGATTTGTGATTGTTGCTGGTTACAGCCACTCCCTCAAGGAGGACAAGAGCTCAATCCATGAGCACACAATCAACTCATCTCCTTATAATCCTAAACCTCTCTCTTTCTCTCTAAGTCCCTAAAACCAAACTAGGGTTTACCAATGAAGTCCTTAAGGTGGCTGTCCAGCACACCCCCTATTTATAGAGAAGCCTAGCTTCTAGAAGAGTTAATCCTAATGAGCTCTCGTTAAGGCCCAACAACAAACGGGACACTTACGCACGTATTTTAAAGTGTCGTCTTCGTCTTCGATTGACCTAAATCGCTTCTCCAAATGTCGTGGTTTAGCCAATAAGTCACAAAACCGGTATTTGGTGAAATTACCAAAATACCCCTTCTCGATCATTCTCCATGGACCGAGTCCAATCCTGTCGAAACAATCGCCTGCTCCGCCACGTGTAGGTTGATCAACAGCTCTCATTATGTCGACAAGTCTCTCCCGTCCGGATCCCACCGGAACCACCAAGGCACTTGCACCGACACCCGCGCCGCTTGATCCAACCAGTCGCATCGAACTGCCCGTTCGATCATCCTCGTCCATTTTGCACCACGCTTGAGTCACATGACCTCACCCGGCATCCATAATTGTTCTGGACCTCAGCTCTCCAAGCTTAGTCTCAATCCTCTCGCCGTTAACCGTTATTGACCTTCGAGACACCTGCACAGCAATAGATAGAGAAATCGTCTCCAGGAATAAGTTCTTCACAACTTGACCCACGTCAGTGAAAATATGCAATATGCAACACATATACAAAGATAAACATGGATATGACCTATCCCAAAATCAATTAACCAATCAAATCAACATTCAGCACAAAACCGATCAGACCGCCATTCAATGACCGGTCGATGCTCGCGATCGACCGCTCCCAACTCGGTCGGACCGCCATTGGCCGATCGACTGTTCTTGAGCCCGGTCGGACCGCTCAACTCGATGATCAAATAGATCTTTGCCGAAAACACGAGAAACAACAAACCAAAAGTGTCATTGCCAATTGTAACATCACCTTAAGATAGTGAGCATATTCTCATGATATCCACACCAGGAAATCTGGTCTGCCAATGAAAATTCCTGAGTTTTCTTTGCCTGCACGCATCTCCCATTCTTCCTGTTTAGTGTCTAAACCAAACAAAATCTCAGAAGCTCGATTCTCTGCTGTTGATGCATCAGCTAATAGCTATTTGCTTCTAATTCTGATATATACCCTTCCAAAGCTTCACCACCACCGTCCTGAGCAGCCATTACCTGCCAAAGACATAACAAAAGTTGGTGTTAATTTCGTGCTCTGCCTGGCAAATGGCAATAATCATAATGACATAATGCATCAGTACCAGTTATCAGTAGCACAGTATTTATAATCACACTGGGACATAATCATATCTTGTTTGGATGTTTCTGGTTCATGGCTTGGCAGGGCTGGCGTTTGGGGCAGATCCTCCGGTTCCATTGCTAGGTGTGCAATGCTTCTTAGCCTCACAGCATGAAAATCTTGCCACCGTAAAAATCTAAAATCCCCTTGCATAAGAGCGGGTGCCAAAACCCTAAATCCTCTGCTTAAATGCAAAGCCACAAATCCTAAACCGCAATTTTAGCAAATCCAAGGTAAGGGCATGAGTTGTCCAGAGTACTGATTTCTGACATGTTCCGAAGAGTTTGGTAGGTTTTCCTTTGGAAGTTTGAAAAGAATCAAAGCGAGTAACAATTTAACAACTAAAATGTGGATGGGCATGGCTGGAGTGCTACTATTTGTCCTGCTTTTTCCTGGATTGTTGGTACAGAGTGATGCTATTTGGTCTTCTTTTTTGCCCTCTTTTTCCTGGATTATTGGTACAGAGTGATGCTATTTGGTCTTCTTTTTTGCCCTCTTTTTCCTGGATTATTGGCACTCTGTACCTTTCAATTAATTGCCTGAGATATTGGTCAATGGTCAGTCTAGTACAACTCACTATTTGTAGTAGACTAGTATTGCAATGGCTGGCAAACTCACATGAAACTAAGTTCCGTTCAAAATTTGCAATACTCATGCTAAACTAGTCAATGTAAGTACTAAATATATTTAATAAACATCCATATTTCCACAAAAACTTCTATGAGTCTCAACTACTTTGAAGTGAGTTGTCATAGCTACAGATATTCCGGAAAAAGAGAAATTGGTGAAAAAGCATAATAATAACAAGTGAAAGTACATAAGTAACTCAGCTACAAGTACGTACCATCCAGGGCACAAGAAGCCAGCTGCAACAATCAGATATCCCTTTTCATAGAGTCACGGTTTTAACTGTACAGTGTAGATTGGTTGTTGTCTTGCTGGGGAGTTGTTCGGTGACAGAAATGTATTCCCCCTCTTTCTTCCATTTACAGAAAGATTGAATGAATGCAGTGGACAGTGGTCCTTCCATTGCATACGTCTCAGGAAAACAAGATGCTGAATGAGAGTCGTCCTAGTAAATCAGTTTATGACCCCAGCTCTGATACACCAAACCCACAAGGAAACTACAGAGCTACGGAAGCATTCACTGTTCTGGAGAGGACATGAATCAGATCCCTGGCCACATAACCACCAATAACATCTCAAATTCCACTGTATGGCTTAAATGATTTGCTGGGGGGTTGCTACCATCAATGAAGAGCCAACCGGCCCAGCTCAACCGCATCGATTACTTCATGATTTATGTCTTCTCATGTTGTCTTCTTGCTGCTTAGCGCTTGCTACCATCAGCATACTAGGAACATGCGCATTTGTAAAGGATGTTAAGATGCAACCATCAGCTCTGGTGCACAGTCTATTTCCTCTTAACAGAATTGCTTTCTTCAATGATGGACAACCAGCCAACAGGAGGATGGAACAGCCGGCCAACGTGTGCTAAGTTTGCAGATGGAACTCAGGTCCTTGCTGTGATCACTAAAGCATTCTTGCAAATTGCATTGCAGACAGATACAGGTATTAAGTGCGTCATCTAGGCTGCTCATTCTGCAGTCTGCGGTTCAAGTATTTTGACCATAGCTTCTCCTGAGGGTTCATCATCTGTGCGTTTTACTTGGCATTAAACTAAGAGCATTGTTAATCATATGATCACGGGGGTGTCAGACATAAAACATCTGCCGTTTAATGAGTTCTGTTGCATAGTCTCTGTTTCCAGATTCCAATCGAACACTTGGAATCAGCAAGCAATAAACATTAGTACTGTTACAGACAATTGACCGGCAATGGGGCACGAGTTAAACAGTTATTGTGTGGCCTTCCGGCATCAACCTTGCACATGAAGTCATGATATACTAACCCCAGACCATCTGCCCTTCTCCCTTTTCATTTAAGAATTTGGACTGTAATACAGCTGGTTTTCCACGTGCATGTTTTTTTCTTTAGCTTGGAGGCAAGTTGAGAGAGCAGGTTTTGGTGTCCCAGTTGTATGAGCCAGAAGCTTCTTACGGTCCCCTACACATTTCATGCTATTCAATTGAAGGGTAGAGGAGGTTGTGATCTACCCCCACATAAATTAAGAATGGCATGCACTATATTTGGAATCTTAAATGGTACAATAAATGCTGACCTTATGAACAAAACAACCAACATCAGTAAATAATTCATGCTAGTTCCATGGCAAGACGGATTTTTCATCTTACCCAAATGCTATTGGCTCTCAGGAAGTCCCTGTCCTACAGCAGAAACCTTAAAAGGTGTCTGGGTCATTCTTAGTCTACTGACATTTTCTCAGAACACATGAATCCCGTCATGGTTGAAAAGGATGAAAGAAAAACAACAAACAATTGCGTACGGTTGAGGTAGCTTTAATACTTACGATTTTACTCTATCCTTTTAGTTCTCTTGTTGCTGCTGCAGCATATCCATTTGGTGGTTGATGTGATGGCCATAAATGCTGCACCTTTCTTTCTGAACACTGTTTCAAAGGTGATTTGGATGTCTAATTGCAAAATTCTTAGTCTGCTGACATTTTTTTGATACACTGCACTGTCAAGTACACATCACGAATTTCAACTAAAACGATCCATCCATATCCATCAAACGGACGATGCCTAGGCAATCTAGCGTACGCTGATCTGCCGAACCTCAAACTTGCTAACCAACTGAGAGAGAGCATTAAAATTAGTGTCGTGTCATGATAATGATAGACACATTAGTCGTATAATATCATTATCTGTTCTTTGGACTGGAGATGCTAGGCCATATGATCGGATTATCATGCTCATATTAGTTTTGAACTCGCTTTCGCGTAGCATGTGTCTTATTGACGTTTATCTCTACTAGTGTGTAAAAGGGTGTTAAGAGATGTGGCCCTTTCCTTTCAGTCCCACTCTCAACTTGAAATGAGGTTAGTAGGTCTCCCTTCGACTACCCATGCATGTTTATCAGGCTAAACACTGGGTTCCTATTGCCCCCTGACACAGGTAACTTGTCAACATCGGCCCAGATGGTCGTTTTATCAGGCTAAACACTGTCGTTTTCTGCACTTATCTCTGCATTTCTCTTTTTTGAAAGCAACATCTCTGGCCTAAAACCATGTAACAAGGTGAGGATGGAAAGGAAAGGGTATAGCAAGTGCTGTGCATAAACTGTTGAGCAACAATCCAAAAAAAGAGATGTTGAACAAAAAACTAATTTGGTCCCTTTAATTGCAGTATGGTAGCATAAAGTAGTGAACTGATTATAACAATAACTGTCTTCATAATATGACATAATAACATAATAATAGTAATTTGTACCTCAAGGACAACAAATGAACACACAAAAAGGATTAAATATGCCATTGAGAACTCCTAATTCATTTATTTTTGTCAACATGGACGAGGTATAAGTAGAACTAACAAGATAGTCACATAAATAAACATGCTAAACAACAAAACATCTAAATAACTAATAGAAGCAAAATTACACAAAATATACCCATGCTTGATTTTTTTTTAAAAAAAAAAACTAAATAGCATGCTTGATTAAAAAAAACAAAATAACATGCTTGAAAGTTTGATCTGAAGGGTACTGAGATAAGCATAAGCTAGGACCAAATAGGATAATTTTGATGGGTCTAGCGATGTGAATTGGCTTATGGGATCAAATTTTTTTGCATTTTTCCCCCTCTCATTGCCAATCAATAAAGACCCGTTTCACTTGATCATGAACAGGAATTGCATTGCTGTTATTGTATAGCCCCCTTATGATGTATTATTATAAATTATACTTTCTCTTATAAAAAAGAATCTCAGACGGTTCCTACGAAACAGCTTACCAGTAGAGCACGAGGGGCTAAACTTTCTTGCGTGCATCTTCAATGTATCTTCTCTAGGGATGTTGACTAGCTTGCACCCGTGCACTAAATATAGATAACAAATAAAGTTTGTCCTCCTGCTCTAATGCAAACCACTTTTTCATACTTCCGAGGATTGGCGGTAGACATTATGTGCCACCATTATTTAAACATTGCTGAATGTAGATTGTAGAAGAACCAAAGTGCAGACATAAGGGACTAACGCACATCCATTTAAATATGAATCAAGTATTGGGGAAAACAAACACAAAGGCTTAAACAACTGCCAAATTATAAGCACAAAAATTGAAAACATGATTAAATTTCAAAGAAATGAGAGAAATGAGAGGGACATACTGTCGGGACCCAGTACGATTACGGAACCCTGTGTATCTTGCACTAGTTCGGGATCACGCTAGTGCACATGAGGTTAACATAGGTAAATATCGATCCACACAAGCGATAAATAAAGTAAACGATTAGTTTGAATAACAAATAAGGGTTTTGACCTTATGGTCGAGTTTACACTTATTAAGCCACGCAGGGCTAACAGTAAATAAAGCGTGAGCGGAACAACTCGGCGTAGATCCCACCAATTCACCACAGGCAACCAATTGGGATCCGGACCTTAACGAACGATCAACCTTGGCGAACTCCTCCTCGAAGCGGCGTGAGACTCCTCCTCTTCTGTAGGTTTGGGCGCAAGTTTTACAACAAGCGTGAGTACACAACCGTACTCGCAAATCATACCACAGAATGCAATGTATAGATGCAGGCTTATTCCAAAGAAAAGGCTTCTGTGGTTCTTTTGCATAAAAGCAACATTTGCAATTGAATACAAATAATAGATTGAAAACATAATTCAAAACAAATAGACAATATTAATTTATGATTATTTCCACAAAGACACACACTAAGCAGTTTATTTCACATAGCCATGTGATTGAGATCACACACTCCCATTCCCACATTTTATGAAAAACTACCCTCGTGTGAAAGCACAGAGCATGTCCATGATCATGACGCGGCTATTCGAATAGTTTGTTTAACACTCTGCAGAGGTTGTACACTTTACCCACACGATACAACCGGTGTAGCTAGCACCAATCATAACAAAACAGTTGGAAACTTCATCTCCAACATTGACATTCCGGTGTGCTTACAAACCGTTATACATATCACATAGCCCATGCATAACACACACCGTTGGACGGGGGCAGCGAATCCTCCGTGATGCAACCACCAAGTAGTCACACCTCCACCCTATCACAAAGCCTAACCTACCACTGAACATCAATGCGAGAATCCATAACTTACTAAGTTAGGCCCGTCCCATACGGGCATGTGGTCGTGCTGATGGCTCGATTCAATGGCGCACAAAGTTAAGTCCTTAATTGACCAAGGCAAGACTTCCATGTTCTAACTAGGCCACACAGATTATCATACCCATCACATAGTCCACCATATCACACAGCTTCCACTACTTGCCTCAGTCCAAATCCTTTACCACCCAGTTGTTTTAGTGCAACACATGCCATCACGAAGTAATAACACATAGCACACAGTTTTGCACAAAGTTCCATAGTCACTTAGTCATAATTAATATTTGCAACTTACATGTGATGATGACCCGTGGCATGGCTAAGCAATTGTACTCGCATCTAACCAACCCACGTTGGTGCTATAATATTACCAACTCAACCAATCTAGGGTGACAAGTAATTATGACATACAAGGCCAAGGTGTGATAATAATTTGGATAATAACTATGCCCAAAACATTTAAATAAATAATTAAAGTAGAATGCAATAATTTAACACAAAGTAATTTGAAAACTGGGTTCAAGATGATCAAAGGTATGACTTACCTTGGAAAAGGTCTATGTACTGGTCTTGATCTTGGGGTGCTCCTTCTTCCACGAAATTCCCCGACGAATCGACGTCTACTCGCAAACGAGACACAAACAAACAAAACAAATAAATAACAGATGCAAAACAAACTCCAAAAATTAAATAAAAATCTCAGATGAATAGATCTTGAATTTAGACAAATTTAGAAATTTGAATGGGCTCAATCGGAGTTAGGATGCAAAAGTTATGAGCTTTGGAAGATTGGAAATCTAAAAGAAACCCTAATTTGGATTTTCTGGATTTTTCGAATTATTTCTCTAAAGAAAAATCGGATTATTGCGCAAGCACGACGTCAGCCCTCAGAAATTCAGAAAAAGATAAATAAAAGAATAACCTGACATGTGGGACCCACATGTCAGTGAGATGGCTCACGGTAGACCAAGTCTACCGAGCCTCGAGATCGTGACTCGGTGGATCGCCACGCACGCGTGCACGTGGACGCCGGCCCCGGGCGCCACGCACGCGACACGTGGCGGCGATCGCGACATGGCGGCGAGTGGCGACGCGCGTGGGCTGAGCGGCGGCGCTCGAAGGCGAGGGTCGGCGGCGGCGGCGAGTGGTACCGCCGTGCGAAGTGCGGCGGCAGCGAGGGGCTCACCGGTGCTCGGGGTGGCTGTGGTGGCCGGCGCGGCGTTAAGCGGCGGAGGCTCACGGGCTCGGCGAAACCGGGCTCTGGCGGCGCTCCGGCGACACGTGGCGACCACGGTGTAGTCTGCTCTCCGTGCGATGATGCCGAGTGTAGACCACGACGCCAGCGGCATCGGCGGCGCGCATTGAACTCGTCGGAGTTGGCGGCGCAGATTGATCTTCGAGCTCCTGCGCGGCTAGGGTTTGCCGCGAGGCGGCGGCTAGGGTTGGGATGCGGAGACCGAGGCTACCTCCTTTTATACCCGAGGCACAGGAGAGTCCAGGCACGAACGCCCAAAACAGAGGCGCGGCGGAGATCGTATCCCTAACGGATTCGGGAACGAAGGCGATGTGCAAGCTGGGACCCACACGCCGCGATGGCGGCTCGGCGCGGCGCGTGCGAAGCGCGCGGCGCAAAGCGGACTCATGATGCGGCCGTTCAGATCGATCAAGCGGCCCACAATCAAAGGAACATTCGCATCGTCTCGTTACCTCACGCGCATCTAGCCGCCCATGCTTGATCCAACGGTGGAGGATGGTGGGGCGCCCGAAAGAGAGAGAGAGAAGTAGAGAGGCCGACAGTGGGGTCCACTTGTCCGGAGGCGGCGTCTTGGCGCACGGCTCGCTGCTTGCGGGAATGGGTCGAGCAGAGAGGAATGGGCGGATCGAAGGAAGATTCGGCCCGAAGGATTTAGAGATTTTAAATAGTTTTTCTATTTTATAAATTACCGTAAATTCAAATAGGCAATAGAAAATAGCAAATGAACTCGAGAAAAATTCTAGAAAAATCTAGAAAATATATCGAGCACATAGAACCCAAATAAAATAGTTTTGGTTAATGTTCATGTTGGAATTATTCACATTAAATGTTTTGATTGTAAAGTCCAATATTAAGCTTTTGAAATTAAATTCAAATAAATCCAAATGGTGAATTTTCTCCCTAATAACTATTAAAAGATTTTAAGCTCTGAAAATTGGGATGTTACAAACCTCCCCTTAAAGGAATCTCGACCAGAGATTCGGGCTAGCTAGAGAAAAGGCTAGGAAACTCGGCCACTCTTCTTCACGTTCCCACGTTGCTTCTCCTTCTGAGTGGTTGCTCCACTGGACCTTGCAAAAACGAACCGTCTTGCTTCTGGTGAGGTGCTCTGCGACATCCAAAATCCTGATTGGCTGCTCCTTGTAGGTAAGATCCTCCTTCAAGTCAATTGATTCCAACGGGGCTTGCTCTTCTGGCACACGAAGACACTTCTTCAATTGCGAGACATGAAAGACATCATGCACTCCGCTAACATTGCGGTAGCTCAAGCGTAACAACTTCTCCACGGCGTTCCATAATCTTGAATGGACCAACATACCTGGGGCAAGCTTCCCTTTGGCATGAAACCTTTTGACACCTCTGAGCGGGGTGACTCGCAGGTAAACAAAATCTTCGGGTTCGAAGCTGAGATCACGACGACGATTATCCGCATAGCTCTTCTGCCTGGACTGAGCTATCTTCAATCTTTTCTCGATCATGGCCACTTGTTCTTACGCTTCTTGAATGATGTCCGACCGAATCGAGCGTTCATTGTTTCGACCAATTCAACGGGGTTCTGCAGGCACGGCCATACAAAGCTTCAAATGGTGACATTTGCAGACTGGCTTGATAACTATTGTTGTACGAAAATTCTGCATACGGTAAACTTTTATCCCATCGGGCAGCATTAGCTAGAGCACAAGCTCTCGGCATATCCTCTAATATCGATTAACTCTTTGATCGTCCATCCGTCTCATGGATGGTACGCGATCTTGAAATTGGATGGTACCCAATGTTTCATGCAAGCTTTGCCAAAACGAGGTGAATCGAGATCTCGATCGACACTATCTTCTTGGGCACACCGTACAAGCGACAATCTCGCCATGTACAACTCCACAAGGCGATCTCGGAGTATGTGGTTTTGACGGCAAGAAATGGGCGACCTTGGTTAGACGATCGACTATTACCCGGATCGAATCGTAACGATTGAGTCTTGGGTAAACCGGTGATAAAATCCATTCGATCTCTTCCCACTTCCATTCTCGGAATCTTCTTGGTTGCGACAAACTGCTGGTCTCAGTGTTCGCTTTACTTTACGGCGTGTGTCGCACAAGGCAACGAACTCTGCGACTTCGTTTCAAATTTGGCCATCAAAATTTAGTCTTAACATCCTGGTACATCTTGGTACTTCCGGTGGATCGAATACTTTGAGTCATGGGCTTCCTTTAAGATTAATCGTCTCGGACCATCGATATCGGTACGAATCGACCATTAATCAGTATGTCTTGATCATCCTTGGTGAAATCTTTGAATTTCCTTACGCCATTTTGACCTTGATGTCTAACAACACAGATCCTTTGGTTGTGCTTCACGAATTTGCTTCTCCTGTAGACTGTATTTCCATATTGGCTACAAATCCTTCGAACACAACTTCTAGCTTTAGCTTCCAAATTCTTCATAAAGTTCGGGCAACTTTCCTTTACTTCAAAGCATTGCAAGAACTCTTACGACTTAGAGCGTGCGACTACGTTGGCTTTTCGGGATGGTAGTGGATTCCAAGATTATAATCCTTGATCAATTCTAACCATCTTTCTGCTCTCATATTCAAATCATTGGGTGAAGATGTACTTGGACTCTTATGATGCGTGTAGACTTCACGCCGACACAGATGAGGTAATGACGTCAAATCTTTAAAGCATGCACTACGACTAATTCCGGATCATGAGTAGGGTAATTCTCCTCGTGAGGTCTCAAGCGCCTTGACGCATAGGCGATCGCTCTTCCTTCTTGCATCGGACGCATCCTAATCCTTGACGCTAAGCATCACAAGAGATATCGAAATCCTTCCGAATATCCGCGAGAATCGATCGGAGTGAAGTCAAGCGCTTTTTCAACTCTTGAAAACTTTCTCTCCTGTTTGAGTCCAAGTGAACTTTTCTCCTTTTTCAACAATTGCGTAGGGGCTTAGCAATCGATGAGAATCCTTCGATGAAACGGCGGTAATAACTTTGTCATTCCCAAGAAATCTGCGAATCGAGTCACGGTCTTGGGCTGCTCCCAATGTAGTCTTGCTTTAACTTTACCGGGTCAACTGCTACTCCTCATTGTCATCACGTGACCAAGGAAATCCACTTCCTTCTTCCAAAAATCACACTTATCGAACTTGGCATACAGGTGATGCTCGAAGTTTTCCCAATATTATCCTTAAATGTTAGCGTGTTCTTCCTCCGACTTGGAGTACACGAATATCATCAATGAACACAACTACGAACTTGTCCAAATATTCCATGAATACTTTATTCATCATGTTCATGAAGTATGCAGGGGCATTAGTCAGACCAAAGGACATGACTAAGAACTCATAATGCCCATACCGTGTTGAGAACGCGGTCTTCGGTATATCCTTAGGACAAATCTTTAGCTGGTGGTAACTTGATCGCAGGTCGATCTTCGAGAATAACCCGACTCCTTTCATCTGATCAAACAGATCATCTATCCAGGGTAGTGGTACTTGTTCTTGATGGTAACCGTTGAGAGAACGGTAATCAATACACATCCTCATACTTCCATCTTTCTTCTTGACAAACAACACCTGGCGCTCCCCATGGCGATGAACTAGGTCTCACGAAACCTTTCTCAAGAAGTTCTTCTATCTGCTTCTTCATCTCTACCAATTCATCGGCTGGCATCCGATAAGGTCTCTTTGAAATTGGTGCTGTCCACGGCACTAGGTCGATGACAAACTCGATGTCACGATCCGGTGGCATCCTCGTAATTCTTAGGAAACACATCCGGATATTCACCGACCACTGGTACTTCTTCTAAGGCAAGGGTCTTGGATCGTTTACTAGCAAATGTCCATCACGAACCGAGGTGGCTAGAAACTCTACCTTGTTTCCTTTGGCGTCCTCTCATCATTCACGGTTCTTGGCCACAATCTAGCATGGCTTTGTGCTTGGATAACCAATCCATGCCAAGAATGACATCTAGGGTTTGGGTATCTAGGACAATTAGGTTGGCTAGAAACTCAACTCCAGCTATGAGTAACTTAGCTCCTAAACATCCCACTCTAGTACTTAGCTCTGCTCCAGGTGACTGGACTAACAGAGTATGCTTAAGTTGCATAACTTCCAATTTATTTTTGGTTGCAAACATTCCAGAAACAAACGAATGCGAAGCTCCAAAATCAAACAAAACTGATGCAGGTACTGAGTTAACCAGAAACTTACCCAGTACGACGTCCGGTGATTCCTGGGCTCCTTCCAGAGTGACGTGGTTGACACGGCCTCTGATCACGGGCTGTGGTGCTCCTCCGGCTTGACCGGCGACTTGTGAAGCTCCTTGGTTGATGCCTGGTGTTGGCGTCTTGGATGGAGTAGCTCCAAGGTTGAAGCGTACTGGAGTGATCGTTCCCCTTTGCGGACAATCGGTTGGCAAATGTCCGGCCGACGACAGCGTAATGCACTTTGGCACGCTTTGTCGGGTTGCTTCTGAATTGGGGTTGACAGATGGGGTTGCGGAAGTTACGGCGGTAGGCGGGGTGTTGAAGTTGGTGCAGTGCTCGAGCGAAGTGCAGGGTGGAAACTCATTGAACCGTGCTAGCACCGTTCTTGCCCTCTCTTGTGATTGATGGTTCCCTTCCGAGCCATCCGGCGTTTCTGATTATCCTCCGGTTCCTTGCGTTTGTCCTCCAAAACAAAGGCTTTATTGACCAGCTCTTGGAAATCGTGAAAAGTATGGGCGATCAAACCGACTTGTAGTCCGATGTTTAGTCCTTCAAAAGTGACTCGCGAGCCTTGTCCGTGGCTACATCTTCCATTGCATAGTGAGCTAGCCGAGAAAACTTGTTGAGGTAGTCGACATCGACATAGCTCCTTGCTTGAGCGCGGAACTCATCCTTCTTCGGATCGATAATGCCTTGCAGTGCGTGATCTCGGCGGAATGCCGCAGAAAATTCCTCCCATGTGATATCTGTGGCGCCTCATGGGCGGCACAGAAGTTCTCCCACCATTCAGCAGCGGTGCCTTCCATCTGGTGAGTGGCATACAGAACCTTTTCACGATCGCTGCACTGAGTGATCAGCAGCTTCCTTTCAATAACTCTGAGCCAATCATCTGCTTCCACCGAGAGGCGTGTCCGAGAAAAGGTTGGTGGACGAGTCCTCATAAATTCTGCAAGTTTGGATGGTCCATGGTGACCATGAGCAGCTGGGGCTCCATACTATTGATTGTTGTTGTTGTTGTTGTTCTGGTTGTTCATAGCTTGCATCTGAGTCATCATAGTGTTCATCAGCTGAGTCTGTGCTGCCATGAAAGCTCCAAAGTTCTGCAAGTCAATTGGAGGTGCTTGTGGCGGAGCGCTCTGCTGGTGGTTGCTCATTGCTTCTGTCTTTGGGGTACCGTAACCACTAGCAGCAGATCTCGACGAGTTTGAACTATCCGCGAAGCTCCATAGGTTAGATAAGGTAGCAAGCACAAGATAAGTTGAGAACTAAGCGGTAGGTTAAACCCAACAAAACACGACTCGAAACTCAAATGAAATACCTTTATTAATTAGGGTCTTAGCATGGCCGCAACAAATGCCTAAGGGCCTTGCAGCTCATACTGCACACAAAAGAAACAACGACCTAAGCACACAAAACTACACCTAAAGGGCGACTCACTAAAGCAAATCGCTAAGCTTTGGCTGGAACTAAGACCAACTACTCGAGAAAGCCTCCACAACCGCGGCGACGCTCCGACGGTCAGACTCGAAGTGAGCCGGCATCTTGGCAACCGATCCCGATGCCACAGAATCGTGCAGCAGAGCAGCGTTCGGTGCAAATCGCTCCGCCGCTCCTCCGCTCGCATCTTCTTGGGCTCAACTGGGTCTTCCTCTGGATCTTCTTCGTAATCCTCCTCGGGTCTTCCTCTTCTTGGGGACTTGGTCGAGAGAATCTCTTGCGAGTGGCGACCTTCTCTTCTTTCTCTGCAAGGCTTCATAGACATGATCCACTCCGTGATGGTTCTCTCCAAAGCTTCCTCCTGGGCGGCCATAAACTGTGCGAGGTGCACCACTGTAGCGTTGCTCTCTCCTTCTGTGGACGGGTAGCGTGCTGGCAAGTCCACAGCTGCAGCTCTGGGGTGGTAACGGAAGACGGTGTCCTGAAGCTCCCGTGCGTAGATGTTGCAGATACGCAGCATGGCCAAGCGCGACGACTCCTGGATACCTTCCAGCCAAGTGATCTTCCTCACAGAGACGTGCGAAGGTTGGCTCGCCTTGTCGTTCCTCCTGGCGTAGATCGTCAGGCGACAAATCACTCCACGGTTTTGTCCATTCACCGTCCAGTTGTTGCCGACGTACAGCGGACGATCAAAACCTCCAAGAACTTGTAGCAACTTCCAAAGCTCAGCGGCGTATCCTCCAGTGCGCTCACCATAGCTCTGAAAACGAGGCATCTGTCAAGACAGACGAACAGTGTAAAAGCAACTTTAAAACAGCGGGGAGAGAAGAGATTATAGCAAAAGTTGAGGCGAGAGAGACATGAGAAGAGTTAAGCAATCAATTAACTTTGCAAGTTAATTTTTCCTTTAGAAAATAATTTGGACACTCTAAAGACGGCCAATCTAACTAAGGTCAAGACCTACAGTCAGTATGGCTCTGATACCACCTCTGTCGGGACCCAAAATTACGATTCTGGAACCCTCTGTGTATACTGCACTAGTCTAGGATCACGCTAGTGCACACAGGGTTAACATAGGTAAATATCGATCCACACAAACGATAAATAAAGTAAACGATTAGTTTGAATAACAAATAAGGGTTTTGACCTTATGGTCGAGTTTACACTTATTAAGCCACGCAGGCTAACAGAAATAAAAAAAGAATGAGCGGAACAACTCCAGCGTAGATCCCACCAATTCACCACAGGCAACCAACTGGGATCCAGACCTTAACGAACGATCAGCCTTCAGCGAACTCCTCCTCGAAAGCAGGCGTAGACTCCTCCTCTTCTGTAGGTTTGGGCGCAAGTTTTACAACAAGCGTGAGTACACAACCGTACTCGCAAATCATACCACAGAATGCAATGTATAGATGCAGCCTTATTCCAAAAAAAAGGCTTCTGTGGTTCTTTTGCATAAAAGCAACATTTGCAATTGAATACAAATAATAGATTGAAAACATAATTCAAAACAAATAGACAATATTAATTTAATGATTATTTCACAAAGACACACAGCTAAACAGTTTATTTCACATAGCCATGTGATTGAGATCACATGACTCCCATTCCCACATTTTATGAAAAACTACCCTCGTGTGAAAGCACCGAGCATGTCCATGATCATGACGCGCTATTCGAATAGTTTGTTTAACACTCTGCAGAGGTTGTACACTTTACCCACACGATACAACCGGTGTAGCTAGCACCAATCATAACAAAACAGTTCGGAAACTTCATCTCCAACATTGACATTCCCAGTGTGCTTACAAACCGTTATACATATCACATAGCCCATGCATAACACACACCGTTGGACAGGGACGATTTAATCCTCCGTGATGCAACCACCAAGTAGTCACACCTCCACCCTATCACAAAGCCTAACCTACCACCGAACATCAATGCGAGAATCCATAACTTACTAAGTTAGGCCCGTCCCATACCGGGCATGTGGTCGCACAAGAAGGCTCGAGTTCAATGGCGCACAAAGTTAAGTCCTTAATTGACCAAGGCAAGACTTCCATGTTCTAACTAGGCCACCACATTATCATACCCATCACATAGTCCACCATATCACACAGCTTCCACTACTTGCCTCACCCAAATCCTTTACCACCCGCTTGTTTTAGTGCAACACATGCCATCACGAAGTAATAACACATAGCACACAGTTTTGCACAAAGTTCCATAGTCACTTAGTCATAATTAATATTTGCAACTTACATGTGATGATGACCCGTGGCATGGCTAAGCAATTGTACTCGCATCTAACCAACCCACGTTGGTGCTATAATATTACCAACTCAACCAATCTAGGGTGACAAGTAATTATGACATACAAGGCCAAGGTGTGATAATAATTTGGATAATAACTATGCCCAAAACATTTAAATAAATAATTAAAGTAGAATGCAATAATTTAACACAAAGTAATTTGAAAACTGGGTTCAAGATGATCAAAGGTATGACTTGCCTTGGGAAAGGTCTATGTACTGGTCTTGATCTTGGGGTGCTCCTTCTTCCACGAAATTCCCCGACGAATCGACGTCTACTGCATAAGCGAGACACAAACAAACAAAACAAATAAATAACAGATGCAAAACAAACTCCAAAAATTAAATAAAAATCTCAGATGAATAGATCTTGAATTTAGACAAATTTAGAAATTTGAATGGGCTCAATCGGAGTTAGGATGCAAAAGTTATGAGCTTTGGAAGATTGGAAATCTAAAAGAAACCCTAATTTGGATTTTCTGGATTTTCCGAATTATTTCTCTAAAGAAAAATCGGATTATTGCGCAAGCACGACGTCAGCCCTCGGAATTTCAGAAAAAGATAAATAAAAGAAAAACCTGACATGTGGGACCCACATGTCAGTGAGATGGCTCACGGTAGACCAAGTCTACCGAGCCTCGGATCGTGACGGTGGATCGCCACGCACGCGCGTGCGTGATCGCCGACCGGCGCCACGCACGCGACACGAAGTGGCGGCGTCGCGACATGGCGGCGAGTGGCGCGTGGCTAGCTGAGGCGCGGGCGCTCGGAACCGAGGGTCCGGCGAACAGCGGCGATTCACCGGCGGTGAGTGGTACCGCCGTGATGGCAAGCGCGGCGAACTTGCGAGGGGGCTCATCGGTGCTCGGGGTGATCAGAAGCGGCCGGCGGCGGCGTTAGCGGCGGAGGCTCACGGGCTCGACGGAAGGCGGGCTCTGGCGACGCTCGGCGACACGTGGCGACCACGGTGTAGTCTTGCTCGCGTGCGATGCCGACGTGTAGACCACGACGCCAGCGCGGCGACGGCGCGTCTGAACTCGTCGGAGTTGGCGGCGGTGCAGATTGATCTTGAGCTCTGCGCGGCTAGGGTTGTGAGGCGGCGGCTAGGGTTGGGATGCGAGACCGAGGGCTACCTCCTTTTATACCCGAGGCACAGGAGAGTCCACGCACGAACGCCCAAAACGAGGCGGCGGCGGAGATCGTATCCCTAACGGATTCGGGAAGCGAAGACGGCGTGGCAAGCCGGGACCCACACGATGATGATACGGCTCGGAGTGCGGCGCGTCGGCAGCGCGGCGCAAAGCGGACTCGCGATCGGCCGTTCGGATCCGATCAAGCGGCCACAATCAAAGGAACATTCGGACCGTCTGGTTACCTCACGCGCATCTAGCCGTCCATGCTTGATCCAACGGTGGAGGATGGTCGGGGCGCTCCGAAGGAAAGAGAGAGAGAGAAGCAGAGAGGCTGACAGGTGGGGTCCACTTGTCGGGCGGGAAGCAGCAGCGCGGCAAGCTGGGCTGCGCGCGGGGAATGGGCTGGAACAGAGAGGGAATGGGCCGGATCGAAGGAAGATTCGGCCCGAAGGGATTTCCGAGATTTTAAATAGTTTTTCTATTTTATAAATTACCAGAAATTCAAATAGGCAATAGAAAATAGCAAATGAACTTAGAAAAATTCTAGAAAAATCTAGAAAATATATCTGAGCACATAGAACCCAAATAAAATAGTTTTGGTTAATGTTCATGTTGGAATTATTCACATTAAATGTTTTTGATTGTAAAGTCCAATATTAAGCTTTTGAAATTAAATTCAAATAAATCCAAATGGTGAATTTTCTCCCTACTAACTATTAAAAGATTTTTAAGCTCTGAAAATTGGGATGTTACACATACGGCGGTCATCCTAAATCAGGGGTGGTGGGTATATTCAGAGCAATTTAGTTGTGATTGGTTAGCTGATGAGTCCATAAATCTGAGTTCTATTAGAACAGTGCCGCCTCTGCATTGAATAGCACTTAATGGTGTGGGTGAGCTCCCTTGAATGCATGTACACAGTGGTACTCCCAATCTCCCAGTGCTTCTACTGTCTACATAAACGATTGAAATGCATTGGGCAAGGCTGTGAGGCGAAAATCAGAGAACAGAAAACAGAAGGCAAGTGGGCGGAGTCAGAGTTGTCTGGGTGGAAGGGAAAAAGAACTAAGGGGAGAAAGGGAAAGGGGGTGTCTTCAGCTTGGTATTCCGTCTAGGTGCCCCTTGGGTTTCAATGGCTTTGATCAGCAGAGGGGTGTTCTTCAAGACCTTGGTGTTCCTCTGCTTCATCAGATTATCTCAAGGTACATTCCATCTATTTCAGTTTATCTACGTTTCTTAAACTTCACTGAATAATATCCCGTCAAATTACTGTGTTAAAACTCGATTTTTCAAAAGGATCTTGTAATGGTCAAAGATTGCTTTCTCGGCAACTTTGGAGTTTGATTACTCAATGTTTTCTTTCCTTCTTTCTGCCAATCAGCTTCTTCTATCAACCATGGCTTTTATCTAGACATTTTAGCTTCACTCAGAAGTATGGGATTTTATATAGAGATTTTGGATTCACTCAGATTGGTAAAAAAAAGACCACTTGTCATCTACCTCTACTTATACTACTTTCTGATTTTACTATTGTTTCTTTAGTCCTGAAGTGGCACTCTGTCTTATTATACGCATCTTAGGTATATGGTGATGCAATAGAAAAGCGTCATCAAAGTAAAAGGCTGGAAAATTGTGGAAAGGAATGGGTGGAAAAGGTGTACCTTATTGTGATATGATAACCAGAAGAAACCTGATGAATGATAATGAAGTGTTAAGATCAACCAGTTTGCGATATTGTTATATATCAAGACAGAAAAAAGAACTGATTGAAATCTTACTCTGAAAGCAAGTAGCTTCAAGTAATACATGGAACACTTGAATTTGCAGGAAGAAACCATTTCACCACACTGGATCTCCCTCCCCTTTTGAAGGCAAGCAGTTTCTCTACAATGCAGCATGAGGCATATGACTACATCATTGTTGGCGGGGGCACAGCCGGATGTCCACTGGCAGCAACGCTTTCCCAGAAGTACAAGGTGCTCTTGTTGGAGAGAGGTGGTTCTCCGTATGGCAACCGCAACATCTCATATCTTGAGAACTTCCACATTTGCTTGGCAGATGAGTCGCCGAATTCACCATCTCAGGGCTTCCTGTCCACTGATGGGGTCATCAATGCCCGGGCAAGGGTGCTAGGTGGTGGAACATGTATCAATGCTGGCTTCTATAGCCGAGCCAACCCAAGGTACACAAATTTTCATGTATTCCATACTAGGGCCTATCTATCTGACCTAACTTAAGTTTCAGTTTCTTTCCAAATAAACCTAAGCCGAAGTCAAACAAGGTTACAAGGAGTTTCTTTCATAGCCTGAATAGGAATCTCAACTGATAATCAGACACATGGGGATAATCCAGAACTAATTAAAAGAAGCTTAGCCTGTAAGCCACCTTGTAGGTGTGTTAGTATGTCGCATTCACCAAGCAGTGTTTATATCTTCTTTCTTAAGCAAGATTTCATTAGTTTCTACACTAAAGAGTTTATAAAATGGTCAATTTAAGAAGTTAAGTTAAGCCAGACATACCTTTTGGTTATGTTTACTGGTTACTACTTCTTCCAATGGTCATGAACTAACTAGCCCAACCTTAGCTGCTATTTTAGTTCCCACTAGTACCCATCAAAGTACAAAATACTACCTTACTAGGCAGTCATAATGGCCAGACCAAGAGGTAATTCTGCAGACCTACCCATAAACACTCCAGTGTTTACCACTACAGACCTTTTCAGGACATACATAACCCATATCTGTACCTGACTGGGTCCCTACAGACCTTATGCTTTGATTGGAGATTTGTCATAGCTTTTAGTTGAGTATCATAGTGCTAAAATTGATTTTGCAGTTGTAGGAGACAGACAACAGACGGAGTAATGGTAGCTCAATGACATTACATGTCCATGTCAATAATGCATTACAATAGTTCAGTTTGTTAGTACAAAGAAGTAATTAGATTGGAGAGAAGCCGGCAAAGCTGTCTTACTTTCTTTTTAGAGTTATATAGCTGTATACAGCATAGCATGAAATGGGAAAAGACAGAAAGGAAGCATCGAAGCAAAATTACAAAGGGTCACTAATGTATTTTTGTTTTGATGTGGTAACAACATAGAAAAAGGAACGACAAAATAGCCAAATTCCACAGAAGTCCATACTAAGTCACTTTATGTAAGGAATATCTTACCAGAAGCCATTAATCATTACATTATCAAAAAATTCTGAAGAGTCTGCTGTACCAAAATAGAAAAATATATGCTAGTTGTTGAAATCTTAAGAATATAAGAAGGAAACATGCTCAGAAAAGCATATGGGCACCTGCATAAGATTAGCATAAAATCTGCTTGCATATAAGGTGGGCAGCTGCCCTGTGGGCTGAACCTGTCATGTCAATATTCCTATTAGTAATGTTATTATTATAAGTTTATAACCGATTATGATGTGCTTGTCCCTGCAGCTTTGTGCAGGAGGCAGGATGGGATGCAGAGTTGGTGAATCAGTCCTACCCTTGGATCGAAGAGAGGATTGTTCGCTGGCCCAACATTGCACCTTGGCAAGCTGCACTGCGGGATGGGCTGCTTGAAGCAGGCGTCTCACCTTACAATGGATATACCTATGACCATCTCTTTGGAACCAAAGTTGGGGGAACCATCTTTGATGAGACTGGGTACCGGCACACTGCTGCTGACCTCCTTGCTGCTGGAAATCCCAACAACCTCAGAGTGCTGCTTCATGCTAGTGTGAACAAAATAATTTTCAACATGAGACAAGGTAAACATTAATCCAAGTAAGGCCTACCCCTTATAATCAAGGAAAATTTTCTCAGTAAAAAAACTCATCACCCGGTGAGAAATCTGGGAAAATTTCGGAAAATTGTGTCCGGATTTTTTTAGTTTAAATTTGATTTTTTTTAACAAAAGGCAAAGAAAATTGGTGTTATGAGGATTTGTACCCACAACGTCCCCTTCCAAAGCAAGCTGCGTTACCGCCAGGGACATGTGCCTTTGTAATATGAGTATATGACTATGGTTGTGAATAATTTTATTCTTACATTCAAAATTTGAAAATTCTGATTTTTTTCCAGTTCCCATTAATCTCAGCACCCAGCGAGAAGTCCGGTTACGGTTAACCGGAAAAGAAAATTTTCCATGCTTATAATCCCTATCCACTTCAACAACAACATAAGTATAGAGATTAGAGATGCCTCAAACAAAAAGATTAGGCACTGTGCAATCATATATTTTTTTTTAATAGTAACCTCATCTCTTGCACAGGGCATAGGAAGCCGAGGGCTACCGGAGTTCAATTCAAGGATGAGAATGGTGGGCACCAACAAGCCTTTCTCAGCCGAAAGAGAGGCAGCGAGATTATTGTCTCCGCCGGTGCAATTGGAAGCCCCCAGCTGTTGTTACTCAGCGGAATTGGACCTAGGAATGAACTTGAGAAGCATAACATTTCTGTAGTCCTTCGCAATGAACATGTGGGCAAAGGGATGTCAGACAACCCATTGAACTCCATCTTTATACCCACGAAGAATCCCCCAAAGCAATCTCTGATCGAGACTGTTGGAATAACTGACGATGGTGTGTTCATTGAAGCCAGCAGTGGTTTCAGCCAGACAGAGGACAGCATCCACTGCCACCATGGAATCATGTCCGCTGAGGTTTGGCATCCATTTTAACTGTTTACTTTAAATAAAATTCTCTGACTTCTTTACAAGCATCATGATGCATCATACTAAAGCTTTTGTGCAGAAACAATATCCTGTGCTAGCAATCTTAATAAAACACGCACTGTAAATTGGCTTGTTGGGAGCCAACTTCCCGAGTTTCGGAAAGCTTTTTTCCCTTAAGCTTAAGTTTGCAGGTGGGCAAGATAAGCATATAAGAGGAACCCGAAATATACTAACATGTAGATAGCAATAATATTATGCCGCAACTAGACAATAATTTACAACTACATACTTTCCAATTTATAGCACATAATAAAGTTTCAGAAATTTCTTTTATCAATATTTTAAACCAGAGTTTTTCTTTTGGAATTTTTTGTGGACAATGGACAGTAAGATTGTAAAAGTTGGAATGGAACTTCTTCGAATTAGTAAAAAGAAAAGAAAAACTTAAGCATATGTTGAGTTCCCACTTGAGTAGCATGACAGCTTTCATGCTCATCCCTGATAAATTTTGTCACTCCAATGCAGATTGGGCAGCTGTCCACAATTCCTCCAAAGCAAAGAAGTTTAGAAGCAGTCCACAAGTACGTACATAACAAATATTGCCTACCCAAAGAAGTATTCTATGGGGGTTTTATCCTTTCAAAGATTGATGGCCCACTGTCTACTGGCAATCTAGTTCTTGTGGACACTGATTCCAACAGCAACCCCAAGGTCACCTTCAACTACTTCCAGCATCCACAGGATCTCAGCCGGTGTGTTTACGGGATCAAAACCATTGAGAGAATACTGAAGACTAACCATTTCACTAAATTTACTGCAAACGGTGCTGGATATCCAATGGAAATGCTGCTCAATATGAGTGTAACAGCAAATATAAACTTGATACCCAAGCACACAAATGACAGCACATCCTTGGAGCAGTTTTGCAGGGACACAGTGGTCACCATCTGGCATTACCATGGTGGATGCCATGTGGGCAAGGTGGTGGACAAACAGTACCAAGTGGTTGGCATCTCAGACCTCCGGGTGATTGACGGATCAACCTTATTTCGGTCGCCAGGAACCAACCCGCAAGCCACAGTCATGATGATGGGCAGGTAGAGAACAAAAACAAAATATAGTTTGATTCTTTAATCAAACAAATTTTCAACTCATTATGTATTTGATGCACAGATACATGGGAGTGAAGATTCTAAGGGAAAGATTAGGTCGAGCGGCTGGAGTATAACTGATTCTTGGACCTTATCCACTTCATTATGTGAGAATGTGACTTAGGAGAGAAGTATATAGTAATTTTTGAAGCGATTCATCAACGAATCACCACAGAAAGAAAAGTTAGGAGTTACATTTGTATTCTTACTGTTCATGTGGAAAATATGTGGTTATAATGTTGTGTTTGCTCCACATTCCTACATTTCTTGCTTCATTGGATTTTAGAAACAAATTTCCATATGATGTTCCCCTACACTGTGCACAAGACAAACTCTATTACATGTAATCACCGAATCTGGGAAATTTCGATTCACAAAGAATCAATGTGCAGAGCATTTTATGCTATCTAGAATTTCATAAATGATTACAGTACAATGGCAAGTCGGCGTGAGGACAAGAGTTAAACACTGCATTTTGATTGTGCAAACATTTGACTGAACTGAAAATTTCTGAATCACTTCGTAATTCACAGCAACTGCTACGAAAAAGAAAGGGATCATAACAGTTAGTGAAAGGAAATATGGTACCTCATCTCATCAGCCATGCCAAGAAGTTTCACAGAACAAAATCATGTTCCATTGACTCCACTGGATTGGTGCACTGCACTCGCCGAGCAAACCTGCCACAGAACTAAACGAGACGGTTACAAGACAGCCTGGCTGTGATCGAAGACAGAAAGATTAAGACTACGACCTTTTGCGCAGGTTCCTGGCTGCTTGCGCCTTGGTACGCCTGCTCAACAGAAAGCCACATTGCAGCGGCGGAGCTAGCCTACCAGACGTGATGATCGATCGGTTGATGGGGCGTGGGTGGGGCATTACCGCGAACACCTGGGGCGCATCCGAATTATACCGACCAGCGTTGGACCTCCTGTCACACCTGTGCAATACCATGGAAGCAAGGGGCCCACTGGTCAGTGTAATAGGCGTTGTATAAAAGTAGTTCTGTACTGGGAGAAAGACAGGAGATGAAATGAATACTTTCTGAACTTTTCCCCCATCTTGTTATCTGGCTCCTCATCCTCTTTGCTGCTCTCTGATTCCTCACCCCCTTCCTCCAAATCCTCCAGCTACTTTGCTACTGGGATGCAACAATTTGGTATCAGAGCCTCCCACCCCGCTCTCTGCTTGTGCCCAAGAGGTCATGGTGACCACAGTGACGCACGACGCGAGGGTCCAGCAGATGCTGCAGCAGATCCTCGCCAGGATGGACGCGCAAGGGCGGAAGCTGGATGACATGGCCTCATCCCTAGCTGCGACCACCTCGCGGTTGCTTGGCGCCGCCGCCAACTCGACGCCCATCTCCACCGCCACCAACAAGATCCCTGCCGTGGCAAACCCTGCTCCAAGCACGGATGCCACCCTTACCGACCAGGCGCACACCAAGTGCTCGACGTCGTGCTCCGACCACGACGACGGCAAGCTGATGGCTACGACCAGCGTCGTCATAGACCTAAGCCACGTTGAGGTCGCCCCACACGTCACCAACTTCATCGCGGTCAAGCTGCGGTGCTTCGGCGTCAACTTCTTCGGGCACGTCATCTGCAAGGCCTCGACCTGGAGGCAGGTGCGTGAAGGACGCAACTTCCGCAAGGCCTCGACCTTGAGGCAAGTGTGTCGATCTTTGAGCACTGTCAGGGTGCAGCATCTTGCCGCACGCCAAGTGTTCGATGAAATACCTCACGAGCCCGAGGAACTGCCGGCATGGGAGGAAGGATACTACACAACTACACGGCAGTGGCAGATGATGATCCTGGGCTCTAACCATGTGGTGTTTGTTGAATTGCCACAAGACAACAGGCCACAAGAGCAGCTATCACAGGAGCATCTCAAGGTGTGGCCCACAACGAGCTCATCAACTATGGGAATTAAGCAATGTATAGTCCCCATGAGTAGATGGTGTATGCACAGACTGGGAGGGCTCAAGATAGTCGGCTCATTCATTACCAGAGCTTTAATACTTGTTCTTGGATATGCATACCCAGCCTATGATTGCTACAAGACAGTGGAGCTGAGCAGGCCTAAGATTGAGCAGTTGCGGTTCTGGTGTCAGTACTGGATTTTACTTGCAGTTCTAACTGTTTTTGAGAGAGTTGGGAATAATTTCATATCATGGTTACCAATGTATATTGAAGCAAAACTGGCAAGACAGTGGGATCCAGGGATACCTATAATGACAAGAGCCCAGAGAAGCCACCCTGTAGACCCATTATCTACTGCTAAAATTGCAGTGACTGTTGCAACTGTAAGAGTTGCTGGAAAATCTCCTGAGGAACGAGACAACATGCATTTTGTTGAAGTTGTCCTATTGGAGCCAGAAAAGAATGTTGTAGCATTAACTGATGCCTATTTTTTCCCACCTTTCCAACCATCACTGCTCCCTAGAACCAAAGGATCTGCTGTCATTCCAAGTAGGTTGCCTCCTAGGAGGGTCAAGCTTGTTGTCTACAACAGACAGTTAAATGAGACTAGCATTTGGATAGTAGAACTCTCTGAGGTGCATGCAGCTACTAGGGGTGGACATCACAGAGGGAAGGTGATTTCATTTGAAGTTGTTCCATATGTTCAGCTTGTAATGGATGCTATGGAGTATGCCGAATGTGAAGCTACTGTCAAAAGTTATCCTCCATTTATTGAAGCTATGAAGAGAAGAGGTGTGGATGACATGGAGCTCGTCATGGTAGATGCCTGGTGTGTTGGCTACTACGGTGATACTGACGCTCCCAGTCGCAGACTTGCCAAGCCTCTAATTTTTTGCAGAACTGAGAGTGATAGTCCCATGGAGAATGGTTATGCACGTCCTGTGGAAGGGATCCGTGTTGTTGTTGATATGCAGAATAATGTTGTCATAGAGTTTGAAGATAGGAAGTTGGTTCCTCTACCCCCACCAGATCATTTGAGAAACTACACTCCTAGAGAAACAAGAGGCGGTGTTGATCAAAGTGATGTGAAACCTCTTATTATCAATCAACCTGAGGGCCCAAGCTTTCGTATTAATGGCTATTTTGTGGAATGGCAGAAGTGGAACTTCCGTACCGGCTTCACCCCTAAAGAGGGTTTGGTTATCTATTCTGTCGCATATGTTGATGGTAGCTGTGGACGTCGACCTATAGCTCATAGGCTGAGTTTTGTTGAGATGGTTGTTCCTTCTGGAGATCCAAATGAATCACATTATCGCAAGAATGCGTTTGATGCTGGAGAAGATGGATTTGGGAAAAATGCTCATTCTCTTAAGAAGGGATGTGACTGCTTGGGTTACATAAAGTATTTTGATGCACACTTTACAAATTTTACGGGTAACGTGGAGACAATTAAGAATTGTGTTTGTTTGCATGAGAAAAAATGTTGCTTATAATGGGATGGACATTGGATTGGGTTCACATGCTAATTTTGTTATCAAAGAAGTGGTTCAACTATGCAGTATAGACCAAAAACATCTCGTGCAAGAAGCTAGTGCATCAGCACCTTTAGAAGAGCAAAACAAGGTTATACTCAGTGAGGTGCAGGCAAATCTATTCCAGGCAGCTATTGGCGCCGGCAGGGTTAACAGGAGGAAAGGTCTACGACGAGGAGAGGATTTCATATTGATTCAGGCGCTGATCAAGGCAGATTTTTGGGTTCAAAGTAGATACATGTACTATCAATGTCACACACTTGCTTGGGGTCAAGCAAGTTTTTCGCGGGGCCGGTAGTGTCACACCTGTGCAATACCATGGAAGCAAGGGGCCCACTGGTCAGTGTAATAGGCGTTGTATAAAAGTAGTTCTGTACTGGGAGAAAGACAGGAGATGAAATGAATACTTTCTGAACTTTTCCCCCGTCTTGTTATCTGGCTCCTCATCCTCTTTGCTGCTCTCTGATTCCTCACCCCCTTCCTCCAAATCCTCCAGCTACTTTGCTCTGATACCAAATTGTTGCATCCCAGTAGCAAAGTAGCTGGAGGATTTGGAGGAAGGGGGTGAGGAATCAGAGAGCAGCAAAGAGGATGAGGAGCCAGATAACAAGATGGGGGAAAAGTTCAGAAAGTATTCATTTCATCTCCTGTCTTTCTCCCAGTACAGAACTACTTTTATACAACGCCTATTACACTGACCAGTGGGCCCCTTGCTTCCATGGTATTGCACAGGTGTGACACCTCCCATCACTGGAATGGAGTGGAGACGAGGGGCGATGCGAGGGACGCACGGAAGGGCTGACGGCGGGCACTGCCGGTTGGCGGCGGCGGCGAGTTGATTCAGGGCAAAAGAATCCAATGCCGGGCGCCGGCAACGGCAAGCTTAGCCAATTAGCCGAGACGAGCCTCTGACCCATCGAAGCAGTGGTGAAATTTTTTTCTGTTGTATAGTGAATGAATATTCGACTTGCAGCGAAAAAACAGTTGATTCATATTACTGTAATTTTGAACTATGTATATGTACGGCATAATACAAAATTCAATCCCTAGTTGCATGGTGATCAGGTTAACGGCAAGTATAGAATAGATTGACCATTGAACCTTTATGCAATCACCCTTTGTGGTCCACTCATGCAATAGTTTTCTGTTTAGACACCAAATCAACTAGAAAAAAATTCAGAAAATAAATTTTAGACATACTTCTAATATTACTCTACTTACAAATAAATTTTCAAATTCAAATTTGTTACATGTTAAACGTAACAAAAATGAGAAATCTCTGACAAATGATAAATTAAAAGGAAAAGAAAAAAAGAAGACGACAAATTCACATCAAACTTATCTTTTTTTGTTTCTTGTAACACATATTGAATTTAATGTTGAAATTTTAAACGATGCTAGAACACTCCATAGATTACATCCTTAATTTTTTTTTTTGAAAATTTTCATGCTAATTTGATACCAAAACAAAAAAAAAATTGCATCCATTGACACAAACTCTGGACCTCGCACAAACTGAAAGCTAGGGGATGACCCAATCAGAGATACTACCCCCTCTGCAGACACACCTCAAAATCGGCCATTCATCTCTTCGCCCCAGTGTCGCTTCTCCGAAAGAATATGGAGGCTAATAGTAGAATGGCTGGGAACGAATAGTCTACAACCATCACTCTGGCCCCCTAGCACAAATTTGTTGGACTGGTGGTCCTTCGTAGTGAAGAAGAAAGACTCCTCTAGGAAAGCCAGAAGAACGATTCTGATCCTTACCATTTGGGAAATCTCAAAGAAACGAAACGTAAGGACTTCAACAACAGAGCTACCGCGCCCTTAGATCTCCTAGCTAAGATTAAAGAGGAGGGAAGAACTTGGTTCCTAGCAGGGGCAAGTGTTTGGAGCTTTTTTTCTCAGTAATTAATGCCTTTTTTTAATCTCTTGTACTTCGCGACTCTTGTTCCACCACTTCTCTATTAATATAACAGGCAGCCCTCCTGTCGGTTTCATTCAAAAATAATAAGTACCAAAAAAGGTGATTGCATAGTATATGTCGCCAAAGAGGCAAGCACAAAAAACTAATATGTGTGATGCAATTTTTTTCGAGCAAAGAACCAATAATCCCATTGGGAACGCTGGAATTTCTCATATTCCTACAGGCAATTATCTACTTCACGTGAAATTCATGTGTTCCAAATAGGCTGTAAATTGCATTCAAACATATGCCACTGCAAAGTTGCAAAGTTCCCCAGATTGAAAAAATCATCATCTGTAATGACATTTTACTGATTTTAAAATAATTTATACGGATGGAGATTCTGATATGGACAGGTCACAGATGACAGTTTCACCACTGATCCATATGCACAAATATTCACAGAACACACCTATTTCAAATTACAACAAATGCATCCTATGAACATTCATGCCTTCTAACCTGCACAGCTTCCAAATCAACATATATTTCACTCTGTTGCGTCATGAAGGGTGTACCTGGAGCTTTCATCCATGAAATCATACAGAGCAAAATACATGGCTAGCTAGCTAGTCTCAGCCTCAGGAGAACTACAATAACTTTACAACTTTGGCAGCAACCACCCAAGAGTCCAGCCAAGAAGCAACCCTGCACTAGCAAGACCTAAACCGACAGCAAATAAGATCGCATTGCAGAAGCCACCTCCCTTCTTCTGCCTCCTGCTTTTCCTCCTTGTCCAATCTTTTCTCTCTTGATCCAGAGTAGGCTTCTCCTTCAGCATCATCCATGGGAGTTCAGGTATCATGGTTGCTATCTGATGCTCTTTGTGCTTGAGCTGGAGGCATATGTTCTCCAGTTGTAAAAGTTTCAGCCACTGCTTGCATGCAAAGAGATGTGAGGCCTGTCGGAGCAATAGCTTGATGACATCGTCTTTCTCATTGTACACTTGCCTGGCAGCCATCTCGGCTTCCCTAGCGCGTGTTTGTGAATGACGAAGTGCCTCCAAAAGCTGAGCCCGCTCTGATGGAGTCTGGTATGTTTGCTTGATTCCTGGTTCAGTATTGCTACTCCTAGAAAAATCCTGTGCACCACTGCATGAAAATGTAACGAAATAAACATTAGACCAGGAAACCAAAAGGAACTGCAGAATTTGGAAGACATCTGAAGATTTCAAGGGCTGAACAGGGAACAGACTACTCATAATAGATGTATGTGGATTGTGGAGTTGTGCAGCTTCTTATTGTAAATAGACAAGCAAAATTACCTAAGTATGGATAAATTTTGAACAAAAACAGAAACCTAACCAGTATAGTATTTCCCCCTTTCTAAAAGAGAAATGAAATCAAATTAGACTATGTATCCCATGATCACCAAAAAAATTCACATATAACAATGCATTATTTATTATTTTAGTGAATCAGAAGGAGTTTTTTCATCATTTTTTGCATGCAAATTCTATTTGTAATATGCAAGCAATGAATCCTCTAAACTTCAGATATCAACGAGGAAAATAAAATAAATGTAGGTGCAAATTCAGATATGGTTAGGAAAAATTCAAGTGAATGTGATTGCATCATGGTAATGCAGTGAAGATGAAGAAATGAACAATGCGCACCTATATGTATTATTTCTTTCAGGCTGTTGCCAAACTCCATCATTAGACAAATCCAACTCATCTGTGCTTGCTGTGCTATAACTGCACTGAATATGTTCACATTGTCCAGGATAAGGATGTGACACTCTACCTGCAGGAGATGATGGCCCCGCATATTCACCCATATTTTCATGATTAAGTGATTCTTTCCTGTGAGCACGTACTGTCTGGGCAGGTCTTGGCAGATCACAATTCTCGATGTGCTGCATTGCTCTTTCTGCAACCAGTGAAGCCAGCTCATTCTCATCAGTAATCTGCCACCATGGCTGAGCCTTTTCACCTTCTTTCCAAGGTGCATCCATATCAAAATTGGCCTTCTGTGGGTTCTTTGAAGGTGGTGGATCAAAACTTTTGAAATCCAGGAATTCTTTATCCTTGTACAAACAGTTGCCAACGCTGACATTTCCTCTGCATTTGAGAGGCACATGAGAATAGCCATCATTGATCTTCAACTCTTCTAAGCCTATTTCAGAAGAATGCTTCATGAAAGCTGTCGAAACCATCCATGGAGGCTCAAAAACATCCTCACTCTTCTCAGGATTGGTGTCAAGTGTTTCAAAATGTAATGGTTCCTCATGTTTAGACTTTGGAACTGGATCCTCCACTTCCTTCTCACCAATCTCCCTGCCCAAAAAATACAGCTGCTCACTAGGAGGATCCTTCTGGACTCCGAAATTCGGCTGTAACTGAAGCCACCATCTGATATCTGGTGGCAGATTAGAATTCACGGGATTCCAGCTCAAAGGCATCAAATTGGAGATAGGACAGTTTTCTGAATGTGTACAATTTCCATTGTTTGTACCATGTTGTTGTTCAGATGATGATGAACAGCAGGCTAGTTTTGGGGCTCTCTTTCTGTCCTCCTGAACCAGGCAACGGTTCGCAGCACGTTGCCAAGCAGCCCTTGCTTCAGCAGCAGCCATAGCTTTCACTGATCACAAAACTGTCCAGAACAAAATACTTTTCATCAATATTAGCCAAAAACATGCCAACCACAAGAAAACAAAATAATGGATCAAAGACCTCCAAATTGCAATCACATGATCCACACAATGTGTGAATTGCCATAATGATGAATATCAAATTGTAGGCTTGATTCTACACGAAATAAGATCGTGTGGCATTGACAGAATAGACTTCATCTATTGTTTAAACAAAGGAGTTCTTGCTCCAAAGAGCCAAGTGACATTGAAATGGGAAATGTGTGATTACTTTATATTTCAAGTAAGGTAGCCTAAAAAAAGCACTGACATCAAGTCAATTTCTTCCAGAATCGACCATAGGCCTCAAACAAAGCTGGATACTGCATGGAACACAATCCGATGGCCATTACGTATGAACCATAACTATGGACACAAATATCCAAGAATGCAATGCGGCTAGATTTGTCAACTGCAAGCATATTATTGTTTCTGGCTTCCTGACAATGTACACTCTGATTTTTTTTTATATATAAAAGAAAGTCATAGCTAAAAAGCTGACTAACTGAATGACTAAACTGAATCGATAAAACTTTGCAATTTGGCTCAGTTATTTTAGTTTATCCTAATTTAGGATAATTTATGTGCTACGAATATTAAAAAAAAAAACAGACCAAATGAATTGGATAGCTATCAGAACTACAAAGCTATACTTTGCAATTTGGCTCAGTTATTTTAGTTTATCCTAATTTAGGATAATTTATGTGCTACGAATTAAAAAAACTGACCAAATGAATTGGATAGCTATCAGAACTACAAAGTTAATTCTTGTCACCCGTTTCTTTTGTCCAGATACAATATTGTTTAGCGGCTGTGGTTTTTGGTTAATAAACAGGCGATCCTCATTATCACTGGACTGGGAAATGGTTGAAACGTGTGTTATTGCGAAATTGGAGCTCATGGCAAATACTTTCCCACTAAATCATCGCTAGAACTTATGGTTAATCCTGAAAGGAACTTTGCGAGATTCACAATTACATTATAGACTCACTGTTTCCTGGTAGTTCTACTATTACTGAACAAACCTACCGAATAAACAGACTTCAGTTTAATCAATTCAATTTCAGAAATAGCCTACAACCAAAAGTTGTAGCCCATTTGGAGAATTCCCTAAAACTGAACCGATCCAATGCAAACCATACTTAACAACCCAGCAAAATGCTCTGGAATGATGCTGTAGCACCAACTAAACTAGAACAGGCCATGAAAAGTATGAATAGAAAAACAGAAGATTTTTTAACTTGAGAAAGCTATGTGATTCCAACTTTTTTGAAAAAAAATTACACTGGGAGATAGATAGAACAACCCACTTGGATCTGCCCCCGAGCAAAGGGTACACGGCGAACGATCAACCCCACAACCAAGAACCAAGGTCGCAGTTCTTGGCATGCTCACCATTCTACTAAAACCCCTGGCTCGATTAGACAAACAACTAGAGAATCTCAACAAACAATCCGATTCCATTCCACAGGGTATAGAGAGATGGGCGGAGGAAAAGATGCATACCTGGATCTGCAAACTTCCGCTGGCAACAGATGATCCGAACAATGGAACTAATGAGGATAAGAAGATCGTACGACGGTGGAGGTGGTGGTGGAGATGGCGCCTCACCATCGCCGCTTCGTCCGCTCCCGCCGCTTCTTGGCTCTTGCCCCTAGCGGCAAGGTTGGGCCGGAATCACCTAGTCCATCTGCTTTATGGGGCCAAGAAAACAACGGCTGAATCCCACAGAAATGGAGGAAGCGATGGATGACGGATACTGGCAAGATTAGATGGATAGATGGAGTAGGAGTGGGGAATTCTCTCCTGTCGTTTCTTTCCTCGGGGATAATGACGTGTAAACTACAGCGCTAAATATTTAAATATTTGGTTATATTAACACCTTTTCGTCACTCATTTGCAGCAATTTTTTTTTTGCAAATATAGCCAACTACCACACGACCACAGTGTGGCATCCCCTCCTCACCCGTCACGTAACCGTTGCCGTATGGCCACTGTACTGTGGCCATACGGCAACATTGTTGCACGATGGTCATACGGTAGACAGCTATATTTGCAAAAAAAAAAAAACGGACGATCATCCTTGTAAATACGCAACAAAAATGTGTCAATATGACCAACTCGCCTAAATATTTAGCGCTTTATACTGTTCTACGCTTCTACTACTCTCTCGGAAATTAACCTGACGTATTTACGCTTAAAAAAGGACTTTGTTTTTCACCTTTGGTCTTCGTTTTCGGACTTGTTTTTCACCTTTGGTCTTTGTTTTCTTGTGATGATTTGTATCCAACCTGCATTATTTTTCTCAGCCTGCCTATTAAGAGAGCCCATTAGAGCCAAATTGGCCCTCCTAGGCAAGATTTGATGGAGAGGATCCTCCGCCGTAAAGTAGTCAACGCAGAAGTACCTTTTTCGCTGTTGGTATAGTACTACAGAAGAACACTGTTCATACAGTATGCAGAGACCTGGATCCTTGATTTGATTGCTCATCTTTGTTTCTTCCATTAACCGGAGAATTTTCATTCTCTCATCTTTTAGAACTGTTTTAAATAATTAGTTGCAGTGGACTCTAATTGACTGTTTTTGCGTGGGATTGAAGACTAATCTAACAACAAAGTATGTGGCTGTAGCTAGCTTCTATCCTTCGAATTCACGGACATGTTTTTCTATTGGATTGATCACTACATGCATGTATAAATGTCCAACGGCTTGGCTGGCTGGGCCGCATCGCCCGATCCGAAAAGCACGGCCGGCTTGGCTCGCACTGCGTGCCGCGCGTGCTAGCACGCCCGGCCCGCGTTCGCGCTCGGGCCACAATGCCGAAGACGTTGGCACGGCAAGACGGCACGCCCGCCTCAGGCGGCACGGCTTATAGCCGTTGGATCGGCCACCCCCCCCCCCCGCTCTTGACCGTTGGATGTGCGCGTGGGGAGGGTATATAAGCCGCGCGCCGCTCCCACTCTGGAACCCTAGCTCATTTGCATCTCCTCTCTCTCTCTCTCTCTCGCCTGCGCTCGCGCTCGCCGCGCCACGCAGTACTGGAACCCTAGCTCGTCTCTCTCTTCTTCCCGCCTCGGTGGTCGGTTGAGCGATGGCGGCAAGACGGGCACACGACACGGCCTTCTCTACCTCTCTTCTTCCTACCTGACCGGCGATGTAGTCTCGTCCTCCACATCTTGCCCTCATCGCTCTCGTCTCGCCTCCGTCGCCGACCTCGCCGGACCGGATCTCGGGGCTCGGATTCGCCGGTAAGCACATCCTTCCCCCCAGATCTGTTTGGTTTTGGTGCTCCGTCTTCTAACTTGTGTTTTTTCGCAGGTCTACGTTTCCGGCGAACTCGTTGAGGTACCAGGGGGCCGGATCTGTGCGACGACGACGGCGCCGTCGTCTCTGGTGCTCCGGCCGTAGAGGTAAGCCCTAACCGGCTAACCCTAACCCTAGATTTCTTCAACCCTAACCCTAGATCTGTTGCTAACCCTACTCCTCCTCCCTTTCTTGGTAGCCGTCGAGGGACCGGAGGCCGCGACAGCGAGATGTCGGACGAGCAGACGAGATCGGTCACCCATGACCATCAACAATGAGCTGCGGATCTGCGGGTTGGTTCCAGATGATGAGGACGATGTTGCTCGGGATGCCGAGGCGCTCTTCGGCCGCATCGCCGCCGACCCCATTCCGTGGACCGATCGAGCCCCAGGATCGGCGCTCCGTCGACAGCGATCTTGCCGACGCCGCGCCATCGCATCGACGGCTCCAAAGAGCCTAACCGCCCTTCTACCTGCTGTTGGGAAGATTTTGAGAAGCTCTTCAAGAAGGTAAACAGTAACGAATCAGTATGGTGCTCATTGTCTTCATTGCCGTAAAGAGTACTCTGCTCTATCTAGATTTGGGACTCGCCACCTCCTCCGTCATCAAGAAAGTTGCCCTAAAAAACGTGAGAAAAATCGCTTGTCTCAGTCCCATATTACTTTCAATAAGGATGGTACTGTTCGTAATTGGGATTATTCTGCTGAGGTAGCTCGTGTTCAGCTTGTTCGTTTGCTTGCTAGGCTAGACCTTCCCCTCCGTCTTTGGGAAACTGAGGCCTTGGGAGAATACATAAAAACTGCTCATAACCCTAGGTATACAACTGTTTCTAGGCAAACTACACTAGAGATCTTCTTAAATACTTCACCGATAAGCGTGATGCTCGATAGAGGATTTGAAAAATAATGCAATTTCATCATTGCTATTACTTCGATATTTGGTCCGAAATGCTAAAGAGGATTATTTGAGTGTTGTGGGTCATTACATTAATTCGATTGGCAACTTGAAAAGAGGGTGTTTGGGTTAAGGCTAATTGATGCACCACATAATGTGAAAACATTCTTTGAACGTGTTAGTAATGTACTGAATGATTATGGTATACTGCAAAAGGTTTTTTCTGTAACTTTGGACAATGCATCTGCTAATATAAAAGCCATGGATAAACTGAAACCTGTACTTAGGGAGTATTTGGGTGCTGATCTATTTTTGCATCAACGTTGTGCTTGTCATATTATAAATCTGATAGTTAAGGAGGCTCTAGTTACTGTTAGTCCTATGATTGATGCTTTCAGAACTGCAATATCATTTATTAACTCTTCTAACCAAAGAATTGCTGCATATAAGAGTTATTGCATGGCATCTGGTATTAGACCTAGGAAGTTTGGGTTGGACATGGATGTTAGGTGGAACTCTACATACCTGATGCTTAGGCATTTGCTACCACACAGGGAAATTTTCCATACTTTTATTGAGTCTAATTATCCTAGAGCTAGAGGTGGCTCCTTTATTTTGACTCATGATCATTGGGCTATGGCAAGTAAAATACTGGCATTCCTTGAACTGTTTTATGATTCAACAGTTGCTTTGTCTGGTGTCTACTATCCTACTGCCCCACTTATGGTTCATCATATTGTTAAGATTGCTATACACCTACATAGGTACCAAAATGATGAACATATTAGAGCTGTTGTCCAACCTATGATTGATAAGTACAATAAATACTGGAAAACATTACCTGGACTTTACTGTATTGCATTTATCTTGGATCCAAGAGCTAAAATGAAAGGTTTTAACAAAGTGCTTAGAAAGCTAAGTTCAATTACTGATACTGATTATTCTAATAAGATGATGGAAACTAGAACTCTTCTTTTCAAACTGCATCATAAATATGATGAACTGTATGGCTCTGTTAGGGAGAAAAGGGCTGTCCCTCCAAACCTATCTGGTAAGAAAAGAACTGCTTGGGATGAAATATATGATGATGAAGATGATGATGTGCTTGGATCTGCCTTCCTCCTAATCTTGATATGTGCGGGACTATTCTCGCTACTACCTTGCTACATGCAAAGAAGTTCTTCCTCTAATGAGAGTTCGAACTTGCACCTACCCGGATCTGTGACACGTCACCGTTAGATGATGAGCTCAACATCTTAAACGGTGGCATCAGCATAAACTAACTTATCCAGCTTCTTTCTACTCTTGCTAAAGATGTTTTCGGTGTGCTGTTTCTACCATTTCTTGAAGCTACCTTCAAAGACCACCGCGTGATCATTGAAGAACGGCGGAGGAGGTCAACCTCAAACTGTGGAGGCACTCACATGCATCAAGGACTGGAAGGCAGAGTCAAGGCTACAGCATATGGTGGAGGATAAGGAGCTGGTGGAGGCCTTTGAACAACTCTATCTTGATTAGTCATTTATGTAATGGTTCTGTAATCTTATTGAGACTTTGGATGCTTTGGACCTTTGGTTCTGGATGTAATGAACAATTAATAATCTTATATGGAGTGGTCGCATTCTTTTCCTGTCTAGGGTTTCTCACAAGGGTGAGTTTTACCTAGACAGGTTTTTAATGAGACAGCCATTGCACAGCTCCATTTATTTCATATTTTGTGATCTCTGTTTGTGTTGTGTTTGTGATTTGCAAATATTTGAATTGGTCATTGAATTCTGATACTTTGAAGTAGAGTTGTGGTTTTAGTGCCCAGGCACGCACTAATCCGTTGGGTCGCCGTGCCCGGTGGCACGCACGGCACTATCTCGGGGACTTAGTGCCGTGCCTGGGCCAAGGAGCTGGCACGGTGGCACTACACGGCACGGCACGGCAAGGTTACCGTGCCTGATAGTGCCGTGCCAGGGCGTGCCCGTGCCATGTAGTGCCCGGGCCGCCCGTTTGGACATCTATACATGCATGCATTGAATGTTGCATTGTCTCTGTTCTGATTTTGTCATCCGATGTTTCGGCGTTGGATGCCTGGTCAGATTGTCTGATTGATCTCAAGTTTGACACAAAGCCAATTTCATCTCGTCGTACATGCATGCTCATGAAGCAATGGCGTGCTAGCTTTGGACGTATACACCGCATGAAGCTGTTGCTCTCTCCGATTGTGCACGGTCCAATTGAGATCACGCCAGAGAGACACCGTTCGGCCTTACTAGATTATTAAGATCTCATATGTTGGTGTACATCTTTATCTTTTTCAGCTATTAACATGGTTATTCTAGACATTAAGAGCAATATATATGAAATCGACAAGCAAATAGGGAAATAATATAGAGATAAAGAATTCATGAGAGAATAAGTTGGAACCCTAGCCAACGGCGTGCGAGGGCCAGTGTTTCTAGATAAAAAGTTACGACCAGACAGTTGCCTGGTTAACTATTGTAATCTCTTGTTTTGAGGGTCGGCTTGTTTGGTTACTTGTGTTATTCAGCCAAAGGTGCATATATAATCTTTAAATCTTTCGTATGCATGTGATCGATTCAAGTGGACGTCCATGAATTCCACAAGATGCCCTAAAAAAAAAAATCTACCCAATAGCAACGTGAGGCAGTATGAGACGGGCAGCATTTGTTGCGGCTGTTGGGAGTCCTGGACCTCCTGTTTTCTTAGCTAAAAATTTTATTACAGTTGAGACAAGGGCCCATGAGACTTAGGACTCTTCTTTAATCTTTGATTTCAAATAGAGGCTGGCTTATATCTGATGGTTATGGTTTAATTATGGATATTTTTGCATATTTGGCCTGTAGCAAGTTTAAATTTTAAAATAGCCCTTCGAGCGAAAATTTCAAAAATGGCCCCAAACAGTGCTCTCATCATGCCACCGAGGGCGGCGACCACATGCCGGCCGGCGCGGCAATGACTCGCCTCACCGGCGCAAGGCAGCCACCGCCGGCGCCAAAGCGTGCGGCGCCCCATTTTCGGATTTTTAAAAGGAAGAACTGCTTAAAAATTCAAAATAATTTAAAATTAAATAAAATTTGGAAAAAAATTAAGATTTTTTTTAAAAAAATATTAAATATTATTAAAAAATTATAAAAATTTTAAAATATGAAATATCTATTGTATGATGTTATTATTTTTTCGAAAATAAAAGTGTGGTGACAACGTTGGTTGGTCTGTTTGTTATTTTTGTAGAATATGAAGGGCACACAATTTGTCAGACTCGCAATAATATTTTGTGATCGTCGTATATTGTTCTAATGCGCTAAATTTCTGAGAAATTTTACGAGGACGATTAAGATAGTAATGAGTCGTAAGGAGGAAGGTAAGTGATATTACTTTATACTTGTTAAAAATGACGAGTTAAAGCATATTACTTTATGGAGCTTGTACAAAATACAATTAAAGGGGCTGAGAACGCTCGTTGTGATTATGAAGATGGCCTAAAACAGTACATTGAAATGTTGGGGGCCAGAAATGTTGTGGTTCCATACTCTATATGCACTGCACAATTTTCTTCAGTCATTTCGATTAGGGTTTGCAGAAATGAAAAAAAAGTAGGGTTTGCAGTCTTGATAGCAAGGTATATTTGTGGTCTAGAGGAGGTTGTGGGATATTCCAAATATGCTATACTTTCGCGTACTTCTGGAAAACTATCTGTTAGACTAGGAATAATATTTTGTTAACGCCGTATCGCCAAAGTACAACAATATCGCAAAAGCATACGTCATGTAATGCAGGGATACACGACAGTTGATCTATTTATGAAGGACTACGATACATAGATAAAGAGTGAACATTACAATCTTATTACAACTGGACTTCTACTTGGCAAGAACAAGAAATAATAGAAGAAATACCGCAAAACTAACTATGTGAAGTAATTTCTGAAGCATTTTCTCAACCCTTTCCATCCTTTCATCCAGTCTTTTAAGTCTGTTAGCTTCATTTTGCATTGGTTGATCGGAGGGTCGAGCCACTGGACGAAATGCAGCAACACCATAAGTGTCTTCTTGTAAGGCAGCAATTTGTATTGTAATATCTCGAATTACTGGGGCAGCTTCATCAGCCCACTGCCAAAACCGGCATGTTGTGTTCTGAAAAGGAATTGCAGCTTGAAGTGAAAAAGAACGTGCTATTTCGAATGGAATTCATTTGGGATGATTAGCAAGATTTACCGTAAGATTTGAACACTTCATGAACACTCGGGATGGATTCGTTGGCGTATGCAAGGTGAACACATTTGCCGGATCCCGGCAACGAGGGCACACGAGGTGCTGTCGCAACGATTCTAATTGTCTGCTGACACGAAAGTTAGATGAGGTCGAAGACATGTTGTTATAGAATGGAAGAAAGGAGTAGAGGAAGTGAAGAGTGAGGTGAATGGCTGCCAAAGCATTCATATATAGCATGCAAGACGCGGCGGCAGTGAACCGAGGCGCCACCGCCGCGAAATACTGGGGCTCTTCTTTGCACCGCTGCGTGCATGCGACACAGCCGCGCGAGCCGAGGCAACACCGCCGCGAAAAAGGGGCTGCTTCGCTGCTAAGCTCGTGCATGCGACACGTGGCGCGCTGACGAGGCGCCACCGCCGCGACCATCGGGGCTGCTGCGCGCATCTCGTGCATGCGCACGACGCGCTGAGACGAGGCATCGTGAAGCGATGTGACTTCGACGTGATTTAAAGAGAAAAAACCAAAACACTTTTTGCTTTCGGTGGAAAGCCACGCGCGCGCGAGCGTCTCTCGCTACACGGAGATATTTCATATTTTTAAATTTTTATAATTTTTTAATGATATTAAATATTTTTAAAAATTCTTAAATTTTTCCAAATTTTTAAAAGTTTTGAATTTTTAAGTCGTTCTTCCTTTAAAAATCCGAAGGTGGGCTGCTGCCTGTGCGCTGGGGTACTGCTCGCTGCGCCTGGCCGGGCGGTGGTCGCCCTCGGTGGCCGTGGTAGGAGCACTGTTTTGGGGCTATTTTTGAAATTTTCGCTCGAAGGGGGCTATTTTTGAAATTTAAACTTGCTACAGGGCCAAATATGCAAAAAAAATTCTTAATTATGTCTAGGGTCCATTGAATTGATGATAGGATGTTTACCTTTTTTGTGATAATCATGATATAGTTCTATTTTTTTCTTAGAAAGATCCGATGGCGATTATAATTAGGGTCATCAGATTAAGGATTGGATGTTTTTTTTCCTTCGATTTTCTTGATTTTTCTATCTTTTTTTTCATAGAGCTGTTAACCTTGTATCATGAGCTTTTAATATTATGCACACTTATTTTTCACTTTCAAGACGAAAGAACTAACCTTATTATTAAGGAAAAGGATTAACCTTACTTCCTTGAGATATTATTCACTATTTTTTTTTCCTTTCGTAGCAAAGCAAGGTGAGCAAATGACCCAATCATGTTTTTAACTCCTTTTTAAGGTCACGAAACTTGTGTAAGCAGCCACACAGTAAAAAACTATACCATTTTACGCCTCGTGGGAATTTTTCCTGATTTGTGTAAAAAGTGAACTGTTTGTTTTCGAAGTTTTTGCGAAATTCCAGTGAAGAGTGAAAACAAGCTCTTTCAAAAAAACAAAAAAAAAACTTCACAACACCGGGCATTTGCCACTTGGCTAGTACCAGTAAAAACACAAAAATGACATAAACAAAAGATTAAGGGTGCGTTTGGTTGGATATATCAGGCTGAACAGGATGATTCGGTACGAGAAATGGGGGTCATTCACGTGTTTGGTTGGTTGAATGGTATCAAACCATCCCGAACGACCTCATTCACATTTCAAGAATATTCCTTCGAGATGTTGTACCAACCTGTTCCAAAAAAACAACCGAACCACGCTATCCCATCTCGTTCGCTCGTGCAGGCGCTGGAGGGAGCAGTGGCCGGGGAGGCGGCCCAAGCCAGGAAGAGCCGAGTCGGACTAGTGGAGGCGACGCGAGCGGCCGGGGAGTGGGGCGAAGCGCGCTGACGGCGGCCGCGCCGAGCCGGGGCGACACGCGAGAGAGGAGCCGAGGGATCGTGGGGCGACGCGACGGCGCGGCGGAGTGCCGAGCGCTGGGCGAAGCTACGCCGACGGCGACAGTGCGCCAAAGCCGGGGGCGACGCGCAGGAGAGGCACCGGACTGGGGTCAGGGCGGTGCGCAAGAGAGAGTCGCCGAGCCGGACTAGTGGGGGCGATGCCTGCGGTGGCGGCGCGCCGGAGCGCCGGGCCGAGCTGCGCTACCGGAGCGCGGGGCCAAAGCACGGGAGAGAGGCGTCGGGCTGGATGTGTCGGCTGAGGAAGAAATAGAAAAGAAAAAGGAAGGAAGAAGTAGAAAAAAGAAAAAAAAATATTATTGAGATAATCTGACCCAAATCAATCTCATTCCCTCAACCAAACACCATCTCGTATCATCTTGAATCATCTCATACAACCTAATACATCCAACCAAACGTACCCTAAGTAAAGGCACCACCACCCCACCACCTTACTAGCCTGCTCCCACCGGGCTGGTGACATAACACCCAATGATGTCTCACATCTGCACATCGATCGTACTTTATCCTGGGAGTTTTTGTTTTTCTTATTTAGCAGTTTTAAAAGCAAAATAACAAAAGTAGCATTTGAAAAATAACAAAAGTATGGTGATGGCGACCGGCATCGCGTAGCAACAGTTGTTCTTAGAACATGTGCCATGTAGCGTCACTACTACAGAAAATCTCATCACAGACGGTTCGGAACTGTCATCATAGACGGTTTTCAACCGTCTGTGTAAAAGTACGTCTGTGATAACAAGCGGTTATCACAGACGGTTTTTGAGCCGTCTGTGATAAAAGCTATCACAGACGGTTCGAACAAGAGTCGTCGTGAAAACAGCTATCACAGACGGTTCGAACAAGAACCGCTCGCGATAATCGATATCGCTGCGGTTCTTGTTCTGAACCGTTTGTGATAGCTGTTTTCACAGACGGCTCTTGTTCCGAACCGTCTGTGATAGTTTTTTTTTATTGCAAAAAAAATATTACCATTTCATGGATACACTCATACACATACACTGTCATATTCGAAGCCTCCCAAACATGGATTCGTTGATACACATACATGGATTCCCAACTGCTAAGCCTCCCAATAAATTTCTCAAGCCATGGATTCATGGATACACGCATACACTCGATCATATACAAGTAACAACAGAAGTAGAATTTGGAGGAGAATCTAACAGAAATCTGGATATGAATCTAACACAAGTACCACAAGCTCATACATACAAATCTGGATCTGAATCTAATAGAACCTCATATACAAAAGTACCAATAGAACCTCATATAACAGAGACATCGACGTTGGAGGAGGACTGGAGGAGCTCGGCGTCGGCGTCGACTCTCAGCTGTTGGGGAGGAAGACCACGTTGAAGGTTGGGGACTGCGGGAGCAAGGGAGGACCGGAGCCTGGAGGTGTAGCAGGGGCCAGGGAGCTGCGGGAGGACCGGAGGAGCAGCTATCAGCCCGAGCTCGGAGGAGGACGGCCGGAGCAAGGGAGGTCCGAGCCCAGAGGAGGACCGGTACTGCGGGAGTGCGAGACTGAGCACCTAGAGGAGGTCGGCCATAATATATAAGGACATATTTTGCCTCCCGCGCACGCCGTTCAAAATTTTCAAATTCCCGCGCTACGAATCACAGCGGTTTCATACAAAAACCGTCTGTGATGACAAATCACAGACGGTTCGTATCATGAACCATCTGTGATAAGTAACTCATCACAGACGGTTCTTAATACAAACCGTCTGTGATAAGTACCTCATCACAGACGGTTGGTATTAAGAGCCGTCTGTGATTTGGATTTTATTATGGCTTTAAATTTTCTTACTCTCTGATTTTACCATGGCTTAGAATTCTTTAATCAGAGAGTAAGCCATAGTAAAAGGAAAATTTGAAGCCATGGTAAAATCAGAGAGTAAGAAAAATTCTAAACCATAGTAAAATCAGAGAGTAAGGAAAATTTTAAGCTATGTTTAAATCACAGAGTAAGGAAAATTTTAAGTCATGGTAAAATCAAAATCCCAACCGTCTGTGAAGTATCATAGACGGTTCGTTATACTAACCGTCTGTGATGAGGTGTCCTCATCTGCATGCCTCCTTCTACCAACCGTCTGTGATACTTTACAGACGGTTGGTAGAAGAAGCCGTCTGTGATGAGTACTATCACGCAGGCGGTTCTTATTATGAACCGTCGTGAAGTATCACGCAGCGATTGGTAATAAGAACCGTCTGTGACGAGGCACTATCACAGACGGTTCCAAAGGGAACCGTCTGTGTAAGTTCAACACAGACGGCTCCTTTAGAATCGTCTGTGATGAGGCGTCCAGTATGACCTGTTTTGTAGTAGTGCGTGTAGGTGCGTAGAGAGTGCTTAGCAAAGAAAATTTAGTTTTTTTTTGTTACATAGAGCAAATAAGGTGTTTATTTTGTAATATCAATGTTTAATTAGGCACCGGTGTTTATGTATATAACTATATATAATTAATAGATAATACAATCATCTAAACACTTACAAAAGATATGTTTACATTAGAGAAAATAACTTTTACATAAATAATTGATAACGTGACTATATTATCTTTTTTTAAACACTTGTATATAAACATCTCGTATACCCTTAACGACCACCACCCACCGATCAATTATGTAGCCAAGCCTAAGTGGGTCCCACAAGTCATCATCAGCAAGCAAACACTACCACGAGATGCGATACTCAAATCAAATGTGTAGTTGTTATGTAAGAGTACATGCGCAAAAACAAGCTGCCCCAGTCTAGGAATCTTTCTATTGACACACAGTGACAACCATGATAATGAGCACCTGGGTCCTGCATACCTCGTGTTGTCTTCAGGTGGGGTAGCCTGCAAGCTCTTTCTTTCTTTCCCATCTTAGTCGGGTCGCAGTCTCGCAATCTTTGATTTGGCCGAAACTACGGGCTTGCAGAAACCACCGGCATTATCTTCTGATAATGCGATAATTCTGGCAATCACTTCTCAGTCCTGCATATTCTTGAGCGCTTGGGAGTCCACGCGGCGTCCTCACTTTACCCGCTAAACTTACCATGAGAAAGTGTTGGCTGAATCTGGCGATCCTGCCCACCGATTGATCAAGAGTTCGTCTTCGCCAGGCCCGATGTTTTTGCTGCTACTTCCGGTGCCTGCCCCCTCACGTCGTTCGTGCTCCATTAGGTCTAAACTCTAAAACACATGGCCTGCGAAACGAGGGAATGAATATCGCATTAAGATATGATCTTCTTAAAAGGAATTTCAGATGTTGGATTTTTACCAAACCCTAGATTGATTTTGTGGAGGTTTTCCGGTCTACCCTCTATTTCTCTACTTTTTCTGTGGTACTACTCACAATTACATTATGAGACTGGAGAGTAGGGACCTATTTATAGACTCCACTTTCAGGTGTTATAAATTGATCCATCTGTTTTCGGTATACCGTGAGACTCCTGAACCATGTCACCAACCACGATCAAACAAACCAGTTTAATGAGTCTAAAATATATTAGTCCTTAGCACACATGTGTGGTCATGCGTCATGATCAGATTGTTTACAAGATCAATTTCAATCTGATCATGTGGGTCAATATAACATCCCAATTTTTTAAGTCTTAAAAATCTTTTGAATAGTTAGTAGAGAGAAAATTCACCATATGATTTTATTTGAATTTAATTCAAAAGCTTAATATAGAATTTCAGTATCAAAATCATTTAATGTGAATAATCCCAACTTGAACAATTGTCAAAACTATTTTATTTGAATCTATGTGCTTTGATATATTTTCTAAATTTTTCTAGAATTTTTCCAAAGTCATTTGCTATTTTCTTTTGCTTATTTGAATTCTCAATATTTTCTAAAAAGAAAAATGTATTAAAATCTCAGTTAAACTCTTTGGGCCGAAACCCAACCCTAACCCTTCCTCAGCCCAGCACTGTGCAGCCCAGTTCGCTGCACACCCCGCCTCCGACTAACATACGGGCCTCGCATGTCAGCCTCTCCCGTCTCTCTCTCCGTGCGCAGCCGCCCCGGTCCCACCGGTTAGTCTCGCCACGCGAACCCACGCGAGCCGCCGTCGCTGACGAGTGGGCCCCCGTCGAATCCCTGTTCATCGTCTACGAATCTGTTACGATTCGTCGCCGCCGCGTGCCGTTTTTGGGCGTTTGTGCCATGGACTCTCTCAAGCCTCTGGGTATAAAAGGAGGGGTAGCCCTCAAGCCCCGCAACCCAACCCTAGCCGCCTCAACGTCGGAGCTGAACCCTAGCCACCGCAAGAGCTCGGAGAAGAGTCTTCGCTAGGGCTGATGTTTTTGCTGCTAGTTCCGGTGCCTGCCCCACTCGTTCGTGCTCCATTGGGTCTAAACTCTAAACACATGGCCTCTGATGAGTACATCAACCCTAAGGATGCAACAACTGCTTTGACCCACCGCTGCACGGCATCCTCTACTTTAACTACATTTTCTCCGATAGGACTTTCGGCTATTGCACTGCCATATTCACCAGTTGGACCGAGCCACGTCTACTCATACGAGCCGAGCATCGTCTACATGCCATGGTACTACGTCTACATGTCATGGTGTTACATCACCAATTGTTGGTTCACAGGCTATGTAATGTATTGGCCAACAACTTGACCTATCTGTTGAATGACCTGGCCATCTGCTGACCGGCCGCCCTTAGGCCCGTACTGTTCACATGGACACTATTCATGTGTAAACAGTACCTCGGCCTAGGGTTCCACCTCCTGGCCGCCCTACTCATATAGGAACCGTCGCCCTTTAGTTTTGCTTGGATTTTTCTTTTAAATTATTCTGCATAGCAGTTTCGCGCTTGTTCGGTTTGAGAAACCCTAACTTTGTAAGCTTTAATTATTATTCGCAATACAATTTCAGATTGTATCTTCTACTCTTTTGCTTGTGTTATCGATTCGCTTGCAGTAGATAGCTTTCTTGGTGAGGTCAATCGCGTTCAATATGGTTGATAACCAACGGAGTAGTGGTGTAGTGATTGCGAGAGGTACGATTTGTTTGGATAAGAACCTTTGGATCATCAACGTCGTGTTCTCCACAAATCGACTTACATCAGCCTCCAAAACGAGGGAATGAATATCGCATTAAGATATGATCTTCTCAACAAGGAATTTCAGATGTTTAAGGAAAGCTGTAAAGAATTAAAATTGTGAACCTGGTCCTGAATGCATCGGATGTAAGCAAGCAGAATACTCCACTGCATGGTGTTGGAGACGATAAAGCACCGCTTGCTTACTTCCTCGCTTGCCACGGAAAAAAGTGCTGTCAAATCCGGTGATCCTGCCCACCGATTGATCAAGGGGAGTTCAGCTTTGCCCATCCATTGTTATTTTCAGTGCCCCTCACGCCGTTCAGGCTCCACTGGGTCCAAACAGATGTCCTATGAAATGAGGGAGTGCATAGCACATCAAGAAATTATCTCTGGAAAAAAGAGGAGCCTTATAAATTAAAAAACGCTACGAGAATTAAAATTCTAACATGATCCTGAATGCATCAAAGTAAAAGGGTGTATGAGCTAAACACAGTATTAAATACTGTTGCAGACAACAAAGTAAATATTAGCCTACGGGGAGGGCTGGAAATGAGCCAAGCCGGCTCGGCTTGAGCCAAGTTTGCTCAAGCTCGGTCTGAACTTCGGCTCAGCTCGAAAAGAAACTCGAGTCGGCTCGTGAGCCCGTTCGAGCCATGAACAGCCCAAGCCACTATAAGAATGAACTGTCAACATTCCACTCTAAGAATATACCAGTCAACCGTCTCAAGAACATATGCAAGTTATACAACAAACCTAGTGAAGTATGAAGTATGAACTGTGTTCTATTTTGTGTTCCATCCTAAACCTACCAGCCAACGATCTCAAGAACATATAGAACATATACATCTCAAGAATATACTAGCCAACCATCTCGAGAACATATACAACAAACATTCCACACTTCGTTAAGCTGCACTATGTTCTGTTTTAGCCATCTTCGCCGATCCAATATGAAAAGCATGAAATCCTTATTCATCTGAAGAAGAACATCATCCATGCCTACAAAAACACCAATCGTAATTCGCAACCCAAAAACATCATCCATGGACCACATCTACGAAACACTAACCAGCCTTCCAGGACCACCAAAGATTCGCCATCGCCAAGGAAGTTCCTCGCCGGATGTGGAAGAGAGGATCTCCAGGAACAAAACGGCGCGCCGCGCGCTGCCAAGGAAGCTCCTACCGGCTGTGGAAAAGGGGATCGCGAAGGGCGCCGAGACAGCACAGGACCACCATTCACCAAGGAGCGCCACCGCCGAGGAAGCTTCCGCCGCCCACCCTCTAAGCGGAATCGTGAGGGTCTTCTCACAATTGCCAACCTTTTATATGTGCATGCTGAAACTGCCTAGTGGTGTCATCGCACAAATTGATAAGTATCGCAGAAACTGCCTCTGGAGAAGTTCGGCCTCTCACTATCGAGGTAAGTCCTTGATTGCTTGGAAAGAGGTCTGCAAACCCAAATTGCAGGGAGGACTAGGAGTTCTGAATCTGGCAACACAAAATCAGGCATTACTATGTAAAAACCTTCACAAATTTCTCAATCACATTGACCTACCCTGGGTTAATCTCATTTGGGAAAAATACTACTCGAACTCTCAAGCATTGAACAGGAACCAGGTTGGATCTTTTTGGTGGAGAGACGTTACAAAATTACTACCACAGTTCAAAGGTCTGGCTTCATGTTTGGTAGGCAACGGCTCTTCGGCACTCTTCTGGAAAGACTTATGGAATGGTTATAATCTATCGTTTCGATTCCCGGAATTACTATCCTTTGCGAAATTAGACAGCTGCTCGGTGGCTTCAGTCAAACAAGTTGATGACTTAACCACACTATTCCACTTGCCACTATCGGTTCAAGCATTTGAGTAATTTCAACAGTTACTACTCCTCTTGCAAGAGCTGGAATTGACAAATCGGGAAGACACCTGGCTTTACATATGGAATAACTCACAGTTTTCCTCGGTACGAATCTATAAGCATTTATCCGGCTTCCAACAGGTGTCTCTCTACTACAGTTGGTTGTGGTCTACCTACTGTCAAAGACGCCACAAGGTCTTCTTTTGGCTGCTACTAAAGGATAGACTCAACACGAGGAACATCCTCAGACGCAAGAACTGTCCACTGGAGAACTATGCATGTGTATTATGTGATCAGGGAAGCGAAGAAACCTCCCAACATCTTTTCTGGTCTTGCAAATTTGCACAACAATGCTGGGATTGGATTTGTCCAAATCACTCATCACTCACCAACACCTCACAAGCGGTTAATCACCTCAAGCACAAGATGAACCTGGCTTTCGCTATGGATATCATTGTGCTGACCTCCTGGGCAATCTGGATTACTAGAAACAATCTTATTTTTAAGCATCAAAACCCATCGGTGGCTACCTGGCGGTTTTTTCTTTCTAACGAATTAGACCTTTTAATTGTTAGGACACCCCCGCTTTTGAAACCTCTTATTAGGACTTGGCTTGATAACTTGGTCTCTTAGATCCTTGTTTTTGGTTCAGCAGGTGGCTTGTGCCTGCTTATCTTGTATTTTCTGTATTTCTTTTTTCTTTTTTCTGCTTCCCTCTCTTCTTTTCTCGGTCTTTTGGACTCTTTGTAATTTGGTTTACTTCTATTTTCACAGTCGGAGCCTCTCCTACTGTATTTACTCAAAAAAAACAATCTAGAAGGGGAGGGGAGCAGCTAGGGAGGAGAGCGTCGGTGCTCGGTGGAGTCCTCTCGCGCCTCCTGGAGTGGAGAGGGGGTGGGGTGGACGGGCGGCGGCCGAAGGATGGGGAGACGATGGGGATCGGGAAGAACCGAAGAAGGGATAAGTAGGATTGGGGATCGGGAATAACCGAAAAAGCGGATCAAAAGAATTGGGATTTGGGGGTCGTGTCTGTGACAGTGTGACTGTGTGAGTCGGGCGAGTGCCTCCTAGAGAACCTGGTTCGACTTGGCGCGAAAATTCACGAATCCGAACCGAGCCGACTTGCCAGCCTCGAGTTTTTTTTTTCTAACTCTACCTGTAGGTAACCTTGTAACCACACAATTCTAATGTCTGGTGCATGGATTCCTATGAAAAGTTGTAGTAACCAAAATCAGGATAACTAATTTCATGATATGCACAGAACAGCCACTGACATATGGGTTGCAAATAATGCATAAAAAATAGGAACATGAGACACGAATTTTACGTAGAAAACCCTTTTAGAAAAAAAACTATAGGTGCACGAAGTCAATATTACTATATGAAAAGATGTTTACAATGAAACTTTTGCTTTACCCTATGGATTATAGGGATATATTTATAGTGGTACATAAAAAACTCCGTATAAGAATAAAACTATAAGTTGAAGTAAGAAATAAAATCCGTATCACACTCAAACTCAACCATATACATCACATCAGTATCCTTGGGTAAAAGCATACATTTAACGTAGAGCAGTCGTCAATTAATTCCCGCATGGTTCTGAATTCTGTTCCCTGTTCTGCTCTTTGTTCCCACAGATCTGCAAATGCACGACCAGCTAAATGCGCATGCAGCATAGATCAAAGCAACACAATCAGTTCTACTCTCATGTGATAAGACCAAGATTCCAGAGGCAGGCACTTACCAGTTTCTGCTGGACGGCTGGTACCACGTCATAGCACGTTAACAGTTGAAATCAATTCAGAACCATCTAGCTGCAGTATCCACATTTGGTATCGCAGTACTTTGAAATTTAAGAAATAGACTCAACAACTTGGCAAGAAATCAAGCAAATCCAACATATGTTTTCCAGAAACAGCCAAAACATGCCCACTTTCATGTTCTTTTGAACCCTCTTTTTCATATTTATAAACTTTACCAGATGTATTCGATTTCAAAATTAACTCTACGCTTATTTAGAATCTTCCAGCCTGTGGGAATCTATTCTCATAGCCTTAATTTATAAACCATTCTTCACTGTAATCTGTCCAGCAGGATGTCTGCATGTTGTTGTGCTTAGTTGCATACGCCAACTTCATCAATATTGATGCTAGAGTGAACAGTTCTCTTTTCAAAGAAGGACACAGGGAATCATCTTAGATCTATACACAAAGTAGTGTAATAGCTTAGGTTCATTTCTGTCACTTGAGGTAAAATCTATAGCTTTTTTTTTTCTCGTATTCCTGTTCTACTTATATATAGCATTATTGTCGGATCCAGATTTCCTAATCCAGTATCCTCTGTGAAACACTGTGTTATTCCCTGGATCAGTAGCTAGCACTCACAGAATACATCGCTGAATCAATTCGTACATGGCGTAGAACCGTACCATTCATTAATTCAACACAACGGAGTTTACATAGACCGCGTCGGGTCGAGTTTTACAATAGGGCCAAACAGGCCAAATTGATTACATTACAAAAGCGGAAGCGACAACGGGAGCAAAATGGGTGAGAGCTCATCTCTCCACAGGCAAGCGACTGGGGAAACCCGTGTGCACCCGATATTAACCAAGACTTGGATAATATTGGATGCACGCAAGTACCGACGGAGTCAACTGGACTGGAGCGAGACTAGAACAACTAACGATTACACTACGCTTCATTATCTCCGGGTCCTCTGACTTCTGGATCCTCGTAGTAGTCGTAATCTCCAAGGTTTCCTGCTTCTGAGGTTTTTGGGGAAAGAGCGAGGATGAGCACAACTTCCGTGCTCGCGAGCCAATACACAATGCAATAATATACATGCAAGGCTTAACAAGGATGGCTCAGGTTCTTTTATTTGGCAAAGCGATGTTTTCAATTATCATAATTACAAAGTCCTATCACTTAGCATTTTTAACAAATTGTATTTTTATAAAGAGAGTAATTGTGCAATATTTAATAACAGCAGAGGTTCCCTCCACCTTATGCTTAATTTGATTGGGGCTACCCCCACATATTAACATCACTGAGTCTGAAAACTCAGGGAAAATCCAACCCAGGGCTAGGTGAGCCCACCACATTTTTCATTCCACCCACAATAGTTTTTGAAATAGAACTAACTCAAGTTAAGTTCCCATGTCCGCCTTTGACCGTAGGCACGGCTGTTTAAACAGTTTATAACTCTGCAGAGATTGTACACTTTACCCACAAGAGATAATCGTCTTGATATGTACACACGTTTCCATAGACATGTGAATCAAGGGGAGATCATCACAAGGCCTTTACAATGCATCCAGCAGTATTAGTTACACCCGCTAAGGTTTCGTCTTCGAAGGGTTACGTCCGTTTAGATCCGTTAACCCTTACCTAGACCCCCTCTTGCGCCCTCTTAACGACTTACATCGTGCGCCCCGACACCCTTCGCCACAGAGGCTTACGGCGTCGTAGGATATCTACCTGGTGCAACTCGTATTGAGGGATACAAATTATTCAACCAGGTTTGTACTTTACAGACTTGTGGCTGTACTTATTTTACACGGGAGGTCATGACAAGATTAAGTCCTTAGGGTTATCCAGACGGTTCATTCCACATACCAACCACAACACAACAGTCCTTGGGCTACGTTAGCACCCACTGTCGTACCATCCATCACACCAACCGCCCAGACAGGGTAATAGCAATTTAGGGTTTTGAGGAGTAAAACCAAATTACCATATTTATCTCAGTCATGGACCACCAATGACTGCCCAAACCATTTTCATGTTTGAAGAGATGATGATTGGGACATTTTAGTGTCCCGGTACTTAAGCAAGGCTAGCATGTCGCTTAAGTACAACCTATACTAATATTTACCATATAGTTACTAGGGTGACAAGGATTAAGGAATTCAAGTTGTCAAGGATGGCATAATAATTAATTAATCATCAAATGGGTATTTAACTACCTTAAGCTTTAACATATATTTGATTTAAAGAATTAAAGCATGCAATTTGCTATTTTAAAAGAATATAATTTGTATAAAATATAGGCTCAATATGATCAAAATATTGACTCGCCTGGGATATAGGCTAGAGGATCTTGATAATCTTGTGCTCGATCAATTTGGAGGTCGTCCGCGTCTTCAAATCCTAGTCGGACGAACGTACCGGAAAAAGGCACAAACAAGCAAAAAAGAGCAATTAAATACCAATGAACAACAAATAAACTTCAAATTAAACAGGACCTATGCCATTAGCAAGATCTTGAATTAACAAATTTTTAGAAATTTATTTTATAATTTTTGGAGTTAGAATGAGGGAGATATACATATTTGAAGTCTCACTTTTGAATTAAAAAGAAAAAGGGAAAATAAAATCAACAAAAAAAAGAGAAACCGGCATGGCCCACAATCACAATTCGGCCCGGCCCAAGGCCTTGGGCAGAAGCGGCGCAGCCCACGGGCGTGGCCTCAAAGGGGCGCGAAGAGGGAGGGGAATGGGGCGGCGGCGGTGCTCGGGAAGAAGGGGCTCGGGCGCGGTGGCGGCAGCTTGGCGGCGGCAACGCGCGGGAGGTGGGCGCGACCGGGCGGCGGCGCGGGGAGATCCGACAGGGCGGTGGCACGGGGAGAAGGGAGGGGTGGCGCCGCGCGGGGAGAGGATGGGTCGAGGGCACGGCGGCGGCGACGGCGGGGAGCTCACCGACGGCGGCGTGAGGGAGACAGCGACGACAATGACGGCGACGGGGAGACGCGGCTAGGGCGGCGGCGCCAAGGTAAGTGCTTCTCCGGCTCTTCTTCTTCTTCCTTCTTGCTTCTCCTTCCTCGGTTTCTTCTTCTTGCTTGGGGGGGAAGAAGGAGAAAAGGGGGAGGAGGGGAAGTGAGGGGAGGGCGCCGGGCTTTTAAAGTCAAAGAGGGGAGGAGCGGGGAGGCTCGGGAGAGGGGGCCCTGGGCGAGCGTGCGGCGTCGGGTGATGATGGCGGCCAAGGCGTGCGCGGGTGAGGCGGCACAACGGGCACGAGTGTGGTAGAGGCGGTGGCGTGCACGCGAGAGAGGAGAAGGCACGAGCGGGGAGAGGACGGCTCGGCGATGGCGTGCGTAGGTGGGAAGAGAATGGCAGGGGGAGCTCCCGGGTGGCAGAGCACGCGAGGGGAGGGGTCCGGGCGAGGGTTGACCCAAGGAGGAAGAAGAGAAAAAAAATAGGGTGTTACAATTATACTAAAATCTAGCATAAATAAACAACCCAGAGAGTTATTGATCTATAAATTATTCCGCTTTTAGAGTAAGGCGCATATCCCTTGGAGATATATCTTTTAGTTTTTTAATACTAGGGAGACACCAGACAAGGACATAAGTTATATTTCTTCTTGTCTGAAAAGAAGCCATGTCAGTTTCCACTCCTGCATGATATTTTTTTGGCTAGCATTCTCACTCCAAAAATATATTTTCTATGGAAACATCAGCATGGCTGATCACCCAAGCAAAGTACGATTGCCATAGTGAAATGAGTATAAAAGAATTTGAAAATATGTTAAGATTACAAGCAACCAAAAAAGAAGTCATAAATGAAAATAAACTGAACAGACCAGCCAAACAAAACAAAAATGAATTGTTATAACTTTTAGTCAATGTCGAATGTGCAGACCATTCTGATGCACTGTAAAAATGTTTCTTGTACTTCACCTCATCCAGCTTTGGACCTTTACTTTTCTTAATTACAACATGTTTCCTAGTTGTTGGTCACCAATGGTTAAACTTTTGACAACCGCATTCTAACATAAAATGGTTATGATGATATGGCCGTCCAATAATCACAAAAGTTTAGAGGGGACAAAATAATCAGAAGAAGAACACATCCCTACAACTATGGGTAGTCTTGCAGCAGCAAAGGAAGAGGTATACAGGAAAGAAAATTAGCTCCTTCTATAAGCCCTTCAGTTATCACCAAAGTATCCAGTAAGTCAGACCCACCATTTGTGCATGATCTTTATTACCACACTACCGTGTGTTTTTCCTCATAATATCGAGTGTTCCCCTCTGACTTGCAGTGCATGAAAAGTTAAGAACACTCTGACAGGAGAAAATGCATAGGAAGATAAGGATAACAGACGTCATGACTAGCATCGTAGCTTGATTGGAACAGAAGGTCTTTTTTTTTTTTTGGCAAATTTGGTTGAGTCTCTAACGTACAACTTTGACCATTAAATTTTGTTGCTACATATTAGCAAAATTATAATATTCTGGTTTTTTATGATGAATATGGCTATGGTATTTTCTCAGTAGTTACAAATATATCAGTGGACAAAGTTCAAAATTTCTGACCAACACGCATGAACAATCTTTTTGGACTGGAGGGAGTAACTCCTCACTGGTCACTGCTAATATTCAGCATGCCAGTGAGCGACATTATATAGTGGAAGATATTGTCATCATTGCAACTCAAATTTTATGTTGTACTAGTTGAGTGGCTGTGTGTTGCAACGGATTTGAAATAAAACATAATATAAGTTATAAACATAAAAAACCAATATACATAACGTAATTATCCTACAAATAAAAGTTTGATACATAATTTGCATCCAATCAACAAGTCACATAGAATTTTATCACAAACACAGATAATCTAATTATCCACATAAGATCATTCAAGTATCTTAAACATGTGTATACATATTTATCCATAAAATATCCCACCAACTCAAGAGGTGGTAGATACTAGACTCACCACCACCATCAAGTCCTTTTATAATAGTAAAGAAAAGATAACTAGGAAATATTCATAGCAATGATAGGTATTTGAAGTTACTCTATCTGGAGATAATACCTTGGCTCAAGGAAATTGCCTCGCACGGCAATAGCATAATAGCTGTTGTAGATCAATCAGATTCTTTGAGCATTCCATATCAGTGGAGTCATGTCCCTTCTGATTGTGTTGAGACTCGAATATGCAAATCCGAACTCTCTGTGTATACTGCACTTAGGGCTGGAAAAATAGCTCGAGGCTCGCAAGCCTGCTCGGGCTTGTTACGGCTTGGCTCGGCTCGGGCTCGTGAATTTTTGAGCCGAGCCGAGCCTGGGTTTCAGCTCACGAGCCGAACGAGCCAAGCCTGAGTTGGCTCGCGAGCTCAGCCCACGAAGGCCTGGCGAGCACCCGGTCCCGGTCCCTAAGTCCCCTCAGTCGCCCCAAACGGCCAAACATGAAGGCATTTCTTCCCATCCCCTTCTTCTCCCCACCGCCGCCGCCCTGTGTTCCTCCACGCCGTCGCTCGGTCCTCCTCTACATCGCCTCCACTCCACTCCTCATCTCCTCCACCCGCCGCCTCCCCCTCGGTAGCTCCGCCCACCGCCTCCCTTTCCCCTTCCCCCTCGACGAGCTCCGCCCGCCGCCTCCCCTTCCCTCTCTAGCTCTCCCCGGCCCATTGCCTCCACTCCTCCACCCGCCGCCTCCCTTTCCCCATCCCCCTCGCTGCCTCCCTTTCCCCGTCCTCCTCACCCACCTCCACCCACTGCCTCCCCTTCCCTCTCTGGCTCTCCCCCTCACCCAGCTCCACGCAGCCACCCACCGGCCACCGCAGATTAGAATTTGGGAAGGAACCTAGTTAAATTAAAGAAAAGAGTAGTAGGATTTTGGTTCCGGCGAAGGACCTAATGTAAATCAAAAGATTTAGCGTGAAGAGGAGGGGGTTTTCGGAAGATACCGACAACTTGGGCCTGGGCTTTGGCCCATAGGGGCCCAAGTGTGGCCGGCCAAGGGGGAACACCCCTTTTCTCCCCCTCCCTAACCCTAGCCGCCCCCTTTTCTCCCTCTCCCCCTCCACCCGTGCGCCTCCCCCCTTTCCCTCAGGCCGCCACCACTTCCCTCCCCTGTGTGCCACCCTGCCAAGGTCACCCCGGCTGCTGCCCTTCCCTTCCCCCTTGCGCCTTCCTCGCTGCCGGCAACTCCGTCCGTTCGCGATCGCTGGAGGTGGCCGGCTGTTGGAAGAGGAAGAAGGTGAAGGGAACAAGATCATCATTGGGGGGAAGAGTTCGCTGGTGGGTGCACATCGTTCCCGGCAATCGGTTCGTCAAGGGTAACCTCGTTTTCCCCTTGTTTAGATGGGTTAGCGCTTAATTGTTCTTTATCGGTAATTCTGTCGCTTCAGGGAAGATCGTGTTAGATGGACGTTTTGATATAGTTAAGTGCGGACTCAGTCTTCGGTGTCTCCTAGGAAGTTGTAGAGGACTTCCATAGCTTTCAATGAAGTGCTAGATCGTATTTTTTGGACCTCTGTAGCAAAAGTTATGAATTTAATGGTGTGACTGTTCTGCGAATCTGTCAGTATTTTGACAGGTTTTACTAATCTAACTTGTGCGATCGGTTAAAGGGAGAATTAGAGGATCTCAGTATAACGAAAGTTGTAGATAATTATCGTAGCTATCAGGGAAGCACAAGACCACAAAATTTGGATAAACGAGCTGAAAGTTATGATAGTTTTAGTGCTCTGTCCAGAAAGTCTGACGTGAAATCGATGCTTTGTTAATCAGCTTAAAAAGGATTTTAGATGGCTGAATCGGGGGGCTCACCAACTAGGTTTAGCTGGGGAATTTGATAACCTTTCAATTAAGTCCAAGAACACCTAATTTGGACCCTTGTACGAAAAGATAGGAATTTTAGAACATGACTGTTTACAGAGGGCTCAGATCAGCATTTAGGGAATTGGAGTCGGGATCGCGTTGCAAGCTTCTGCTAGTTTATGTTTGCTTTTTTAATTCATGTGGTTCATTACTGTGGTCTTAGTTTATGTTCTTAATGTATTAGGTGGGGGACTGGTACCGGAGGCAGCACCGTCTTCACGCCCTCTGTTCCCACGCGGTTAAGGCAAGTGCATTGTTTGTTAATTGGTTGTGATTGATGGGCCATATTTGCGTGTCTTCGATATATGATAGTGTAGCAAGATTGCTAGCATGATGATTGTTTCGAGAATGGTGGTTGTTCCAAGTATGACTATGCTCTATTGTTGCATGATGTTGTCGTCTTTTGATAAGTTGATGATGAATAAAAGATGAGCATGTGCATATTGAAATCATGTTGAGGCTTGGTCACGTGGTGACCAAGTATGTTTTCCTTTGAGATCCCCGTCATGAATGTGACGGGCTTGATATCCCCACACTCGTGGAGTGTGGGCTTGAGGTCCCCATTACTTGTGGAGTAATGGGCAATTGGTCCCTGAGCTTGCGAGCACAGGCATGGGTATGCAGCGACGGTTGCATACTTTGCATTACCGGTAAAATGCAAAAAGAGATAAAGAGAAAGAATCCTTGAGCATTGCATATGCATGTGAACGATTTCTTGGTGTGCTTTTGGATTTGGATGCTAATGTTACGATTTCGTAATGAATGTCTTTTATATGTACTTGCTGACTCTTTGGGCTCACTCTTACTTTCATTATTGTTTTAGGTACCCAGATTCAAGAACGGCATGCATGGGAGGGAGTAGACTTGATTTGGATTCACTCACTGCCACTCATCTTTAAAGTTGATCAAGTTTTAGTCGTACCTTAATAATGTAGCAAACTGCTTAAGGATTGATTATGATTATACCTCATGCAATGGATTAAGTGTAATAATGATGAGTAGTGTAATTAGGACTCCGTTGGATATGCTAGTTGATTAGTATGTTTTGAATGCCTATTGATGATTCTGGATGTTTGATTATTTGTTTATGATTTATCTAAATGTTGGAACCTCCGTGTAGTTAACTTTATAAAGGAGCTATGTCGAAATTTGGTAGTTTGAACTTGGTTTAGAATTATTTAATGTTAGTTTAGTAGCATTCCAGACTCATGTTGGGTTGGGGTGTTCTGATTGGTATCGAGCGGTGTAGGTCCGTGGTGTCTGATTAACGACTTAGGTAACTCAATTTGTTAAAATTTGCTAATGGTTAAATAATCGAAAACGACACCTTTGGTGCCTGAGAGGATGAGGTGGGTCAAGCATTGCATTTACGCTTTTGTTATGTTGTATTGATGATTCCTGTTATGAGTTGATCTTACATACCTATAACATGATTCTATGAATATTATGAGTGAGGGTAGCCCATGTTGAGAGGATTGAGGTCATGGTTGTGGCCCTAGGCTTTACCAGGTTACATCATTGTTCGTGGTAAGAGAAAAAGGATGTGGTTACCTCAGATATCTTAGTACAGGCGTTGATAGTGAGTATCTTTAGAAAAAAAAATTGTTCACTTCCTTGAATTTGAATTTGGTCAACTCTTGTCCAATTGTGGTGGATGAATTTCTATGGGTCGATAGTTCATTGCAGTTGATGGGTTTCTTTGAGAAAGGTTGATATGTTTTTATTGGCTTAACTTGTCCCTTAAAACAATTATTGTTTTTCCTATTATTGAGTTATTCTTGTGGCTGGTGAACTTGGTTAGTTGTCAATACTAACTTTTGTATTGGAGTTTCATCTTTCTGACTGGAAAGCATGACCCATTTATTTCACTTGATGATTTGGATAATGAAAGTTTCCTTTTGCAAGTCCTGTAGTACGTGGAAGTTTTGATTCAATATATCTCCTTTGGGTATCTTGAGTGTTGAAGTTGAAAGGTTCTTTTATGACAGAGAATGCTAAACCCTTTAGCGATGTCGTCTCGTGGTTAAGTGAGAGGTTATAATCGGAGAAATTAGTGGATATGATATGAGTTATCAAGTTGGGTCTGTAGTGTGGTGTATAATCGATCCTAACTAAGATCACTGGAAGGAAAGTTGATTAATTTGATGGTGCCATATAGTAGTTTTTGTTGAACTGTGATTAAGGGAATGGCTAGACCTAATTGGAATCAATAAAGTTATTAAGAAAAAGTGTGGAACTTTGATGAAAAGGCTGATCATTAGAGTCGTTTAGTTTACTAAACTTATTTGATTATTTGGTTTCAATGGATTAATCTAACTGTGTAGGAAGGGAAATATAAGGATGTGTTTGATTGTTGTCTTAATAGATGATAATATGTAATTATCTTTAATGGGCTATTTGATGATCTTATTTTTGCTCGTGAAAAGGCAAATAGAGAAAGGACCATCAATTTCGTCTATGATTGAATAATCATCAATGGTTTAGGATGGGATTTAATAGGTGACCTCTGTTTGTATGATGGTGAAATTGTCGGATAATAGTATGTCTTTGATGAAAGGGCTTTGGTGTAATCTTTTAAATTGTGTAGTAGATTCCCTCTATAAAAAAAGGTTGCTGTAGTGAGGTTATAAGAATTTGGTGTACTCTCATTTGAGGATGACATGATAAAGTGATATGTAATAGTTTGGTCCGCTTTTGGGGACTTTATAACGGAAGGGTTGAGGATAACGAACCTTGTTAAGAGTGAATTATTCTTGATGTTAGTAATAAGGTCTACAAGAGATTGTGACGCGCTGGAGTGGTGATGATTCTTCTAGAGAGAAAGTAAGTTGATTGTTTTAATAACGGTTAAATGAAATATTTGGAGTTTTGTATTCGTGATCTTTTGGGGGTTCATGATTTATGTAGTAGATGAAATGAGTTGAGCAATGTGACATATGGAAAGGTTCCATTTGGTTCTGAAGTGATGAATGTAATTTGGTATTAAAGGCATCTCTTGTTTGGTTTGGCAAGTAATGTTTTAATCAAAGACTTAAGAGTATCTTGGGATTGCATAGCAATGTTTTATTATGATTCATGGAGGTGGAAAAATTTCTTCGTGTGGGACTTGTGCCCTCGACTGTGGACTCGTATTTTGTTTTCTGAGATCACTACTATTTGACTATTTCTCTTGGTCTCGTGCTCACTTCGAGGAGCCACGATTTCTTGTGCGTTGAACCTTGTATTAGTTTGTCTCTTTTTTTTTTGAGAAAGGAATTAACCAACTTGTGTTGCCGAGTCTTCTAAAGTGTAATTTGGTGACTGGTGGGTGGTGGATAAGTATATGATAGTGGTGAAATTTTGGGGACCAATCCATTTGAAGAGCAGTATAAAGTGAATTGGTTTCGATTTACAATACCTGGAGAGAATTCTATTTAAATGGAAAGTTGTCGATGAGATAGAAGTGAGTAGTGTTACAACTAGTGGAACCTATGGCGAATTATGAACCAATAACCTTTGTCCATGTTGGCATATTGGGATTATCAAAATTATGGATTTTGATAAATTATTAGAGTATCACAATTGGATATTTAGTATGATTGTGCAGAGGAGTTGTGGTGGTGAAGTTTAATGAGAGTAGCAGTGTGGAGGAACCTAAGTGTCAAGCTAATTAATGGGATAGTAGGAATTGTTGAGCTATTGTCAAGTATGACTCGGCCTCAGTAAGTAACCCTATGGGAGTTAAATTATTTTCAAGGATGTCTTGGTCAAAGGATATATTTATTTATTGACGTTAGTGATCGGGTATATTTGAATGTTGGTTAATCAGTTAGGGTTTTGCAAACGGGTATATGGTGGTTGTGTAACAGAATTGGATTGGTGTGGATTAGATAAGGTCTAAGACTTGTGAAATAAATCGCCTTGGGGCGGTTACTTGATTAGTGAGGAACGTAGATGTTAATGATTGAGGTTATTGTTGAGCTATGTGAAATTTTAGTAAATGAATTTGAATATTTCCTATCAATCATACCAGAAATTCATTGTAGGAGACTTCGAGGTTGATTTTAGGCTTTGCATTCTTATGTTAGAACCTTGAATGCCAATGATTATGTGTAGAGGTGGTAGAATAAGAGTGGATTCCGAGTAGTGGGATGATCATTGATAGTATCCTTTGAGGCTAGTATATGAGAGTGTGTGATGTGAATTTCAAATTGTTCATCCTTAACGGATTAAGGGATGTGATGGGGGGTGTTACAGTTGAAATCTATTGAGTTGTGTTGGAAATTATTTTGACAAGTAATTCATTCGGTAGGGAAGTTGGCTAGAGTACGATATTGTGGATTGGAAGAGTCTCCTTGCATAAGTGTGAATTTTGTGTTCGGTAGAGCATAGGTTTGAGGTTGCCAATTTAAGAGAAATGAGTTAATGTGTCATGAGATGATTTGGGATTCTATGGTTTAAGAGAAAGTTAAATTTTTAAAAGGAATATTATGGTAAAGGGTGTGATCTTGGATAGTGAGATGTTTTCTTAATTCTTATTTGAGCTATGTGGTTATGACGGATGTCAATTACAATTGAGTTATTCTTGTCGGTATGTATGATTCCTTCCAGAAAAAATGGTTAAACTGGTTTTTCGAGTGATTTCGCTTTTGGCTTGGGTGGCATTTATTTCTAAACTGTCTACTTGGGAAGTGGAAGACTTTCATGACGAATCTTTTGGTTTTTTTGGATTTAACTCTTTTAGTAAGGATTTGGAAATGCGTGTTGCGGTGATACCCTTTTGTTTTCAGCTGGATTCTGTCTTTAAAGTAGTTTGTTTTAAAACAAGTTCTGTTGTGCCTCCCGAGTTAAAGGAGGTGCTCATTGTCAAAGTGAAGAGATCGAATGATACAAGGAACAAGAGTTCTATGTGTTATGCACAAGTTTTGTGGTTTGGTACCAAAGGGAATGTTGCCCCAAGGTACATTGGTTGTATCTGGAAGTTGCGGAGATTTGAGAGATAGCGTATCACTAGAACCATTTGGAGTCCTGGCGTGTAGCACGGAATGTTTTGTATGACCTTTTGTCGAGGGAGTATTGGAGAAATGTGGAGGGCAAAGTTTTCTTAGAATAGTTGACCCACGGGTAAGACCGTGCCTTCGAGACGTGTCCGTCGAGTGACTCTTGAAAGGTTGGGACAAGTAGTAAGGCGTAACGCGTCAGTACGTCAAGATGTTTTTGTCGCAGCAGACCGAGAGAGAGGCCACTTGGGAATGTGAGTCTCGCATGCACGAGCAATATCCGGAGTTGTTCACAGCAGTTCCTGGCAGTGTTAATAAGTTTTAGTTGTGACCATCTCTTTGGCGTAAACGTGATTAGAATTCGGAGACGAATTCAGTTTAAGGGGGGTAGAATGTAGTACCCCAGATTGGAATTTGGGAAGGAACCTAGTTAAATTAAAGAAAAGAGTAATAGGATTTTGGTTCCGGCGAAGGACCTAATGGAAATCAAAAGATTTAGCGTGAAGAGGAGGGGGTTTTCGGAAGATACCGGCAACTTGGGCCTGGGCTTTGGCCCATAGGGGCCCAAGTGTGGCCGGCCAAGGGGGGAACACCCCTTTTCTCCCCCTCCCTAACCCTAGCCGCCCCCTTTTCTCCCTCTCCCCCTCCACCCGTGCGCCTCCCCCTTTCCCTCAGGCCGCCACAACTTCCCTCCCCTGTGTGCCACCCTGCCAAGGTCACCCCGGCTGCTGCCCTTCCCTTCCCCCTTGCGCCTTCCTCGCTGCCGGCAACTCCGTCCGTTCACGATCGCTGGAGGTGGCCGGCTGTTGGAAGAGGAAGAAGGTGAAGGGAACAAGATCATCTTTGGGGGGAAGAGTTCGCTGGTGGGTGCACATCGTTCTCGGCAATCGGTTCGTCAAGGGTAACCTCGTTTTCCCCTTGTTTAGATGGGTTAGCGCTTAATTGTTCTTTATCGGTAATTCTGTCGCTTCAGGGAAGATCGCGTTAGATGGACGTTTTGATATAGTTAATTGCGGATTCAATCTTTGGTGTCTACTAGGAAGTTGTATAGGACGTCCATAGCTTTCAATGAAGTGCTAGATCGTATTTTTTGGACCCCTGTAGTAAAAGTTATGAATTTAATGGTGTGACTGTTCCTCGAATCTACAGTATTTTGACAGGTTTTACTAATCTAACTTGTGCGATCGGTTAAAGGGAGAATTAGAGGATCTCAGTATAACGAAAGTTTTAGATAATTGTCGTAGCTTTCAGGGAAGCACAAGAACACAAAATTTTGATAAACGAGCTGAACGTTATGATAGTTTTAGTTCTCTGTCCAAAAAGTCTGACGTGAAATCGATGCTTTGTTAATCAGCTTAAAAAGGATATTAGATGGCTGAATCAGGGGGGCTCACCAACTAGGTTTATCTGGGGAATTTGATAACCTTTCAATGAAGTCCAAGAACACCTAATTTGGACCCCTGTACGAAAAGATAGGAATTTTAGAACATGATTGTTTACAGAGGGCTCAGATCAGCATTTAGGGAATTGGAGTCGGGATCGCGTTGCAAGCTTCTGGTAGTTTATGTTTGCTTTTTTAATTCATGTGGTTCATTACTGTGGTCTTAGTTTATGTTCTTAATGTATTAGGTGGGGGACTGGTACCGGAGGCAGCACCGTCTTCACGCCCTCCGTTCCCACGCGGTTAAGACAAGTGCATTGTTTGTTACTTGGTTGTGATTGATGGGCCATATTTGCGTGTCTTCGATATATGATAGTGTAGCAAGATTTCTAGCATGATGATTGTTTCGAGAATGGTGGTTGTTCCAAGTATGACTATGCTCTATTGTTGCATGATGTTGTCGTCTTTTGATAAGTTGATGATGAATAAAAGAGGAGCATGTGCATATTGAAATCATGTTGAGGCTTGGTCATGTGGTGACCAAGTATGTTTTCCTTTGAGATCCCCGTCATGAATGTGACGGGCTTGATATCCCCACACTCGTGGAGTGTGGGCTTGAGGTCCCCATTACTTGCGGAGTAATGGGCAATTGGTCCCTGAGCTTGCGAGCACAGGCATGAGTATGCAGCGACGGTTGCATACTTTGCATTACCGGTAAAATGCAAAAAGAGATAAAGAGAAAGAATCCTTGAGCATTGCATATGCATGTGAACGATTTCTTGGTGTGTTTTTGGATTTGGATGCTTGTCGACGATCAAGTCGCCGATCTTACATTAAATGGAAAAAAGAGAGAATGACGTGGGAAATCTTGGGATTGCAATGGGACTGCTCTTTATTAGTATGAACTGAGATTTTACAAGGGGTGTATCCTGACAGAATGACGGACTGCTTTCTAAAGTACAAGACAATGCTTCTTTCTTTCTATCTTCTGATCCCCTCCCTTTGATCCGCCCAGGTTCCATCTTTAAATAGCCCTCGAAGAGTGGCGATTACTTCGAGAAGGCGCACGATGCGGCGTTGCGTGCAGTCGGAGTCAAGTGATGGTTGATCTGAGAATCAACCGTTTGGTGGTTATATGTCTATGAAACATATAACCGCACGGAGGTTATTCTTGGTGTGTCTTGGATAAGATACGTCGTATGGAATATGCACGTGTTCCATTCATCATACGGTAGAGAATATACCTTGGAATCGGTTCTTACCTTCTACGAGTAGTTCTCTGGTGGAGGCTTGGCAGGCCTTCATCAGGCCGGTACCCATTATGTAACCTCTGGAATCTCGACGACCGGTGGTCGTGCACCTCAAAGGTTCGACCATGAAGACGTATGGTGCGTTATATATTAAAGATAATATATAGAGGTTTTAATCCTCGTACCTAGCCCCGAACTTTAAATGAATAGGTCGTGTGAACACCTTTCTTCCGATGAAATCGTATCGGGATGAAGCTTATTAAATACAAAGGCATTTGAAGCGGTTTGTATTCACTTTAAAGTTGAGAACTTTGCCTTGGGATTTGAAGAGTTTACGTATCTGTTGGACTTTTTGGGCAACTCCTTATTACGGTTTAGGATTTCTGAAGCTTATAAAACCCCTTTGTAAACCTAGGGTTTTTTCACTTCCTCCTTTCCTTCTTCATCTTCGAGTAAAAACTTCTTCCGACCTCCTTTGCTTTCCACACCCAAAAAGAAACTAACCATGTCGGACCAAATCACCAACTGGTCGGTTTCCGACCTGAGTGAGAAGAAGTTGGAGAATCTGGAGAAGATCGGGATGCTCCCCAGCAAGGATGTGATTTCTTGGAGATCCGCCGCCGGAGAACATTCCCCGAGCAGTGAAGATGGAGAAATTCCTGTTTTTCTCGCATATATCGAATGCGGATTTCGGCTACCAACTCACCCCTTCCTTCCTCAAGTTTTGGAGTATTATGGAGTTGAATTGGTGAATCTGGCTCCCAATGCCATCGCCAATCTCAGTATTTTTATCTATCTCTGCGAAGCGTACTTGGGGATTCCAGCAGATCCGGATCTATTCAGTACTACTATAGGATGACAAAGTCCGGAAGGCGATTGGGGACGCTGGAGAGTGCACCTTGCGTCTCCATGATGGAAAAGTCGATGAGTACATTTTTATGTACTCCAAATCTTCGTGGTCGTCGTGGAAGAAGAGTTGGTTCTATATGAAGATCACGAAGAAAGACAGCCTTTATTATTCTGGTAAGAAGGCGGTCGAGAATCCGAGATGGCGCTCCTCTACAGAGAAAGAGGGGAATGTAGGGAAATGGGCTGAAGCAATCAAGCTTCTTAGCGTCAAAGGTCTAACATCTTGGCATGTGGTGAAAGATTTTCCACGCGCGGGTTAGCCTTTGAAGGCCCGAGCACATAAGATGCTCTGGTACATTGGTCGTGATGATACGACCGAGACTCTAAAGATGGTAAGCCATTTTAATGATTCGACCGGTTTACATATTTGATTGATTATTTCTTAACTCTTTCATTTTACCTTTCTGACTCTATCTTCGATGAGATTAGAAGCTAGGATCAAGATGATCTGCGCGGAGAGCTGGCGATAAGGCTAGTTTTCTCGGATCTTAGCGGTTGTTTCGCTAAAGAAAGGGTTGAAAGACTTAAGGTAAAAATATCAAGCTTCTTTGTCTTATTGACGTACATATTATTTTTGATCGGTATACCATAAATCCTCTTTGATGTGTAGTCGGTTGGGTTGAGAGTCAACAAGGTCACGAAAGATGTGAGCCAATTGATGATCCGATCTCCTTCGACCACACGAGATTTAAGCCTTCCAGAGGTAGGTAACCGAACACAAATAATATTTTGGATAAATTATGTTTATCGCCCAACTATCTTTGATGATGAATTTAGGCGGTCGTCGTACCTTCCGGCAAGGTCATCGAGAATCCTCCGGTGCCTCACGAGGCCATTGTTGTGGAGGTAGAGCGAATCTACATCTATCGACCGTGATCGGGACCTCGACCAAATGGTCGCGGATATCGCTCCGATTTCCGATCAGTAGATGTGCAAGATCTAGTCATCCCTACCGGTTTAGAACCGGTGAGATCAGTTGACAGGAAAAGGAAGGCTGGCGCAACGAACTTTAGTTCGATGCGCTATAAGGGTAAATTCAGAAAAACAACAAGGTATATATATAAAATGAAGAGGTCGTATTTATACATGCCTTGGATCTTCCTTACCTTCTCTCTCTCTCTCTTGTTTTAGATCTTCTGGTGTTCCGGTCGTGTCCGACCAGAGCACCTCTCAGGAAAAAGTTCCTGAGGTAGAGGTGGTCGTGGAGGCTCGACCAGGATACTCCTAAAGCAAAAACTACGGAGGATGAAGTAGCAAAGAAGCCCCGAGCAGGTTTCAGATCTGCTCAGGATCCTCTAGTAATCCTTACTCCTTCTCGGAGGTAGTCATCCCAGAGACCCTCAACAGTTCCACCTCCCAGAAATACTTCTCGAGTTAACAAATTCCCTTTTTCTCCCGATTTATCGAGAATAAGGAACTTGATGAAGCACGGGAAAGATATCGGACCATCAAGCCAAGATTGGTCGGATATAATCTTCTCGAATATAATGATATGGCAATTCGGGTAAGTATTCTCGACCATCCTTACAACTCTTTCTTTTGCAGTTTCTTTGAAAGCTTGCTAAAGAAAGGAATTTTGTTTTTGTAGCATTTGGTGAAAACTATCTTTGTGATCGGAGGTGACCAGTGAATAAAAACTTTGGAGCAAAAACACTTCGATCCGAGAAGTAAGTGCATTTCTCTTTTGATCTCCTACGGTTTATTATCTTGATTCTCCTTATAGATTATCCTTCTCTTTCTACCATATTTGATAGATTTAGAGAAAATTAAAGAAGAGATCAAGGCCAAGGAAGCCATAATAATAAAGCTGAGGGAAGAAAATCAGAGTAAAGACCGGTCGATCGAGCATGCGATGACCGAGCAAAAGAGGTTTCGACTCTTGTGAGAAGAAAATCAAAGGTAACTGGTCGGAGACCTAACTAGTATTCCATAACTCCAATTGTAAAGAGTACATTGATTTTGTTTATCTACTCGTGCAGAAAAATCGTAGCACTTGAGCAGCGGAGAAGACCCTCGATTTTGGCGTGGCCAAAGGAAGCTCTTGTATTTGGCCTTGATGAGAAGATCAAGGCTCTTAACAAGATGATCTTCGATATGGGATCGGGATCAAGCTTACATTCTTTAGGAGATCCAACGGAAAAGATGATCTTTTTTGGTCAACTTTTGGAAGATCTCAAAGGTCTGCTCAAAACTATGAGGGAAAACCATACCCAGACAATGAAGGAAGCTATTGTAACTGGAGTTAGTGTTGCTTTAGCAAAACTAAAGGCTTCCGATCCCTCTATTAACCTTAAAGCTGTGGAAGAGGACTTCGACTGCTCTGAGAGTGAAGCAACAAAACTTCTCGAGGAAGTAAAACCTCTCGGAGAGAAAGTTGCAGGGGAAATGGAAGTCGGATCTCCATCTCATAGCGACCAGTCTGGAGGTCTTAACATGTAAATGAATGTAACTTTAGACGATGTAAAATGAAAACTTACCGTTTATCAAAGAAGATCCTGCTTTGTCTTATTAATGTTGTTAAATACTCATATATCTCCTAGCCCCATTTGCTTATGTTAGTAGATGAGCGTTACTAAAGAAAGCGATGGAGACAGTAATTGAGTAATAACGATGACCATGGTAAGAGTCTTGATAATGTGGATGACAATGATCTAGGAAATACTAGGAAATCATGTGGTGGAACCAGCGCGACACGCTAGTCTAGATTTTGCCCATTATCGAAGTACTATGGAATACCACTTGTAGTCAGAAGACATAACAAAGACTAGATCTTGCTTATAAGAAGATATGCATTAAGAATGTATGCAAGAAATGAAATGAAGAGATAAGTACCGTTGTTTAGGAAATATTTGGATGCAGTCAGTATCGAATCTTAAGGCGAAGATTTGTAAAATATTTCGCGAAACGTGCTCATTCTCAAATCCGACTGGCAGCGAGGATCGTAGGAAAAGGACCGTCACTAGGAAGCTCCTTCCAGTGGGCAGGACCACGTGCAGAGAGGAGAGACTTCGACCAGGAGGCTTTCTGTGTCCCGACCAGTAGCCAAACTTGATTAGAACAGAATGTTGAAATAAAATAACAATCGTCAATTTCAAGAAACGAAAGCCAAGTAAATCGTCTGAGTTGGTACTCCTTATACTCGTATGACTCTTTAAGAAAAGAATGTCCGGTCGTGAATGTGTATCATTGAAGCAATGATCACGGCTAAAACCAATGTGATTGGTGACATTTAAGTCAACAACCATGAGTAGTGGAGATCCCAAAGAAGGAATATCGGAGAGAATGAGAGTCTTCTCCGACCAACCAGTAACGGGAATGGCATACGACCAGATGCAACAAATAATAAGTATAAACAACCATACTTATCATTTTTAAGGAAAAGCATCTTATTGAAGAAAAAATGAATAAAAATGAAATACATGAAATTAAACATAGAACTTACGCAATTGATCAATATTCCAAGAATTAGATAAAACACGCCTATATCGACATAGCTAACAGCATCGATCTGGTGGGTTACTTCGACCATAGTGTATGGACCTTCCCATTTAGGTGAAAGTTTATTTTGATTTGCTTGGTTCTGGATTTTTCTGAGAACCAGATCACCTACAGCTAGGCTGCGAGGTTGTACCTTACGACTGTGATACCGACGCATGGCTTGTTGGTAGATTGCTGATCGTATCAAGACTTGATTTTGTCTTTCTTCAAGGAAATTGATGTCGTCAAGTCGTCGTTCAGTCTGATCACTTTCAGAAAAGTAATCAGTTCGAGCAGAACCAATTTTCAGTTCTGGAGGAAGCATAGCCTCAGCCCCGTAAACTAAAAAGAATGGTGTTTCCCCGGTCGCACGACTAGTTGTGGTACGAACAGCCCATAATACAGAGGGAAGTTCTCGAACCCAAGCTCCTGACCGTTGAAGTAACTGGTCGAATACTCGTCGTTTGATCCCTTGCATTATGATACCATTGGCTCGCTCAACTGCTCCATTGCTCTGTGGATGAGCAACAGAAGCGAAATGTATCTTGACACCTAGTTCTTCACAGAATTCCTGAAAATTGCTGCTTGAGAACTGGGCACCGTTATCAGTGATTATACGACTGGGTACACCAAACCGTGTAATCACGCTTTTTGTTAGGAACCTCTTGGCGCCGGTTGTAGTTTTACAACCGACTCGGCCGATCCACTTAGTGAACGTGTCAATCATGACGAACAGAACTCAAAGCCCCGGTGCCTTTGGGAAAGGTCCCGAATGTCCGATCCCAGGTTGCAAAAGGCCAAGAAAGAGGGATTGTTTGCAAAGCTTGAGGCGGTGATGTACTTATCGGCTATGAAAGCGACATTGCGCGCCGTCCACGAGCTCTTTTGCATCATGAAGGCGGTTGGCAAGAGTATCCTTGCCTAAAGGCTTTACCGACCAGCGTTCAGCAGGAATGATGAGCTCCATGAACTCCTCCATGAATTTGGTTAGCAATTTAATGCCATCCGATTGAGATATGCATCTCATCAACACTCCGTGAGATCCTCGCTTATATAAGGTACGTTCAATGAGTGTATGATTTGGCTTTTAGTGCAATACGATCGGCCTCTACATCATCTTCGGAATTATGTCATGCTGAAGATAATTGTAGATCGATGTCATCCAATCTACCGTGATCGTGATGGCGCCAACCATCATCGACACGTGGAGCATCCATGTTTGCGAGAATCAAGGTGTGCAACCTCCTTGCTAACATCTATGTCCTCGGAAGGCTCGACTACCGAGGTGAATCGAGTTTCTCGAGAAAAACTCCGGCGGGACGGATGTGTAGGGAAAGCGGGTAGGCTACACTAGCGCAAATTAAAAAAATCTACCCGTAAACCAAGATCACTGCGAGTTATAGATCACGGTCTTACCACTAGACGCGCAGTGCGGAACTTGATGCGGTGCGTCGGGCGATGTAGTTGTACCAAGTTGATGCGATGCGTCGGGCGAGTAGTCGTACTACTTCCTGCGTCCTCGTCGTGGCGTCCCACGTCAGCTCCTTTCTTGCGGTTCGTCCCAACGCCACGGATCTGGCGCCTTCAAAGGTATCCACACGCACGGGAGAAGCGGCGCGCGCGGACTACTAGATCGCGCGGCGACTAGGGCGTGGGAGGGTGGCGGCGGGGTTTGGGGATGTCACGAAAAACTCAACTCTTAACGATGCGCCCGCCTCCTTTTATAGACGTCCTTATAATGGGCTTCTACGAATAGAAGCCCATTAGGACTCAATGCCCAGTCTAATTCGGATCCAATCCGAATTAGGTTTCAGCCCCTTAAGTGTGTGACCCTATAGGTTCACGTATGTTTAGACATGACGCAAGTACACATACTTGGTCAATAGTTGGTAGCGGCCTCTAGCAAGACGTGCCAACTCCTAAACGCACGTAAAGATCATATCAGACGAACCATCACAACGTTATGTACATGCCAATCCCTTTGCCTCACGATATTCGGTCGAGCTCCAAGCTGACCACTCTTTCTCGATCCTGTGATCCGGAATCCCTTACTAGGTTAACTCTTAACCTTAAGTAGCATGGCCATGCATTTCTGGATCCGATCACTCGAGGGGCCCAGAGATATCTCTCTCAGGTAGAGAGGGGCAAATCCCATCTCGACTGACCATGCCTCGCAGCATGCTTCATGACAAACCCGAAAGCTACCTTTATAACTACCCAGTTACGGAGTAGCGTTTGATAGCCCCTAAGTAGGTCTATTCACATCTCAAGTACATGCGACAATCTCAGGTCTAAGGACAAGGCGTACACATTGTGTAGAGAGAACCATAAGTATAAAAGCTATGTCTCACGTTGGGTCGGTCCAACCCCATGTTCTAAACATGTGTCCACATTATTGGTTTGACATCTCCATGTCTATAACCTGTGAAACATGGTCATCAACCGATACATGTGCTAATCCATCATTCACGTGTGTCCTCACATGAACTCCGACTAGGGACAACTTTAGAATAACCATACAAGTAAAGAGTTTCACAAACAAGTCACATACTTGTTAATCAACACAAAGGCAATATTCAAGGAACATTTATTAAATCATGGATACAACGAAATATCATCATCAAAATGATTGCCTCTAGGGCATATCTCCAACAGTCTCCCACTTGCACTAGAGTCAATCTAGAAGATATCTAATACCCATAGCTCTTGTGTGCGCCACATGCTTAGGCTGTGGGAGAGGCTTCGTCAAAGGATCTGAAACATTCAAATCCTTGTGTATTTTGCATATCTTTAAATCTCATCGATTAAGGATCTCTCGAATGAGATGAAACCGCCGCAGTATGTGTTTGTTCTTTTGGTGATTCCTCGGCTCCTTGGCTTGCGCAATGGCCCCACTTGTTATCACAAGAAAGATCCGCAGGATCGCACGCACTAGGAACCACACCTAGTTCATTATGAACTTCCTTATCCAAACACCTTCTTTTCTTTGCTTGAAGCGCAATGTACTCGGCCTCCGTTGTAGAGTTAGCAATGATCTCTGCTTGGAACTCTTCCAACTTACCGCACCACCGTTCAAAGGAACACAAAACCCGATTGCGATTTGTAATCATCTTTGTCGGTTTGGAAGCTTGCATCGGTGTAACCATTTACAACGAGCTCTTCCTCACCTCCGTAGACTAGGAACACATCCTTAGTTCTTCTCAAATACTTGAGGATGTTTTTAACCGCTGTCCAGTGACTCTCACCTGGATCAGCCTGGTATCTGCTCGTAACACTTAGAACATAGGAAACATCTGGCGTAGTACATATCATAGCATACATGATAGATCCAATGGCGAAGCATATGGAATCTTACTCATGCGATCTCGCTCATCAGTTGTCGAAGGACACTGAGTCTTGCCAAGATTTATGCCATGAGACATGGGCAAGAACCCTTTCTTTGCCTCCTCCATGTTGAACCGTTTCAACACTTTGTCAATGTAAGTACTCTGGCTTAATCCTATTAGCCTTTTTGATCTATCTCTATAGATCTTAATACCCAAAATATATGCCGCTTCCCTAAGTCCTTCATTGAGAAACTATTTTTGGTGAGGTCTTAACGGACTCGAGCATAGGAATATCATTTCCAATTAGTAATATGTCATCTACATATAAGATTAGAAATACGAGTGAGCTCCCACTTGTCTTCTTGTAAACACAAGATTCTTCTTCGTTTTGATGAAGTCAAACCCTTTGACTACTTCATCAAAACGAATGTTCCAACTCGAGATGCTTGCTTCAATCCATAAATGGATTTTGAAGTTTGCATACTTTTCTAGCATTGTTTGTCGACAAAACCCTCGGGCTGTATCATATACCGTCCTCGGTTAAATTTTCATTAAGGAAAGCCGTTTTGACATCCATCGCCATATCTCATAGTCGAAATATGCGACAATAGCTAGAATGATCCGTATTGATTTAAGCATCGCTACAGGCGAGAAAGTCTCATCGTAGTCAACTCCTTGAACTTGCCGAAAACCTTTTGCGACAAGTCGAGCTTTATGGATATGAACATTTCCATCCATATCAATCTTCCTTTTATAGATCCATTTGCACTCTATGGTTTTAACACCATCAGGCTGGTCAACCAAATTCCAAACTTGGTTGTCTCCCATGGATGCTATCTCGGATCTCATGGCACTATGCCATTTCTTAGAGTCTGGTCCATCATTGCTTCCGCATAGGTCGTAGGCTCATCATTGTCTAACAATAACATATCTCGCGCATTGCGGAGCCTTTCCGACCTTCGTGGTGGTGGTGCTTCCTTTGCCATGGGTTCCTCAACTTGTTCTGCCACATGGGCATCATTCGTCGAGTCTTCCCCGATTGGTTCATCTTGAACTTCTTCAAGCCGCACCGTTCTTCCACTTGTCTCCTGTTGAAACTCTTTCTCTAGGAAAACACCACTTGAGCGACAAACACTTTGCCCTCTAGTCGGTTGTAGAAGTAATATCAAAGGTTTCCTTGGATATCCCACGAAAATGCATTTATCAGACTTGGGTGTGAGCTTGTCCGATTGTAGTAAACGACAAACGCCTCACATCCCCAAATCTTTAGAAAAGACAAGCTGTGACTCTTCGGTCCATATCTCATATGGTGTCTTAACTACGGATTTAGACGGTACCTATTAAGTGTGAAAGCTGCCGTTTCTAGGCGTAACCCAAAAGGATAATGGTAAATCGATCGGCTCATCATCGATCGAACCATGTCCAACAAGGTCCGACACGCCTCGGATACCCGTTTCTTTGAGGCGTTCCGGCGGTGTTAGGTGTGGAACAATTCCGCAACTCTTGGATGATTGCTAAATTCATGACTCAAATACTCGCCACCACGATCGGATCGCGAGCCTTAATTTTCTTGGCACGTTGATTTTCAACCTCATTCGGAACTCTTTGAACTTTTCAAAAGTTTGGACTTATGCTTCATTAAGTAGACATAACCATATCTACTAAAATCATCGATGAAAGTTATGAAGTAATGAAATCCACCTCTAGCGATCGTGCTCATTGGTCCACATACATCGGTATGTATGATTTCCAACAAGTCGCGCCCTCTCAAAAGAACCTTTGAAAGGTGATTTGGTCATCTTACCAAGCAAACAAGCTTCACATGTCTCGTATGATTCAAAATCAAAGCGAAGTTAGAAGACCATCAGCATGGAGCTTCTTCATGCGCTTTTCACTATGTGACCCAAACGACAATGCCAAACATAGGTGGGATTCAAATCATTAGGTCAAGTCTTTTAGCATTTATGTTAAAGATAGGCGCATCATCAAGATTTAAAATAAATAACCCATTCACAATGGGCTAAAAGCCATAAACATTCCATTTTTAGAGATCAAACAACCATTGTCTTTACTTGCAAATGAATAACCATCTCTCATCAAACATGAGGGGATAAAATGTTTCGACTCATACTAGGAACATAATAACAATTATTCAATTCCATAATAAATCGGAAGGAAGTGAAGTTGCATGGTGCCGACGGTCAACGCAGCAACCCTTGCTTTATTTCGACGCGAAATCAACTTCACCTCTTGCGACTCCTCTACTTCTTATTAGCCTGCATCGAGTTACAAATGTGAGCAAGCGATCCGTGATCGAATACCCAAGAGTTAATAGGAGAATCTGCGAGAAAAATGTCTAAAACATTTATGACAAGTGTACCATGGGTGGAAGTCTTACTTCGACCTTCTTCTTGCATTCATCGGAATCCATGTACTTCTTGCAGTTTCTCTTCCGGTGGCGGTTTCTTTACAATAGAAGCATCTTGTCTCGGCTCGAGTCGGCATTAGGCTTAGGCGTTGGCTTGAGATCATATCTTTAACCTTGCCCTTATTCTTTGGCCATGGCTTCTTACCCTTTTCTTGAAGCTAGACTTGTTACTGCACAGCCATCACATGGCTAGGCCCGCACACTTCTTAATGTCACTCTCTGCTGTTTTGAGCATCCCACAAAGCTCATTAAGGCCCTTATCCGCCCCATGCATATGGTAGTTGAAATGAAATGCCCATAGCTAGGTGGATGAGGCGCTAAAATGAAATCGATTGCCAACTCTTGGCCAATTGGAAAACCAAGTTTATCCAAAGTCATTGTAACCAACCATTTTGATCACATGTGGGCCTACGGTGCACCTACATTAACTTGCATTCGAAAAGCCTTAGAGACATTGAACCGTTCGGTCGGCACGTATGCGGAACATGTCCTAAGCGCTATGATCATATCATACGCTCACGATCCTCAAGCGCTTTTGAAGGTCGGGTTCCATGCATGCAAGCATAAGACGACTAATCTCAAGAGAGTCATCACATGCTTTCTTGTAGGCATTTTTAACGACAGCGGAGCGCATTGTTAGCGAGTTCTTACGGGATTGGGGTGGCGAGCGTTTTCCTTTTATACGCCACGAGAACAATTCTCGAGGTTACGGACCAATCCAGAATAGTTTGTTCCATTTAATTTTCTTTCTCAAGAATAGATCATAAAGCAAAGGGTGTGCGTGGTTGCTAGATGCCATTGATCTACAATAGGAAATGCAAAAATACTAAGACAAATAAAACCATGATAGAGTAAATGTATTAAACAAATTTAATAGAATGTACTCCCACTAAAATCAACATCCCTCTATTGATTCTTAGCGATTCAAGATCCGCAATTAACGAGTCTACTAGTGAGCTTTTGCATCACCGCTAGGAGACAAGGTAATTCGATAAGCAACACCTTACTAATCATATCTCTATATGACTCTTGTTGTTGGGTGACATCTCTATACCCGCGCCCAACCTTTATGCCCCAAGGCCCATAACCTTTATGATAACCTTGTTAAGTTCACCAATCCTTATGCATGTAAGTATCAGATACAAAACCCATCTAGTCAAGGAAAGTTGATGGTGCCCTAATTTTATAGACCCACCATCAATTTACAAGACATGGGATGGTGCAAAGTTTAATTGGGAGGGCATATGTTTAACTTAACATTTTGTGAGGATCGCTATACTTCTACCATTCAAACATGCATAGGAGTAAAACAATAGGAATAGCATTCACTGAGTTGTGACTCGGTATGACCCATTTTCTCATGGTGATCTCCATCGCCATAGAATCATCCACCATGATGATCTCCATCTCCATGGTTCATGTGTGCCATCCCTCCAAGTGATGTGTCCTCCGAGTACTACTATAAGCTATTACTCATACTGACTAGTAATAAAATACATGGATACTAGGAATCATCACAAGTCGCCACGTGAGCCGTTAATACAATACTTTGACAACACAATGGCTCGGCCGTGTTGCCGCATACCACGACATGCGAGTCATGCAAATATTACAAACATGCATCACATACACATTAGGCCATCTTGGTCACATACATCTGCAAAAACAAGTTTATGCATAGAATCGCAATCTACGGATAGGGGTCGAGGGTTTCCCCATGAGGTTCAGCGGTATCTCGGGCGTCGGACATTCGTAAAAAAGCAGATCCAATCTATGCAATTTTTACATAGGATTTTGATCGGCAAATCATATTTACCACAAATCGACTCTTGTTAGATTCGACCAATTATATTGATCTTCGCATGCCGCAACCGGTTTCGTGTCACTATCTCTACCCGATGGCGAATCCGACCGGTGAGGTATGTTGTTTCACGACCTTAGCAACATGATCACGGTACATCGATTATTAATCTAGGTTCGATTCGATCAATCATATTGATCTTCGCATGCATAACCGGTTTACGTGTCTTTGTCTACCCCGATGGCGAATCCGGCCGGTAGGGGTATGTTGTTTCCACGACCTTGGCGGCATGATCACGGAAACGGACCAATCCATTACGAGAACTATACAATCGATCACATCGATCATACCGATTACATATCGCCATATGCAAATCACCCGAACCTATAACATGGCGGCAACAGCTCGATACCGCTGTAGGGAAAGCGGGTAGGCTACACTAGCGCAAATTAAAAAAATCTACGTAAACCAAGATCACTGCGATTATAGATCACGGTCTTACCACTAGAGCGCAGTGCGGAACTTGATGCGCAGCGTCGGGCGGTGTAGTCGTACCAAGTTGATGCGATGCGTCGAGGCGATTAGTCGTACTACTTCCTCGTCCTCGTCGTGGCGTCCCATTACAACTCCTTTCTTGCGGTTTGTCCCAACGCCACGGATGCGGCGCCTTCAAAGGTATCCACACGTGCGGGAGGAAGCGGCGCACGCCGGACTACTAGATCGCGCGGCGACTAGGGCGTGGGAGGGTGGCGGCCGGGGTTTGGGGATGTCACGAAAAACTCAACTCTTAACCGCGCCCCTGCCCTCCTTTATAGGCGTCCTTATAATGGGCTTCTACGAATAGAAGCCCATTAGGACTCAATGCCCGATCTAATTCGGATCAATCCGAATTAGGTTTCAACCTTAAGTGTGTGACCTATAGGTTCACGTATGTTTAGACATGGCGCAAGTACACATACTTGGTCAATAGTTGGTAGCGACCTCTGGCAAGGCGTGCCAACTCCTAAGCGCACGTAAAGATCATATCGGACGAACCATCACAGCGTTATGTACATGCCAATCCCTTTGCCTCACGATATTCGGTCGAGCTCCAAGCTGACCACTCTTTCTCGATCACGTGATCCGGAATCCCTTACTAGGTTAACTCTTAACCTTAAGTAGCATAGCCATGCATTTGGATCCGATCACTCGAGGCCCAGAGATATCTCTCGGTAGAGAGGGGCAAATCCATCTCGACCGACCATGCCTCGCGGCATGCTTCATGACAAACCCAAAGCTACCTTTATAACTACCCGATTCACGAGTAGCGTTTGATAGCCCCTAAGTAGGTCTATTCACATCTCAAGTACATGCGACAATCTCAGGTCTAAGGACAATTCGTACACATTGTGTAGAAGAACCATAAGTATAAAGCTATGTCTCACGTTGGGTCGGTCCAACCCCATGTTCTAAACATGTGTCCACATTATTGGTTTGACATCTCCATGTCTATGACCTGTGAAACATGGTCATCAACCGATACATGTGCTAATCCATCATTCACGTGTATCCTCACATGAACTCCGACTAGGGACAACTTTAGAATAACCATACAAGTAAAGAGTTTCACAAACAAGTCACATACTTGTTAATCAACACAAAGGCAATATTCAAGGAACATTTATTAAATCATGGATACAACGAAATATCATCATCAAAATGATTGCCTCTAGGGCATATCTCCAACAGGATGTCCGTGTGGAAGCCATCCAGGCCAACTGGTCTGCCAGAAAGTTTTCCTTTCTAGGAATGTGTTGGATCTGAAAATCGAAGAAATGCTTTTCAAGTTTCCGTACTTCCGCCAGATATGATGACATCTTGGTACTAGAGCATTGATACTATTTCCCTACTTGATTCGCTACTAGTTGAGAATCACCTTTCACTAGCAATCTGCGAATCCCGAGCGAACGAGTAGCTCAAGTCTGCCGACAAACCTTCGTGATTCTGCTGCATTATTTGTAGCAGGAAAGTTTAACTGAATGGCGTATTTAAGTTGTTCGCCAGTAGGGGAAATCAAAACGACCCCAGACCCCGAGCCTTGAAGCATCAAGGAACCATCAAAGTACATTGTCCACTGGTCGTGAAACTCGTACTCGGGTTCTTGGGAGGGTTCAGGGTTTGTCCATTCGCAATGAATGCGCTATTGCACGAGACTTAATATTTGTTCTAGGACAAAATGGAGGTCAAGCGCCCCAAGCTCAACCGCCCATTTAGCTATTCGTCTGATGACTCCTGTTACCTAGGACTTGACCAGCGGATATCCGGTGAGTCGACCACTTTATGGGCACGAAAATAATGTCTAAGTTTCCTTGAAGTCATAAGGAGACCATAGAGCAATTTACGTATCGTGGATATCGTTCTTTTGGTCCATGCAAGACTTCGCTTACGTAATATATTGGTCATTGGATACGATCACGTTCTACGACCAATACACCGCTAACTGTCTGTGGCGTTGCAGCGACGTAAACTAGCAATGTCTCTTCCAATCTTGGAGAGACTAAGACTGGAGGATTCGTAAGATACCGTTTAAGCTCTTCAAAAGCGTCGTTTGCCTCTTTAGTCCATTCGAAACTTCCATGTTTCCGGAGAAGCTTGAAGAATGGGAGTCCTTTTTCACCTAACCCTGCTATGAAACGATTTAACGCTGCCATATAGCCGGTTAGCTTCTGGACTTCTTTTTTCGTGGTCGGGGAACACATCTGATCGATAGCGGTTATTTTCACTGGATTCGCTTCAATGCCTCTAGCAGAAACTAGAAACCCGCGATTTTCAGATGAAACTCGAACGCACACTTTTCCGGATTTAATTTAAGGTTATGACGTCTTAAATTATTGAAAGTCTCTTGTAGGTCTGGAATGTGGTCACCAATGTTGATACTTTTTACGACCAAGTCATCAACATAGGCTTCAAGATTCCGACCTATCTGTGTACTAAAGGTTTTCTGCATCAACCTTTGGAACGTCGCACCAGCATTTTTAAGACCAAATGGCATCTTTACATAACAGTAGGTACCAAATGGAGTGATGAAGGAAGTTTTCTCTTCATCTTCTTTACTCATATTAACTGGTGGTATCCACGAATATGCATCTAAAAACTTAATAACTCACACCCGGAGGTAGAGTCTACAAGTTGATCAATGCGAGGAAGGGGAAAATCATCCTTTGGACAAGCTTTATTTAAATCTGTAAAGTCGATACACATACGCCATTTTCATTGGCCTTTTTAACCATTACAGGATTGACAAGCCATTCCGGGTGGTCGACCTCACGGATGAATCCACTTGGAGTAGCTTGTCAATCTCCATTGGATTGCTATTTTCCGATCGGTGCAAACGCCTTAGCTACGCTGATCGGTCGTTTATCAGGCTGCAATGCTAGCCTATGCTCGATCACCTCCCTGGGGACTCCGGGCATGTCGGATGCCTGCGAGGCGAATACATCCTGGTTTGCTCGGAGGAAGGAGACGAGCGACTCTTCCTATTTGGGGTTGAGTCCTTCCCCGACCAGAATCTTGGCACTCTCTGAAGCGCTTTCGTCGAGTGGTACCTCTTTCATCTGGTCGGAAGGCTTTGGTGCTATCTTTGGTCTTGAGTGTTTGACTTTGCATGGTAGCGGTGTTAGTTCCTCGGTGAAGCTCATCGACCAGTTCTAAACATTTCGATCACATGCGTGGCGATTTTCGATCACCGGACCGTGATGACACCCTTTGGTCCCGGCATTTTCAAACTCGTAACCGTGAATGCGAGCTACCAGAAATTTTGCTAAGTGGGCGACCAAGGATTGCATTATATCTTGTTTCAAAATTCACTACATCGAGAAAGAAACTTTTA